>CM058237.1:83105616-84305616 GCA_030180135.1 Orychophragmus violaceus
AAATAACCCAGATATCAGTGTATGCTCCCTAAGAGAATAGCGGATTGGAACCCATTGACAATAAACCAAACCTCCATCTTCTTATCCACACCCGCGGTCCTAATGAGAAGCATCCACATTCCCATCCATTTGGAGCTTGTATTCTTGCTCATGTGGAAGAAGTGTTTTAATTGTGGGTGCTCACAGAACCATTGCAGCTCTTCTTCCTAGAGAATATCTTCTATAGTCTTCACGGTTTAGCGATATAACACTTTGACGAGAGTTTTACTGTCTTGACATAGTCGGTGGGAGGGAAAAACATCTTCGTAGGCTGCATTGGCTCCGTTTCATCCTCTGAATCCTGCACACAAAAAATGTTCCACCAAGTATCACCAAGTTGTGCAAAAAGTTCCACCAAGCATTACCAAGTTGTGCGAAAAATTTCCACCAAGTATCACCAAGTTGTGCGAAAATTTCTACCAAGTATCACCAAGTTGCGCGTTTTCTAAACCATGTCAAAGTATATTAAGTTTTTACACATCTGAATTACAAAATTATAACATGCAGTGGGTTTCGATGTCTAAAATCCAAATTTAAAATAGTATCAAACAAACTATACTAAGTTATAAACCCAAATTCAAAGTGAGATCCTTTCAAATTTCCAAAATTACAGTTATACTAGGTTTTACTTCGAAAGAAATACATACCATTTTTGTTTCTTCCGAATCAACATGTTGTTCCTCACTGATCAGTTTCTCTTCTTCTTCGTGAAACCCTAAACACGGACGACTAACCTTCGAAACTTTCTCCTCTTCCTCAGTCTCCTCATTCTCTTCCTCCTCGTCTTCCTCATCCTCGAATTCCTTTTCTAAATCGACTTTCTCCTCGACTTCATCGAATACCTTTTCTACGTCTTCTTCTTCGCGATTCACATCTTCTTCACGATTTACCTCTTCCAAGTCAACTTCGACATCGACTTCCTTTTCCACTTCCTTTTCTAAACGTTTCGATCCAGCCTGTTTCCTCTTTAATTTATTCACAAAGTCGGATTCTTTGTTTTAGGCGCCATGAGAATGTCGAATTTGATGAGTATGAAAGGGTAAAACCGTGGGGATTTAGGGGAATTTAGGGTTTTCAAAAGCTTTTGATTTTGATTTCGATTTGAGGTGAGGGGGAATAAGCAGAAGTCGTATTCGATTTTGGAGGAAATAACCGGATCCAATTAGATTAAAATGGATCGGATCCGGATCGGGCCCATTAACCCTGATTTCTAGTTGTAAATAATTGAAAATATGCTAGTTTTACTATTTTTACCTATTGATCCATTTTAAAAAATTAAAATCATAAGAGATTCTGAGACCTAAGAATTTGATCCCTTATCTACTGTGAAACTTCATCATCTCATAGAGGCTTCCAGATTTATATCTCTTCGTTTTTTAAAGATTGGTTTCCGCCGATCTCGACCTTCCGATCTTTTAGAAAACAAACAAAATCCAGTTCGTCGGGCGGTGAAAAAAACCTAGGTTTTGAGACCGGAAATAAAACAATTAAGTTCTCGATCTAGAAATTCTTCTGTAGATTCAAAGAAAGGGGATACACATATGTAAAAAATGATTAATAAGAGAGAAAGATCACCTTATAAATCTGGGTTCATATAAGTGGGAGTTTGCTTACGAACTTGAGAGGAGAAAGAAGAGTATTAGAAAACTTGATCTTATTGATTTGCACACTCTTGATACACACTTATATAATGAAGATTACTACCACACTCACTCACGATCGTAACAATAATGCAAGACACAATATTGATATGCACACATCCACTAATCAAAGCACTCCACTCATAGACGCACTCACAAAAAAATGATCATGTTAAGACATAATCATGTGTCCACACTCACTTATTAAAATAATACATATGCATAATGGTGTTTCACATGTATTGACTTACTCCTGTTACAAGTTTCATGGCGAAAACTCGACATGGTGTCGCTTCTCCAAAGAGTAAGATGGGCAAGAAGGATATCGATTCATATACTATCAAAAACACAAACAAAGTTGTTCGAGGTACTTCCAATTCAACTCATATAATATTATTATTCATTCTTTTGAATTTTGTTGGGGTAACTAGACTGCGATTATATTTATATGGAATATGTTTAATCTCACATCTACATGGATTTTGGATTCTTCTTGTTCGTCCTTGTATCAATATATGTGTTGAATACATATTACTATGTTTTCAATCACCAATTTAGTTAATTTTGGCATGATGAACATTGGAAATGTGATTGTTGAGGTGGGTTTTGCAGCGGGAGATTATGTGTTAATGCGTCCATCGGATGCTGGTAAAACTCCCTATGTGGCTCATGTTGAGAAGATTGAAGCGGATGATAGGAACAATGTGAAGGTGCATTGTCGATGGTATTACCGACCTGAGGAATCTCTTGGAGGAAGGAGACAGTTCCATGGAGCCAAAGAGCTCTTCATGTCTGATCACTACGATGTTCATAGCGCACACACCATCGATGGAGTATGCATAGTACTCACCTTTAAAAACTATACCAGGCTTGAAAACGCTGGACCGGAGGATTATTATTGTAGATTCGAGTATAAGGCTGCTACTGGTGCATTTCTCCATGACCGAGTTGCTGTGTAAGTAGATACAGTAATGAAATATGCCTTTAATTTCTTTCTCTCCTATAATTTCCATGAGGTTTTGGTTATCTTTTGCAGGTTTTACTCGACTCTGAAGGTACTGCAAATGTGAAATGTTGTATAACCCATATGATTTAATGGTGCAATGCGAAGGGTGCAAGGACTGGTAAATGCTAATGTTGATCATTTTTTTTTCACCTCCTTTTGTATGGTAACAATTGTCCCTCAACTTGTAAGATATCCAGTTCGGAATTCTCATGATCATATACTTTTATGAGATTTTGTTAATTTGTAAAACAACTTGCTTGTGTAAAACTTGGATCTAAATGGTCTCTGGTACATATAATTTAAGTGCGTAGCATGCTCCTGTAGTCTTGTTAATAGTTGTAAGAATAATTCTACAATGTCATTGTAGGGTATCACCCAACATGTGTTGGCATGAAGCCTGAAGAAGCCAAGAATCTGGAACATTCTGCATGTACTGAATGCATCTCTGATGAAGATATCAAAATATCTCAGAACTGGTTTGCTTCAACGCCAACCAATGATCTTAAGTTAAGTTTTTTTTCTGTCTTTTTCACTGCTTTGATCAAAATTATCTTCTATAATTCTGATAGAATTAAACTCTGCCATCATCCATCGACTCCAAATTAATGATTATATAATCACGAGTGATCATATGTTTTGGTGTTAACAACAACGTTTTTTCAGGTGGAAGCCAAACGAAGAAAAAGATGATGACGAGTGAGACATGAGAACCTCTAATGAGTGGGTTGTAAGTTATTGAAGTTCTTTTCGTGCAAATTTTAGTTAATTAGGGTTTTGTCTTCTCGTCGTTTGATGTCTATGATAAAAATTAAAGAATAAGGAGGGAGAGCTGATATTCTGCCACGTGGACGGCCAAGATTAATTAGGTCAAACTCAGTTATATACGTTGTAAAGAACTTTAGCTCATTTCATTCGAAAAAATATTTGGAATTCGTTCCTTTCTCTCTCTCTCTCTCTCTCTCTCTCTCTCTCTCTCTCTCTCTCTCTCTCTCTCTCTCTCTCTCTCTCTCTCTCTCTCTCTCTCTCTCTCTCTCTCTCTCTCTCTCTCTCTCTCTCTCTCTCTCTCTCTCTCTCTCTCTCTCTCTCTCTCTCTGTTTTCTGATACGTTGATTCTTGTTGTGGATTCAAGAGATTCATTCTCCGTTAATGGATTCTTGATTTATGGTGAGATTCTTGTTTCTTGTGAACAATAGTCTCTGAATCTATCTTCTTCGTTGTGTACTCACGAGTTTAGTGTAACAAAGGAATCAGACGAAGGCTGTTTCTTGGATTCAATCATGGCGGAAACACGTTTACATCAACAATTGAAAGAGCTGATCGTACGAGAGATTGAGGATTCATTTGGAAGTCAATTTGAGAAATTGGGAACAACAATGGAAACTCAACGAAAGGAGATTGTGAATTCGATCGAAGCTCAACGAGCTGAAATGTCGAAAAACATGGCGGAGTTGTTCGAAGGAACCCGATTGTTCTAGAAGCAAATTACTCAAGGCAATCGTTCGAATCCGTCTACATCATCGAGTAGCGGTGGGAATCACACAAATTCATATGGATCTGGTATGAAAAGACTGGCGAAGGTGGATTTCCCAAAATTCAATGGTGACAACACCAAAGAATGGCTGTTCAAAGCTGAGCAATTCTTCGATATTGATCATACGACGGAGGATCTGAAGGTGCGTCTGGTTATGATGCACTTAGAAGGTGATGCTGCTACTTGGCACCAATCAGTTCTTAACTCGGATATTGGTAGATTGGGAATTCAGGCCTGGTTACATATAGAAAATCGTTATTGAAAAGGATTAGTGATATTCTTGATGAACCTGTTGCTCAGCAAGTAACTTATGGAATCAAGGCGTATCATATTCAATTTGAAAAGATACGTTCTAGATTGAATGTTTCTGAAGATTACTTGGTGAGTAAATACCTGGAGGGATTACGTCTGGATACACAAATGAGTGTTCAAATGTTTCAGCTAAAGACAGTTAAGCATTTTTCATGCTGGCGAAGCTTTATGAAACAACACACCCTAAGCAGATTGGAGGTTCTGAAGTGCCAAGCAAAAACAGTTCCAAAGGTTTACTTCCTTTCAAGAAGGATAACCAGCAAATGTTTACAAAAAAACAAACATGGGATAAACCTAAGGAGAAGCTTGCACAACCGAGGAAATTTTTATCTCAAGAAGAAATGGCTACAAGGAGATCTCAAGGATTATGTTACTTCTGCCCTGAGAAGTTTACTCCTGAACACGCAAAAACTCACACGAAGACTCAACTCTATATGCTTGAGGTGGATGATGAGCAAGAGTGGGAAATTGTGGATCATGATAATGAGGTACAAAACATCATTGATATTGCAAAGATATCGTTGAATGTTGTCACTGGTGTTTGAGATTACCCTACCATGAGAGTGAGGGCTATTCATGAAAAGCGTACATTGTTTGTCTTACTAGACTCGAGATCTACTCATAATTTCATGGATCCAGTAGTAGCTCAGAAGTTGGGTTGTACAATACTCAATATGGGAACAACCAAGGTGAAGGTTGTAGATCGAACTCAGTTACCTATATTGGGGTTAGTCAAAGATTTCAGATGGTCACTAAGGAATGTCGAATTTGTAGCTGACTTCTTGGTGTTACCTCTAAATGGTTGTGATATTGTGTTGGGAGTCCAATGGTTACAAGAGTTGGGAATTATTGGCTGGGATTTCAAGAAGTTAGAAATGCAATTTACTTGGAAAAATCAGAAGGTTCTTCTTCAGGGGATAAATACTGGTTCAGTACGCACCATTAAAGCTGAGAAGTTACATAAACTAAAGGAAGGTGAGGTACAGATCTCTATGCTTTACACTTATGATCTATCTGATCCTACGATTGAGTTGGAATTGAGTGCAACAATAGTGGATGAAAGCTCAGAGGTGCCTATTGAGATTGAACAAGTCTTGAAGGATTTTCGAGATGTATTTGAGGAACCAAAATCCTTCCCACCATTTCGCAACAATCATGACCATCAAATTCCCTTAATGGATGGTTCCAACCCTGTGAATCAGGGACCATACACAATATGTTATTCATCAGAAGAATGAAATTGACAAAATCGTTCAGGAAACGCTTGACAGTGACACCATACAACCAAGCTCTAGTTCATATGCATCTCTTGTGGTTTTAGTCAAGAAGAAAGATGGTACTTTGCATTTATCTGTGAATTACAGATGATTGAATGCCATTACTGTAAAAGACAGGTTTCCTATACCTCTCATTGAAGACTTAATGGATGAATTGGGAGGCTCTTCTGTCTACTCCAAGATTGACTTGAGAGCTGGCTATCATCAGGTCAGAATGTCTCCACAAGACATACATAAGACTGCAGTCAAAACTCAGAGTGGCCATTACGAGTATATTGTCATGCCATTCGGTTTAACGAATGCAGCGGCTACATTTCAAGGTCTCATGAACACAATATTCAGACAATTTCTAAGGAAATTTTCCCTCATTTTCTTTGATGATATACTCATCTACAGCAGCAATACATTGGAGTCTAATGTTACTCATCTCAGAAGCGTTCTTGAAATGATGAGGAAGCATACTCTATTTGCAAAAAGGAGCAAATGTGTTATTGCCACATCGAAGGTGGAGTATTTGGGTCACTTTATTCAGGCAGAAGGTGTATCCACAAATCCAAGTAGATTAAGGAAGTATAAGAGTGGCCACGAACTCTTAATCTCAAGCAGTTGCATAGATTTTGGGGCTTGCTGGTTATTACAGAAGATTTGTAAAGGGATTTGGTACTATTGCTAGGCCTCTCACTGCCATTACAAAGAAAGATGCCTTTCTTTGGAATGATGAGGCTCAAGAAGCCTTTCAAAAGTTGAAGGAAGCACTGTGTAATGCTCATGTATTGGTTTTACCAACCTTTGATGAAAAATTTGTGGTTGAAACTGATGCTTGTAGTCATGGTATTGGAGATGTATTAATGCAGAAGGGGCATCCAGTGGCTTATATTAGCAGGCATTTGACAGGTAAACAACTACATTTGTCTATCTATGGAAAAGAACTGCTAACAATGGTATTTGCTGTGCAAAAATGGAAGCACTACTTGCTGTCTGGTCACTTCATTATCAAGACAGACCAACGCAGTCTCAAATACCTTCTTGAACAGCGGTTGAACACTCCAATACAACAACAATGGCTCCCAGAACTTCTGGAGTTCAGTTATGGAATCCAATATAAAGAGGGTAATGAAAATCTGGTAGTTGATGCCTTATCCAGAGTAGATGGAGCTGATATTCTGCAGATGTCTTTGAGTGTTTTGGAGTGTGATTTGATGAACAGAATCCAGCAAACTTATGAGACTGATTCGGATATGCAACAGTTGATCATGGAGCTGGGATCTAAACCATCAACTCACCCTTTGTATTCCTGGTCTAATGGCATTCTACGCAAAAGAAGTAAGATAGTCATTCCTAAGGACTCTGAGATCCAGACTATAATACTTGATTGGCTACATAGTTCAGGAGTGGGAGGTCATTATGGTCGTGAAGTTACTCATCAACGGATTAAGAGCTTGTTTTACTAGAAGGGGATGTCGAAAAAAATCCAAGCGTACATACGCAGTTGCAGTGTTTGTCAAAGATGCAAGAGTGACAATGCATCTTCTCTAGGCTTACTCAACCTCTGCCTATTCCTGAAATTTTATGGTCTTAGATATCCATGGACTTTATTGATGGCTTACCGATGTCCTTTGGTAAATCGGTGATTTTAGTGGTGGTTGATCGATTAAGCAAAGCTGCTCATTTCATCGCACTCTCCCATCCATACTCTGCAGCATCCGTGGCTCAAGCTTTTTGGATAATGTATATAAGCTTCATGGATTGCTAGCTTCAATAGTGAGCGACAGAGTGACTGCCAAACCGAAGTGGTCAACATGTGTTTAGAATATTACGTGCGTTGTATTTGTAGTGACAGGCTAAATCAATGGTCTAAATGGTTGCCACTAGCTGAATATTGGTACACCACTAACTATAATACAGCCATGCATATTACTCCATATGAAGCTTTATATGGTCAAGCTCCTCCTGTCCATTTACCTTATTTGCCAGGAGAATCAAAGGTGGTTGAGGTGGCTCGTTCTTTACAGGAGAGAGAGAACATGTTGTTGATCTTAAAATTTCATTTACTAAGATTACAACACAGAATGCAACAGGTTGCTAATAGGCATCAGAGTGATAGGCAATTTGCAGTGGGAGATTTTGTTTACGTGAAGCTGCAACCTTACAGGCAGCAGCCAGTGGTGATAAGAGGGAATGCCAAGCTATCTCCTAAGTATTTCGGACCTTACAAGGTCTTGAATATTGTAGGCAAGGTGGCTTATAAACTGGAGCTACCAACAGACTCTCATGTTCACCCAACTTTCCATGTCTCTCAGTTGAAGTTGGGTGTTGGAGATACTGATGTTACTTCTGTTTTATCGAAACAAGTCCATGACATCTTGATCAAGGAACTAGAAGCAATATTGGAAAGTAAAATGATTAGGAGGCAGGATCGTGCAGTGACTCAAGTTCTGGTTAAATGGAAGAATCAATCTGCAGAAGAGGCAACTTGGGAATACTATTTTGACTTGATGCAGCAATTTCCTTTGTTCCAACCTTGAGGACAAGATTTTTAGAAACATGGAGATTTGATAAAGATTAAAGAATAAGGAGGGAGAGCTGATATTGTGCCACGTGGACGGCCATGATTAATTAGTTCAAACTCAGTTATATACGTTGTAAAGAACTTTAGCTCATTTCATTCGGAAAAATATCTTGAATTCGTTCTTTTTCTCTCTCTCTGTTTTCTGATACGTTGATTCTTGTTGTGGATTCAAGAGATTCATTCTCCGTTAATGGATTCTTGATTTCTGGTGAGATTCTTGATTTCTGGTGATATTCTTGTTTCTTGTGAACAACAGTCTCTGATTCTATCTTCTTCGTTGTGTACTCATGAGTTTATTCGTAACAGTCTACAATATGAAAAGGAGAGAGAATAACCAGAGAAGGTGCCAAAGAGCAGTATAGCCGTAAGTTTTGTGGAATTGTGCTACCCTGGATTGGTTTAATTTCGTGGGAGAGAGAGATTCTAAACATAAACACACTTGTCATATCAAGAAGTAAAAACATCAGATTCTTGACACATTTGAGTGTTCGGAACATCTTATCTTGTAAACCAGCTTGGTTTAGTTCCATGAGGAGATTGGTATGCATAAATCATAATCTGTAACATTGGTCCTGCATCATAGTCAACTGTTCCGTTGATCACACTGTATATAAACTTTGTTGGTGAAATGTAAATAAAAATGGAAAACGCTTGAAATTCCTAGGAAAACCTATTATACCATATAATTATTAGGGAAAAAAACTGTGGTGGCACTAAAACATAGATTAATTACTATAAGATCATTTGAGATCTGAATTTTTATTGGCCAAAATCTTGGTCTAAAATGACCCTACAAACCCATGTTAGGAAAAAATAATTACAATAATGTCATTACTATTTAATTTCCACATCAGCAAAACGAATCTTATTTACGAAAATGCCACATTCCCAGAATAACAAATCCGCACAGATTTATGATATTTATTGTTACAGATTTAATGAGATTACATATTTTTAATAAGTCTGCACGGAGTTATTGTCCTTTGTTGCAGATTAATTATCTTTGTTGCAGAGTTTTAAAACTCTGTAACACGTTATAATGTTTCTGAAAATTACTATACTAGCATCGTAGTGTTACATATTTTTAAACGTGTTACAAATTTGTGTTTTAATGTTGCAGATTCTTTTGATTTTTTTTTTTTGCTGATGTGGCCCGAATTTATATTAACGTGTTGCTGAATTTTGAAAATTTCCAGATTTTTTCCTTAATTTTGAATAAATCTGGAATTTAATATTACAGATTTGTGTTACGTGTTATAGATTTATTAAAGTCCGCAACAAATAAAATTGTATAAAATAATTACTATTGTAGCACTGCTATGTTACAGACTTTCTCTCTTTGTAGCAGATATACTTATAATGTAACGGATTTATGTTATGTTACAGATTTATTGAAGATATACATAATTCAAATAACTGTCATGTGATCTTCTCCTGATTTTTATGAACCGTTTTTGTTAACTAAATATTCACTTAATAAATTAAATATTTGGCACAATAAAATTTTCTCATGAATTAATTCCTTATTTAAATAAGTAATTTATTACTTTTGTTTTAAAGTTTTTTACGAAATATAAATAATAATAATAAAATAACCAACAAATTCTATTAATTTCTTATTTAAATGATTTATTTATTATTTTTATATTAATTCTTCTTTTCAAAATCAAAATAATAAAAAATAACCAAAAAAAAAAAGAATAACTGTATCAATTTTTTATTTACATTATAGATTTATTAAAATATTATGTTGTATTTATTTCTTATTTTTGAAAGCAACATTTATTAAATATATTTATTTATAAAAATATATTTTGTATTTATTTTTGCAAAAAAATAATTTAACCATCAAGAAATAATATCAGTGTTTTGTATTTAAATGATTTGTTTATAAAATTATTTTTATTAGTTTCTTGCTATTTATTTTTAAACGAATTTATATTAATTATTTATTTTTTAAAAATGTATTTTCTATTAATTATTTATTTTTGAAAACAATTTTTATATTAGTTATTTATTTTATTTTAATAATTTTTTTATATTTTATTTTTTTAAAAGATAAGTTAAAGAAATGACAATATAGTCTTTTAAACCATCGTAGAATGCTAGTTTAGTAAAAAACACACTTAATGCTACTCTAGTAATTAACCTTAAAATTTGTGTTTAACTTTGTTTTGTGACTATAGCCGGCCTTACCAAAAGACCCTCTAGATCTTTTGATAAATCTGGTTTTGTTGCGACTATTTTCTTGAATTACACAAAAAATTTCTTCTAGCATTTATCAAACCACTTCTGGCCTCTTCGCTAAATTTTACATATTGATTGCATAATAATTTGTTTATCAAAACTTTTTCTGAGAATAAGAAATTATAATTTATAGATTTTCTGAGCCAAATTTGACTGAATATTTAAATGATAGCAACTATTTTGCTCGCATGCACTTGTTTTCCTTGACGGACACGTTACTGAACAAACAAAGCCCATAAGTTATGACCAAGACTTGTGAAACGCCAAGTCCATATACCGAGATGAAAACAGCTGAACAAGAAGAAGTGATAACTTTCAGTGCGATCATGAGGAAAGATGACATGATGGTTTTATATGTTGAAGATTTTATTGACCTTTTAATTTTTCTTGCTGGAATCTCTGGTAAAAGCTCTGATAAACAGGGGAAGTGATTAGTATTATAAAAAACTCGATCTTGCAGACTTGCAGTCAAGCGGAAGCTCAAAGGGTTTCTTTTTGTCTTCCATTATTATTGCTCATTCAATGTTAGAATTCAATCCATATTCAAATTGGTCCATCGCATTGTGCAGTCAAAGAGAAGCTCAAAGGGTTTATTATGGCTCTTTGGTATTGATGAAAAGTTATTGTTCATCTTTAATGTGGAGCCGCTGAGATTGAATATATGACTGTATATCCTCGAGTTTTTAGTTACTTATTTTCCTCTTTCATTTTTTTCTGACTTTTTAATGGCTGAAATTTCGGAGGAACCCAAGTTTACTTTGAGACTTATATTTGATGAAGAGAAGAACAAGGTCGTTTTGGCTGAAGCGTGTAGAGATTTTGTTGATGTACTATTCAGCCTTCTGACACTGCCAATGGGCACCATTGTCAGTTTACTTGAGAAGCATCAAAAATCCGAGATTGGATGTTTTAGCAACCTCTATAAAAGTGTTGCAGAAATGGGCATTGACAATTTCGAGACTGAAGCTTGTAAGCAGATGTTGCTTAATCCAAGGAGTTTGAAGGAGGCCGAGTGCAAAAGGAAAAGGCTTAAGCTCAACATAAACCCTACTGATGATCTCAAGTACTTTAAGTGCCCTTATTTCTCTCGCTGCAACTTGTGCAGTAATTTTAGCGGATCTGATTGTGCTTGTGGAGAGAAGATGAACCAGGAAATTGAACTATCAGAAGAAAAAGAAAGTGTTCAAAATGAATTTGGTGGAGTATTTGTAAGCGGCAGGTCATCGTTCATCATCACTGATGACTTGAAAGTGTCTCCTGATTCGACTGGCGTTGTCTTGAATACGCTTAATCGTCTAGGCTGTTCAGATGCTACTAAGCTTGGGGAACAATTTATTGATATTGGTCTCAAAGAGGTACCATCTTTTGTATTAACTTCCACAATTGTTTTGTATTACAAATTCAAAGTTACTAACTTTTTTTGTTGTTATATACAGATTATGCATCTTCTTGAGTGTATATTCTTCTCAAACACTCCCTTGACAGACACTCTCCTGAAGAAGAAAACTACACATGATATGAGTAACATGCACAAGTTTCTGAGTCCATGCGTGGAGGCAAAAACAGATGTAGCAGAACCAGAAATTACTTTGGATGCGGTAGTAAGGAAGCAGGACATGAAGATTCTATATGTTGAATGCGGAGAAGACTTTGCTGATCTTCTTTTCACTTTTCTTGCTGTCCCTCTCACTTTTCACTTCAATTTTGGGTGCATTGGAAACTTATTCAAAAGCTTCAAGGATTTGAGTGTTGATAAATATAAAGAAGATTCAGCTTCCAAATGTGTGCTTCCTTATTACTATAAATGCCAGAAGCAGTTTTCTGATATCATCACGGAAGACCCACCGTTTTACTACCGGTACAGGAATTCTAATCCTAGACAACCTGACTACAGTTTGACTACAGATTCTGATCAGACACTGCTCTATCGAAAAGACAGACTAGTCTCGGTGACTATGATTGATCCAAAATCTCATGGTGGAGATCAGTCAGAGAATGGTAGTGGGTTTGTGAAGAGAGGAACAAGGTTTACAGTTTCAGATGATCTGCTAATCACACCGAGGAACTCCTTGAGCACATCTCTCTGCTTTCTCAAGAAACTGCAGATTAAGGCAGATGATCTGGATGTTCAAGTAGTTAGAATCCGTAAAGCAGAGGTAACATTTCTTCTATCTCACGTAATAATAAAGTTGACTTTTTTCTCCCTAACTTTTGATAGGAATTGTCTTTTAAAATCAGGCAATGAGTCTGTTGAGTGCTTCCTTGGTGACAAAGTCTTGTTTGAACACTGCTTTGTGGAATTTGATTGCCAAGAAGCCAAAGGAAGAGACATGAAGAAACATGGATCCATCACTGAGAAGTGAGAATCAAGAGTCCTGCTTTTCTTTTGTTCTCTCTAGACTCCACAAACGTTTTGTTGAACCCAAGTCCATGTTCTTCAGAAAGAATTTAAATATTATTATCTCCATTTCTTTGTTAAGTGTTACAAATCTTAAGTGGAATCGATTCATATGTTTGGAAATTAGTTGAATCGAGACGTATCAATCAAGACGTATCTCCATACATTATTTACCCTTTCAATTTCTGAATGTAAATCCTCATCAAAATCGAGACATATCAATCTATGTGGATCTCGTGATAGAGAGACTCTCAAGGTTGATCGTGAAGACCCTTTTGAGGTTAAAGTGTTTATCGAAAGAGGATCATCCTTTCAGTGATGTTAAACCCTAAAACCAGACACAATTGTTTCATATCATTGAACCAATATGAGATTCTAGTGGATTCCAGAGTGATTCGTCCAGCAGGCAGGGTGTGGTATTAAGCAGGATCAAATTCTCCATAGCCCTTTGACGCAAACCAAAGTCTCAAATGTTCTTGAGAAGATAATATTAATTTTATTTATTTTTTAAAATCGGACAAATAAGTAAACGATTGTAAAACTAATCGACTTTTGTTATAAATAAGAGAGAAAGATGAAAGTGTTGTGTATTATTCCATTGATAATAAGGAGTATATATATAAGGATACATTTGGAGAACAAGTATAACTTGGAGAACAAGTATAACTTGGAGAACAAATACAACTTGGCGACCAAGTAAAACCTAGATTACAAGTAATGGACCTTATAATGGATATCTACTAATTATTCATAACACTCCCCCTTAGATGTCCATTATAATAGAATGGTTCGTAATGCGTTTAAGATGTTGCCTCATTAAAAACCTTACCAGGAAAACCCAGTGGGAAAAATCATGGTTAAGGAAAAAAGAGTGCAACACGCAATTACTCCCCCTCATGAGTACACGTGTCGAAATCTTTGAGACGGCGTAACCCGATCTGATGAACTAACTTCTTGAAAGTAGAAGTAGATAGCGCCTTTGTAAATAAGTCAGCCAAATTATCGCTCGAACGGTTCTGTAGAAATGTATATGGCCGTTCTTCTGTAGATCGTGTGTGAAGAAGAATTTTGGTAGAATGTGCTTTGTTCTATCACCTTTAATGTATCCGTCTTTGAGTTGTGCGATGCATGCTGCATTGTCTTCATACATAATTATTGGAGCTTCTTTCCCTACAGAAATACCACAATCTTCTTGTATATGATGAACGACAGATCTTAATCATTCACACTCGCGACTAGCTTCATGGATGGCTAAAATCTCTGCATGGTTAGAAGAAGTAGCGGTGAGAGTTTGCTTCATAGATTGCCAAGAAATGGCGGTACCTCCACAAGTGAAAACATATCCTGTTTGTGATGTAGCAGTATGGGGATTGGATAAGTATCATGCGTCTTGGAGGTAACGAAGTATATGCTTAATCCCATTCCAATGCCTTTGCAAGGTACATTAATGCTCCTATTGCACTTAAGTATGGTACTTCAGGGCCAAGAACTTCTTATTGTTTTCCCGAGGGCGGAATGATTCCTTTGACACATCAAGTGATCTTATAACCATTAGACTGCTCAAAGGGTGTGCATTATCCATATAGAACTTTTTGAGCACATTTTCTGTATATGTCTCTTGATGTACTAGAATTCCATTCTTTACATGTTCAATTTGTATTCCCAAACAAAATTTTGTTTTTCAAGATCTTTCATCTCAAATTCTTTCTTCAAATATTCTACTATGTAGAAAACCTCTGCAGGAGTTTCAATAATATTTAAATCATCAACATATACTGCAATTATAACAAATCCTTTCCAAATCTCTTTATAAAGATGCATGGACTAAAACAGTCATTCTTGTAGCTTTTTCTTAACAAGTACTCACTATGGCGATTATACCACATACGCCCTGACTGTTTTAATCCATAAAGAGATCGATTAAATTTTATGCAGTATTGTTCTCGGGAATTAGAATTTACTGCTTCAGGGAGTTTAAATCCTTATGAGGTTTCCACTTTAAAATCTTCTGGAACTTTCACATAAATGTCATTGTCCAGTGGCTCTCAATTTCTTTTCTTGTTGTCAGACTAATAAGAAACTTTAACGTAGTTGTTTCTACCACATGATAGTAGTTTCTTTATAATTCATTATAGGTCTTTGTGAGAAACCTTTGTGCAACTACTGCTCTGCATCTCACAATTTCATCATCCTATATATTCCTTCGTATAAAGACCTATTTATGTCTTTTGCATAAACATCTATTTATGCGCCACTGGTATTACACCATTACGTGTATGGACTACTGGTCCGAATACTCTTTTCTTTTAAAGAGTTTTTAACTTTGCATCTATTGTCTCTTTCCATTTTATCCAATCATCACTTTGTGTACACTTTTCAATAGATGGTTTATGATCCTCATTCCAATCAACTGCTATATTGCATGCATAATTATTAACGACATCGATTTGATATCGGTTCCATATTGTTCCATATATGACATTATTTGAGATTTCTTTATTCTCAGGTACCTGAATTTCTTTCTTGTCATGTTTACCATCTCTTCTTGAGATCCTTAATATCATTCTCATTCATGCTCCTTTTTTCCGAGGATTATTATATTTAGAACCGATATGTCTATCACGCTTCATGCGCTTTTTAGACTCACTAGCAGTTTGATATTGTCCTTCTAGGACATCCATTTTAACTGGAGCATTTACAGCTGGTACATGTGAATTTGTCACTTTATTAGGTCATCAAAAGTGTCTGGCAACCGACTAACTAATCTTTATAACTGAATTATCTTTTGTACTTCTTTCATATCATTTGGACTTTTAATTCACATCTTAGTCTGAGGATCAATAATAATTCAAATCATTTCCTTTTCCAGCTGTTTATTTTCTCCCCCTAATGTTGGATAGAGTGACTCATTAAAAGAGTCTCTAAATAAATCTCATGGATTTTTATCTTCAATGGAGATCCATATCCAACATATATTCATAACCTTCTTTAAGGTCCCATCTTTTAGCCATGCTGATCTTTGGTTCCTGACCCAAAACCAATTTGATGGGGAGAGTTATTAATTATTCTTTGGCATTATGCGAATCAATGTTGATGCATCTTACGTCTGAACATAACTACAAGATGTTCAACATGTATTCCCATGGGCATACAATAATTATCAAAGGCTTATAACATGAATTCACCAGTATTACCAATTAGTCTCGCAAACTTCAAGTTGTAGATTTATACAAGGATACATACGACCATCTTGTCGATGCATTTTAATTATAAACATATGATGGATGATCAGTCCGTCAGTGGGTGATCAAGCCCACTAACATCTCCTTGTATACTTTACAGCAAATAAGTTCCAAATCTATTTTGAATGGTGAAAATTGTATTATCATATTGCCTTGTGTGCAATCTGCATATAGCAAATCATTTGAAATTTCTCATTCTTCAATGAGTGTCGCATTACTAAACCGAGATGGCATAACCGGTTTGCCAAACATTACACTTTTAGTAAACTTATGGTTTACTATAACATTTATCTCCATTATATCAATATATATTGTGTATTACAATCAAGTAGAATATGTAGGTAGTTTCTCCAAAATACTTTTATTATCTTGGATAATACTTATGATTGAAAGTATTCAACATTTCCCTTTGCTTATTATCACAAAATGATTAGAGTTGAAATCCCTTAGGGTTTCTTTATAAATGATTCATCAGGTCCATTTATAGCGTGAACATAATTTTCTGGATGTTCCATTTACTATGGAGATGGGATTCTCTAATTCTCCCCTTTGAGATAATGAAACTTCATTTTCATCAATCTCATATTGAATCCCACTTTAGAAATAAACAACATACCCAATTTGGGTCATGTGTATATTCTTTTGACCTTTGAGACTTGGGAAAGTCTAACGTAATAATGATTTTGAATTGAGTTCCCATAGGTAACAGTACATTGTACTTTTACTAGTTTCTTTCCGGATCACATAAGAGAAATATCTCTTATTTGCAACCATTTTTATTTTCTCACTTCTTGTGAGAATATGATTTCTTGAAAGAAACTCATGGGGTCAACCTTGACCATAACCATATTCATATCCACTTTTGCGTCTACAACTACTTCTATAGCCAGTCGTCAGACATTGTCATTATTGTGGTGCTTTTTTTTCTTTTCAGTATATAATGTACATTCACTTTAGAGAATAGACTGTAATAAAGTAGATATTGTCAATTTTTCAGTACCTTTTTCTTTTGCTCAGTGACAATAAGATAAAATATAAACTCATAGTACTTCTCAAACACTTTTATGATATTGTGTCTTCAGAACAACAATATTTGCATGAAAGATAGAGCGTGTCTTCTATAACAACTCTATATAAGTACTTATTCACAGACTTAAAGTCTTATAATTCTATATTAACCAATCAACATGAGTTTATGACTATATCACATTCTGGTGATCATATATTTCTTTCGCATTAATGTTACAAAGAACATGTGGATATTTTACGTCAAGTCACCAATATCCAAAACCTCATGAAATTTGATGGCAAAACAATATGATCATGAACTTTAAACTTATAATCAAACTACACATGCTACGAGATATTTGTTTGGAGTTGATATGCAAGTTAGCAAAAAGGAAAATAGAAACTTAAATATTTTCCTTAAAACAAAAGGGAATATTGATATTTAAAAATAGAAACTTAAATATTTTCCTTAAATCAGAGTCTAAATTTTTGGAAATACAATGAAACAAAATATTTTACTCATAAAAAATCAAAACATGTTCATCAAAATGATTAGAACAATAAAATAATCAAATCAAAAGCAGTATAAATAATAAAATATAGAATTGAATCCATTAGATAAACCATGAATCAATAATAAACATGGTTTAAATACATGATTAAATCATGAAAAATATCAATAAACTATTATTCTAGATAAGTATTGATAATCATCTCTATTATGAATAAGATCAGAGATCATAATCGTGAAGGCATAGCCTATCATAACGATATTCAGAGAAGATATCACTTATCATCCCAGAATAAGACATAAACTAAACATAAATTAAATCTCATCTTTTCGGTGTAAGAAATTAGAAAGAGAGAGACTATCATGCTGAACCATGAGTTGATAATAAACATAATTCATCAAGTAATATCGACAAGTAATACTTTAATTAAATATCGATAGAATTGAATCTCTTCTTATGAACCATGAGTTGATAATAAAAATGATTCAAAAGAGGACTAGATTAAAAAAAATGATTACTATAAACTTGCCTACCTTCTAAATCTAGTGATTAGAGAATCGTGCTGATAACGTGTTATAAATAAGAGAGAAAGATGAAAGTGTTGTGTATTATTCCATTGATAATAAGGAGTATATATATAGGGATACAACTTGGAGAACAAGTATAACTTAGAGAACAAGTACAACTTGGCGACCAAGTAAAACCTAGATTACAAGTAATGGGCCTTATAATGGACATCTACTAATTATTCATAACAACTTTCAATTATTTACAAATAAAAACCAGGGTTATCGGGGCATATCCTGATCCAACCCATTTTAATCTAATTGGATCGGGTTATTTCCTCCAAAATGGAACCTGACTGCCTTATCCTTCCCCCCTCCCAAATCGAAATCGAATCCAAAATCAAAAGTAAATTCTAAAATCGCCCAAGTCCCCACGGTTTCACCTTTTCATCATCACATTCGAGGTCAAATTCGACATTATCATGGCGCCTAAAACAAAGAATCCGAATTTTCGAAGACATTCGAAGAGGAAACAGGCTAAATCGAAACATGTAGAAGAGGAAGTGGAAAAGGAAGCTGATGTCGAAGTTGACTTGGAAATGGAATCCGAGGAAGTCGATGACGAAGTTGACTTAGAAAAAGAATCTGAGGAAGGTATGAGTGATGAGGAAGAGAATGATGCAGGGTCCGGTGATGAGGAAGAGAAGGGTCCGGAAGAGAATGAGGAAGTGAGTGAGGAAGAGAAGGGTCCGGAAGAGAATGCGCATTACAAAAAAGGCTGTTTTGTGTCGTTTATTTTTAAGGTTTGCATTATTTATAAGCGATGCAAACGTCATTTGCATCAGTAAAAAAAAGCGACTCTGAACGCAATGATGCAAATACATTAGATCGGTTTAAACAACCGTTACAAATACTTGCATCGATTATTGTAGCTGATATTAATTTGTGTCATTCACGAAAAATGATTTGAATTTTTATGTCAATTAATCTAACCGATGTTAATTTTTGTAACGCTTATTGTTATTGATGCCAAATATTTACAACGTTTGTAACTAATTGATGTAAAAATTAGTGTCAATTTGATAAATGATTTTAATATATATCATTTACAATAACTGATGTAAATATTTCAATCAGTTTTTATTAACGATTGAAAAAAATGCTATTTCTTGCATGAAGTTATATAATCGATTTTAATATTTGTAACAATTATAACAATTGATGTAAAATATTTACATCACAATGAAATAACTGATTTTAAAATTAGTGTCAGTTATAATAAGTGAAACCTAATAATCGCATCATTTACAATAACAGATTTTAAAACTATTTATTTCATTTGTAAATAATTGATGTAAAAAAATTAATCTATTTTGAAAAATAAATTAAAAACAATTTATTTTAAAAATTAATCTGAAATCAATTATTCCATTTAACAAAGAGCATAAAAAGGTTTCCAAACGAAAACACATTTGTGTTGAAATGCATAAAATCTAAACAAACTAAAAATTGATAAACGATCAAATGCATAAAACCAAATCAAACTAAAAATTCCTACAAGTATTCCTAAGCATAGCTGCCACTAACGTGCTCATGACTTGCATTACCACCATCAACCATTCCCTACAAAATAAAATCATAATAAATTAGTATATCATCATAAAACATGGTAACTATGAATTACATATAAATGACATTCACTTGAAAACTAGATGAGTTTGGTATGCTAGCTAAAACTGCACCAAGTTTAGCTGACCATGCATTTTCCTAAATAGTTACATTAAGGTGTTAGTGTTATATCACAAATTATAATAATATATAATTTAAAAGGATCAATTTATTACCTCTTCACCAGATGAAGTGAGTAATTGTTGGATGAAGATATTCATAGTCTTTACTTTGTCTCCTAATGTTTTCACTTATGCCTTCAACTGACCAACAATCTCAGAATTTTCTATATCATGTGTTATTGTAGGAGAGCTTCTTGGTAATCTCGAAGGTGTGAGTCCACGACCAACACAACGAACTTGTCCCGAACGCTCAGGACAAAAAACTTGAGCATATTCATCATCCAATCTAGTTGGAGCATTGCTTGTGACCTGGGTTGATGCATTTTGGCTTAGTAATGTCTGAATTGCTTCCTGAAAAGTAGATTAAAAATCAAATAATAACCAGCAAAGTTGACTAAAAAATTGTTCTAGCGTGAACTAACTGATTAGGTTATTACTAACCGACTGCTATATCATATAACCAATAGAACAAATAACTAACTAACTATTCTAACTATAGTGTTAAAACTTTCTTTGACAACTAACAGTCTACAATAACCTGCATTTACAAAAAATCAGAAAAACCAATATGGCTCATTATTTAATTCAGACTTTGTTCTCATTACGTCTCATAATTAGTAATTTTTTACTTTTTTCTTCTCATTGGATCAGCAAACACAAACATTAATTCAGACTTTGTGCTCATTACTTTTTTCTTCTCATTTATTTAATCAGACTCTGTGCCGATTATGAAAATACATGATGAGTACGTATGTGATGATATTACCTATAACTTGTACTTTCCATTTGAAAGTGTTACACTCTTGAGCAAGTGCAAGAGGAGAATCATAACCACTCTCCAAATCAGTGTAATCATGCATCAGGCATCTGTGTCTCTGAATCCATGGAAACCACAAACTAAACATAGTAAATAAAAGAAAATAAGTCAACAACAGAAGAATCCACATGATTTAGATCAGACAAATACAACTATCTTTGAGAATAACCTTAATCGCTTTGGGATCTAGTTTGATCACACAATAAATTTATTTTTATTTGTTTCAATTGTTTTTACCAATACAAATTAAGATAAAATAATATCAGTTTTAACTAATTGATTTAAAATAATTGATCAGTTTATACCAATTTTTACCATCGATGCTAAATTACATAAATAATTTTAATCAAATAAAACAATTTAATAATTACATCATTTATTATTGATTTAAATTTATATCATTTTATTGAAGTGATGTTATAAAAAAACAAAAAAAATACATCGATTATTGATTGATATAAAACCGTTTTATTTTGTATCAATATTTTACAAGTGATGCAAAATTACAAATATTTGTATCAATTTTAATGACATGATGCTAAATAATTCAATTACAACATCACTTATCATAAGTGATGTTAAACAATAAATTTTGTATCATTTATCAATAAATAATTCAAAATTGCATTGTTTGATTTTATGATGCAATTTAATTGATGTAATTTAGCCCTTTTTGTAGTGGCGGAAGAGTAACTTTCGAGGTTGAGTCGTCCGGTTCGAGTCGTGATGAACTGACAAAGAACTAACAGATAAATGGGAGCCTAGATCTAAAATTCTAAATGAGTGCAGCAGAGAGATGACATAAGTGTAATCGGAAAATAAAAGACGGTAGAGAGCCAATAATAATACCTTTTTCGTCTTGAGAAAAAGTGAGAAATGACAAATGAGAACGTTAATTTTATAGAAGAAATGGTGAAGTACTAGAGAAGACATCATGATTATACCTAGCGGCACTTCGATCTCGCATTTACAGGGGTGGTTGAACCGAAATCTTACTTAATCGGCCGATCTACCGCTTCATGAACCATCCAACTTATTCTTCGTGTTGTCGATCTTCAGTCAAATTTGAATCACCATACTAGCGAGGGTTTACTGTTGGAGATGGGTTTAAAACCCTCCATAAATGCCCATTCGAGAATTTAGATCAGCCCATAATAGAAAGTGTTTAGGTCAAGTCGGC
Source organism: Orychophragmus violaceus (assembly GCA_030180135.1). Classification (NCBI taxonomy): domain Eukaryota; kingdom Viridiplantae; phylum Streptophyta; class Magnoliopsida; order Brassicales; family Brassicaceae; genus Orychophragmus; species Orychophragmus violaceus. The sequence continues at coordinate 83,127,691 of CM058237.1, forward strand.
ATGTTAAGTGATTACGATGACAAAGAAATAACAACGCGCGTAAAAGATATGCCGTACATGAAGATTCTTGCAGTTCATAAAGGAAATATTCTATTTATTTTTTTAGAAAGTTTACATTTTTATATGACGACCTTTTAACCTATTTAAAGATTTTTAGGCTCGCCGTTCAAGGACACAATCAATAATAAACACTTTTTACACAAAATTTGAGTCTTATGTGAGCTTTTTCGAAATCAAGTTTTGAACAGCTCTCTGACGACCTAATTCGTTATTCCACCGCTCATTTTCCTCTCGGAAACTTAGCAAACCCTAATTTTGCCGTCATCTGTCGAGTAAGTTACACATGCTTTCTAAAATCCTAATTAAAACCCTAAATTTCTTTCTATAAATAGATAGGCAGAATCGAGATCTTACGATGATCATAGGAAATGAAAATTTTATGTCTTTTAGTGAAAAAGAATGAACTTAGAGCTTCAGATTTTACAGTTTAGATAAAGCAAACATAGGGTTTTTTTTTCTTATTGGGCATGAATCTAGTGTATATATGGGTTCTTGAATGCTTTTAAAGAAAATATGAATATAATAAGGCCAATTTGTCTGTCTTAATGACTTTCAAGATTTAAAAACTATCTCACATTGCTTCTTGATTCCATTCTTCCATGTGATTTACTTACTCTTGAAATGCTTCTAGGGATACTTTAGCCTCTCACTTGAAGAGCGTGAGAGACTACTGCTTGCATTGGCCAAAGAATTTTATGTTAACAGAGAGCAAGTACGAGAACTCGTTAAACAATATATTGGACTTTAGAATCCAGCCAGAAAGTCTTTGTTTGTGTTTTGATTGTTATTCTTCAAAAAATTTATCAAAACTGATGGGCCAACGCTCTTTAGGTGACGATGGAGAACCTCATTCTCCAAACAAAGATGCTTTATCTTCTATTTTCTATCGCATTGAGTGGAATCTGTGACATGCTCTCAAACCATCATATGAAAATCTCTTTGAGAGGTTGAATACACATCCAGAAGGGTTGAGATTTTTGTTCATCCTTCCTCCATGCTGATCTTTTTCATACTCAAGTTATGTTTCCCATTTTCTTTTTATGTCACTGGAAACTCGAATGGTTGGTAAAAACTTTCATGTTGAATCTGCCACTGATGTTTGTAGAAAATAGAACAAACCGTCTTTGCGAACATTAGATTCCTATTTAAAGGAGAAACTCGGGATGTGGCTTAGTCCTGCAACTTTAGAGCTTCATCAAATCATTTGGGATAATCCTGCTTCGTTGCTTGAGAAAATTCTCGCAGACGAGATATCCATTACAACAATATGAGATGGTTAAAACAATCGTTTTTTTAAAACAATTTTTGATTGATAAGGCGGTGCAACCTATCAGCAAACTCTTGGATCTTAAAAGAAGATTGAGAATAGGTCGTCGATTCTGGATAATGGTTGGATCAGCGACTGGTGGGCCTACACCTGCAGCCATCTTGGAAGAAGTATCAACCGGAGATGAGCAAGGATTGCATGCCGTCATTCCTGCTTGATGAATGATATCAGCTGCGTAATTGTGTTGGTTCAGGAACATCCCGGTTTTGTTCCTGTGTATAGCAATACTGTTGGGATTATGTCCTGAAATCACATTGTACTCACTCTAGAGATAGTTGTATTGTCGAGATCGAACAATTCATGTGATACTGGGTAGTCATAATGTTTTGCTAGAAACCGCTTATGACAAATGAGTTGTAACTCATTTCCAGTATCGTGTGAACCTACAGGGTCACACACCTAAGCAAGTTGGACATAGTTCGTATGGGATTGATCATTGGCATATGGTCTGGTCGATGTGTATTGGATACACATCGAATATGAGTTTTAATGAGGTGTGTCGATCGACACCATTGGGTGCGTCGGTCGACACAAGATGTGTGTCGATCGACACCACTAAGTGTGTCGGTCGACACAAGGCCAAAACCGAAACTGATGTTTCGGTTTATGTCGAGGTCTGTATATAAGTGATCTTATTGTTGGGATTATGTCCTGAAATCACATTGTACTCACTCTAGAGATAGTTGTATTGTCGAGATCGGACAATTCATGTGATACTAGGTAGTCATAATGTTTTGCTAGAAACCGCTTATGACAAATGAGTTGTAACTCATTACTAGTATCATGTGAACCTACAGGGTCACACACCTAAGCAAGTTGGATATACTTTGTATGGGATTGATCATTGGCATAATCTGATCAATGTGTATTGGATACAGATCGACTATAAGTTTCAAAGAGGTGTATCGATCGACACCATTGGGTGCGTCGGTCGATACAGGACGTGTGTCGATCGACACCACTAAGTGTGTCGGTCCACACAAGGGCGAAACCGAAACTGAAGTTTCGGTTCACCTCGAGGTCAATATATAAACGTGTTTATAGACTCGTGCGCCGCCTAGACAGTTTTTTCAGAGAGAAAACACAGAAATCTCTAGAAACTCAGTTCCCAGGAGATCCGATTCCCGGTACTAGCATCCCGGCGGATTCCAGCTTGTGTGCGTGTGGACTGAAGTAGAGGCGCAGCATCTGAGGCGCTCCAGAGATCTCGTATTACCTGCATCTTCCGCTGCCAAAACTCCAGGTAATTACGAGGTGAGATCCATGATTCAATTAACTAGACCCTAGATCCTAGGCTATCTGGAACTCGCAAGGATTCTGAATCTGGTAGAATTGGCTCGAAGTTCCATCAGTGGTATCAGAGCCTTAGGGTTTTTCCATTGAATCGCACCTGTTGATTGAATTTGATGAGTTAAATTCACAAGCTAGGTTGTTTGAGTTATAACAGGTGAGATCGATCTCCGATTCTGTGTTTTCGCACAGTGTCGATCGACACACTAGGTGTGTCGGTCGACACACTAGGTGTGTCGGTCGACACAGAGTGGCGAATTCGACAGAATCGGCGGCTAGGGTTTTTCGCGAAGAAAAACCGAAAGCCTTCTGTGTCGATCGACACAGGTTGAGTGTCGGTCGACACAGAACAAATTAGGTCGAGTGTCGATCGACACAGGTTAATGTCGGTCGACACAGACCGAGCAAATGGTTAATCGGTTCAATTGGATTGGACCGGTTATCATGCTTGGTCCGAATAGATCGGTTTAAATTGGATGAATTGGTTCAATTGGATTGAGCTAATTATCTCAATTAGCATGAACCGATGGGTTAAATCTGTTTGATTGGATAATACGGTTCAATTGAATTGGACCGGTTATCGCAATCAGTTGAAACTGGTTTAAACGGTTTAAATTGGATGAATTGGTTCAATTGGATTGAACTGATTATCCCAATTATTATAAACTGATTGGTTAAGATCAGGTTGATCAGATAAGTCGGTTCAATTGGATTGGACCGGTTATCAAAACTATCTTCGGTTTAAGTCTATGTCGACCGTCACACATGGGTTGTGTCGATCGACATGACTGGTTCGATGAACCGGGTTAATTGAATTAACTGGTTATTGAAGTCCGGTTTTGTTTGGTGGTGTCGATCGACAGACACAATCTGCGTCGATCGACACAGTGCTCGAAATTCTGGTTATTAAACCTTGAATTTACAGAAACCAAACTAGACTTAAAACCTTAATCAAAGCTTAGCTTCAATATGGTCAACTGTCAAGACTCATTTCGTTGTGTGATGGTCTAGCCAAGCTTGGTGTCCACAACTACGTGAGTAAGGCAGGTAGTTATGTTGATGGATTTGCAGTGCTATACATCAACGATTACATGACCTAAGAGATTGATTTGCTAAACTTTTGGGTTTGGTTTCCTCAAACTAAATATCAAGTAACCTTGATGTCTTGCCCAAATCTTGTCTACTGTCAAGACTCGTGTCGTTTTTTGGATAGTCTTGGAGTCCTTGGTATCCACTGCAACATGAGTAAGGCAGGTGGTCATTGACAGACTTGCAGTGCAACTGTCAATGATCACAAGACTAAAGAGATTGGTTTACTTGACTGGGCTATCAGAAGTTCTGGACCCAGAGACATCAGAGTGGATTAGACATAGTTTGTCTCATCCGCAACCAAGAGTTGTACTGGGTACAATTAGCAATGATTTGCTTACCTAGATAACTAAAGTTCGGGTAATGGCGAGTCGCCCACTCAGATTTTAGTGAAGTATGGATCTTGGGTCATTATATTCATAGAGGAAACATTGTTTGAATATAATGCGAGTTTTCTTATTAGATAAGATTTCTCATCATATACATAACTAAATCTTTGTTTTTCTTGGATTTCAGCTTATGTCTATGACTACTTTCTCGTTGCGATCCGTCCTTGAGAAGGACAAGTTAAATGGATCCAACTTCCTGGATTGGTATCGGAATCTGAGATTCATTCTCAAGCAGGAGAGCAAGGACTATATCCTTGAAAAGGCCCTTCCAGAAAGGCTTGGGACCAAACGCTCGCATGCAGTATATAATGCTTGGAATAAGCATTATATTGATGTGGTAGATGTGCGTGGTCTGATGTTGGCTGCCATGGACTTGGACTTGAAGAGTCAGTACGAGAACGTGGAGTCGCCAATAGAGATGATCACCAGCCTGAAACTGAAGTTTCAGGATCTGGCACGAGTTGAGAGATTCCAGATGGTGAAGTCTCTCACTGAGTGCAAGCTACCAGAGGATGCTCCAGTAAGTCCTCATGTCATTAAAATGATGGGTTACATTGATAACCTGGAGAAACTGGAATGTCCTGTCAGCTTAGAGTTGGCCACTGACATCATTCTGCAGTCACTGCCGTCAAGCTATGATAAGTTCATTAAGGACTATATCAAGAAAGGCTTGACGAAGACGTTGACTGAGCTGCATGGCATGCTCAAAACAGTAGAGCAAGACATCATAAAGGGTAAATTTTTTTGAGAAATCCTGTTTTGACAAGGGTAGAGGCAGGGCCGTCCTGATTTGGAATCAGGATAAGCCTGTGTCATCTTATAAGCCCAAGTCAGGCCCATCTGGTGTTAGAAAATGCTTCTACTGCGATGAGTCACGGCATTGGAAGAGAGATTGCATTAAATTCTTGGAAGATTCACAAGAGATGAAGGAGATGTATGGTACTTCTTCTTCAGGTATTGTGTTATTAATTCAAGTTCTACGTATGTATTGGATACTAGTTGTGGTACTGATATTTTTTTTTGAAAAATACAGGACCTAAGCGACAGTAGAACGTTGAAGAAAGGGCAAGTGGAACTGCGTGTCTGGTATGAAGCAATGGTTGCTACATGAGCCGTAGAGATTCTCCACTTGTAGGAGCCTTTCATACTTGGTTTTAGAAATTAAGTAATTGCTACTATGTATCTGCCTTGTGCAGAAATGTCTTTCATTTTCTTGTAAAGAATTTGGATGTTCTTCATTTTGATAAAAGACAAGTTTTGTTCTTTTAGATCTCAATGAAATATCATATGATAGCACCCCATTTGGAATGGGTCTTACATCTTAAACCAAAGTAATTTTGAATATAACACAAGTACAAAAGGTTTAAGTCTGATGACTCGAACTCAACTTTTCTTTGGCATAGTCGTTTAGCCACAAAGAGTGAAGCGGATTCAGAAGTTCCATAGTTTTGGATTCATTTGATTATTAATCATTTGAGATATGAATTCGGTTCACTGGACCAAATGACTAAGACCTCTTTAGCAGAGCTAAAGGAAACGGGCCAGAGGCTTATTGGGCCTTATACATACTGATGTATGCGGCCCGATGAGCATTAGTGCCAAAGGAAATCTTCTGTACTTCATTACCTTATTGATGGCATCAATAAGTATGGTTGTGTTCATTTGATGAGACACGAGCAGGAATCCCTTGAGGAGTTCCAAGATGAAGTGTAGAACCAATTTGATAGAAGTATTGAGATCCTCGATTGAATCACGGAGGAAAGTACTTGAGTCAAGAATTGGGTGATCATCTAACAGAATGAATCGGATCTTATAAGATATGCTCCGATTAATGATGGGTCACAGGAATCTTCCATGATCATTTAAGAATACGTTCTAAAATGTCTATGTTTATGCTAAATAAGTTTCTATCAGAATCAGTGAAAAACACCACATTGGATATAGACTGGGTGATTTCCAAATTTGTTTTTCTGATTAATTGGGATTGCAAGGTTTGAGTAAGACAGTAGTCAACAAACAAACTTGAACCCATATCTGATAAGTTCTAACTCGCTGGTTGTCCTAAGGAAATCAAGGCTTGCTACTTTTACAACCAATCCGAGGACAGAGTATTGTTGTTCGGAACTGTGTCTTTTGAGAAAGATCATATTTTCAAAAGGAACAGTGGGAGTAAAAGTACACATCGAAGAAATTCGATAAACACAGGAGGCTGCTCAAACTGTTGAGGGAGAGCAGCGGTGAGATCTACAAAGTACTGTAGGATCTACACCTGTGGAGCCTGAATTTCGCAGATCCGAAAGGATCCGTCACTAACTCGAGAGTGATTTCTCGTAACCAATTGTCGTGATCTGTTGATCATTGAAAAGTGACGAGCATGCGAAATTCTAGAAAGCGATGGTGAGCCCCAACTCCGAAAATTGGCTGGGTATGCATGTTAGCTTCACAGATCCAACTCTGGATTGAAGCAAACATCTTGGATTTGGAATCAACATTCTGATAATGTGGTCAAAAGTTTTGACTTGATCAGAAAGAAAAGAAACCATGCGTTTACAAGAAGACTAGTGGGAGCGAAATTGCAATTCTCACACTGTATGTGGATAACATACTTAATCTCATAAACGACGTTCCGACGCTAAAGTCTTGTCAAGATTTGGGTCGGAGGTCAAATGTATCGATGGACATGGGAGAAGGCCGTAAAAATTATTGGAATAAGGATCCATTGGAATGGATCAAAAAGGGCCAATTGGATCATGTCAAAATCCTTATGTTGATAAGGTATTGGACAGTTCATATGTGCTTAATTCCAAGAATGGCTTCATACCAAAGGTCTTATGGCAATAATCTAAGCGAGATGCAGTGATTTTGGAACACTAACTGAGCTATTATTAATGGGTGTGATTGCTAATGCTGCTGCAATAGAATCCATCATGAATGCCACATTTTGCGCTCGTCTAGATGCAGCTTACGCATAAAGCATGACGAGAAAATACCAAAATGTTATGTCTCTCTGTCTGAATAGCGGTGCTATCTGTTGGAAAGGCTCCAAGCAGTGGACCGTAGAATAGTGCTTTTATCTAAATGGCGGTGTGGTTTGTTGGAATTGTTTCAAGCAAAACACCGCAGTCTCTCCCACAACCTAAGCACGAAATTTATTCTGTAGCTGTAGGTATAAGATATCTGAAGAGATGATCTTGATTCTAGTGGGAGTTATTTTTAGTTATGTTGTGATCTTTACATAGACATGCTATGGTAATGTTTATGTAAGTCAAACTGACATCGGTATTATTTAATTATTGGATAATTAAATAATGGTCCCAAAGTATTTTATGCTCGTCTTATAGGTCATCAAGTTGAGGACTTGATCATGAAACCCTATAAGTAAAAATGACATAAATTATGATTGTCCCTAGTCAAGGTTGTTAAAATGGGACACTAACAACCGCGCGAGACTAGCATGTGAGGTGACTGTTGGACTAAGTTTCATGGAGTCAATGATATGATTATCACAGTCAGTCACATAGATATATGTTGGTGAACATATGATCGGACATGATCCGCTAATGAGAACTCCACATGATAGTTATATCAGTGTCATGGGAGGTTCTCATTATGACTATAGAGTATAGTCCTTAGACATGAGTTCATCATGCTTTCTAGCATATGAATTGGTGCGTTTTGACCTTGTCAAACGTCATTCCGTAATTGGCGGCTATAACGGCATTGCTTATGCGTATCATGAAGTATGTGTAGAAACATGGATGAAACAAGATGGGATTTGTCCCTCCTGGATAACGGGAGATAAATATCTCAGGGCCCATCGAAGATTTGATACTGAGAAAATGCATGGTCGTGCTCAAACGAGGTGATTGTCAGTCGTTTGTTTTATCAGTATAGATCAGGAGTTCGATGAACATGATGTTGGCTATAATAAGGATGACACAGTCTCTTGGCTTATGCCATATTGAGATATAGAGACGAAGGGATTATAGGAATAGGTGATTCCAGTACAAGTGGGAGATTGTTGGGATTATGTCCTGAAATCACATTGTACTCACTCTAGAGATAGTTGTATTGTCGAGATCGGACAATTCATGTGATACTAGGTAGTCATAATATTTTGCTAGAAACCGCTTATGAAAATGAGTTGTAACTCATTACTAGTATCATGTGAACCTACAGGGTCACACACCTAAGCAAGTTGGATATACTTTGTATGGGATTGATCATTGGCATATGATCTGATCGATGTGTATTGGATACAGATCGACTATAAGTTTCAAAGAGGTGTATCGATCGACACCATTGGGTGCGTCGGTCGATACAGGACGTGTGTCGATCGACACCACTAAGTGTGTCGGTCGACACAAGGGAGAAACCGAAACTGAAGTTTCGGTTCACCTCGAGGTCAATATATAAACGTGTTTATAGACTCGTGCGCCGCCTAGACAGTTTTTTCAGAGAGAAAACACAGAAATCTCTAGAAACTCAGTTCCCATGAGATCCGATTCCCGGTACTAGCATCCCGGCGGATTCCAGCTTGTGTGCGTGTGGACTGAAGTAGAGGCGCAGCATCTGAGGCGCTCCAGAGATCTCGTATTACCTGCATCTTCCGCTGCCAAAACTCCAGGTAATTACGAGGTGAGATCCATGATTCAATTAACTAGACCCTAGATCCTAGGCTATCTGGAACTCGCAAGGATTCTGAATCTGGTAGAATTGGCTCAAAGTTCCATCACTTATAGATTCGACCTAGGGGGAGGAGCGCCGCCTAGACAGTTTTTTTTTCAGGGAGAAAAACACAGAAACCTCGAAAAACTCAGTTCCCAGGAGATCCGAATCCCGGCACTAGCATCCCGGCGGATTCCAGCTTGTGTGCGTGTGGACTGCAGTAGAGGCGCAGCATCTGAGACGCTCCAGTGATCTCGTTTACCTGCTCATCCTTCAGCTGCCAATCTCCAGGTAAACGCGAGATCCATGATTCAATTACATAAATCCTGAGATCCTAGGCTCGGAATTCAGACTTAGGGTTACCTAATCGGATTAGGAACTGCTAGGAATTCCATCAGTGGTATCAGAGCCCCAGGTTTTGCCATTGAATCAACCTGTTTAATAGAATTTGATGATTTAGATTCGTTCATAAGAAAATATGAATTAGAACAGGTGAGATTGATTCTGATCAAAATCGATTCTGTGTTCTCGCACAGTGTCGATCGACACAGAGATGAGAATTCGACAGAATCGGCGGCTAGGGTTTTTCGCGAAGAAAAACCGAAAGCCTGTTGTGTCGATCGACACAGGTTGAGTGTCGGTCGACACAGAACATATTCGGTCGAGTGTCGATCGACACAGGTTGAGTGTCGGTCGACACAGACCTTGCGATTGGTTAATCGGTTCAATTGGATTGGACCGATTATCATGCTTGGTTAAGTCCGAATAGATCGGTTTAAATTGGATGAATTGGTTCAATTGGATTGAACTGATTATCTCAATTAGCATGAACCGATTGGTTAAAATCAGTTTGATTGGATAACATGGTTCAATTGAATTGGACCGGTTATCGCAATTAGTTGAAACTGGTTAAAATGGTTTAAATTGGATGAATTGATTCAATTGGATTGAACCAGTTATCACAATTAGTATAAACCGATTTGAATGATTAAGATCAGTTTGATCTGATAAGTCGGTTCAATTGGATTTGACCGGTTATCAAAACTGTCCTCGGTTTAGGTCTATGTCGACCGTCACACATGGGTTGTGTCGATCGACATGACCGGTTCAATGAACCGGGTTAATTGGATTGACCGGTTATTGAAGTCCGGTTTTGTTTGGTGGTGTCGATCGATAGACATAGTCTGCGTCGATCGACACAGTACTCGAAATTCTGGTTATTGAACCTTGAATTTGCAGAAACCAAACTAGACTTAAACATAGATCAAAGCTTAGCTTCAATATGGTCAACTGTCAAGACTCATTTCGTTGTGTGATGGTCTAGCCAAGAGCTTGGTGTCCACAATTACGTGAGTAAGGCAGGTAATTATGTTGATGGATTTGCAGTGCTAAACATCAACAATTACATGACCTAAGAGATTGATTTGCTAAACTTTTGGGTTTAGTTTCCTCAACTAAATATCAAGTAACCTTGATGTCTTTCTCAATGTTGTCTACTATCAAACTCGTGTCGTTTGTTGGATAGTCTTGGAGTCCTTGGTATCCACTGCAACATGAGTAAGGCAGGTGGTCATTGACCGACTTGCAGTGCGACTGTCAGTGATCACAAGACAGAAGAGATTGGTTATACTTGACTGGGCTATCAGAAGTTCTGGGCCCAGAGACATCAGAGTGGATTAGACATAGTTTGTCTCATCCACGACCAAGAGTTGTACTAGGTACAATTAGCAATGATTTGCTTACCTAGATAACTAAAGTTTGGGTGATGGCGAGTCGCCCACTCAGATTTTGGTGAAGTATTGATCTTGGATCATTATATTCATAGAGGAAACGTTGTTTGAATATAATGCGAGTTTTTCTTATTAGATAAGACTCCTCATAGAAAGCATAACTAAATCTTGGTTTTTCTTGGATTTCAACATATGTCTAAGACAACTTTCTCGTTGCGATCCGTCCTTGAGAAGGACAAGTTAAATGGATCGAATTTCCTGGATTGGTATCAGAATTTGAGATTAATCCTCAAGCAGGAGAGCAAGGACTATGTCCTTGAGAAAGCTCTTCCAGAAAGGCTTGGGACCAATCGCTCGCATGCAGTATATAATGCTTGGAATAAGCATTATATTGATGTGGTAGATGTGCGTGGTCTGATGTTGGCTACCATGAACTCGGACTTGAAGAGTCAATATGAGAACGTGAAGTCGCCAATAGAGATGATCACCAGCCTGAAACTGAAATTTTAGGATCTGGCACGAGCTGAGAGATTCCAGATGGTGAAGTCTCTCACTGGGTGCAAGCTACCAGAGGATGCTCCAGTAAGTCCTCATGTCATTAAACTGATGGGTTACATTGATAACTTGGGGAAACTGGATTGTCCTGTCAGCTTAGAGTTGGCCACTGACATCATTCTGCAGTCACTGCCGTCAAGTTATTATAAGTTCATCAAGAACTATATCAAGAGAGGCTTGACGAAGACGTTGACTGAGCTGCATGGCATGCTCAAGACAGCAGAGCAAAACATCAAAAAGGGTAAAAGATTTGAGAAATCTTGTATAGACAAGGGTGAAGGCAAGGCCGTTCAGATTTGGAATCGAGATAAGCCTGTGTCATCTTTTAAGCCCAAGTCAGGTCCATCTGATGTTGATAAGTGCTGCTACTGTAAAGAGTTTGGGCATTGGAAGAGAAATTGCATTAAATTCTTGGAAGATTCACAAGAAATGGAGAAGATGTATGGTACTTCTTCTTCAGGTATTGTGTTATTGTTTCAAGTTCTACGTGAGTATTGGATACTAGTTGTGGTACTGATATTTTAAAATATGCAGGACCTAAGCGACAGTAGAACGTTGAAGAAAGGACAAGTGGAACTGCGTGTCTGGTATGAAGCAATGGTTGCTGCATAAGCCGTAGAGATTCTCCACTTGTAGGAGCCTTTCATACTTGGTTTTTGAAATTGAGTAATTGCTACTATGTATCTGCCTTGTGCAGAGATGTCTTTCATTTTCTTGTAAGAATTTGGATGTTTTTCATTTTGATAAAAGACAAGTTTTGTTCTTTAGATCTTAATGAAATATCATATGGTAGCACCCCGTTTGGAATGGGTTTTATATCTTAAACCAGCGTGAGTTTGAATATAACACAAATACTAAAGGTTTAAGTCTGATGACTCGAACTTGACTTTTCCTTGGCATAGTCGTTTAACCATATAGAGTGAAGCGGATTCAGAAGTTCCATAGTTTTGGACTCATTTGATTATTAATCATTTGAGATATTAATTCTGTTCACTGGGCCAAATGACTAAGGCCCTTTTAGCAGAGCTAAAGGAAACAGGCCAGAGGCTTATTGGGCCTTACACATACTGATGTATGCGGCCCGATGAGCATTAGTGCCAGAGGAAATATTCTGTACTTCATTACCTCATTGATGGCATCAATAAGTATGGCTGTGTTCATTTGATGAGACACGAGCAGGAATCCCTTGAGGAGTTCCAAGATGAAGTAAAGAACCGATTTGACAGAAGTATTGAGATTCTCGATTAGATCGCGGAGGAAAATACTTGAGTCAAGTATTAGGTGATCATCTGAGAGAATAAATCGGATCTTATTGGATATGCTCTGGTTAATGATGAGTCACAGGAATCTTCCATAATTCTTTAAGAATACACTCTAAAATGTCTGTCTTTGCGCAGAAAAGGGTTTCAATCAGAATCAATTGAAAGACACCACATTGGATGTGGACTGAAAGTTTTTTTCAAGTATATTGTTTCTGATAATTTGGGGATGGTAGCTAATAAGCTTGAACCCAAATCTGATAAGTTCTACCTCGCTGGTTGTCCTAGGGAAACCAAGGCTTGCTACTTTTACGACCAATCCGAGGACAAAGTTTTGTTGTTCGAAACTGTATCTTTTGAGAAAGATCATACTTTCAAAAGGAACAGTGCGAGTAAAAGTACACATCGAAGAAATTCGATAAACACAGGAGGCTGCTCAACCTGTTGAGGGAGAGCAGCGGTGAGATCTACAAAGTACTGTAGGACCTACACCTGTGGAGCCTAAAATTCGCAGATCCGAAAGGATCTGTCACTAACTCGAGAGTGATTTCTCGTAACCAATTGTCGTGATCTGTTGATCATTGAAACGTGACGAGCATGCGAAATTCAAAGAAGCGATGGTGAGCCCCAACTCCGAAAATTTACTGGGTATGCATGTTAGCTTCACCGATCCATTTCTGGATTGAAGGAGACATCTTGGAGTTGGAATCAACATTCTGATAAAGTGGTCAAAAGTTTTGACTTGATCAAAGAAGAAATGAAACCATGCGTTTACAAGAAGACTAGTGGGAGCGTAATTGAAATCCTCACACTGTATGTAGATAACATACTTAATCTCATAAACGACGTTCTGACGCTAAAGTCTTGTCAAGATTTGGGTCGGAAGTCAAATATAACGATGGACATGGGAGAAGGCCGTGAAAGTTCTTGGAATAAGGATCCATTGGAATGGATCAGAAAGGCTAATTGGATAATGTCAAAATCCTTATGTTGATAAGGTATTGGACAGTTCATATGTGCTTAACTCCATGAAAGGCTTCATACCAAAGGTCTTATGGCTATGATCTAAGCGAGATGAAGTGTCTTGGACACTGGCTGAGCTAGTAAAAATATTAGCAAGATGAAGTGTTTTTGAACACTGGCTGAACTAGTATTAATGAGTATGGTTACTAATGCTGCTGCAATAGAAACCATCATGAATGCCATATTTTGCGCTCGGCTAGATGCAGCCTACGCATAAAGCATGACGAGAAAATACCAATATGTTCCGGTAATAGTCACTGAACAGTTTCCAGAAATATCCCAAGTGTTTGAGGAACACTAAGGATACGTTCGTGGTGAACTGATAAAGTGACGAACCAGTTGAAAGTAGTTAGACAGACAAAGACGATTCCCGGTTTCCACCTGGTTATGTCTTTTTGTCTGAATAACGGTGCTAGCTGTTGGAAAGGCTCCAAGCAGTGGACCGTAGAATAGTGCTTTTATCTGAATGGCGGTGTGGTTTCTTGGAATTGTTTCAAGCAATGACACCGCAGTCTCTCCCACAACCTAACCACGAAATTTATTCTGTTGCTGTAGGTATAAGATATCTGAAGAGATGATCTTGATTCTAGTGGGAGTTATTTTAGTTATGTTGTAATCTTTACATAGACATGCTATGGTAGTGTTTATGTAAGTCAAACTGACATCGGTATTATTTAATTATTGGATAATTAAATAATGGTCCCAAAGTATTTTATGTTCATCTTATAGGTCATCAAGTTGAGGACTTGGTCAAGAAACCCTATAAGTAAAAGATGACATAAAATTATGTTTGTCCCTAGTCAAGGTTGTTAAAAATGGGACACTAACAACCGCGCGAGACTAGCATGTAAGGTGACTGTTGGACTAAGTTTCATGGAGTCAATGATATGATTATCACAGTCAATCACATAGATATATGTTGGTGAACATATGATCGGACATGACCCGCTAATGAGAACTCCACAGGATAGTTATATCAGTGTCATGGGAGGTTCTCATTACGACTATAGAGTATAGTCCTTAGACATGAGTTCATCATGCTTTCTAGCATATGAATTGGTGCGTTTTGACCTTGTCAAACGTCGTTCCGTAACTGGCAGCTATAACGGTATTGCTTATGCGTATCATGAAGTATGTATAGAAACAGGGATGGAACAAGATGGGATTTGTCCCTCCTATAACGGGAGATAAATATCTCAGGGCCCATCGAAGATTTGATACTGAGAAAATGCATGGCCGTTTCAAACGAGGTGATTGCCAGTTGTTTGTTTTATCAGTATAGATCAGGAGTTCGATGAACATGATGTTGGCTATAATAAGGATGACACAGTCTCTTGCCTTATGCCATATCGAGATATAGAGACGAAGGGATTATAGGAATAGGTGATTCCAGTACAAGTGGGAGATTGTTGGGATTATGTCCTGAAATCACATTGTACTCACTCTAGAGATAGTTGTATTGTCGAGATCGGACAATTCATGTGATACTGGGTAGTCATAATGTTTTGCTAGAAACCGCTTATGACAAATGAGTTGTAGCTCATTTCCAGTATCGTGTGAACCTACAGGGTCACACACCCAAGCAAATTGGACATAGTTCGTATGGGATTGATCATTGGCATATGGTCTGGTCGATGTGTATTGGATACACATCGAATATGAGTTTTAATGAGGTGTGTCGATCGACACCATTGGGTGCGTCGGTCGACACAAGATGTGTGTCGATCGACACCACTAAGTGTGTCGGTCGACACAAGGCCGAAACCAAAACATCAGTTTCAGTTTATGTCGAGGTCTGTATATAAGTGATCTTATAGATTCGGCCTAGGGGGAGGAGCGCCGCCTAGACAGTTTTTCTCAGAGAGAAAAACACAGAAACCTCGAAAAACTCAGTTCCCAGGAGATCTGAATCCCGGCACTAGCATCCCGGCGTACTCCAGCTTGTGTGCGTGTGGACTGCAGTAGAGGCGCAGCATCTGAGGCGCTCCAGTGATCTCGTTTACTTGCTCATCCTTCCGCTGCCAATCTCCAGGTAAACGCGAGATCCATGATTTAATTACATAAACCCTGTGATCCTAGGCTCGGAATTCAGACTTAGGGTTGCCTAATCGGATTAGGAACTGTTAGGAATTCCATCAAATACAAAGAAAATAGTTAAGATCGCCTAAATTGGTCATAAAAAATTCAGAGTTTAGAGATGTTATGATCGACCATAATAGAGATGGTGTGGAAGCAGTGAGACCGATATCGTCAATGTAGAGCAGGAGATAAGCCAATTCGTTTCCTTTGCAATAGATGAATGGAGAGGCGACTGATTTTCTTTGCTTGAAACCAATTTTGGAGGCATAGTGGGGAAAACGTTGGTACCAAGTTCTTGGCCCTTGTTTTAGGCCATACAAAGACTTGTGGAGAAGACATACATGGCTCGGTTTAGTGGCGTCGACAAAGCCACGAGGTTGATGCATGTAGACGACTTCATCTAAGTTCCCATGAAGGAATGCATTTTTGGCGTCTAGTTGTCATATTGGCCATTGTAGAGATATAGCGAGATGGAGTACGGTGCAGATTGTGGATGGTTTGACGACAGTGCTGAACGTTTCATCGCAATCAACTCCTATTTGTTGTTATTTTCCATTAGCGACGAAACGTACTTTATATCTAGATAGCCGACCACATGCATCAAACTTATGACGAAAAATCCACATAGAACGAACAATGTTAGAATTAGATGGCCGTGGAGCTATCGTCCACGTACCACTCATAATCTGAGCATTATATTCATCTTGCATAACATTTTTCCAATTAGGGTCATTGGCTGCTTGAACATGAGGTAGAGAAAGAGGATAAATTGTGTCAGTATGAAGAGAAATTATTTCTTCTTCTTGACGATTCCACTGTGGCTGCGAGTTTGGATACAGGAAGATTCTGATGAAATCGGTTGAGATATAGGGATAGGAGCTGGTTGAAAATCATCGACCACATGTTGAGCCGGGGCCGAGGAAGAGAAGTAGAGGCTGTGTTTTGTGTTTGAGAAGATGGCTGACAAGGCTGATAGTCTGAGTTTTGTATGAGAGGGGCGTATTGAGGATATTTTGAAACAGAGGATGGCGATGGATCAGAAAGAGTATGAGGTGGTGCTGAGATGATTAGAGGCGCATAAAGAGGTGGTGTTTGAAGAGTCGTGGGAAGAGGATGGATATACGTCTGGTAAGATGTTGGTGAAGAAAGAATGTCATGAGTAAGTGATATGTCTAGTTTTATCCCTATTCTACTGCAAGTGCACAGTTATGCGTATGTAGTACTTAGGGTATCGAATCCACAAGGACTCACGGTCACACGATAGATTGTATGTATTCAAGTTAAGCTAAATCAATGGCAGATTAAGCAGTAAACAAAAGCAATACACTAGAAAGGTGTTTTCAATAAGAGAAAGGTGTCAGACTTAGGAAGTTTTCGGCAATTATGCTATGCTAGACACTTAACTAACCGGATTCAGATTAAACACAGGTTCAAGAACTAGAAACACAATACTAAATAATCCAACTCTTGCTGAGATTATTTCTATATCTAGCAACCTAGCGATCCAAATCTCTTTGTGATCCTAGAGTTCTAAATAAGCATTAAGAACAGGTTCTATCGGTTCACAATTCTTCTAAACCAAATCTCTTTGTATCTAATCAAATTGCTCACACTAAGTTTGGTTCAGAATATAACTCACACTCTCGTGCTATTGTTAATTATCTAAGATCTAAACCATAGGTGATCAGTCTAGAATTCAGTGTTAAGAACACTTAGGTGATGAACGATAATATAGTGAATCCTAATCAATCAGTTATCAAGCAAGCATAAAACCTTTGTGAGAATTCCTAAATCTAACTAGGTTACTACTCAGACATATTAGCAATCAAACAATACATCATGAATAGAAAAACCAAAGGAATGAATAGATTAAGAAAAAGGGTTCGAAATTCTTCTCTCAATGTTGCAAGTGGCAAGAATCAGCCCTCTCCAATCTCTCTCAAGCAAGAACAAAACTAAGAACAAGATAAAAGTATTATGAGTCTGAAAACCTAATTAAATTCTCTAAACACGTTTTGAGGTCAGTTTAGAATTAAGGAAAACTTCCGGGCAATTCTGAAAATCTTCAAAACTTGTCTTCAACTTGCGGATATTGTTCTGTCGCGCTCAGTGTCGACCGACATCCAAGTCAGTGTGGGTCGACACTCAATCGTGGTTGAGACACCAACTTCAGCTCGTTGCACAAATCACCAGAAACGTCATATAATCCTATCCTTTGCTCCAAACGCAAGCTTACCTGTAAAAGACTTTATAGACTCTAAAAACCAGGTTAAAGACTCAATATATACAACTATACCATGGTTGAAAACCTAGAAAAACCATGATATATCAACTCCCCCACACTTAGCTCTTGCTTGCCCTCAAGCAAGTAAAGAACCTAAGCATAAGAAAAGAGGTTTGAAAACACAGAAACTCATTTCGTCCTAGGAACTTTTGCATTCACATTTACTTAGTAAGCCACTAAAAACTTTCCTACAGAACTCAAGACCACAATATACTTCCCTCACACTTAGCATCTGTCCCAAGTAAACTCCACAATCAAGTTAGGACATTCAAGTTCACCACACCAGCCTATGTATACAATTAGGTGCAGTCTCACAGAGGGAGTATCGAATCAAAGGACACATGGACTCAACCTATTCAGTATCTAACCACCAAAATGTCGGTTTTTGGTTTCTTTCTTTTCCCTTTCTCCCATAGCACTGATTTTCCCCACTGGGTATCATTTTTTTTTATCAGTGCTCTTCCCTTTTTATTGGGGTTTAACTTTGGACCTTTCCATGGATACACATGAGGTAATAAGGGTCTCTACCACTCCCGTGACCACTTCGAAGCTACTAGCTTATCCTCGGTTTTTATCTCTCTTTTTTTTTTTTACTTTCAAGGGAGGGGAAAATCAGAAACCATACTTAAGAACAGGATCATAGGCTGTGCCAAACACATCAAAGGAATTCGACCCAAAGATTACCAAGCCCCTAAGTGAGAAATTAAAGTCAAGATTAAGTGTGAGACTAGTGATGGATCCTCTGAATACCTGGTTAGATATGGGTGTCCTTGGTAAGTTGATCTGTTTGGGGTTTTCTAATAGTCATAGAGGCTCTGCAAGTCTGTCCAATGGTTACTTAGTTCCTGTTCCAGCGAAAAATTTCCTCGAAAAATCATAGTTTCATACAAGATTTGACTCAATAAAACAACTTTGAAAACTAGTGAAAAACATGGGACTGACTCTAAGAAAACAAAACACAGTGTCAGTAGCCACCTTCCCCACACTTAAACTGCACTGTCCCCAGTGCAATTATAGCATGAGATCGGTATAAAGCAAATTGGAACCATAGAGATTTTGAGTTAAAAATCTGAACATGTTCACGGTCGATGTCGACCGACACTAAGCTTAGTGTCGACCGACACTAAGCTTAGTGTCGACCGACACTGAGCTCGTGTGAGCATACGCAGGATGATAAATCTGTCCGTGGTTAAGATCATGAGTTAGCACTCAATTTTCTCACATGTTAGCTGTGTCAGATCACTCAAAATCACATCAAAAACAACAATAAAGTTGCATAAAATCAAATAGTCATAGTTCCAAGCAATAAGACTGACAGACTGACTCAAAAGAAACATAAAAATTGACTCAAGAAAAGGAAAAAGAAAAACAAAACCAGTAGCAGCTGCAAGTCTAGAACTCCTGGGAGACCTTATCATCGATCTCATCTGAGTCAGCAGCCACCTCTACCTCCTCATCCTCTGAGCTGATGTGCATAGGAGCTGGCGCAGGTGCGCGATGTCGTGGCTGCGGGTGATGCACACGCTGAGATCTTTGGCAGGACATCTTGTGGACTGTCTTCCAGATTCCTTTAAGTACAGATGCTACCCACTTCTGAAACTACGGTGGTGGCATGTCTTCTGCTGGTCCGGTAAGCTCAGGGAATCCATAGGTCTCGTTTGGATCATCAGAAGGAACATCCTCATGCTCAGCAACTGAAGCAGCAGCTCCAGAAGAAGCTCCTCTAAGCACAGTGGAGCGACGCGGGACAGCTCTGCAATGATCCATACTCGGTTGGAAAGAGAGTGAGAGAGGATCATTAGTGATGCCTGTGAGCGTAGTATCTGGGAGAGGAAAGAGACGCTCAACTCCAGATGTATCAGTGAAACGCCACATGAACTGTCTCCCACTGGTATCTCCCTTGATCCACTGAATGCTTTTCAGATGTGTAAAATCCATTGTGGACCTTGCAGTGCATTTAGTCATCTGACTCCTGTCAATCCCAAAGTGATCAAAGATAGGGGTGAGCAGACTCCCAATAGACTCTGTCTTTGTTGCCTTTCCACTGAATGCTTGTGTCTTGAGATCCTCCAGATGATGGGCAAAAACAGCTCCCATGTTCACATTAACCTCTAAACGAGCATCCTGATACACACTCTCATCAATAGCGTCTCCAATCCCAAAATATAGTAGCAGGAGCTCAGCTATTCTCATCATCTTGCATAGGATCGTGTTAGCGAATAGACGGACAAGGTATCTCAAAACCGGGTGGCGCACCGCAGACTGCCAAGTAACCTGAGAGTCATAAACGTCATTACCGAAGTGCTCCCAAAACACTTGCACATCGGTCCACTTTTCGGGCAAGTTTACACGCTCCCTGTTCCGGTTGAATGAATAGATGTCACACAACTCAGGGATAGAGATCCTATACCTCACCCCATTAGCCATGAATGTCAACATCCCTTTAGAAGCCTTCTTTACCACTTCGTTGGTATAGTACACTCGGACTGTCGCCATGAATTGCCTGACTAACTCCGTGTACAGATCATAATACTTGGTACAGATGGCACCCATGCCTATTACCCTCAGGACGTGCATGATGTCTTGTCTGATCTTCAGCTTGTTCATCGTGGTTGTACATGAAATCCGTGTGGGCAAGATTTCAACGCCACACCAAGCGTTGTAAAACAGCGAATCATAGTCATCCCACTGATCTAAGATTGGCCTGTGGATACAAGCTGCGGTCTTAGACTGTCGCAGGATCGTTCGCGAAGCGTGTGAGCTGGAACACAGTTCTTTCCTGCCTCGGCCAGGGTGATCTGAGCTCCGCGTTTGGCTTGTCGCTTGATTGCATCTCCTGAGTCATTTTCCGAGATTGCCTGAAGGATTCATCTGCACAATACCAAAGGAGCAATTGAAAAGAATGAGGTTGAAACACACCACAATTTCAAAGTCATAATCTCATCAAATTGAGCATAAAAAATCATCCACAGTACTCATATCAATCATATTCCACTACCAATACATCCTAGATATCCTTAAATCATTCAAAAATCGAAGCTTTTTACCATTGGACACGAACTGAAAAATGGATATTCAGAGCCATACCTTCGCAGATTGATGAAATGGATGCTAGAAATAGATAGAGCACGAAAAATCGAGTGGAATACAGCTTTGAATCGATGAAAACGGTTAAGAATTGAGGTCTGTGACGATTTTTGAAAATTTTCGGTGAGAGAGAAATGAAGAAGAAGAAGAGAGCTCTCGGGTTTTTAAGAAACCGTACCTCGTGTTCATCGATGTCGACCGACATCAAGTTTGATGTCGGACGACACTTACCGTTATAAACCATGTCGACCTCTCAAATCGACCTCGGTCGATTATTGTCTGTGCTCGAAACTTCCTCGAATCGATTTCGACCGACATCAAAATGAATGTCGGCCGACATGGACTCCACAGTGCTATGGGTTCTGCCTAACTTGACACAAAAATCCAAAAACTAAAGAAATTTAAAATGAAATACTTAAAATCCTACTATTTACAACTTACCAGTGGGTTGTCTCCCACTCAGCGCTTTTTTAAGGTCATTAGCTTGACCGGACGAACGAGATCAGGCTCCTGGAGGCTTCGACAGAGGTTGTGAGTGCCTCTGCGAAAGTCTCCTCATCCAAGGTGGAGAGTAAGCATTGTCAGCGTGAGCTCGTCCGAGGAACGAGAGATTAGGACCAGAATGTTTTCCTGCACTCATAGCAGTGAAATCAGTAGAATCAGGTAGGGAAGACGCGTACCTTTGCTCGGGTGAGGTTCTGATGTCTGGAGCTTTCTGCTTGGAAGCAGCTGCAAGCTCTGAAGATGCTAGAGTGGAATCTTGTGAAACCACTATCTTCTCTTCTCCAGGATCAGAAACTGGAACCTCTCTAGTCTGAGTTTCCTGTTCATCCTCAGTGCTAAAGGTCTGACCATCAATCTTTGGCCTTCGCAGCATATCCATCTCAAAGTGTAGAGGCTCGACTCCCAGGTGGAGATCAATCAGACCATACCTCACATCAATCTTTGCTCCAGCTGTGGCTAAGAAAGGTCTTCTCAGTATTAGTGATTCATCCGGCTTACTATCGTACTTCAAAACCACAAAGTCTGTTGGAACTAGATAGTTCCCAACTCTTACTGGGACATCCTCAAGAACTCCTTCTGAAATCCTTCTTGACTGATCAGCTAGGACCAGAGAGATCCTAGTATCTTACTGTGTGAAAAATCTGTCATCCCCAGTCTGTCTGCCACAGAGTATGGCATGAGATTTCCAGCAGCTCCTAAATCACACAGGGAAAGCCTGAAACTATCTTCAAAAATGGAACAACTCAACACAAATATACATAGATCTGGTAGCTTCTTCGGGATCCGAGTTAGCAACACGTCACTGATCTGTTTAGGGATCACTATCACCCAATATTTCAACACCACGTCCATAGGTAGCATCTCCTCCAAGTATCTCTGCACACAAGGGTGATAGGGTGGATCATCAGGTTGTGGTTCTTCTCCCAACTTCTCATCCATTACCTCCAGATGTTTAGCTTCATCTAGCTCTTGTCGATATATCTCAAACACCTTAGGGAAAGGCGTAGGAGGCCTGTGAGCCTTCTGTTCAGCAATGCTACAAGTGGTTGGTGAAATTGGTTCCTCACGCCCTTGGTGTCAGCCGACATTGGAATGGTGTCAGTCTACATTAACTAATTCACCACTGATGTCGACTCCATAATCGGTCATGATCGATTTCCATTCGTCATGGGAACTCGAAATCCCGTTTGAAAGTGGGTGTCGACCGACATCAAAGTCAATATCGACCGACACTGGGATTTCAGTCTCGGGTTTTTCAGCATCTTCAACAAGTTCAACTGTTTTAAACTCAAATTTCTCTCCTTGATTTGATCCATCATCAATCTGGACTGACCAAGCCTTGATGTGTGTCTCCATAACATTCTTTCCCTTAACTGAGCTTGAAATTTGGTTCACTTGTGTATCCAACTGCTTCACATGTATACTCAAAGATTCAAACTTCCCATTCAGATCTTCATACAAAGCATCCACCTTCTTGTTGAAGTCCACAGTGATCTTAGTCTGACCTTCTAGCACCCGCTCCATCATAGCTTCCATCTTGCTCTCATGAGCACTAGCAGTAGGAGGTGTCTGATAGGAGGATGATCCATAGTTCTTCTGATAAGAATTACCTTGCTGAAAAGGTTTTTGGTAACAAGCATTCTGACCATATCCAGAAGAGTTTTGGTTGCTTGTGAAAGCACTCTTTTGTCCCCATTAAAGAACTTATTACCTTGCTGATTCCCAAACCTGTTTCCTTGGAATCCAGAGCCACTAATGTAGTTCACATCCTCTTTTTGGTTATCTTCTTCAGCCTCCAATACCTCAACATCCTGAGCAAAGTGGACATCCTTCTTTGCAGTCAATAAGCTGTGAACAGTGTCCAACTTATTCTTGATATCAATAATCTCCAGCTTATCAACCTTTCCACCAGACTCTTTTCTTCTTCTATCAGCTGGCTCGACTGATCAGAACGAGCATCATCATAAAATTGTCTAAAAACTCTCTCTTCACAGCGTCCCAAGTGGTAAACTTCCCAGGTGGAAGTTGTTTCAGCTAAGCTGCAGCCTCTCCAGCGAGAGAATAGGGGAAGAGCTTAAGGTAGAGAAAATCATAGTTTAACCCATTGTACTTCATTCCAGTGACGAAGTCTTCAAAATCATCAATATGATCCATAGGTTGCTCATGTGGTAGACCATGAAAAGGATTCTGCCTCAGAAGAGAGTAATAGACAGTCTTGATCTCAAAGTCATTCCTCTCAAAGCCAGGGGGTATAATTGCTGACCGGTTAGCATAAACTCATCCGGATGGTTGTAGTCAGCAAGAGTCCTCTCAACAGCAGGAGGATTAACTATCTGCCCTTGACCTTGGGGTTGTTCAGGCGTAGGTTCAGGGATCATAGTCCCTTGGGCATCAATCCTTTGCCCGTCATCAATGTACCGGTTGTTCTGTTGGTCTCTCAGAACACCCTCAGCATCAGGTCTCAAAATCAAATGATTGTTCACCATCCTTGTTCGTTGACCCTTTCTGTTCGTTCTCTCTAGTCTAGCAAGTTCCTCAAGCCTGAGGTTCACAAGTTCTTCGCTCTGGTTGCTTCGAGTATGTCGACTTGGCATACACAGAACTCAAAATCTCTGTCTCGAGCTCAGTGTCGGGCGACACTAACGAGGGTGTCGGTCGACACTAAATGCGTCTGTCGATTTTCTGCGCAACCAAAAACAAGCCAAACAAGAGAAAAATCAGTAACAAAGAAAATAAAAACGACTTAGACTCAACTCTAGGACAAATCTATCGGCGAACTCAGTTGAGTCCCCAGCAACGGCGCCAAAAACTTGATAGGTCTAGTTTTATTTCTATTCTACTGCAAGTGCACAGTTACGCGTATGTAGTACTTAGGGTATCGAATCCACAAGGACTAACGGTCACACGATAGATTGTATGTATTCAAGTTAAGCTAAATCAATGGCAGAGAAAGCAGTAAACAAAAGCAATAAACTAGAAAGGTGTTTTCAATAAGAGAAAGGCTTCAAACTTAAGAAGTTCTCGGGAATTATGCTATGCTAGACACTTAACTA
This sequence comes from Orychophragmus violaceus, assembly GCA_030180135.1. Lineage (NCBI taxonomy): Eukaryota > Viridiplantae > Streptophyta > Magnoliopsida > Brassicales > Brassicaceae > Orychophragmus > Orychophragmus violaceus. The sequence continues at coordinate 83,152,088 of CM058237.1, forward strand.
ACCGGATTCAGATTAAACACAGGTTCAAGAACTAGAAACACAATACTAAATAATCCAACTCTCGCTGAGATTATTTCTATATCTAGCAACCTAGCGATCCAAATCTCTTTGTGATCCTAGAGTTCTAAATAAGCATTAAGAACAGGTTCTATCGGTTCACAATTCTTCTAAACCAAATCTCTTTGTATCTAGTCAAATTGCTCACACTAAGTTTGGTTCAGATTATAACTCACACTCTCGTGCTATTGTTAATTATCTAAGATCTAAACCCTAGGTGATCAATCTAGAATTCAGTGTTAAGAACACTTAGGTGATGAACGATAATATAGTGAATCCTAATCAATCAGTTATCAAGCAAGCATAAAACCTTTGTGAGAATTTCTAAATCTAACTAGGTTACTACTCAGACATATTAGCAATCAAACAATACATCATGAATAGAAAAACCAAAGGAATGAATAGATAAAGAAAAAGGGTTCGAAATTTTCTCTCAATGTTGCAAGTAGCAAGAATCATCCCTCTCCAATATCTCTCAAGCAAGAACAAAACTAAGAACAAGATAAAAGTATTTTGAGTCTAAAAACCTAATTAAATTCTCTAAACACGTTTTGGGGTCAGTTTAGAATTAAGAAAAACTTTCGGGCAATTCTGCAAATCTTCAAAACTTGTCTTCAACTTGCGGATATTGTTCTGTCGCGCTCAGTGTCGACCGACATCCAAGTCAGTGTCGGTCGATACTCAATCGTGGTCGAGACACCAACTTTAGCTCGTTGCACAAATCATCAGAAACATCCTATAATCCTATCCTTTGCTCCAAACGCAAGCTTACCTGTAAAAGAATCTATAGACTCTAAAAACCAGGTTAAAGACTCAATATATACAACTATTATGGTTGAAAACCTAGAAAAACCATGATATATCAGTAAGATTTTGAAACTGGAAAGAGGATTCATCAAATATGACATGACGAGAGATATAATGTGTTTAGTTTGAATATCGAGGCAACGATACCCTCGATGAGATGTCGGGTATCCTAGGAAAAAAAGTCTGGTGGACCGAGGCGCAAATTTGTGTTTTGTAGTGGCAAGGTGATAGATCATGGTTTTTCGGACTTTTAACCATGGTATATGTATTTGTTATCGAGTCTTTTAGAGTCTTTTGGAGGCCTTTTATGTGTGTTTACAGGTCTAGGTACGTTTGGAGCGGATTGGACATTATGGCGCATTCTGGATCATTTTGGAGCATTTGCCCCAGAAGAAGAAGAGAGTGGCGATTCTGAAGGCTTGTGTCGACCGACACACCTGTGGTGTCGATCGATGCATATCATGGACAAACTTTTTCTCGGCGTTTAATGAAGAGTGTGGAGATTGCAACTTTGCCCAGAAGTTTCTCATAATTACAAAGAAGCCCCAGCCGTGATTACAAGGAGGTTGGGGTAACAACGACATCCGAAAAGCAAAAGATGATCATAAGAAACGTGTTTGTGAATGAGACGAGTGTACGGTATGTCATTGTTAATAGCACGAAAGGGGAAAATGTTGAAGAGATGAATTTCCATATGCAGGGCTTCAACCCAATATGGCATATATGCTTGAGAAAGCAGAACACGAACCATATTGTTGAGGGTTCTAAGAGTTTGCTCAGCACGTCTATTTTGTTGGGAGGTGTGAGGACAAGAAAAACGAGATTGAATACCATGTGCAGAAATAAAATTTTGAAATTCTCGGCTAGTGTATTCACCGCAACTGTCACATTGAAACGCTTTGATTTGTTTTTGGAACTGAGTTTGAACGAATTTATAAAAATGCAATAACTTTGTGAAAACTTCATTCTTTTGTCGTAAAGGATAGACCCAAAGAAAATGACTATTGATCCAAGAAAATAACATAATAGCGAATTCCACTGACATTAGGGACAATAGAGGTCCATATGTCAGAGTGAACAATATCAAATGAAGAATGAGCTTAAGAAGTTGAGGAACAAAAAGGTTGCCGTGCATGTTTCCCAATCTGACAATCATGACATAAGGGAAGCTTACATGCTTTTGAACAATTTAGAAAACCAAAAGAAATTAAAAAACTGAGAGTTGCCTTCTGGGGATGTCCGAGTCGGCGATGCCAAAGAGAAGCAATAGTAGTAGAGACATGAGCTTGCGGATGGTGAGAGGATGATGATTTTATGGAGTATAGAAGTCCAACACTATCACATCACACTATTGGCACCCGGGTTTGAAAACCCTTGACAAGAAAACCGAAAGGATCAAATTCGAAAGAACATGAATTAACTTAAATAAACTGTTGTACTAAAATTAGATTTTTAAAATACCAGGGCAAAGTAAAACATTTTTCTGATAAATAGGACGAGAAGAAGTAGTAAAAGATGTTGTACCCTTTGCCGTAACTGGTAAAGATCACCCATTACCTACAGTTACTAAGGGAAGATTAGAAGAGCGAGTTGGAGAAATAGTGAGCTTACCTGGTTGTGAGGTCGAGTGAGCAGTTGCTCTTGTGTTCATGTACCATCCTGAGTCAGAAGGATCCTCTAACGTCATTGTGTTGAATGCACCAGCGAGAGCAGTTGGTATGCATTCTTGATGTGTTGCTCCTTGCGCTTGTGGCTGGTAATTCTGGGTAAGGTAGGCAACACGTTGTTTTTGTTGCGGCATTAGTCCGAGAAGTCCAGATTGTGGAGTTGAGTATGGCTGCTGAGAATGATTCTACCATTGATGCTGCTGAAAGTGTGGCTGTTGCGACCAGTACCACGGAGGAGGAGTTGATCGGTTAGAGTTCCAGTGTTGGTTGTAACTGTTGTGGCCTTGACCTTGTCCTTGACACCCACAGTTTCTTATGTTATTATGGTTACCTCTGTTGTTGTTATAGCCACGATGACCTGATAATCCTTGTTGTGCAGCAGTTTTCTGTGTTGTGGAGAGAAGGATTTGCAGTGTTGAAGCATTGTCATCATCGTTTGGGACAAAGAGATGTTTGGTTTTGAGCCTGTCTTCCTCATATTTAAGCATCGATCTAGCATTGTTGAAAGAACAGGGAGGATTGCGGTGCTTGATGACTATATGAGTTATGTGTAGAAAGGATAGACTTGTAATTAGTATCTCTCTATAATACCTAATGTAACCTCTACATATTGTACGATTACTCTATCAATAATACTCATTCAGTCTCTAATTTTATATGGTATCAGAGCATACGATACCTAATACCTAAAAATTCTAAGACGCCATTTTTTAATCTCAAAAACTTTCTCTTCTTCGTTGAAAGATGACCCACTCGGCACCAGAGACCATCACCATTTCTGATTCAAATTCTCTTCTGCTCGTTAACATGACAAATGTTACGAAGCTTACCGACTCTAACTTCCTCATGCGGAGTCGCCAGGTTAATGCTCTCCTCGACGGATATGCACTTGTAGGCTACGTCGATGGATCTCAGATCATCCCTCCGCCAATCATCACTCAAAAAAAAGTAGATGTCGCAAATCCAGCCTAAGTTCATTGGCAACGACAGGACAAACTGATCTACTCAGCCCTTCTCGGCGCTATCACCACGACGATTTAGCCTCTGCTTTCAACCACAAAAACCTCGGCTGACATATGGTCTACTATCTCGGCTACTTATGCAAAACCTAGCCGTTCTCACCTAAAGCAACTTCGACAACAAGTCAAGAACTCGAAGAAATCAAGCAAATCAATCACGGAATACATGCAGGGGCTTACCACCAAATTCGATCAGATTGGGTTACTCGGCAAACAACTGGATCTTGAAGATCAACTTGATCATGTACTTGGAGGCTTGCCTGAAGAATACAAGCATGTGATTGATCAAATCGAGGCTCATGAATACTCTCCATCACTGACAGAAGTTCATGAGAAGCTTCTGAACCATGAGGTGAAGCTGCAGTCTACGGAGCTGCCCACAAACCTTCTTCCGGTGTCAGCCAGTGCAGCTCAGGTTCAACAATCAACCGGTAGTGTTCAGCAATATCAGAACAACTACCGCAGATCAAACCGAAACAACCACAACAACCAGACGTGGCAGCAACAGCGATTCTAGAATCGCCCATCACAAGGCCAGCAATCTCGTGGTTATCAGGGACGGTGCAAAATCTGTGGAATTCACAGGCATAGTGCTCTACATGCTCACAGCTTAATGCGTACTCGGCTTGTTACTCTAGAAACACTCGGATGAACAACAACAGTCGTATGGCGTATCAACCTCGCGAAAACTTTGCAGCTCAGTCATCCGCAGACACAACTCCGTGGCTTCTCGATTCTGGTGCGACTCATCACCTCACCACAGACTTGAGCAATCTATCTCTTCACAACCGTACACCGGAGGAGAAGAAGTCATGATCGCCAATGGATCATCTTTACCCATCACCCATACCGGTTCCACTTCGTTATCCTCTCCCAACTACTCTCTTACTTTAAACGATATACTATATGTTCTGAATCTTAAGAAAAATATCATTTCAGTGTACCGTTTATGTAATGCTAACCAAGTATCTGTGGAATTCTTTCCTACATCATTTCAGGTGAAGGATCTCAGAACGGGGGTCTAGTTGTTGCAAGGAACACTAAAGACGAGCTGTACGAGTGCCCGATTCACCCAAACAAACCATCTTCTCACTTCGCTTCACCATCACCGAAAAAAGCCTTCCTTTTTGGCATTCTCGACTCGGCCACCCAAATTATTCTACTTTGCATTCTATTGTTTTACAATTCTCTTTACCATGTTCTGATTCTTTGAATAAACAGTTTCCTTGTTCCCATTGTTCAATCAATAAAAGCCATAAACAACCATTTTTTTGCAAACTCGATTACCTCCTCAAAACCTCTTGAAATCGTGTATAGTGATGTCTGGATGTCCCCTATTCTCTCTACTGACAACTTACGTTACTAAGTTATATTTGTCGATCACTACACGAGGTACACCTAGTTCTATCCGCTGAAACAGAAATCTGATGTTCGCTCCACATTCATTTCGTTTAAGGCACTTGTCGAGAACCGGTTCAAGACGAAGATATCAACTTTTTATGTAGACAATGGTGGAGAATACTTGGCGTTACGATCATTTCTTGCAGAACATGGAATCTCACATCACACCACGCCTCCTCATACGCCAGAACACAATGGCATTTCTGAAAGAAAACATCGCCATATAGTGGAGACATGATTGACATTGGTACATCAAGCTTCATTACCCAAACAACTCTGGATGTATGCTTTATCCACTCCTGTCTATTTGATTAAGCGTCTTACCGACACTGGTTCTTGGCAACTTGTCACCATACACGAAGCTTTTCGATCAGCAACCGAACTACTTAAAGCTGTGGGTGTTCGGATGCCATTGCTATCTTTGGCTGAGGCCATACACTGCTCATAAACTTGAAGAAAGATCCAAGTCATGCGTTTTTATAGGATATTCTCTCACACAGAGCGCCTATCACTGTGTAGAACCCGAATCAGGACGAATCTATACATCGCGACATGTCGAGTTTGTCGAAACCATTTTTCCCTTTTCTCATCCCATTCCGAGTACACAAACAGCCTCCGGTGACACCAACTCATCATTGGACACTCGTCCGTTCATTCCCATTCCGACCGTGCCACTCGTAACAGCAACAACAAACGCGCCCCTGGTCTCGGATTCTCAACCACCGTCGCCAGTGTTAGCACATGAACCGGTGCAAACGTCACTGCCATTATCTCAGGTACCGTCATCGACAACCTGTGATCTTGTTAATGATGTTTTTGATGCAAGAAATTGTTCCACATGTACAGCCTTAACCCATTCCCAACAGCTTGAACCAACAACATCACCTTCACAAATCACAGCCCCAAACCCACCACCCATCGTATATCAACGACGACCCAGAACAAATAATCCAACCATAGCCAATACCCAACCAGAAAACAACCATAACATGACCACACGTCGTAAAAACAACATCATAAAACCAATAAAAAAGCTCACCCTTACAACTACTAAAATAAAACCGAGACCACCCATACCAAAAACACCAAACCAAGCCTTACAAGACGATCTTTGGTGACTGGCAATGCAAGAGGCGATGAACGCTCAGATTCGCAATCACACTTTCGGCTTGGTTCCACGGAAACAAGGACACAATGTGATCACAACCAAATGGATTTTCACAATCAAATACAAACCTAATGGGAAGATCGATCGATATAAGGGGATTCAATCAAGTACGGAATTGACTATGCTGAAACCTTTAGTCCTGTCGTCAAGTCAATTACTGTACGCCTTGTCCTGCAGCTTGCAATATCTCAAGATTGGGATATCTTAAAACTGGATGTCAACAATGTGTTCCTTCAAGGAACGTTGAGCGAGGAAGTCTATGTTACCCAACCTCCTGGTTTTGTAGACAACGATCGACCAGATCACGTCTGCAGATTACACAAAGCTCTATACGGTTTGAACCAGGCCCCGAGAGCTTGGTATCAAGAATTGAATTCTTTCCTCTTGAGCATGGATTTCAGGAACTCAGTTGCAGATATTTCTGCATCTTTCTATCTAAACGGTGAACAAATTTTTTATGTCCCCGTCTACGTCGATGATATAATCATCACGAGCAACAACAAAATGGTTGTTATAGAGTTTATAGCTGAGTTGTCACGGAGATTCTCTCTCAAATAACCGCAGGAACTTAGCTACTTTCTTGGTATCGAGTTGACACGTACAACTAATCGACTTCATCTGCGACAACAAAAATATATTCTAGACCTGTTGGAGAAGACAAAGATGACTGATGCAAAACCTGTCGCCACACCAATGCCTCCTCACCCGAAGCTCTGGATCAAGTCTGACACACTACTTCAGGATGCTAAAGAGTTTCAGATGGTTTTGGGTAGCCTACAATACATGTCCTTTACACGACCAGATATTGCATACAGTGTAAATCGCCTATCTCAGTATGTGCACACTCCGACTGATAAACATTGGATAGCAGCTAAGCGCGTACTTCGCTACTTAGCTGGTACAGTTTCCCATGGAATTCAACTCTGCAGAGACACACCGCTGCACCTGCATGCTTTCTCCGACGCCGACTAGGCAGGAGATGTTGACGACTACATATCCACAAATGGCTATGTCATTTACATTGGAGCTTCATCAATTGTGTGGTCCTCGAAGAAGCAAACAAGCATTGCCCGTTCATCCACTGAGGCGGACTATCGTGCCGTAGAAAACACCATTGTTGAGCTTAACTGGATCTTTTCTCTCCTCACAGAGCTCGGAATTCAACTGACGAAAGCACCCACCATCTACTGTGATAATGTTGGTGCCACGTACATATGCGCCAACCCGATGTTCCACTCGAGAATCAAACACCTAGCACTGGACTTTCATTTCTTACGAAACCAAAGAGCAGCTGGGAAGTTGCGAGTCACACATTTCTGTTATCGTACCATAGATCCACATTTTGACTGTGTTGTCAAGTTAATTCCATGTAATGTCTTCTGGACTAGTAGGGATAGATGAGCCATCGAGATGTCCTGTGAGATAAAAACTGAAGCAGTGCGTTTCGAATAAAATACGCCACTGGTCATAATTCATCTTGCTTATGTCAAGAGTGATTGGCATGTGGGCGCGAATCTAAGTGAGACTTGCAGGATTTATTGAGAGTATTGCATTGGCCGTCATGGAATGGAGATGAGATAAAGCTTGAGACAGAAAAGAGAAGAAAAAAGAAGTTTCAGATATTTTTGCAGAGAAGAGGAAGAAGAGATGAGACGATATTGAGAGGTAGAAGAGAGGCGGCAGAAAAAAAATGCAGAGATTTTTTGGTTACTGGCTCTGATACCATGCTGGATTATGGTAAGCCACTCAATGTGTGGTTTCATGTATTCTTTTGAGAGTATATAAAAATACAATGCAACGGTCAAGTCATAATTACATAATATAATGTATTCCTAATGTATTGACTTTCCTTAACTATCAGTTGATGCGTTGGATATTTTCATCCATCTATCCATGGTTAGTTTTTTTTTTGTTGGATTAGATACATGTTTGTAAGTTGATCACATTGTGCTGTTGTTTTTATTTTTACCGAAGTTGCTCTTATGGAAACCATTTCTTAGACAATTCAGGTCAAACTAATCTCGATCCTATGCTGCATAGTTTAGATTTGTAGCTATGTGTCTTAAAGTTTCCTTGTACCATGACAGGAAGTTTTGTGGGACAACCCTCCCGTACCAGAGAATCAAGCAACATGCACTTTATTTTATTCGAGTTCTTCGACACAAGTGTGTACATACTCTTCCTGCATATCTTTAGATCTTGAATTTGTTCTCGTCGATTCTCAAATTGTTCTTTTTCTTCGATTCAAATCATGTGTTGGTTAAATCTAAGTCTTTTTGTCTCTTGTGTATTTGCAGCCTGGCTTGGCTGAGATAAACCTCGGAAAGTTTATGATCAAACGAGTGATTACATTGGTGAAGAAAGAAATGCCACATGTTTCTGTGACTAATTTGTATGCAAAATTTGTTACCGGAAAAAGAGATTATCTGCTTGCTCAACAAAATGTGTTTTTGTTGCAGGCATTTGCAACACTGAGCCCCGTTCCTGGATACATGCAATGGCTCCTCTCGAAGTTATCATCTCAGTCAATATTTGGTGAAGAGGAGCGGGGTGGTACACTGAGAAATTCACCTTCATCTACTTTAAGCGAGAAAGTATTATTACCAGAAGAGGAACAAGCCTTTATGAATCTATCAGAGTAAGACAACAATTCAATGATACTTTTTTACGCAGTGATTCTTGTTCCGGTAGCAATGGCATGGAAGTTCTATTGAATTTTATGTCACAAAAGAACTGCGGTTGGGCTACTTCACCTCGTATATTGCCAGTTTTAGAACCTATTCTTATGCGGTTATGTGCTAGGTATGTACATCTAATGATTAACGTGAATCATATAAGCATAAACTCAAATGTTTTGTCTTGATTTTGTTCATAGGTATCCTCTTGCAGGGAAAGAAGAGAGGAAAATCTTTAGACTCTGTTGCTAACTTCCACTTGCAAAATGGATCGGTAAGTCCAATAGGGTTTAGACAATCACAGTGATTGTAGATCTTTGTAGATTGTAAGGCTTTCTTGTTTTGATATGTTACATAGATGGTCAAAAGAATAAATTGGATGGCGGATCGATCAAAGAAAGGCAGAGCCGTTGGGTGGGAGAAGCAGGCCAAGCAAAAGCTGCGGCCCTCTAAAAATATTATATTTTAACCGGCCCTCAAATACAAATTAGTTTCTTTAGTCTAGTGGTATTTGTCTAAGTATTTTCTATCTAAAGGTCGAAGTTTTAACCCTCCCACATGTAATTGAGTTTTTTTTTTTACTTGTGGAAACCGGTCCTTTTTATTTAGCTTGCGGCCCTCTAATCCTAGGGACGGCTTTGTCCGTAACGCCAGTAAGACTCTCTTTTATCACCTTCTTCAACTCCGATTTGTCAGCTTTGTAGAAGATAGGTATCACCACCTGTTGGTTTCTGTCCCTGCACTGGAGGATCCTCACTAGCTCTCGGAGACACCACGCCGAATTCGAGTAATTTTTCGAGAAGACAATGATTGAAATCTTCGATTGCATGATTCTGTCGAAAAGCGCAGTGAGGTTGTCTCCTCGATCGAGTTCTTTGTCGATGAAGGACTTGATTCCTCTCCGTTGGAGCGCATTATCGAGATGGCCGGTGAATTATAACGTGTGTCAACGCCTCTGAAACTGAGAAACACATCGAACTCTTCAGAGGAAGGAGGAGACACCATGGGATGCTAACAACGAAATCTGTCAACAAAGCTTTGCATCGGAAGCAGACTAGAAGAGTGGACTAATCTCGTTCCAGAGCCGTTGGGTGGGAGAAGCAGGCCAAGCAAAAGTTGCGGTCCTCTAAAAATATTATGTTTTTACCGGCCCTCAAATACAAATTAGTTTCTTTAATCTAGTGTTATTTGTCTAAGTATTTTCCATCTACAGGTTGAAGATTCAACCCTCCCATATGTAATTGAAATTTTTTTTTTTTTACTTGTGGAAACCGGCATTTTTTTTTATTTAGCTTACTGCCCTCTAAATCCTAGGGACGGCTCTGGAGAAAGGTATTCATCAAAATGGAGGTATTATGGTTAACTATGTCTACATGTAAATCAATAAACTTTGTTTTTGAAGTCATTCCGCTACAAAGCTTTCATTTTTTTGGCCACAAACTCGTCTTAATCAATTAATGACAGGTTAGAGAACATCAAAGACTATGCTCAATCTTATTTTGGTTCGAACATCTAAGTAAACTCCACAAAGCATATTATTGATTAACTTTGTCATTCTTAAAAGGAAAAGGGTTTAGGATCAAGACGAGCACAATGGTCTATATGTATGTATGTATGTATGTACAAACGGTTTCTACTCTGTAGACTTGAGAGGTTTCACTTATCGGGATCAGTTTCGACATGGCTAGTCTCTAAGACGTATTCACGCATGAGTTTTGTGTTGAATCCATCCACATTCTGCATTTTCACAAACACAAGCTTATGTTTTACTACTTTAGCCTCGTATAATAGAGAGCGAGAGAGTGATTATGGTCAGAAGAGAGAACCTTGAATGCGAGACGCTTTAAATTGTCCCATTCGAAATCGTTTTTACAATAAGCAGACCGTACCTACGTTACATGACGGTCACAAAGAGTTAAGAACCGTAACTTCAAAACCTAAATATATATTAAAAAAGTATATAATTAATTGTATTTTTGGAAATGTATTACAGAAGAAAAGAAAAGCTTAGCTTACCTCTAAAATTCGAAGAGCTGGCATTGGTCATGAGATACATATAGGAATTGATTAGTTTATTACATATCAAACCAAATATAAATGTAATATATAAAGATACACAAAGCAAAAGTATATATAGTGAAAAGTTTTATTGCACGAAAGCAATGTTTGATAACCTGTTGTATTTCTTCAACAGAAAAACATTGCAACCAATTTATTTAGTAATAGTATAATACTATAAAAGGTGTTTTTTGGGTACCTAAATTCATGTGACGTGAAGAGCGACGCATGAGAGCCGCGCAGAATTTATCGCCGTCACTTACAGAGTTTGTGTCTAAGAATTCTCTCAGCTCCAAATACGCCTCAGGGTTATAACTCTGTTCAATTAATTAATTAAATCATTTCATTTTGATTATCTTAAATCTAAACACCTAAGTTTAAGTTAAATACGAATTTTCATTGGATTCACCTCAAGCTGAGCAGACACTATCCTCACTGCAACGTAAGTAAAAAAGTCATGAAGATGCCTCGCTGCCTTAGCCTCCGGTGAAGCTTCTCCAAACCCTAATTAAATTATTAACAATTTATAATCTATAGAGAAAATTGTGTATGGATCATTATCACATTTGGTCGTATAATAATATTACATACCGGGAACGTACATCTTGTTAGAACAAATGCGAGTTGGTTTGCGATTTGGCGAACTCCGGATTAATGGAAAAGAAAGAGAAGGTCTTTTTGGATTGAAGTAAGTGATGTAAGAGTGATGAAGAAATAGTGAAGAAGATGATGACTCCATAGAAATATTAGATGAAGAAAAGTTGAAGGAGGTCGAGGCATATTGTTTTACTATTTGGTCGTATATAAGACGATGTATTAGGTTCACACGTTAAAATATCTAGGATGTGGTTGAATAAAATATCTTCTATTTGGCTTCACCAAAAAAATATAAAAAAAATCTTTTATATGGAAACAAAAAGACAAAACAACTCATTTTCTTTTTCTACAAACATAATTTTACCATAATGATAAATATAAACAAAAGACAAAAATATTATATCCATGGGAATGAATGGATATTTAACACAAAGAGATAATTAAACCATTAAAGTTGCATAGAGGAAACTTTGAAGAAGTTTCTCTCTCATCAAACTCTCTACTTTCTCACTAGTTTCAACAACTCACCGACTCTCGTTTCCGGCCACCAGCGACTCTGTCGTTGTCGGTGGTCCAAGTTACTTTTGTTCTCGTAGCTGCGGCTTCTTCGCCGCCTTTTGCTTCGACTTCGGTCGGCTTTTCTTTCAGCAAGTTCCCCTCCGTTTTCCATCTTCATCGCGATGGGGATCAGTTTTATTTTCTTTTCCGGACTTAGTCCGTTTTCCGATTGACTCCACCGTGCTTTTCCATCGAAGCCATTGACGAGCTCCTTCTCTCTCCACACGCTTGGCTGAGCACTTAACGTCAGTTGGTCCGACGCCCAATCGAGTTGACTGGGTCTGACGGTTCTTCAATCGCCTGCGACACAATCCGATTTGGATTTTGCAGCAACAAAGTGCCTGATTCAGCGACCATTTGTGAAGACTGTAAAGGATTTCCTATCTGATGCTATGGTGTCCGATGGATTTTGGAGTTCGGTCGGCGGGAGGAACTTGGTGCAGCGGCGAAGCACCGACACCGGAATCTTTCGGCGGTCGATTGCATGCTCTACTGCCTTTGGAGTTGACGCGTGGCAGGCCACGTTTCCGAGGTGACATTAGAGCTTATCCGTCAAAATGTTTGTTCGGTTTCGATATTGGGCCATGTTGGGCCTCGTGCTTGTAATTCACTTGATACTGCTCCTTTGTACTCCTGACAACATGCCCATTGGACCGTCTTAATATAAACTTATTGTCAACACACAAAAAAACGGAAAGAGAAAAGCTAAAGAAAAAATAATATTATTATTGTTACTGAAATGTTCATGATTGTAACACCCTTTTCCCATTATCCGCTGACCGTCGAGCTGACCGGTCAACAATCAAACAAGAACATGACTTAGTCGAACCCGAGTAAGTCAAACATGAAAATTCGCCACAAGACAAAGCCAACGACAGATCGGTTTAAGACAAAGGCTCGCACTAACCCGTCTTTGACCCCGCTATCTGTTGGGAATGTCCTGAAATCTATTGTACTTACTCTGAGTGTAAGTCGTATTGTCGAGATGAGACAATCATATTACACTAGGCAGTCATAACGCTTTGCTAGAAGCCACTTATGATCAATGAGTTAAGAACTCATTGCTAGTGTTATATGATCCTACAAGGTCACACACCTAAGCAATCTGGACGTTAAAGACGAGGTTGATCATTAATGTAATGATCTAGTGAATGCATATTTAATATACATTCGATATCAATATTCTGGGGCAGTGTCGATCGACACTAAGAGTGTGTCGGTCGACACAACTCGCAGATTACCAGATTTATTCGGTTTAATCGTTGGTTAATTCTGTTGTGGTTTAAGTCGACATATATAAGATATATGGTCGACCTAAACTCGAAGATAACCTAATTCACAGCCACCAGAACTAGAATAGAAACCTCTCAAGAGATTTGATCTCTATAGGCACTAGCATCCCTCTTGTTCAGTTTGTGTGCGTGTGGATACCAGTAGAGGCACAGCGTTTGAGGTGCTTCGTGATCTCGACTACTTGCAAAACTTCCGCTGCAAATCACCAGGTAATCTCGAGATCTGATAGATTCAATTATATGAACCTTAGATCCTAGGCTTGGAATTTATACCTAGGGTTGCTAATCCTGATTAGAACTGCTAGAAATTCCTTCAATGGTATCAGAGCCTTAGGGTTCGATTGAATCTGTAGCATGTTGATTAGATTAGTTGAATCTGGATCTCTGTATAGTTGATACAAACATGCTAAAATTCGTTTTCATGAAAAATCTAGTTTTAGGTTTTTTGCTTGAAAAACGATTAGGGTTTATCGCCCTGTGTCGATCGACACAAATCCGATGTCGGTCGACACAGAAGGATAACCCGAACAAAATTAGTTTTCGCAACCTCGCGAGATTGATGAATCGGTTCAATTGGATTGAACCGTTTATCGAGCTTGGTTAATAATGGTTAAACACTAAGAATGGTTTAATTGCGATTGGTTTGATAAGGTTGGTGTCGACCGATGCTAATGTAGCGTCGATCGACACTGACCGGTACTCAAAACCGGATCAATTGGATTGATCGGTCATCGCAGATTGGTTTTGGTTAGTCTGCATCGATCGACGCTAAAGTAGTGTCGGTCGACGCCAGATTCGATGGTTTGGGTTATGGAACTTGAAATCACAGAACCAAACCAAGATAAATCATTCGATTAGAAGAATTAAAACATAATAAAACTGAACGTTTTAAATGGTTCCGTTCCTCAACCAAATATCAAGTGATACTTGATGTCTTTCCAATCTTGTCAACTGTCAAGACTCATTTCATTGTGCGATAGACTTGCAGTGCGAGATGTCCACAATTACATGAGTAAGACAGGAGGTAATCATGTTGATGGACTTGCAGTGCAAGACATCAACAATTACATGACTTAAGAGATTGGTTTACTTGACTGGGCCATCAAAATCGTTTTGGGCTCAGAGACATCAGGTGGATTGGACATAAGATGTCAATCCACAACCAAGAGTTATATTGGATATAATGAGCAAAGTTGTTGCTTACCTATATAGCTAAAATTTGGGTGATAGCCAGTGGCTCACTCAAGTTTAGTGAAGTATGGATCTTGGATCATTATATTCATCTGAGGAAACATTGTTTGAATATAATGCGAGTTTTCTTAATAGTTAAGACTTCTCATTTCTTGAACATCATAACTAAACCTTTTTCGTTTCTTTGTTCTCAGCTATGACTAACACTCATAACAACTCTTTCTCCCTGCGATCCGTCCTTGAGAAGGACAAGTTAAATGGATCGAATTTTCTCGAATGGTATCAGAACTTGAGAATCGTTCTCAAGCAGAAGAAAAGGGACTATGTCCTTGAAAATGTTCTCCCTGAAAAACCGAGAGCCAATGCTCCACATGCAGAAAGGAGTGCTTGGGATAAGCATTCTAATGATGTGGTCGATGTGAATTGTCTCATGTTGGCTACCATGAAATCGGATTTGCAGAAGCAATACGAGAACGTGGAGTCGCTAGTGGAGATTATCACTAGCCTGAAAAGTATGTTTCAGGAGCAGGCACGAACTGAGAGATACCAGACGGTTAAATCTCTCATTGAATGCAAGCTACCAAAGGACGGTCCAGTCAGTCCTCATGTCATTAAGATGATGGGTTATATTGATAACCTGGGGAAGCTGGATTGTCCTATTAGCCAAGAGTTGGCTACTGACATCATTCTGCAGTCACTGCCGTCAAGTTATGATCAGTTTGTTATGAACTATAACATGAACAACTTGACGAAGACGTTGACTGAACTGCATGGCATGCTCAAGACAGCTGAGCCTAATATCAAGAAGGGCACTCCAAATGTACTTATGGTAAAAGGAGGTAAGAAGTTTAAGAAACTTGGCAAAGGGAAGGGAAAGGGCAAGGCCGTCCAGGTTGAGAACGAGGACACGCCTGCGCCAGCCCCTAAGCCCAAGCCTAGCCCATCTGTGACTGATAAGTGCCATTACTGTAAAGAGCTTGGACATTGGAAGAGAAATTGCAACAAATTCTTGGAAGAGAAGAAGAAGAAGAAGACTTTCGAGACTTCATCTTCAGGTATTTATGTTATAGAAGTAAATGTTACTACTTCTGGTTCTACTTCTTGGGTATTGGATACCGGCTGTGGTGCTCATATTTGTACAAATATGCAGAGCCTAAGCAACAGTAGGACGTTGAAAAGGGGACAAGTGGACCTGCGCGTGGGGAATGGAGCAAGAGTTGTTGCATTAGCCGTAGGAACATTTAACTTGTCTTTACCTTCTAGTTTGGTTTAAAAGCTTAATAATTGCTACTATGTACCTGCTATAAGCAGAAATATTATTTCTATTCCTGTTTTGGATATGGAAGGATATCAGTTTTCAATTAAGAATAAATGTTGTTCTTTTGATTACAATGATATATTTTATGGTAGCAGCCCATTAGAGAATGGGCTTTATGTTTTAAACCAAAGCACACCAATCTATAACATTAACACCAAGAGATTCAAATCAAATGACACGAATCAGACTTTTCTTTGGCATTGTCGTTTGGGCCACATAAACGAGAAACGGATCCAAAAGCTCCATAGTGATGGGCTTCTGGGCTCATTTGATTATGAATCATGTGAGAAAGGTGAATCTTGTTTACTGGGCAAAATGACCAAGGCCCCTTTCAACAAACGAAATGAAAGGGCCAGTGACCAACTGGGCCTTATACATACTGATGTGTGCGGCCCAATGAGCACAAGTGCCAGAGGAAATTTTCGATGCTTCATCACCTTCACTGATGATTTCAGCAGGTATGGCTATGTCTATTTAATGAGACACAAGTCAGAATCTTTTGAAAAGTTCAAAGAGTTCCAAAATGAAGTACATAATCAACTTGGCAAAAGTATTAAGGCTCTTCGATCAGATCGTGGAGGAGAATACTTAAGCCAAGAATTCAGTGATCATTTGAGAGATTGTGGAATTGTTTCACAACTCACTCCTCCTGGAACACCACAATGGAATGGGGTGTCCGAGAGGAGGAATCGGACTTTATTAGATATGGTTCGATCAATGATGAGTCTCTCAACTCTTCCATTATCCTTCTGGGGATACGCTCTAGAAACGTCTGCGTTTACACTTAATAGGGTTCCGTCAAAATCAGTTGCAAAGACACCACATGAGATGTGGACTGGAAATGGTCCGAGTTTGTCTTTTCTGAAGATTTGGGGTTGTGAAGCTTATGTTAAGCGATTAATTACAGATAAGCTCGAACCCAAATTTGATAAATGCTACTTCGTTGGTTATCCTAAGGAAACCAAGGCATACTACTTTTACAACCAATCCGAGAACAAAGTGTTTGTTGCTCGGAACTGCGTTTTTCTTGAGAGAGAGTTTCTTTCCAAGAGAAACAGTGGGAGTAAAGTACAACTCGAAGAAGTTTGAGAACCGCAGGAGAATGCTCAACCCATTGAGGAAGAGCAGCAGTTGGATCTACAAAGAGTTGTAGAAACCACGCCTGTGGAGCCTGAAATTCGAATATCCGAAAGGATCCGTCACGAACCCGAGAGATATGGATTTCTCGTAACCAATTGTCATGATTTATTGATCATTGACAGTGACGAGCCCGCGAATTTTGAATAAGCGATGATGAGCCCTGACTCCGAAAAGTGGCTGAAAGCCGCTGAATCCGAAATGGGATCCATGTCACAGAACCAAGTATGGACTTTGGTTGATTTACCCGATGGTGCAAGACCCATTGAGTGTAAATGGATTTTCAAGAAGAAAATTGATGTGGATGGAAATATTCAGATATATAAAGCAAGACTAGTGGCAAAAGGTTTCAAACAAATTCATGGTATTGACTATGAAGAAACTTATTCCCCTGTCGCTATGCTTAAATCCATTCGGATTCTCCTAGCAACAGCCGCTCATTATGATTATGAGATCTGGCAGATGGACGTGAAAACAGCTTTCCTTAATGGAATTCTAGAAAAGGATGTGTACATGACACAACCCGAAGGTTTCATCAATCCTAAAGATGCTAGGAAGGTATGCAAGCTTCATCGATCCATTTATGGATTGAAGCAAGCATCTCGGAGTTTGAATCTTCGTTTTGATGAAGCAGTCAAAAAGTTTGACTTCATCAGAAACGAAGAGGAACCGTGTGTTTACAAGAAGACTAGTGGGAGCGCAGTTGCATTTCTCGTATTGTATGTAGATGACATACTTCTTCTCGGAAATGACGTTCCGTTGTTACAGTCTGCTAAGACTTGGCTCGGAAGTTGTTTTTCAATGAAAGACATGGGAGAAGCCGCGTACATTCTTGGAATAAGAATCTATAGAGATAGATTAAACAAGTTGATTGGACTGTGTCAAGATACTTATATCGATAAAGTCTTACACAGGTTCAGAATGCATGATTCCAAGAAAGGCTTCATACCAATGTCTTATGGCATTAGTCTCAGCAAGAAGCAGTGTCCTGCGACACCTGCTGAGCGAGAACGCATGAGTCGGATTCCTTATGCTTCTGCATTAGGATCCATCATGTATGCCATGCTCTGTACTCGTCCAGATGTTGCTTGTGCTTTAAGCATGACGAGTAGATACCAATCTGATCCAGGTGAAAGTCACTGGACAGCCGTCAAGAATATTCTGAAGTATTTGAGAAATACTAAGGATAAATTCTTGGTGTACGGAGGAAGTGATGAGCTGGTAGTAAGTGGTTACACAGACGCAAGTTTTTAGACGGACAAAGATGATTTCCGATCGTAATCTGGTTACATCTTTTGCCTGAATGGCGGTGCAGTCAGATGGAAGAGTTCCAAGCAGGACACTGTAGCAGATTCCACGACTGAAGCTGAGTACCTCGCTGCTTCTGAAGCGGCAAAGGAGGCTGTTTGGATCAAGAAGTTCGTCACTGAACTTGGTGTGGTTCCTAGCATTTCTGAGCCAGTGGCTTTGTATTGTGACAACAATGGAGCCATTGCGCAGGCAAAGGAACCTAGATCACACCAGAAATCCAAACACATAGAAAGGAGATATCACCTTATCCGTGATATTATTAATAGAGGAGATGTGAAGATCAGCAGAGTCCCGACGGATGAGAATGTTGCTGATCCACTGACCAAGCCCCTCCCAAGGCCTAAGCATGAGATTCATACTGCTGCTGTAGGCATTAGATTTCTTAAGATATGATCTTGTTTTCAGTGGGAGTTATATTTGGTTTTTAGTTATGACATGATGTTCGTAAAACATAATTTGGTTATGTTGTTTTAATGAATTTGTTTCAGCATTATTCATTGAGTTATTAAATAATTGTCCCAAAGTAATTTATGACATTTTATAGGTCATCAAGTATGTGACTTGATCATGAAACCCTATAAACAATAAATGACATAAATTATAATGGTCCCTGGTCGAGGTTGTTAAAGTGGGACATTAACAACCACGTGAGACTAGTATGTGAGGTGACTGATGACTATGTTTCGTGGAGTCATTAATAAGAGTATTAAAGTCAATCACATAGATATGTGTTGGATAACACATTATCGGACATGACCCATTAATGAGAACTCTACAAGATGTTATATGAGTGTCATAAGAGTTTCTCATTACGACTATAGAGTATAGTCCTTAGACCTGAGTACATCATGATTTCTTACATATGGATTGGTCCGTCTTGACTTTGTCAAACGTCAACCGTAACTGGTGATTATAAAGACACTGATTAGGCGTATCATGAGATATGAAAGGGGCATGGATGGAACAAGATGGGATTTGTACCTTCTATATAACAGGAGTTAAATATCTCTGGGCCTATCGAAGATTTGATACTGGAAATGCGTGGCCGCGCTCAAACGAGGTGATTGTCAGTCGTTTGTTTTATCAGTACAAATCAGGATTCGATAAACGTGATCTAGCTTAATAAGGATGACACAGTTCTTGCCTTATGCTAGATTGAGATATAGCTACAAAGGGATTAAAGGAATAGTTGATTCCAGTACAAGTGGGAGATTGTTGGAAATGTCCTGAAATCTATTCTACTTACTCTGAGTGTAAGTCGTATTGTCGAGATGAGACAATCATATGACACTAGGCAGTCATAACGCTTTGCTAGAAGCCACTTATGATCAATGAGTTAAGAACTCATTGCTAGTGTTATATGATCCTACAGGGTCACACACCTAAGCAAACTGGACGTTAAAGACGAGGTTGATCATTAATGTAATGATCTAGTGAATGCATATTTAATATGCATTCGATATCAATATTTTGGGGCAGTGTCGATCGACACTAAGAGTGTGTCGGTCGACACAACTCGCGTATTACCAGATTAATTCGGTTTAATCGTTGGTTAATTCCGTTGTGGTTTAAGTCGACATATATAAGATATATGGTCGACCTAAACTCGAAGATAACCTAATTCACAGCCATCAGAACTAGAATAGAAACCTCTCAAGAGATTTGATCTCTATAGGCACTAGCATCCCTCCTGTTCAGTTTGTGTGCGTGTGGATACCAGTAGAGGCACAGCGTTTGAGGTGCTTCGTGATCTCGACTACTTGCAAAACTTCCGCTGCAAATCACCAGGTAATCTCAAGATCTGATAGATTCAATTATATGAACCTTAGATCCTAGGCTTGGAATTTATACCTAGGGTTGCTAATCATGATTAGAACTGCTAGAAATTCCTTCACTATCCTCACTTCCGTAGTACAAAGCTTCACAAATTGTACCACTTCCGTGATTTGTGTCGGTTCGGACTAAACACAATATCAAGGAAGCATGTTCATTTCTAAGTAGTCAAACGTTTACATAACGTTTAACAATTTTTACAAACAGTTTGCCAATAATTAAAAAAAACCAACAATCACATCTCAATGCAAATTGGCGCCAAAGCCGCACAGAAAGAAAATCCCAAAATCATCGAATCAAAACTCCGTCACAAGTCATCCCGAAACTACACCGAGGACCTCCCGCGTCTGTCGCTGCTAAACCTGAAAAATACAAAAAGAGTATAATGAGCAATATAAGATCACCCAACGAGACGGCTCCCCACTACGGCTTCTATTCTATCTAGCATCTACAAATTCTCGTCCCAAAACCCCAAAATAACAATCAACAAAACAAATGGTCGATCACCACATCACACAAGCACTTGCCAAAAGCAAGAGAAAGCGGTTAAGGAAATCGGGAGCACTGTGGCACATGCTCTCGATTGAGACTCGATCTATCTATCGTGCAACACCAACAACAAAAACACAACACTGGGCTTTTACGATCTCGGTAACTTCCACGGGTTTACATCGTCACCGACATGGTAACTAACCCACGACTCCTAGATGTAAACACGTAGTCTCACGACCTAGGACCCTGTTCTCTGTCCATCGATATGCAGTGACTCAGGCTACCCCACGGTAACCTAAGTTTCCATGCGATTCGGCCTTAGGACATGACCCCGTATTCTCCGAACCACACACCTACCGGCGTCACTCAGTAGGTTAACTCCATAACCGGAATCACCACCCGAAGGCACACGATCTGATTAGGCAGCTACCCGAGGATCTAATCGGGTCGGAATTACCAGAACGTACTCAAGAACCTAGAATTGCGGGATCTAATGCATCCTAGAGTCCTAGTGCAGAAATGTAAACACGCAGACTCGCTCGAACTCTAGCAATCATACACAATCAATACACTACAACAATCTCAACATAATGTTCCGCAAGTATACACACACACGCCAAAACCTTCACCCTGACTCGGCACCGTACCGAATCAGCAGCTATGAACTGAACCGGCCCCGTGACCGAGTTAATTGTCCAACATGATCGCTCGGCCCAACACCGAGACGATCGAACAGGCCTGCACAACAAAGCTCAACAGCAACAGTACAAACATACAACAACCACACAAGCAAGCCTATTAGGGTTTCTATTGTCTTTTAATCTGTTTCCGTCCGCTACCTTGAATTAGCATATTGCTAACCCGTAGATTACTTGTCACACGCTATACACTTTGAAATTACTCAATCCCTATGTGTCTTTTAACAACTCCTCGATCCGTCGGTTTAGAGCTAGAAGCTTACTAAACTCCCCGACGTCTCATCATCTATTTACTTAATTCATTGCTTACTCTTTAACCTTTACTAAACCTAGTCCCGATATCCGGTTCATACTCTATACGTTTGTTAGGTTTAATTTCGTATTTTAACACCGTATTAATTCCCATACATAGATTCATTCGATGTTGTTCTTTTAGTACATATATATGCATATACGGCCCTGTCATGCAACGACTATACGTATACATCAATCAACGTCTCTAACAACCTATCAGCACACAATCCGTTTAATCCGTTTTAATCATACGGTGTTAGCATGAGTCTCTGAATCCTAACCGGTTTATGCTTAATAAGTCATTATCAAATATCAATCAACAGTCATTACGGTATGCAATTCAAAAGCTACGGTTTCGTAGTTTCTGGTTTAAATGTTTTTATCAGGTTTTAAGCCGACTCACAGTGAAATGGTCGGAATGAACTGCGCGGATGCGGATCCGAATCCCAAGATTCCGAACTGAAACCCGAACCTCCCGAACCCGAAAACACGAACTCTGAACAGCTTCGAACACCCGTACATAAACCACCAAATTGGACCAAACCAACTTCAAATCAACCAGGTTTATCTAAACCGGTTTAGGTCAAACCGTTGACCGGTGTTGACCGAGGCTTAACCGGATTGGCTAAACCAATTCTACTTCTGAACCAAATCCATACCAACTCAAATCCATCACAGAACCACCCATGAAGAACCGCTTGAAGAATGACAGCGAGAAGAAGATTCTTGCGGCTTCCTCCAACGTTGACCGCGGCGGCTCCGGCGTTGACCGGCAGCTCCGTCGTTGACCGGCGGCTCCGTCGTTGACCGGCGGTGGAGATGCTTTTCCGGCGGCGGTTGTAGAGCTCCGATGATCCCACACTCTTCTAATACTTCCAGGAAGCTTCTGAGGAGGTGGAGAGGGCTTGAAACACATGGAAGAGGAGAGAGAGAAGGAAGAGCCTCGTCTGTGGCGAGTCTCCGGCGTGGCTCCGGCGACGGTGGAGGGAGGTGACTGGCGGCGATTCAAGAGGTGAGGATGGTGAATCTAGTGGTGTGATCTGTTTAGTGAAATTTGATAGAGTTTAGAAGTTATTAAAGTTGCTTGCATCCCAAGTCTCAAGAATACTCAAGAATACCTTGCATGTTCTTGTTTTTCCTTTGAAGATGCAAGAAAATTTCTGGAATTTTTGAGTGATCCTGGAGAGAGTAGGGATATATGAGGTCGAGAGAGGCTATAGAGAGAGAGAGAGGGAATTGAGTGAAATGAGAGAGTGAAGTGATGGTAGATTCTCGCATGCAAAAAAGATTCTTTGCATCAAGACTCCCATGCAATGACTCAGATCCAAAGGTGGCGCCGCCAGAGGTGAGACACCTGTCCTCATAGGGTTTAATTTTCACAAACCTCCTTCCCTAAACCAGCCCAAACGATTCTTAACCCATTGCTTCTGTTTTCCTCGATTTTGCGTTTTACTTTTTAGAAAATTCTTCCTTATTCTTATAAATCTCCAAACTTCCAAAAAACGATTCTTCTTGATTTTATATGAATTTAGCAACTTGAATCACCTCGTTTGGAGTTCTCTAGCTCCGGTTATGAATTTTCGAAGTTTTCTCGGTTTAGTCGGTTTTCCATTCCGACAAGCCGAGAAACCAGTTTCTGCTTCGTTTTTTCCAATTCTGGTCTTGTAAATGTTCTTTATGTTGTAAAACTAGAACATTTGGCACATATTGGCTTTCGTCTCAAATTTTGGAAATATTACCATTTTGCCCCTGAACTTTGCAAAATTACAGTTTTGCCCCTGTTGACTTTTCTTCTGCCCGTTGACCATATTTTTGAAAACAGGGTATTACATTCTTCTCCACTTAGAAGAATTAGATCCCCGAATTCTCCGTCACTAACATACTTCGAATCGGCACCAAACCCTGCAAGTTGTTTCGTTACCCAACTTCGACGCTTCCTCACTCGAACACTGCTGCACAGAACCCACTTCTGACGTTTACTGATGCTTTGACTGACTCAATCCATCTCGAGCTCCGGACTTATCCGTGATTAATTTCTTTGCTCTGATTCTCACTTATTGCTCCCCACTTTGCTTCGACGTGTTTGTCCTTCCGATACTGTCTCTTCTTTCTGGGACACTCTTCAAAAATCTGATTTTCGAATCTGACCTTGCTACGACTTCATTCATTTCACACCAATCGCTTCACTCTGGTTTCCATACCGTGACTGACGTTTCTCCAAATCTTTTCGCTAACTCATCATAACAACGGCTTCGTTCTCAGGGTCACTTCGTACTGATACATTTTTCACTGATGACTCATACCAACTGCTTCACATTCTGGGTCAACTTGTCTCGCGGCGTCTTGAAACTTCATCTCGCTTTCCGGTTCGGGTTCGGTCTTGTATTCATATCGCATCGTTCATTCCGTTCTACATTCAACTCAACTTCACTGGAGCGGTTAGATTCAATTCCAATCCATTCCCGATTTCACTTCCTCATAGAAATATAGTTAGTTAATCATGTACCCAAAGGTTACTCATGATTAAGTAACGATAATCTATAATTCCGCTCTCTCTTGAATTGACGGCCGAATACAACCATTCTCGAGTTAGCTCAAAGCTTTAATGAAAATCTTTCTACCACTTTTGATTTCTAGCAACTTAATTATTTCAACGAAACATAAACAACGATTACTAAAAGCTACGCAAGCCTACGATATGCAACTAGCAATCTAACGAGCTTTACCAACACAAACAACGCCTACCAAATGCTATGCATGCCAATGAAACAAATCTAGCAACCTAACAGTGCTACACCAATTAACGCAATACGACCTCATTTACCTAATGAAACAATCAAGCATTCAATAAGGCACGCAAGCAATTTTACCATCCACGCAATCAGACAATCACAAGATCGATCCGGATATGTCGTCAGTCTGGGTTTAGGTCATGATGATCGGTCGTCAGTTCCGCTCATCATCAGACTTCACATGGTAATTCATTTGCATTCAAACCCATCACACGCATGCAAACAATTACTACGCTAGTCATAACGATAAGCCGAACTTTCTGCATCCAACATACATACAAAACAACATATCTTACATACAAAGTTTTTAATACATAAGTTTGATCAGAAGTACAACATGACGGCCGCTGCCATAACCATAAACCCCAAAACCGCACCGTCATAATCCGAGATATGTCAAAGATGACACGCAAAGGTTTCTGATCTATATACACAAACAAAACAAGGATAGTGCCCTCAAACTTACATTGCCTAACTAACCCTAGTCCTAACAACCCCAGCAAGACCGTAATGCCCAACACAGGCGGCATCGCGGCTCACGGAGGTAACCGCTGGCAGGTGCGCCGGGAGGGTGTGGCGGGTTTGCATCTCGAGTTGGTGCACCAACGTGCTATGGCTCGGCCATCGGACAAACGCGAGCAATATGACCTTAGCGGCCACACAACTGACAGACTAGAGCGGGTGCTGGGCGTGGTCCATGATAGCAAGATGGCGCTTGGTGACCATAACCACCACAAAGCTGACAAGGAGAGGTAGACTCTGAAGATGGATAATGGAAACAGTCTGATGCGCGGTGACCCTCAGCGCTGCAAACCTGACAAATAACAAGCGATCTGGGTGGCTGCACTACCGGTGGATGAACTACTGGCGGTTGGACCACTGGTGGCTGACTGGGCTCGGGATCTCGTCGACTGGGTCTGGCTCGGTAACCCTCTGGTAAAGGTGTGCGGTATGGCTCAGCATCTGACATGTGTGGTCCTGGTCCTACGATCGGGCAAATCAGAGCTCCATGTCCGGCGTGACCACAAAGCTGACAGTAGTCGGGACCTGGTACTGGCTGATACGACTCCCGGTAATGTGGGTCTACTGGACGAGGACACCAGTACAAATGAAATACCTGCACTCCACATGCACTGCATGCCCGGTACTCCGGCATCGCTGGCGGCGACTTCGACATCTCTGTTGGTGGTGTGACTGGCTCGAACTGCTTCTTTGACTCAGATAATGGCTCGGTCTCAGATAATGGCTCAGTAGATCCTGGTGACGGTGATGTGGACATATCCAATGGTGTACGGGGTGATCCAGGTCGTGGATCCGGCTGGTGATGAGGTCCGACCTGCTGCTCCAAAACATCCTCAAGCATAGTTACTTGCTCGTCCACATGCTGCTCCCAGTGTTGGTGCTGATACGGGTCTATGGGATCCATATCAAGATCGAACGCCGAAGGTAAAGGACTCAACAAATAATCACCCCCACTGAGCGGAACGAAGTCAGAGGTGTGTAAACTGGATAGCAATGGCACATCGCGCGCCTCAAGAATCGGTTCATGGCCCATCGGTGGTACTACAGGCTCCGGTAACTGTGGCGCTAGCAGTGGTAATTGATATATCATAGTTTTTATAGGTTTTCAACCATGATATAGTTATATATATTGAGTCTTTAAACTGGTTTTTAGAGTCTATTCAGTCTTCTACATGTAAGCTTGCGTTTGGAGCAAAAGATGGAATTATAGGACATTTCTGGTGATTTGTGAAACAAGCTGAAGTTAGTGTCTCGGCCACGACTGGATGTCGACCGACACTGACCTTGATGTCGGTCGACACTGAGAGCGACCGCGAGTTGAAGACATGTTTTGAAGAATTGCAGAACTGCCTAGAAGTTTCCTAAATTCTAATTTAGCCCCAAAACGTGTTTAGTGGTTTTTAATTAGTTTTTTGAGAGCAGACTCTAGGAGGAAATCTTTTCATCTTGTTCTTACTTGTTCTTGCTTTGGAGATTGAGAGATTTTGGTTAGGGGCTGATTCTTGCTACTTGTAACCTTGAGAGAAGGATTTCGAACCCCTTTACTTTTATCTATTCAGTCTTTGGTTTTCTATTCAATGATGTGTTGTTCAACTGATAATATGTCTGAGTAGTAACCTAGTTAGATTTAGGAATTCTCACAAAGGTTTTATGCTTGTTTGATAATTGTTTGATTAGGATTGACCATCTGTTTGTTCATCACCTAAGTTGTGCTTAATACAGAATTCTGGAACGATCACCTAGGATTTAGATCTGAGATAAATAACAATAGCGCGAGAGTGTGAGTTATAATCTGAATAAACTTAGTGTGAGCAATTTGAGTAGATACAAAGAGATTTGGTTTAGGAGAATTATGAACCGATAGAACATGTTCTTAATGCTTGTTTAGAACTCTAGGATCACAAAGAGATTTGGATCGCTAGGTTGCTAGATATAGAAATATATAATCTCAGAGAGAGTTGGATTTTTTAGCATTGTGTTTCTAGTTCTGGAACCTGTGTTTAATCTGAATCCGGTTAGATAAGTGTCTAGAGTTGCATGATTCCCGAGAACTTCCTAAGTCTGATACCTGTGTTTAATCTGAATCCGGTTAGTTAAGTGTCTAGAATTGCATGATTCCCGAGAACTTCCTAAGTCTCAACTGAGCTCGCCGATAAATTTTGTTTTAAAGTTGAGTCTAGATCGTTTTTTATTTTCTTTGTTACTGATTTTCTCTTGTTTGGCTTGTTTTTGTTGCGCAGGAATCGACAGACGTATTCAGTGTCGACCGATTTCTTCTTTAGTGTCGCTCGACATCGACCTCAAGACAGTGTTTCGAAGTCAGTGTATGCCAAGTCGACATACCCGAAGCAACCAGAGCAAAGAACTTTTGAACCTCAGACTTGAGGAACTTGCTAAACTTGAGAGAACGAACATAAATGGTCAAAGAACAAGAATGATGCACAACCGTTTGATTCTGAGACAAGATGGTCAATGCAGGAGGTAATAGACATCCTCATGTTGCTGAGTGGACTCTTGCTGACTACAACCGACCATATGAGTTTTATGCTAACCGGTCTGCAATTGTTCCTCCACCTTTTGAGAGGAATGACTTTGAGATCAAGACTGTCTACTACACACTTCTGAGACAGAATCCTTTCCATGGTCTGCCCAATGAACAACCCATGGACCACATTGAGGATTTTGAAGCCTTCATCACTGGAATGAAGTACAACGGGTGGATTATGACTTCTTTTATCTGAAGATTTTCCCATATTCTCTTGCTGGAGAGGCTGCTGCTTGGCTGAAGCAACTTCCACCTGGGAAGTTGAATACTTGGGAGACTGTGAAGAGAGAGTTCCTGCAACACTTCTATGATGATGCTCGCGCAGAAAATCTCAAACAAGATCTTCTGACATTCACTCAGGCACTTACAGAGCCGCTTAAATCAGCTTGGGTAAGGTTTAATATGTACCAACGAGATTTTCCTCATCATGGATTCTCTGAAGTTCAGCTGCTGGGCATTTTCTTCAGAGGTGTGGATCTTTGTTACCAGTCTGCGTTGGATGCTGCCAGCAATGGTAACGTCAACACAAAGACTCCCGCGAAGGCTAGAGTGTTGATTGAAAACTTAGTGAGTGGCAACAGTACTAAGACTGCAGATCAGAGGAGAAAAGAATCTGGTGGAAATATGGATCACATGCAGATTTCTGAGATTAAGAAGCAGCTGGATAGTGTTCACAGCTTGTTGACTGGTAAGAAAGCTGTTCACTTTGCTCAGGAAGTTGAAGTGTTTGAGGCTGAAGAAGGTTGCACCGAAGAAGATGTGAACTACATTAGTGGTTCTGGATTTCATGAAAACAGGTTTGGAAACCAGCAGAACAACAAGTTCTTTAATGGTGGACAGAAGAGTGTTTCACAAGCAATCAAAACTCTTTTGGATATGGTTAGAACGATGGTTACCATAAGCCTTTTCAGCAGAACAACTCCTATCAGAGGACATATGGATCATCTTCATATCAGACACCTCCTGCTACCAATGCACATGAGAGTAAGCTAGAGGCTATGATGGAGCAGTTTCTGGAAGGTCAGACAAAGACTGTTGTGGATTTTAACAAGAAGTTAGATGATGTCTACACTGAGCTGAATGGTAAGTTTGAATCTCTGAGTACTCACATGAAGCAACTGGACACACAAGTGCACCAGATTTCAAGTTCAGTCAAGGGAAAGAGTATCATGGAAACCCACATTCATGCTTGGTCAGTTCAGATTGATGATGGGTCAAGTCAAGGAGAGAATTTTGATATTAAGACTGTTGAACTCGTCGAGGATAGTGAAAACCCCGAGAGTGAAATCCCAGTGTCGGTCGACATCGACTTTGATGTCGGTCGACATCCTCTTTCAACAGGGATTTCGAGTGCTCATGACGAATGAAAATCGACCAGGACCGATTAGGAAGTCGACGTCAAGGATGAATCAGTTAATGTCGACCGACATCAGTTCAAAATTGGTCGACATCAAAAGCGTGAGGGGCCGGATTTGCCAACATCTTGTGCTATTGCTGAAGAAACAGACCATGAGCCTCCTATACCTTTCCCTGAGGTGTCGGTAGAATCTCAACATGAGCTTGATGAAGCTAGACACTTGCAAGTGACGGATAAGAAGTTGAAAGAGGATCCATAAGCTGATACTTCACCCTATCATCCTTGTATACATAGATACTTGGAGAAGATGCTACCTATGGATGAGGTATTGAAGGAATGGGTAGTAGTGCTTCCTAAACAAGTCAGTGATGTATTGCTTAATCAGGTCCCCAAGAAGCTATCAGAACCTGGTGTGTTTGTGATAAGTTGTTCTATCTTTGAGAATGGCTTCAATCATTCCTTGTGTGATCTAGGAGCAGCAGAAAATCTCATGCCATACTCTGTAGCGAAGAGACTGGGGATGACAGATTTTTCACAAACTAGGATCTCCCTAGTCCTAGCTGATCAGTCAAGAAGGATTCCGGAATGTGTTCTTGAGGATGTCCCAGTCAGAGTTGGAAACTATCTAGTTCCAACAGACTTTGTGGTGCTAAGGTACGATAATGAGCCGGATGATCCTCTGATACTAGGAAGACATTTTTTAGCCACAGCTGGAGCAATGATTGATGTGAGGAATGGTATGATCGATCTCCGCCTGGGAGATGAGCCTCTACACTTTGAGATGGATATGCTGCGCAGGCCCAAGAATGACGGTCAAACCTTTGACATTGAGTTGGAGCAAGAAGCTCAGGTCAGTGAGACTTCAGAGTCTGATACTAGAGAAGGAAAGATGGTGGTTTCTCAAGATTCTGCTCTAACATCTTCAAGGATTGCAACTGCTTCTAAGAAGATAGCTCCAAATATCAGAGCTCCACCCAAGCAAAGGTACGCATCTCCTAAACCCAAACCTACTAACTTCACTGCTATGACTGCAGGGAAACATTCTGATGTACCCAAGTTTATCTCTGATCCTGATCCCTCGTTCCTTGGACGAGCTCATGCTGAAACTGCTTACTCTCCACCTTGGATGAGGAGACTTTCGCAGAGGCACTCAAAGCCTCTGTCGAATCCACCAAGATTCTAATCTCCCAATCAACACTACAGGAAAATCGGGTATTCATAGCATCCGAAAAACGCTATCTAATCTTATCGCAGCGTATTTAGAAACGATGTGTCTGCCCCCGCGACAATAGGTCCAAGACCTATTGTAGCACTTTTCCATTATGCTACGATAGTTAGGTATACGATAGCGTTTCTTTAAGTGCAATTGTATATTATACAATAGCGTTTTCTTTCTGTTATTATTTTGTTATTCAACGCTATAATTGCTACTTATATCAGATTACATAATAGTTTGTACGTTACCCAACTTTTTAATGGCGTTTTTTAAAATGCTATATTTATTTTTTTAATACAGCGTTTATTTTTTCGCTATTTTCTACTCTATAATAGCGTTTTATATCTGCAATAATAATTTACAGGATAAAAATATCGTTTGTTTTTTTGCAATAGTATTTTTGTAATTGATTTTGTCGAGAAAATTGAATTTATTTTGATTATTTATTGATTTTAATAAATTGTATTGATTATTTATCTCTATTATCTTGTTTAATGAAAAATCGAAATGGGAATAAAAATCCTCTGCAAAAGATTGCTCTTTACTTGTTCCAATCATACAAAAGTTTGAGAAGATTAACAAAGCCAATACATAACCATATAACAAAGTTAAACAAGCAACTGAGATTTACAACCATTCTTTTATTCTAAGAGCCTTTCCTTTGGAGAACTGTCCTTGTTCTTGTTTAGGACGTTTCATTGTAATAAGCAGTTCCTACAATGTCAAAGAGAAGGACGATTTAAAAGTTAGAAACTATCGAATAATCGGAAAAAAACAAACAAAAAGAAACCAGATAGAAATGGAAAGGAATTGTATCAAAGAAGATTAAAAAAGGTTTAAAAAATTCGTAAGATCAGTAGTACCTCTATTCAATCACTGCTTCTTGCGGCTCCAACAAATAGTTCCTTCATCCAAATCGATTCAAGAGGTTAAATCTCAAAAGAGATTAATAGAGATATTAGAGAGATTAAAAGAGAGCACAAGAAATAGTTGCAGACGGAGGAGAGGGTTAGGGTAAATAGATCCGATTTTCCTAATAGAGATATAAGCGTATCGATTAAAAAATGGACGGTTTGATGGAGATGGCGAAACTGATCGAACGGTCTTAGATGGTGATCTTAGCGAGCTCTTCTAATTGGTTGTTAATGTTAAACTTTTTTGTTACTTTAAGTATTAGGAGGGGTTATTCATAGAGGAATTCTAAAGAATTCATAAATTTTTAAAATTCCATTGTTGTTATTGGTTTATGGATTTTAAAAAACTTAGTAAAATCCATTGTTATTGGTTTAATAATTTTAAAATTCCATTTAAAATCTTATGTTATTTAAAAAGTTTGGCTATTATTGAGTTTGTAAATCTATTTAAAATCTAAAACTGAAATATGAATTCTACATATTTTTACTCATAGGACTAAACTCTAAAAAAAAATCATCTATACTAATAAGATTCTTAAAATTTACTTAAATAAGCTCCAACACAAAGATTACGGGTTTAGGGTTTAGGGTCTATGTATTCAAACCTCTATAGAATGTATTGTCTTAACAATTAATTGGGTTGTAATTTAGGGTTTAGAATGTATAGAATGTAATCAAAACTCTATATATATATAATGTAGTGTTTTAACTATTGGGTTGTAATTTAGGGTTCAGAATGTATATAACGTATTCAAAACTTTATAGAATGTATTGTGTTAACAACTGGGTTGTAATTTAGGGTTTATGGTTTAGAAAATATTCAAAACTCTATAGGATGTATTGTCTTAACAATTGGGTTGTACTTTAGGGTTTAGGGTTTAGAAAATTTTCAAAAACTCTATAGGATGTACTATAGTTATAGTAATCAGTTTGATATCGAGTAAAATGGAAACAACATTCAAATCCTCATATGCAATCATCCAGAACACCAAAATATATATTAAACACCTCGTTTTGTCCTTACAATACCAAAATACTTAATAATAAAAAGAACAAACATCAAAGTTTCTGCATACCTTAAACAACAAAGACAAATATATTAAAAAGAGACTAACTAATTATAAACCCTCATCGGCCATTCAAGAACTCTTTCTGGGAAAATTCTAGCAAAACCAACAGCATGGATTGTGTAGAAACACAAATCACACATACAAGGATCTTTAACAGCCTCCTCCCAATAATAATACCACCCATTCACGGTTGTGCATCCACACCTGCTAATAACTCCGTAATCAAAAGCACCTACTCGTTGCACGAACAAATCTAGTAAAGCTTCATTAGATCCCCAATAACGAACGTTTGAGGCATCAACTCGAGACCTCATCCGTCGAACTAAATCGCGACTAGGATTAATCAATTCTAAATCAACTTCGATATCAGGAGACATAATGCGCCTTAGATTTCTATAGGCATAAATTGCAAGTTCATACCCACTAACAGCCGCTTCACGAATGATGGTAATTCCGATTTCTAAGTTACCATGGCGGAAAAACTCGGAACAACCTTGTAAGAAAAGGGCTGAAAGATTACCACGATGGTGACATACGATTCTAAAATCCCTAATACCGTCTTCGAGCCGATTAGGGAACTGTATAGTGAAGAGATCGACCTCTATTAGGAAAGTTTCATCGTTAGTCACCCTCCGTAAGGTCCGAATGGAAGCTCTAGCAACCACAAGGTCACGGAACGATCGAGAGACATGCAACATGATTGATTGGTGAATTTCAGTCGGAAGATCAATTACCCCACCGTCTCGACGAGTAAATCTCCTTGCACGCCGATCAGATCTTTCTCTGGATGAACCTCCACGGAGAAATCTTCTAGACGAATCCATTTGTTTAGTGATTTGACCTTTGGTCTTCTTCCTGTGACTAAAATGAACAGTCCGCCCTAAGACGTATATTTGGTTTAAAATATTTTAAAACTGGGGAAAAAAATGGATGAACGGTCCAGATCAATTAAGATCCGCGTCCTTATCTGAATTCCAGCGGGTCAACCCGTTTGCGTTGGTTTTGTTTCCCTCCAAAATCGATTTAGAATATCTGATTTAACTAGAAATCTAACAGTGTACATATGTAGATTTAACAGATATTATCACTAAATAACGTAAGTTTAAAAAAATAAAAAACACAAACATAAGTTAAACATTAACAATATTTCTTTAGAATTCATATGTAAAGGAGTTTGTCATTTGGCCAAGCTATTATACTTCCTTGAGCATCAGCAATGATTTGAAGTTCTGAATTTGCTCTCCAAAGTGGTGCATCTTCAATCAGAGGAAAATCAACCCATACCTTGCTAGCATTGGAGCCCAACCGGACAAAATTAACTACATCATCTGGATTGCTTGAACAAACTCGACCTTCTGCAACCTTTTGCCCAGATCCTTTGAAATCTAACAGGGTGCATTTCTTTCTCTCATTCTTGCTGGTGTTAGAGCTGTTACTCCCACTCTACAAACAAAAGTCTATACAACAAATCATTTGTCAACAGAAAGAGAATCTAGCATACCATATTCAAGGGTTAATGTTTAGAGTATTACTGGATGAGTTCCAATTTTCTGCATCAGTTCGTCTCTGCTTGCTTCTACATTAGTCATACTAATCTTATGGAAAAGCCACGGGATACGCTTACCGAGTGCATCACCAATCGTCAACATTTCCGCATTTGGTTTCCATAGAGAACCATTATCATTATGTACCACATCCACTTTGACAAAAGCAGCAGCAGGACCCAAAGGAATGTTGTTTAACAGTTTTTTGGGTCAGTTGACTCGAGACGACCCTCAGCAATAATTTCATCATCGTTTGACCAATCATAGATTAAGATTTTATCGCCTGTTGCATCTGAAGCCTACAAAGGCATTTAAAAAAAACACAGAAGAAACACTTGATTATGATTACAATTCATCTACAATGAGATTATTAAAACTTACCATTGAATATGCGGTCTTATTATTGCTGAGGATTCCACTTCATCTAGAATGAGATTATCAAGATGCCATGCATTTTTCACTCCAATGGCTTGGCCCAGTGTGGTAACAGATGTTGTAGGTCTCCAGGAAGGTGCGTTTTCATTTATAACAGACATTACTATTATAGCAGCGGCATGCATACCAAGTGGAATACGTCCAATTTTGTATGTTGGTTCAGCTGAACAGAATTCACC
This sequence comes from Orychophragmus violaceus, assembly GCA_030180135.1. NCBI lineage: Eukaryota > Viridiplantae > Streptophyta > Magnoliopsida > Brassicales > Brassicaceae > Orychophragmus > Orychophragmus violaceus. The sequence continues at coordinate 83,186,235 of CM058237.1, forward strand.
TTCTCCGATCACAACATCATCCACTGAACACCAATCCAAAATCTGACACCTAAGTCCTTTGCTAATATCACTGACCTCAGAATTGGAGACACCTTGAGGTTGATTCTGAGAGTAAAAGAAAAGGAAAATTTAATCATTGATGATTGTAAATTCAAACTCATAACTTCATAGTAAAAAAATTGGTGTTAACTTACGTTTTTTGAAACAGTTAATCCACGAACTACATCCTGCAAACCACGAACTGCATCTTGCAATTCTACTTGTCTAGCTTCAAGCTTCATTACATATGTATCTCTGGCCTGCATGATTGCTATCTTCGTAGCAGTTATCCCTCTGCCCATTCCTCTAATTCTACCTGGTTTATCTTTTCCTAGGATCTGACTCACAGCATCATCCTTAACACTAATACTATCAGTAGAGTCCATTTCACTGTCAATCATTTTGATTTGTTCCTAATTTCAAGTATTAAGAGGGTAATATCATAAGACAGTAAAAAAATAAAAAACAATACAGTAAAAGATGTAGAATGTTTACAATAGTCTCTTCATGTTCAGGCCTCACAGGTTTCCCATCTGAATGTGTGTGTTATGCTATCCATACCTTACTCCTAGTCACTTTTGTGGGGTCTGAACTGTTTTTCTTCTACAATAGACAAAACAAGATCTGTTATCACAAGTACCTGGAAACTTTATTTAACTCTCTGACTTATAGATAATACTAGAATTAATAGAAACCTACCATTTCATGAGCCAATCGAACCATTCCCTTGCGACTAGTGGTGTGTGGAATCTGAGTTCTCCTCAATTCCCTGTATTTGTCACTTTGGACCTTCAAATAAAACCAAACAGTAAGATTAGAATTATACATATGCAAACATCTTTTCAGAATACGGTTTAACCTTAAACAACCTTAAAATCTTTGCCTTTCTTCAACTTCACCCAGTTCATCCACGCTGACACAGATTGAACATTGCTTGGTTTTAAGTTAAGAAGTTGTTCCTTACTCCCTATAGATCGCACTAGACTAACAATCCTTGACTTTGAAGACCTCCATATACATCCCATATGCTTTAACACACTTTCTTTTTGCCACTGTTCTGTCAATTTGAACCTCGCCTACATAAAGCTTCAGAACTTAACATGATGATATAAGTTAATTTACATATTTGAGGTTAGAAATAATACTTGAATTTCCTCCCACATTGTCTCCCTGGTCTGTTCGTCAAGTTGTCTCCAATCTCCAAGAAGGACTGGTACATGCTCTCTCACAAGAGGCCCAAGAAATGAGGAAAGTGTTACTGATCCTTCCCCTACATGTTCACCGAGAGATATAAATTCAACTTCAACCTTGTCTTCCAAGTTTTTAGCCACTTTACTCATCCTAGTGCGCCCTCTTCGTCTCTTTGTCTTGGTCTCTGACTGCTCACCTTGACCTGGTTCATTTTGATGCTGCGTATCTTTTGTATTGTTAGCCTTCTCCACCATTGCTTCCTCGTCGTGTATTTCCTCTTCTTTCTCTACTGCTTCTCCTTCTTTTTCTGGAGATTCTGCTTCTTTTTCTGCTGATTCTACTTCATTCTTTGGTGATTCTCCTTCTCCTGATGATTCTCCTTCGCCTGGTGATTCTTCTTCTTTATCTGAATTTTGTTCAAGAGGCTCATCTACCACTGCAGATTTATGTGTGGCAGTCTGCATAACAATTGTTGTTTCTTCAACCGTTTGATCATTATCTTCATCAATTTTAAGCCTCCTGCATCTTGGCTCAGTCTTCAATGGCTCAACACTCGCATCTGTACCTTGTTTGCGCTTACTTCGACGTAAATCTACCTTAGTTGTCTGCTGCTTTTTCATGTTTCACCTGAAACTGTTGTAAACTATCATGAAAGGACATCGAAACACCTAAATGAAACAGTAATCATAATAAATTATCCCCAAATTGAAACAAAAACCTGTAAAATTCAGAAACCTTTTTCACGAAAATCACATCCCTGAACCTCGAATTATAGTTTGTAAACCCTAAATCTATATGAAATTGAACAGTCATAGCCAAATACAAACCTTCAGATATCGAAGATCGATCGAATTGGGTAGCAGAAACTCGACCGTAATAGAGCACAAGATTTTCTGTTTGTGAGATGAGAGGGAGAGTGAAGACAATTCTGAAAATTTCTTTGTCTTTTACCGGGACAATTTTTTTTTCCTGATACCAATTTCGACAGCGTTTTAAATTATGTAATTGCTATGTATTCTACGCGTCACATTTTTTTTAAAAATGACCTTTTTGTAGCGTTTACAAAATTTGAAACGCTATTAAAAACTTAAACATAGCACAACATATATAAACGCTATAAGGCGACGCTATGAATACATGATTTTCCTGTAGTGAAAAGTCAACCTAATGACTTAAAACAAGAGCTGAGTGGGAAGCAACCCACTGGTAAGTTGTATATACTTGGATTTTCGATTTTGCATTTTGATTTCTTTCGTTTTTGGTGTTTTTGTGTCAAGTTATGCAGAATTCATAGCACTGTTTAGTCAGTGTCGGTCGATTTCCACTTGGATGTCGGTCGACATTGGACTCGAGAAGTTTTCGAGCACGAACGATAATCGACCGAGGTCGATTTTTAGGGTCGATTTGTTCTAAAAAGGTAAGTATCGACCGAAATCAAGCTCGATGTCGGTCGACATCGATGAAATCAAGGTAATGTTTATTAAAAACCCGAGTGTCTTCTTCTTCCTCTTCATTTTCTCTCTCACCAGAAATCTTCCAAAATCGCCACAACTCTCATTTCTTCACCGTTTTTAACGATTCAAAGCTCTATTCCACTTTTTCCGTGCTCTATCCATTCTATCATCTGTTTAATCGGTCTGCGAAGGTATGGCTCTAAATCTCTAATTTTCAGTTCGTGTTTAATGGAAGAAAGCTTCGATTTTGGTCTGATTTATTGATGTCTAGGATGATTGTCTAGTGGAATGTGATTGCTTTTGATGCTGGGAATGATTGTATGGAGTCGATTCATGAGATTATGTTGATGAAAAAATCCAAATTTTTAGAATCTCATGCTTGTTGGTCTGTTCGTTCATTTTGCAGATGAATCCCTCAGGTAACCCAGGAAAGCGCCCACGAAGAATCCTCGAAGTAGCTGCTGCTGATGTCTCTTCGTCGCAGCAACGTGATGCTCAAAACCAGGCGCCTTGGCCTAGAATGGAAGCAAAGAAGTTTAAGATCACTTTCTTCAATGACGAACCTGCAGTAGAGGTGAAGAAGCGAGAATGCGTCCACAGGGAAATCTCAGAGCAGTGGGACGTCTATGACAGCTTATTCTACAATGCCTGGTGTGACGTTAAGATCGAGCCCACACGACTTCCTGACATGACCACAGTGAGCAAGCTGAAGATACGATCAGATGTGTTGCGCGTCTTACAGACGATTGGTTTGGGTACAATCTGTACCAAGTACTATGACTTATATCCAGAGCTGGTGAGACAGTTTATGGCCACAGTCCGTGTGTACTACACAAATGATGTGGTGAGGAAAGCTTCTGAGGGTACATTGACATTCATGGCCAAGGGTAAGAGATACAGACTTAGTCTCCATGAGCTATGCGACATCTATGAGTTTGACAGAACGAAGGAGAGAGTCAATTTGCCTGAGCACTGGTCCAATGTGGAGCTCTTTTGGAAACACTTTAGTACAGGAGCGTATGATTCTCAGACCACCAGGCATACCGCTGTGCGACATCCGGTTTTGCGCTATCTTGTCCGCATATTCTCCAACACTATCTTGTGTAAGATGGAGTCTGGGATGATGAGGATTGCTGAGCTCTTCTTGCTCTATATTGGGATTGGCAAGAGCGTTGATGTCAGTGAGTTTGAGGGGTCTCATTTGGAGTTGGATGCTAACATGGGAGCTCTCTTTGCTCACCATTTGGAGTCGTTGAAGGCGACGAAGCCTTTCACTGAGAAGGCGACGAAGACTGAGTCGATCGAGAGTCTCTTAACTCCCATCTTTGATCACTTTGGGCTTGACAGGAGTTAGATGAGCATTTTTACTAAGAAGCTCACCATGAACTTCACGCATCTGAAGAGCATGCACTGGATCAAGGGAGACAGCAAAGGGAGACAATTCTTGTGGCAATGATCCTCTCTCGCTCTCCTTACAGCCGAATGTAGATCTCTGCCGAGCTGTTTCGTGTCGTGCTAGTGTGCTTAGAGGAGCATCTTCTGGAGCTGATGCCTATGCTGTTGAGCATGAGGATGTCCATGCTGATGATCCAGACGAGACATATGGGTTTCCCGAGCTTCCAGGACCAGCAGAAGACATGCCACCACCGCAGGTTCAGAAGTGGGCAGAAAAGGTGCTCAAAGGCATCTGGAAGACAGTTCACAAGATGTCCTACCAGCAATCCCAGCGCGTTCACCACCCACAGCCCCGACGCCATGCACCTGCACCAGCTCCTGAGCACATCAGCTCCTAGGATGAGGAGGTAGAGGTTGCTGCTAACTCGGATGAGATGGACGATGGAGACTCTCCAGTCTTATAGACAGTTGCTGATTCTGCGTTTGTTTCTCTTTTTCCTTTTCTTGAGTCATTTTTATGTTTCTTTTGAGTCAGTCTGTCAGTCTTGTTTTCTTGGAACCTTGACTATTTTGAGTTTATGCATCACGTTTGTTGTTTCTGATGAGATTTTGAGTGATCTACCGCAGCTAACAGGTGAGGAATTGAGTTCTAACTCATGATCTTAACCACGGAAATATTTAACACACTGCGTATGGTACTACGAGCTCGATGTCGGGCGACACTAAGCTTAGTGTCGGTCGACATCGGCCGTGATCAGGTTCAGATTTTCTACTCAAAAATGCTTTAGTTCCAATTTGATTTCTTCCGATCTCATACTTCAATTGCATTGGGGACAGTGCAGTCTAAGTGTGGGGGAGGTGGCTACTAACATTGTATTTTATTTTCTTAGAGTCAGCCCTTTGTTTCGCTTGTTTTCAAATTGTTTTATTGAGTCAAAATAAGTATGAAACTATGAATTTTCGAGGAAATTTTTCGCTGGAACAGGAACTAAGTGACCATTGGACAGACTTGCAGGAGCTCTATGACTATTAGAAAACACCACACAGATCAACTTACCAAGGACACCCATATCTAACCATGTATTCAGAGGATCCACCACTAGTCTCACTTCTAATCTTGACTTTTTCTCACTTAGGGGCTTGGTAATCTTTGGATCGGATACCTCTGATGTGTTTGGCACAGACTGTGATCCTGTCTAAAGTATGGTTTCTGATTTTCCCCTCCCTTGAAAGTAAAAAAAAAGAGAGAGAGATAAAAACCGAGGATAAGCTAGTAGCTTCGAAGTGGTCATGGGAGTGGTAGAGACCCCTATTACCTCATGTGTATCCATGGAAAGATCCAAAGTTAAACCCCAATAAAAAGGGAAGAGCACTGATAGAAAAAAATAAAATGATACCCAGTGGGGAAAAATCAGTTGCTATGGGAGAAAGGGAAAAGAAAGAAACCAGAAACCGACAGTTTGGTGGTCAAACACTGAATGAGTTGAGTCCATGTGTCCTTTGATTCGATACTCCCTCTGTGAGACTGCACTAAGTTGTATACAAAGACTAGTATGGTGAACTTGAATGTCCTAACTTGATTGTGGAGTTTACTTGGGATAGTTGCTAAGTGTGGGGGAAATATATTGTGGTCTTGATCTCTGCAAGAAAGTTTTTAGTGGTTTACTAAGTGAATGTGGATGCGAAAGTTCCTAGGACGAAATGAGTTTCTGAGTTTTCAAACCTCTTTCTTGTACTTTGATTCTTTACTTGCTTGAGGGGCAAGCAAGAGCTAAGTGTGGGGGAGTTGGTATATCATGGTTTTTATAGGTTTTCAACCATGATATAGTTATATATATTGAGTCTTTAACATGGTTTTTAGAGTCTATTGAGTCTTCTACAGGTAAGCTTGCGTTTGGAGCAAAAGATGGAATTATAGGATGTTTCTGGTGATTTGTGCAACAAGCTGAAGTTAGTGTCTCGGCCACGACTAGATGTCGACCGACACTGACCTTGATGTCGGTCGACACTGAGAGCGACCGCGAGTTGAAGACATGTTTTGAAGAATTGCAGAATTGCCCAAAAGTTTTTCTAATTCTAATTTAGCCCCAAAACGTGTTTAGTGGTTTTTAATTAGGTTTTTGAGAGCAGACTCTAGGAGGAAATCTTTTCATCTTGTTCTTACTTGTTCTTGCTTTGGAGATTGAGAGATTTTGGTTAGAGGCTGATTCTTGCTACTTGTAACCTTGAGAGAAGGATTTCGAACCCCTTTACTTTTATCTATTCAGTCTTTGGTTTTCTATTCAATGATGTGTTGTTCAACTTATAATATGTCTAAGTAGTAACCTAGTTAGATTTAGGAATTCTCACAAAGGTTTTATGCTTGTTTGATAACTGTTTGATTAGGATTCACCATCTGTTTGTTCATCACCTAAGTTGTGCTTAATACTGAATTCTGGACCGATCACCTAGGATTTAGATCTGAGATAAATAACAATAGCGCGAGAGTGTGAGTTATAATCTGAATAAACTTAGTGTGAGCAATTTGACTAGATACAAATAGATTTTGTTTAGGAGAATTGTGAACCGATAGAACCTATTCTTAATGCTTGTTTAGAACTCTAGGATCACAAAGAGATTTGGATCGCTAGGTTGCTAGATATAGAAATAATCTCAGCGAGTGTTGGATTGTTTAGCATTGCATGATTCCCGAGAACTTCCCAAGTCTGACACCTTTCTCTTATTGAATTCACCTTTCTATTTACTTGCTTTTTGATTACTGCTTTCTTGAATTGATTTAGCTTAACTTGACAACATATAATTTGTCGTGTGACCGTGAGTCCTTGTGGATTCGATACCCTAAGTACTACATTCGCATATCTGTGCACTTGCAGTAGAATAGGGATAATTCTTGACCTATCAGTAATCCACTATCAGCGTATCCCAAGTAACACATCATCCCTGCAAACAAGTCCGGGGTACCCGCATTGTCACGCAAAGCTGCTGGTAGTGGGTCGGGCAATGGTCTCCAGTCTACTGTTGCTGCTCTGGCACCCTGAAGTATATGAAGAGTAACTGGCAGATTATCTGACATACGGGAACCTCGTGAACGACCTGCAGCTGGCGCTCTCAAACCATCATGATACTGCTCCAACTGACTGCGATAAGATGCTGCCGACCCTCGCTGACTCATGGTACTCAACTTGTACCACTTCCGTGAGTTGTGTCGGTTCGGACTAAACACAATATCAGGGAAGTATGTTCATTTCTAAGTAATCAAACGTTTACATAACGTTTAACCATTTTTACAAACATTTTGCCAATAATAATAAAAAAACCAACAATCACATTTCAATGCAAATTGGCACCAAAACCGAACCGAGAGAAAATCCCAAAATCATCGAATCAAAACTCTGCCACAAGTCATCCCGAAACTACACCGAGGACCTCCTGCGTCCGTCGCAGCTAAACCTAAAAAACACAAAAAGAGTCTCATGAGCGATCTAAGATCACCCAGCGAGACGGCTCCTCACTACGGCTTCTATTCTATCTAGCATCTACAAATTCCAGTCCCAAAACCCCAAAATAACAATCAACAAAACAAATGGTCAATCACGCACTACCACGTCGTGTCAAACCCACAGCACACAAGCACTTGCCAAAAGGAAGAGAAAGCAGTTAAGGAAATCGGGAGCACTGCGGCACATGCTCTCGATTGAGACTCGATCTATCTATCGCGCAACACCAACAGCACAAACAGAACACTGGGCCCTTACGATCTTGGTAACTTCCATGGGTTTACATCGTCACCGACATGGTAACTAACCCATGACTCCTAGATGTAAATACGAAGTCTCACGACCTAGGACACTGTTCTCAGTCCATCGATACACAATGACTCGAGCTACCCCACGGTAACCTAAGTTTCCATGTGATTCGGCCCTAGGACATGACCCCGTATTCTCCTAACCACACACCTACCGGGGTCACTCAGTAGGTTAACTCCATAACCGGAGTCACCACCCGAAGGCACAAGATCTGATTAGGTAGCTACCCGTGGATCCAATCTGGTCGGAAGTACCGGAACGTACTCGAAAACCTAGACTTGTGGGATCTAACGCATCCTTGAGTTGTAATGCAGAAATGTAAACATGCAGACTCGCTTGGACTCTAGAAATCATACACAATCAATACACAACAACAATCTCAACATAATGTCCCGCAAGTTTACACACACACACGGCAACACCTTCACCCTGACTCGGCACCGTACCGAATCAGCAGCTATGAACTTAACCGGCCCCGTGACCGAGTTAAGTGTCCACCAGGATCGCTTTCCCAACACCGTGACGATCGAACAGGCCTGCACAACAAAGCTCAACAGCAACAGTACAAACATGCAACAACCACACAAGCAAGCCTATTAGGTTTCTAATGTCTTTTAATCTGTTTTCGTCCACTACCTTGAATTAGCAGATTGCTAACCCGTACACGGCTCGTCACACGCTATACACTTCTCAATTACTCAATCCGTATGTGTCTTTTAACAACTCCTCGATCCGTCGGTTTAGAGCTAACTACTTACTAAACTCCCCGACGTCTCATCATCTATTTACTTAATTCATTGCTTACTCTTTAACCTTTATTAAACCTAGTCCCGATATACGGTTCATACTCTATACGTTTGTTAAGTTTAATTTTTTATTTTAACACCGTCTTAATTCTCATACATAGAGTCATTCGATATTGTTCTTTTAGTACATATATATGCATATACGGCCCTGTCATGCAACGACAATATGTATGCATCAATCAACGTTTAATCCTACGGTCTTAGCATGCGTCTCCGAATCCTAACCGTTTTATGCTTAATCAATCATTATCAAATATCAATCAACATTCATTACGGGTATGCAATTCTAAAGCTACGGTTTCGCAGTTTCTGGTCTAAATGTTTTTATCAGGTTTTGAGCCAACTCACAGTGAATTGGTCGGAATGAACGGCGCGGATGCGGATACCAATCTCGAGACTCCGAACTGAAACCTGAACCTCCCGAACACGCAAACACGAACTCCGAACACCATCGAACACCCGTACACAAACCGCAACAGAAACCGGACAGAGTCAACGCATTGACCGGCATTGACCACGGCGTTGACCGTGTTGGGATTGTGTCCTGAAATCACACTTGTACTCGCTCCTGATAATAGTTGTGTGTCGAGATCAGACATTTGTATAATACTGGGCGGTTGCAATGTTTTGCTAGAAGCCTCTTGCAATCTGTAAGTTGTATACTTACTGCCAGTATTGTATGATCCAATAGGGTCACACACCTAAGCAAACTGGAAGCATAAATATGGGAATGATCGTTATGGTAATGATCATGTTGATGTGTATTGGATACACATTAATATTGAGTTTTATAGAGGTGTGTCGATAGACACTGTGAGTGTGTCGATCGACACAGATCGGGTTTCGAAACTGATGTTTCGGTTTGATGACTTAAACGAATTGGATTAATCTAATGATCGGTTTTAGTCATTCCAGGTCTATATAAAGGCTTATATGGACGACCTGGAACCCTAGATGTTCCTGTTTTTCGCAGAGAAAAGCCTAACCATCAAAACTCAGTGATTCCTAGATCCGGCACTAGCATCCCGGCTTTCCAGCTTTGTGTGCGTGTGTATCTGGTAGAGGCGAAGCACTTGAATCGCTGCTGATCTCGATTACCAATCCATTCTGCTGCCATCTTTGAGGTAAACACGAGATCTATGATTCAATAACTCAAACCTTAGATCCTAGGCTTAGGACTTGTAGGATTCTGAAAGCTGTTAGAATTGCTCAAGTTCCTTCAGTGGTATCAGAGCCTTAGGGTTTTAATCATTGAATCTGTAGCATGTAATTCAAATAATGATGAATTTGGATAAGTTAATGCATGCTAGGTTTCGTTTTGATGAAAATTATCTTGGATTTTGTTTCGTATCAAAAACGATGATCGTGTGTTTTCGCACAGTGTCGATCGACAATAATCTTGTGTCGGTCGACACGCCGCAAAACACTTATAAAAAAATTTAGGGTTTCGATCTTGGAGATCGAATTTCGGTTACCCTACTGTGTGGATAGACACACTGTATTGTGTCGGTCGACACAGGCTGTGCGAAAGGATAGATCGGTTCAATTGGATTGACCGGTTATTTCGCATGGTTATGTCGGTTAAATCGGTTCAATTGGATGAACTGGTTCAATTAGATTGGACTGGTTATCTTAATTAGTTAAGAACCGATTTAATTGGTTGATTTCGGTTAAATTAGATTTACCGGTTATCGACCCGGTTCAATTGGATTGAACCGGAAAAACCAATTTGGTTTTGGTTAGGTCATGTCGACCGACACAGTGATGTGTGTCGATTGACATGGATCATTAAACCGGACCAGTTCAATTAGATTGAACCGGTTAAGAAAATTCGATCCGGTTTGACCGGTTATCGAAGTTCAGTTTAAATTGGGCTGTGTCGACTGACACCATTGGTTGGTGTCGATCGACGCACCACTCGCAGATTTGGTTGTTAAACCTAAATTTGCAAATACCAGACCAAGTTTAATCCTATGTTCTAGATTAACCTAAACTTAATAAATCTAGATATTTAAAATCAATTAAAACACTTCTTGTATGCATATTGGATATGTATCAAGATTAAAAGTTCTTTTCCTCAACTAAATATCAAGTGATCTTGATGTCTTGCCCGATCTTATCTGCTGTCAAGACTCTTTTCGTTGTTGGATAGTCTTGGAGTCCTTGGTATCCACAATTACATGAGTAAGGCAGGTGATCATTGATAGACTTGCAGTGCGACTGTCAGTGATCACAAGACTGAAGAGATTGGTTTACTTGACTGGGCTATCAGAAGTTCTGGGCCCAGAGACATCATAGTGGATTAGACATGGATTGTCTCATCTACGACCAAGAGTTGTACTGGGTACAATTAGCAATGATTTGCTTACCTAGATAACTAAAGTTTGGGTGATGGCGAGTCGTCCACTCAGATGTTGGTGAAGTATGGATCTTGGCTCATTGTATTCATCTGAGGAAACATAGTTTTGAATACAATGCGAGTTTTCTTATTAGATAAGAATTCTCATTTCCTTGAGCATCATAACTAAAACCTCTACCTCTTTTAATTTCAGCTATGTCTGTCCCAACTCACATCAACACTTTCTCGCTAAGATCCGTCCTTGAGAAGGACAAGCTTAATGGATCAAATTTCTTGGAATGGTATCGGAACCTGAGAATAGTTCTCAGGCAGGAGAACAAGGAATATGTCCTTACAAGAGTTCTCCCCGAGAGGCCACGTTCCAATGCCACGCAGGCAGACAAGAATGCTTGGGATAAGCATTCTGCTGATGTCAAAGACGTTAATTTTCTAATGCTGGTGACTATGAACTATGAGCTGCAGAAGCAATATGAGAATGTGATGTCGCCAATTGAGATGATTAACAGCCTGAAAGCCTTGTTTCAGGACCAGACGGTTAAATCTCTCATGGATTGCAAGCTGGCTAAGGATAGTCCAGTAAGTCCTCATGTCCTTAAAATGATGGGTTACATTGATAACCTGGGGAAACTGGACTGTGCCATTAGCCAGGAGCTAGCCACTGACATGATTCTGCATTCTTTGCCGTCGTGTTTTGATCAGTTCATCTTGAACTACAACATGCAAAACATGACTAAGACATTGACTGAGTTGCACGGTATGCTAAAGACAGCAGAGCCGGATCTCAAGAAGGTGACTCCTAATGTACTGATGGTACAAGGGGGTAAAAGGTTTAAGAAACCTAGTAAGGATAAGGGAAAGGCTAAAGCTGTCCAGACTGAGAGTCAAAACAGGCCCAAGCCCAAGCCCAAATATGGGCCTTCTCCTGAGGACAAATGAAACTACTGCAAGCAGCTAGGGCATTGGAAGAGAGGCTGAAAGAAGTTCATGGAAGATATGAAGAAGCTGAAGAAGACGTATGATGCGTCTGATTCAGGTATTTATGTTATCGAACTTAATGTTATGACTCCTAGTTCTACTTCGTGGGTATTGGATACCGCCTGCGGTGCTCATATTTGTACTAATATGTAGGCACTAAGAAATAGTAGAACGCTGAGGAAAGGACAAGTGGAGCTATGGGTCGGGAATGGAGCTAAGGTTGCTGCACTGGCCGTAGGCACTTATGATTTGTCTTTGCCTTCTGGCATGGTTTGAGAATTGAATAATTGCTACTTTGTACCTGCGATTAGCAGAAATATAATATCAGTTTCCGTTTTGGATTTGGAAGGTTTTGATTTTGCTATTAAGAATAAAGTTTGTTCTTTTCATCGTGATGGTACGTTTTATGGTAGCGCCCCATTAGATAATGGGTTATATGTCTTAAATCAAGAAATGCTTGTCTTTAACATAAATACAAAGTGGTTTAAGTCAAATGACGAAAACCCGACTTTCTTATGGCATTGCCGTTTGGGCCACATCAATGAGAAACGCATTCAGAGGCTCCATCGTAATGGGCTTCTGGGCTCATTTGATTTTTGAATCATGTGAGAAATGTGAATCTTGCTTGATGGGCAAAATGGCTAGGGCCCCTTTCAACAAACCGAATGAAAGGGTCAGTGATTTATTAGGCCTTATTCATACTGATGTATGTGGGCCAATGAGCACTATTGCCAGAGGAAATTACAAGTACTTCATTACCTTTACTGATTACTTCAGTAGGTATGGCTATGTCTATTTGATGAGACATAAGTCAGAATCCTTTGATAGATTCAAGGAGTTCAAGAATGAAGTACAGAACCAACTTGGCAAAAGTATTAAAGTTCCGCACTCGGATCGCGGAGGAGAATACTTGAGTCAAGAGTTCAGTGACTATCTGAGCGAGTGTGGAATTGTTTCACAACTCACTCCTCCTGGAACACCCCAATGGAATGGAGTGTCAGAGAGGAGGAATCGGACCTTATTAGATATGGTTCGGTCTATGATGAGTCATTCAGATCTTCCATTGTCCTTTTGGGGATATGCTTTAGAAACGTCTGCGTTTACACTAAATAGGGTGCCATCTAAATCAGTTGAAAAGACACCACATGAATTGTGGACTGGGAATGTTCCAAGTCTGTCTTTCCTGAAGATTTGGGGTTGTGAGGCTTATGTTAAACGTTTAATCTCTGACAAGCTCGCACCCAAATCAGATAAATGCTACTTCGTTGGTTATCCTAGGGAAACCAAGGCATACTACTTTTACAACCAATTTGAGAACAAAGTCTTTGTTGCTCGGGATTGTTCTTTTCTTGAGAGTGAATTTTTTTCTAAGAAAAGCAGTGGGAGTAAAGTACATCTCGAAGAAGTTCGAGACGCACAGGAGAATGCTCAACCTGCTGAGGAAGAGCAGCAGTTGGATCCACAAAATTCTGTGGAGCCCACACCTGTGGAGCCTGAAGTTCGCAGATCCGGAAGGATTCATCACGAACCCGAGAGATATTATGGATTTCTCGTGACCAATTGCAATGATCTGATGATCATCGAAAGTGACGAACCTGCGACCTTCGCGGAAGCAATGATGGGCCCGGACTCCGAAAAGTGGCTTGGAGCCTCTAAATCCGAAATGGGATCCATGTCAGAAAACCAAGTATGGTCCTTGGTCGATTTACCTAATGGTGCAAAAGCCATTGAGTGTAAATGGATCTTCAAGAAGAAGATTGACGTGGATGGCAATGTCCAAATTTATAAAGCTAGGTTGGTGGCTAAAGGTTTCAAACAGATTCATGGTGTTGACTATGATGAAACCTATTCCCCAGTCGCTATGCTTAAATCCATTCGGATTCTTCTAGCAACTGCCGCTTATTTTGATTATGAGATTTGGCAGATGGATGTCAAAACCGCCTTCCTGAATGGAATTTTGAAGAGGATGTGTATATGACACAGCCTGAGGGTTTTGTAGATCCTAAGAATGTTGGGAAGGTATGCAAGCTTCATAAATCCATTTATGGATTGAAGCAAGCATCACGGAGTTGGAATCTTCGTTTTGATGAAGCAGTAAAACAATTTGGTTTCATCAAGAACGAAGAAGAACCATGTGTATACAAGAAGACTAGTGAGAGCGGAATTGCGTTTCTCGTATTGTATGTCGATGACATACTTCTTCTCGGTAATGACGTTCCGTTGCTTCAGTCTATTAAGACTTGGCTCGGAAGTTGTTTTTCCATGAAAGACATGGGAGAAGCCGCGTACATCCTTGGAATCCGAATCTACAGAGATAGAGCGAATAGGCTGATTGGATTGTGCCAGGACGCTTATATTGATAAGGTGTTACACAGATTCAAGATGCATGATTCCAAGAAGGGCTTCATACCAATGTCTCATGGCATTAGTCTCAGCAAGAAGCAGTGTCCGGCGACACAGGCTGAGCGAGAACGCATGGGTAGGATTCCTTATGCTTTTGCAATAGGATATTGTTGGAATTGTGTCCAGCAATCTCTGTACTGTCTCTATAACGTAAGAGTATGTCAGTGATCAGACATAAGTCATACAATGCTGGGGGTCATGATGGCTTGCTAGAGTCCGCTCATGATCTATAAGTCTTGGACTTATTGCCTTTATTGTATGATCCCATATGGGTCACACGCTTAAGCTAGCAGGAAATAATGTTGGAACGGCTTAGCAGAAGTACGACAAAAGTGCTAGGCATTTGTCGTACTAAGAGAGAAAGACTAATGGGTCTGATTAAATGGGATTTAATCAGATTGGGCCCAAAAGCCCAAAAGGGAAAGAGAAGGCTTTTAAATGACTAAAAGCCAAGTCTCTTCTCCCACAACCCAACCCTAGCCGCGATTTCTCTCCTCTCTCTGCGCCTCTCTTCCTTGTGGTCTAGCAGCCAATTTCCGGTGATTGCGTGTGTGAGCCTTTGGAGGATCCATCTCTCGGTGTATCTCCCTGATCATTGACCTGTTCATCAATTCCGCTGCAAACAAACAGGTAAAAGGTGAGATCATATGTTTCTAAATAAGAACACCTAGATCTAATGCATGTTTAGGTTGATATCAATATGAGAATTGAATGAGGATCAACCAAAACTCCCAACAGTGGTATCAGAGCCATTGGTTCTTAGGTTTCTTGTTTTAGATTCATTGTTTAGGTTGTTAAATCTGTTTAGATGTGTTTTGAATCCATTACTGATAAGAAAAACACATAAGAAACTGAATTAAATCCTGAACAAACACTTGGATCACAAAACCGAGCTATATGACTCGGGTTTTGTTGATCGGCCATGATGTGATCGACCGGCTTGGCCGGTTTGATGATTGGCCTCGGGAACGGACGGTCGGACGCGGTTGGATCGGACCGTCGGGATCGACCGGTCAGACGATCGGACGATCGATCGCAGTCGATCGTTGCGTCGCGTCCCGGCTGTCGCGAGCATCGCGTCCCGATCGCTCGGCGATCATGGAGCGTGCGTCTGTCCCGTCCGCGTCCCAGCACCGTCCCGAACGTCCCGGTGAACCGTCCCGGCTGTCCTGTGCATCGTCTCGATCTCGGATCGTTGACGGCTTGCGGCTGGACGATCATTGCTTGATCCGAAAGCTAGGGTTTCACGGTTCAATCGGTTCGGTTCGGTTAATGGTTCGGTTTAAAACTTGATTAAAATCAACGTTTCGGTTTAATAAACAGATTTAATAATTTTATTAAATCTGGTTAAACCGGAATAAGAAATCCAATGTCGAAAGAAATATTGGATTTAGTGCCTAAACCGGGAATTTCTAATTTGATTTGGTTGGACCAAATAAATTGAGAGATTCCGGTTTAGTAAATAACCGGTTGACAATTGTGGTCATCGTAGTAATTAAAACTTGGTTAGACCAGTTTTAATGAACCAGACCGGTTATGTCAATTAATTGGACAATTGGGTCATGTCTTGGACATGGACCAATTCTTGGGCCTCGGGCCAAGAAGTTAAAACAATTGGGCCAGTTAATTGAGTCTTTCTTCAGATTAATTTAAAACTATTTTATAAAATTATAAAGTCGGTTTTAAATTAAAGTTTCCGAAATTTTATAATTAGAAAGTTTCTTAAAATAGAATTTTCTGAATTTGCGGGTTTTGGATTTTAAAGAAGTTTCTAAAGTTAGAAAGTTTCCGGTTTTAGAAAGTTTCCAATTTTAGAAAGTTTCTAAAAATAGTAGGTTTCCATAAATAGAAAGTTTCCCGAAATAGTAATCTTCTATTTTGGGAATAATTTTAATAAACCTACGAACCTCAAACAATATCAAGCGTTGGATGTCTTGTCCAGGCTATGTCAGCTGTCAAAGCCCATTCAATTGCATTCATGGCCTTACAGTGTGAGGATGTCTGCTTTTGCGTGGGTAAGATGGTTTGTGATTCATAAATGTCATTGGGAGTCCCAGACATTAATGATTACATGACTGTATAGTCCGGTTTTCTTGACTAGGCCATCGGGAGTCCCGGGCCTTGAGACATCAGAGTGGATTGGGCCTCGGGCCCAGATTCACAACCAAAAGTTATATCACGGATATAATTAGCCGATATAGGGCTTACCAATATAAGCTAAGGTTGGGTGACGGCCAGTGGCCCACTTTGATCTTAGTTATATGTGGATCTTGGAATCATTATATTCTATTGAGGGTAACTTATGTTATTGAATATAATGCATGATTAATCATATTATACTTTAATACGAGATTAATCATTTTGAACATATAACTAATAACCTTTTTATTTATATATTTCAGATATGACTACTACAAGCACACAAAACACATTCTCGATCCGGTCTGTTCTCGAGAAGGAGAAGCTGACTGGAACGAACTTCCTGACATGGTCAAGGAACTTGAGGCTGGTCCTCAAGCAGGAGAAGAAGGATTATGTCCTTCGAGATCCCCTCCCCGAGAGGCCTCTTGCTAATGCTGCCAGGACTCTGCACAATGCTTGGGAAAAGCATTCGTCAGATGAAAATGATGTTTATTGCCTGATGTTGGTGACAATGACTCCAGAGCTGCAAAAGCAGTTCGAAAGTGTATTGTCTCCAATCGAGATCATGGCAAGCCTGAAATCGCTTTTTCAGGAGCAGGCTAGGACCGAGAGGTTCCAGACAGTTAAGAACCTCTTGGACTGTAAGTTGGCTGCGAATGCGGCAGTGAGTCCTCATGTGTTGAAGATGATGGGTTATCTCGATCATCTTCACAAACTCGACTGCCCAATCAGCCAGGAACTTGCCTGCGACATCATTCTGCAGTCTTTACCTGCAAGCTATGATCAGTTCATTCTGAACTTTAACATGCATGGCTTGAGTAAGACACTGCCTGAGCTTCACGGAATGCTCAAGACTGCAGAGCCCAACTTGAAGAAAACCGCCAAGGACCCCAATGTACTTATGGTACAAAAGGGCAAGGGGTTTAAGAAGTCTTCTGCTAAGGATAAGGGAAAGGCCAAGGGTGTCCAAGTCGCGGACATGGACACGCCAAAGCCCAAGCCCAAGTCCAAGGCTGGGCCTACTGACATGTGCAGGTTCTGCAAAGAACTGGGGCATTGGAGAAGAGATTGCAAGAAATTCCAGGAAGGTCTAAAGGAATTAAAGAAGAAGACTTTCGAGACTTCTTCATCAGGTATTTTTGTTATAGAAGTTAATACAACTACTTCTGATAATACCTCATGGGTCATGGATACTGGTTGTGGGGCTCATATTTGTACTAATATGCAGGCACTCAGCAACAGTAGAAGGCTGAAGCAAGGACAAGTGGAACTACGAGTTGGGAATGGAGCGAAAGTTTCAGCACTAGCTGTAGGAACTTACTTGTTGTCTTTACCTTCGGGATTGATTTTAGAACTTAATAATTGTTATTTTGTACCTGCTATAAGCAGAAATATTATTTCAATTTCTTTGTTGGATTTGGAAGGTTATGATTTTTCAGTTAAGAATAAATTATGTTCCTTCAATCGCAACAATTTGTTCTATGGTTCTGCCCCTCTTACGAATGGGCTTTACATACTCGATCAATCCGCGCCAATTTATAACATTAATACAAAACGGTTTAAACCTAATGAAGAAAACCGAACGTTTCTATGGCATTGTCGTTTAGGGCACATCAGCGAGAAACGCATCAAGAGGCTCCATTCGAATGGACTTCTTGGCTCATTTGACTTTGAGTCATGTGAGAAATGCGAATCCTGCATGATGGGCAAAATGACACGGGCCCCCTTTAATAAACCTAACGAGAGGGCCAGTGACTTATTGGGCCTGATACACACTGATGTGTGTGGCCCAATGTCCACTAATGCAAGAGGAAACTATCAGTACTTCATTACCTTCACTGATGATTTCAGTAGGTATGGATATGTTTATTTGATGAAACATAAGTCTGAATCTTTTGAGAAGTTCAGAGAATTCCAAAACGAAGTACAGAACCAACTTGGCAAAAGCATTAAGGCTCTTCGGTCCGACCGAGGAGGAGAATACTTAAGCCAAGAATTCAGTGATCATCTGAGAGAGTGTGGGATCGTATCCCAACTCACTCCTCCTGGAACACCTCAATGGAATGGTGTGTCTGAGAGGAGAAATCGGACCTTATTGGATATGGTTCGATCTATGATGAGTCACACAGACCTTCCAATATCCCTTTGGGGATATGCTCTGCTAACAGCAGTGTTCACTCTAAATAGAGCGCCATCAAAAGCAGTAGCAAAGACACCATATGAATTATGGACTGGAGAAGCTCCAGTGCTGTCTTATCTAAGAATTTGGGGTTGTGAAGCCTATGTAAAGAGATTAATCTCAGATAAGCTTACACCAAAATCTGATAAATGCTACTTCATTGGTTATCCACGGGAAACCAAGGCTTATTACTTCTATCTACGTTCCGAGAACAAGATCTTTGTTGCCCGGGATTGTAACTTTCTTGAGAGAGAGTTTCTCTCTAAGAAAGACAGTGGGAGTAAGGTACTGCTTGAAGAAATTCAAGATGAACAGGATACTGCTCAACCTAATGAGGAAGAGCAGCAGGAGGATCTACAAGAAATTGTAGAGCCTGAACCTGTGGTACCTGAAGTTCGAAGATCCGGAGGATCCGTCACGAACCCGAGAGATATCAGGGATTCCTCGTGACTGACTGTCATGATCTTTTGATCATTGATGGTGATGAACCATCGAACTTCAATCAAGCCATGATGGGCCCAGATTCCTCTAGGTGGCGCAAGGCCACTGATTCCGAAATGGACTCCATGTCGGTCAACCAAGTCTTTTCGTTGGTTGACTTACCCGTTGGTGTAAAAGCCATCGAGTGCAAATGGATCTTCAAGAAGAAGATTGACGTGGATGGAAATGTCCAGATTTATAAAGCCAGGTTGGTGGCAAAAGGTTTCAGACAAGTTCACGGGGTGGACTACGATGAAACCTATTCACCGGTGGCTATGATGAAATCTATTCGGATTCTACTAGCAACTGCAGCTTTTCATGATTATGAAATTTGGCAGATGGACGTGAAAACCGCCTTCCTGAATGGTATTCTGGAAGAGGATGTGTATATGACGCAACCTGACGGTTACATAGATCCAAAGAATGCTGGGAAAGTATGCAAGCTTCATAAATCCATTTATGGATTGAAGCAAGCATCGAGGAGCTGGAATCTTCGTTTTGATGAAGCGATCAAGCAATTTGATTTTATCAGAAACGAAGAAGAACAATGCGTGTATAAGAAATCTAGTGGGAGCAAGATTGTATTTCTTATCCTGTATGTCGATGACATACTGCTTCTCGGAAACGACATTCCAATGCTGAAGTCTGTAAAGGACTGGCTTGGAAGTTGTTTTTCCATGAAAGACATGGGTGAAGCCGCATACGTTCTTAGAATTAGGATCTATCGGGATAGACCTAAGAGGCTGATAGGCTTGTGTCAAGACTCATACATTGACAAAGTCCTACAAAGATTCAGCATGAAAGATTCCAAGAAGGGCTTCACGCCAATGGTACATGGCACAACGCTAAGCAAGAAGCAGAGCCCTACGTCGGCTGCTGAGCTTGAGCGTATGAAAAACATTCCCTATGCATCAGCAATAGGATCTGTTATGTATGCCATGATCTGTACTCGTCCTGATGTTGCCTATGCATTGAGCATGACGAGTAGATACCAGTCAAATCCAGGTGAAAACCATTGGATTGCCGTAAAGAATATCTTGAAGTATCTAAGACATACTAAGGATAAGTTCTTGGTGTACGGTGGAAGTGATGTGCTTAAAGTCAGTGGATTCACGGACGCAAGTTTCCAGACAGACACAGATGATTTCCGGTCACAGTCCGGTTATGTCTTTTGTCTGAATGGCGGTGCAGTAAGTTGGAGAAGCTCCAAGCAGGACACCGTTGCTGATTCCACTACAGAAGCTGAATATATCGCCGCCTCAGAAGCAGCGAAGGAAGCTGTTTGGATACGAAAGTTCATTATGGAACTAGGTGTGATACCAGATGCGGCTGAGCCTCTGGCACTGTTTTGTGACAACAATGGTGCTATAGCTCAGGCAAAGGAACCAAGATCACACCAGAAATCCAAGCATGTTCAAAGAAGATATCACTTGATACGTGACATCATTAATAGAAAGGAAGTCAAGATCAGCCGAGTTCCGACAGATGATAATGTCGCTGATCCGTTGACAAAGCCACTCCCAAGGCCTAAGCTCGAGTTCCTGACTGAAGCTGTAGGCATTAGAAACATTGAAATGTAATCTAAATTTGAGTGGGAGTTTTGTGAGCTTTATTTTAGTTATTTGATATGTTCTTGTAAAACATTATTATTTATGTTTTAATGAAATTATTATTTCAAGATTATTTTAACTGTGATGAAATAATCGTTCCAAAATGATATGAACCATTTTATAGGTCATCGAAGTAAATGATTTGATCTTGAGTCATCGAAGTCATTTAGCTTGATCATGAGATCCTATATTTGATAAATGTTTTATATCATCCTGTCCCTAGTCGAAGGTTGTTGAAATTGGAACACCAACAACCGTGTAAGACTGGATTGGTACGTGACTTATGACAAAGTCTCAGTGTGTCATAGATGCTCGGCATCAAAGTCAGTACATAGGTGTATGTTGGGAACATACGACCGGACATGACCCGCTAATAAGAACTCTTCAGGATATTTATATCTGTGTCATAAGAGATTCTTACTACGACTATAGAGTATAGTCCTTAGACCTGAGTTCGCATGCATGTGGCTGCATATGGACTGATGTACTTTGATCATTGTCTAACGCTATCATTCTGTGATAGCTATAAGGACCTTGTTTGGGTACATCATGAAATGAGTAGTTTGCAGTGATGGAACAAGATGGGATTTGTCCCTCCAATATAAATGGAGTGAATATCTCTAGGCCAATCGGAGATTTGAATACTGGAAAACGCATGGCCATGCTCAAACGGACTTTCCCGAGTCGTTTGTATTGTCAGTATCAAATCAGAGTTCGATGAACAAGATTAGGCTTTATAAGGATGACACTAATCTTGCCTTATGACTAATCGAGATATTGAGACGAAAGGGATTATGAATACAGAGATTCCAGTTCAAGTGGGAGATTGTTGGAATTGTGTCCAGCAATCTCTGTACTGTCTCTATAACGTAAGAGTATGTCAGTGATCAGACATAAGTCATACAATGCTGGGGGTCATGATGGCTTGCTAGAGTCCGCTCATGATCTATAAGTCTTGGACTTATTGCCTTTATTGTATGATCCCATATGGGTCACACGCTTAAGCTAGCAGGAAATAATGTTGGAACGGCTTAGCAGAAGTACGACAAAAGTGCTAGGCATTTGTCGTACTAAGAGAGAAAGACTAATGGGTCTGATTAAATGGGATTTAATCAGATTGGGCCCAAAAGCCCAAAAGGGAAAGAGAAGGCTTTTAAATGACTAAAAGCCAAGTCTCTTCTCCCACAACCCAACCCTAGCCGCGATTTCTCTCCTCTCTCTGCGCCTCTCTTCCTTGTGGTCTAGCAGCCAATTTCCGGTGATTGCGTGTGTGAGCCTTTGGAGGATCCATCTCTCGGTGTATCTCCCTGATCATTGACCTGTTCATCAATTCCGCTGCAAACAAACAGGTAAAAGGTGAGATCATATGTTTCTAAATAAGAACACCTAGATCTAATGCATGTTTAGGTTGATATCAATATGAGAATTGAATCAGGATCAACCAAAACTCCCAACAGATATATCATGTATGCCATGCTTTGCACTCGTCCAGATGTAGCTTACGCGTTAAGCATAACGAGTAGATACCAATCTGATCCAGGTGAGGATCACTGGACATCTGTCAAGAATATTCTCAAATATTTGAGACATACCAAGGATAAGTTCTTGGTATATGGAGGAAGTGAAGAGCTTATAGTGAATGGATTCACTGATGTGAGTTTTCAGACGGACAGAGACGATTTCCGATCACAGTCTGGATATGTCTTCTGTCTAAATGGCGGTGCAGTGAGCTGGAAGAGCTCTAAGCAGAACACCGTAGCTGATTTCACGACGGAAGCTGAATATGTTGCTGCTTCAGAAGCGGCAAAAGAAGCAATTTGGATCAATAAGTTCGTGACTGAACTTGATGTGGTTCCTAGTATCTTGGAGCTAGTGGCTTTGTTTTGTGACAACAATGGAGCCATTGCTCAGGCGAAAGAACCTAGGTCACACCAGAAGTCCAAACACATATAGAGGAGATATCACCTGATTCGTGATATCATCAATAGAGGAGAAGTGAAGATCAGCCGAGTTCCGACGGACGAGAATGTCGCTGATCCTCTGACTAAGCCACTCCCAAGGCCTAAGCATGAGAGTCATACTACTGCTGTAGGCATTAGAGATCTTAAGATGTAATCTTGATTCTAGTGGGAGTTCTTGTTGTTTTATTTTAGTTATATTAAGATGTTCTTGAAAACATAGTTTTGGATATGTTTAATGAAATTTGATTTCAGCATTATTTATTGTGATCTAAATAATGGTCCCAAAATAAGTTTATGCCATATTATAGGTCATCAAGTTGAGGACTTGATCATGAAACCCTATAAGTTATAGATGACATAAATTATGATGTGTCCCTAGTCGATGTTGTCAAAGTGGGACACTGACAACCGCGAGAGACTAGCTTGTGAGGTGACTGTTGACTAAGTTTCATGGAGCCAGTGATATGAGTATCACAGTCAGTCACATAGATATATGTTGATGAACATATGATCGGACGTGACCCGCTAATGAGAAATCTCCAAGATAGTTATATCTGTGTCATGAGAGATTCTCATTACGACAATAGAGTATAGTCCTTAGACCTGAGTTCATCATGCTTTCTTGCATATGAATTGGTGCACTTTGACCTTGTCAAACGTCGACCCATAACTGGCGGCTATAAAGGCATTGCTTGGGGTGTATCATGAAGTGTGTATAGGAACAGGGATGGAACAAGATGAGATTTGTCCCTCCTGTATAATGGGAGATAAATATCTCAGGGACTATTGAAGATTTTATACTGAGAAAATGTGTGGCCGCACTCAAATGAATTGTAGTTCAGTTGTTTGTCTTGTTCAGTATAGATCAGGAGTTCGATAAACACGATGTTGGCTTAATAAGGATGACACTAATCTTGCCTTATGCCAAATCGAGATATAGAGACAAAAGGATTATAGGAATTGATGATTCCAGTACAAGTGGGAGATTGTTGGGATTGTGTCCTGAAATCACACTTGTACTCGCTTCTGATAATAGTTGTGTGTCGAGATCAGACATTTGTATAATACTGGGCGGTTGCAATGTTTTGCTAGAAGTCTCTTGCAATCTGTAAGTTGTATACTTACTGCCAGTATTGTATGATCCTATAGGGTCACACACCTAAGCAAACTGGAAGCATAAATATGGGAATGATCGTTATGATAATGATCATGTTGATGTGTATTGGATACACATTAATATTGAGTTTTATAGAGGTGTGTCGATCGACACTGTGAGTGTGTCGATCGACACAGATCGGGTTTCGAAACTGATGTTTTGGTTTGATGACTTAAACGAATTGGATTAATCCAATGATCGGTTTTAGTCATTCCAGATCTATATAAAGGCTTATATGGACGACCTGGAACCCTAGCCGTTCCTGTTTTTTGCAGAGAAAAGCCTAACCATCAAAACTCAGTGATTCCTAGATCCGGCACTAGCATCCCAGCTTTCCAGATTTGTGTGCGTGTGTATCTGGTAGAGGCGAAGCACTTGAATCGCTGTTGATCTCGATTACCAATCCATTCCGCTGCCATCTTTGAGGTAAACACGAGATCTATGATTCAATAACTCAAACCTTAGATCCTAGGCTTAGAACTTGTAGGATTCTGAAAGCTGTTAGAATTGCTCAAGTTCCTTCAGACCGGTGGTTTACTTTGACTTTGGTTGAACTGTTGACCACTCCAGTTAACCCACTGAACCGCTAAACCACCAAATTGGACAAAACCAACTTCAAATCAACCGGTTTAGCTAAACAGGTTTAGGTCAAACCGCTGACCGGCGTTGACCGAGGCTTAACCGTTTTGGCTAAACCAATTCTACTTCTGAACCAAAGCCATACCAACTCAAATCCATCACAGAACCACCCATAAAGAATCGCTTGAAGAATGACGGCGAGAAGAAGATTTCTATGGCTTCCTCCAACTTTGACCGCGGCGGCTACGGCGTTGACCGGCGGTGGAGAGGCTTTTCCGGCGGCGGTTGTTGAGCTCCGATGATCCCACACTCTTCTAAGACTTCCAAGAAGCTTCCGAGGAGGTGGAGAGGGCTTGAAACACAAGGAAGAGGAGAGAGAGAAGGAAGAGCCTCGCTGGCGGCGAGTATCCGGCGTGGCTCCGGCGACGGTGGAGAGAGGTGACCGGCGGCGATTCAAGAGGTGAGGATGGTGAATCTAGTGGTGTGATCTGTTTAGTGAAATTTGATAGAGTTTAGAAGTTATTAAAGTTGCTTGCATCCCAAGTCTAAAGAATACTCAAGAACACCTTGCATGTTCTTGTTTTTCCTTTGAAGATGCAAGAATATTTCCGGGATTTTTGAGTGATTCTTGAGAGGTTAGAGAGAGATGATGTCGAGAGAGGCTAGAGAGAGAGAGAGGGACTTGAGTGAAATGAGAGAGTGAAGTGATGGTAGATTCTTGCATGCAAAAAGGATTCTTTGCATTAAGACTCCCATGCAATTACTCAGCTCTAAAGGTGGCGCCTACAGGGGTGAGACACCTGTCCTCACAGGTTTTAATTTGCACAAACTTCCTTCCCTAAACCATCCCAAACCATTCTGAACCCATTGCTTCGGTTTTCTTCGATTTTGCGTTTTACTTTTCAGAAAATATTACATTATTCTCATAAATCCCCAAACTTCCAAAAACTTATTCTCCTTTATTTTAGATGAATTTAGCAACTTGAATCACCTCGTTTGGAGTTCCGTAGCTTCGGTTATGAATTTTTGAAGTTTTCTCGGTTTAATCGGTTTTTTCTATTCCGACAAGCCGAAAAACCTGTTTCTGCTCCGTTTCTTCCAATTATGGTCTTGTAAATGTTTTTATGTTGTAAAACTAGAACATTTGGCCCGTTTTGACTTCTGTCTCAAATTTTGGCAAAATTACCATTTTGCCTCTGAATTTTGTAAAATTACAATTTTGCTCATGTTGACTTTTTCTGCCTGTTGACCATATTTTTGAAAACAGGGTATTACAATGATGTCTAAATTACAATTTTTTATATAAAAGAAAAAGTTAAAATTACTATTCATGAATATAGTAATAGTTAGTTCCACATTAAAATCAACATATGTCTTTTACTATTTTTCTTCCTCCTTTTGTTTATTTTTGTAATACTTTCCTCCGAGTCCAATGTCGCAATCATATATTTACGTAATATTCTTGTTGTCTTGTTAAAAACATTTTAAGGAAAACCTAATGGGGAGAAACATAGCAAGGTGAACATACTATAATCAAGCAAAATCCCCCTCGAACGAACATGTCATCATTTTTATAGATCTTGTTGATGTCGCATTCCAACATTATAGACATGTTTCATGAACAGAGTGGTGGGTAATGATTTTGTGAAGATATCGGCTGTATTGTGTCATGATTGGACATATCTTATTTCAACCTCTTTATTTTCTTGATCTCTTGAGTGTATGAGAAGAATTTCAGAGGTATATGTTTAGTTCTGCCAGTTTGATATATCATTCATTCGTCTAAGAAACGCAGTAGTGTTATCTTTGTAATCCCATTGTTGGATCGGATGTGTCGACTTATTGACCTTAACCATACACATTATCTACTTGCTTCAAGAAATTCATTGATCTCAACATGATTCAAAGAAGTAGCTACAAGCATTTACTTCTAAAGACGCCAAGATATAGCAATGTCTTCCATCGTAAACACAAATCATGTTTGTGATGGGACTTTATGAGGATATGATAAATAACATGCATCTGAAAAACTAACCATTTTACCTTTTGAATTTTTAGGATAAAATCAAATCAAATCAGTAGTTCCTTGAAGATAATGGAAAATTTGTTTAATCACATTCTAATATCTTCATGTAGAGGATGAACTGAATTTTGCCAAAATATTAATGGCAAATGATATATGAGTACAATTTTCAATATATATAAGCAGTCTAATTGCACTTACATATGATACTTTAGGACCAAGTATTTTCTCATTTTCCTCATGTAGCCGGAATGGATCATTCTCAACATTGAGTGATCTAACGACCACTGAAGTACTCAAGTTTCCTTATCCATGTTAAAATGTTTAACACTATTTTTCTATAAGTGAATTGGTGCACAAATGTACCCTTTTGATAGTGCTCAGTGTGTAGGCCAACACAATGCTTTGTCTGCCTGAGATTTTTCATCTCCAATTCTTCTTTTAAATAAGTTGATGCATTTTGAATCTCATCATGAGTTTCGATTATGTTTAGATCATAAACATATAATCTGATTAGCACAAATCCAGATTATATTTTCTTGATAAAAACACATGGAATATGGGATCATTTACATATCCTTCTTTTGTTAAATGCTCACTGAGATGATTATACCACATGCGTTCAGACTGATTTAGCCCATATAATGATATTTGCAATTTTATTGCATATAACTCTTTTAGTTTGGAGCTTAATGCTGCCAGCATTTTAAACCCATCAGGAATTTTCATGTAGATATCAGTATCTAGAGATCCATATAAGTGTTGTAGCGACATCCATAAGACGCATCAATAGATTTTCATCAGCCGCTAGACTCATCAGGAATCTAAACGTGATTGCATCCATAACCGGAGAATATGTTTTCTCGTAGTCTATTTCAGGTCTTTGAGAATAACCTTTGGCCAGAAGACGAGCTTTGTATCTCATAATCTCGTTTTCTAATTTATTTTTCAAATGAAACTTATATTCAATTGGTCTCTCATCTACAGGTGAGAGTATAATAGGTCTCAACACTTCTCGCTTATAAAGCGAATCAAGTTCGACTTACATTGCATCTTTCGATTGTTTCCAATCATGTCTCTTTGGACATTCATATACAGACTTTGGTTCTGAATCTTGAATTTCAACTTTTATTTCTTTTGACATAATATATGAGAAAACATCATAACAACATCCATTTCATCTTTTTCCATGTATTTTTTATGGATATAGTTGATAGAAATCTCATGATTTTCTTCCGACTCATGATGTTTTTCATTGTCACTACTCTCATTATTTGTTTCTTCCAAAATACTTTCCGCTATTTGGGTGTGTCATGCATCTCAACATTCTTTTGTTTTCTAGGATTTTTATTCTTATAACCAACAAGTTTAATACGCTTCAGGCGTGTATTAGACTCACGTCCATCATTTGTTTTTTATGTTCATGTTGTATTTTTGAGTATTTGCGGAGGGTATATGACATTTAGCTACCAAAATAGACCAGTAATTTATTTGCTATATTATGCAAATGCATAATTCTTCGAACTTCTGACTCTTTAGTAGGAGGATCAAGGTATAACAAAGAAGGTACACTCCATTTGATATATTTTCATACAAGTTTATTTTTTTACCCTAGAATCAAATTGACAATCAGCAAAATGTGTTGTGAATATGTCACTATATCATATTATTGATGGAGAATCACAACCAACATATATTTCCAACCTTTTCTGAGGTCCCATCTTTGTACGTTGTGGTGGTGCTACAAGCACACTGCACAACCAAATATTCTTTGGTGAGAAATATTAGGCTCTCGACTAAACGCTAATTGTAGCGGGAAATACTTGTGATATGCACTCGATTTTATCCGAATGGGTGCTTCCGTATGAAATATATCATGTCCCCGCACAGAGATTGGAAGTTTTGATTTCATGATCAATGTTCTTGCAATCAACTTAATTAATGATTATGCCAAACCATTTTGTGTATGAACATGAGCTACATAATATTCAACATAACTTTTTGTTACCATACAATAATCATTGAATGATTGGAATGTGAATTCATCAGCATTGTCTAATATAACTATTTTAATAGTATAATCAGGAAACTTAGCTGGCTTTGATTATCTGAGTTAGAAATCTCACAAATGTCATATTTCGAGATGATAATAGACAAACATGTGACTATCTATTAGATGCGCCAGTTCAGTGGCGGACCAAACACTTCTTTTTAGGGTTATCATTATACATTTAAAATAATTAAAATGTATATTTGATGGAATTTGAAACAAGGTTTGGGGTGTCAAACACAATAACTTTAACCAAATGAACTAAAGTTATTTACTAATTTAAGCTTACATATAAAATTTTAAAATTTAAGGGGTGTCAAGTGATACCCCTACTGCTAGTGTGGGTTCGTCCATGCGTTAAAAATACCATAAAATAGTGTAATGATCCATATGGTGGATGTATTAGTCCACATATATTGCCTTGAATTTTTTCAATAAACTTTGGAAATTCTTTATCAATTTTAGTTGGTGATGGCCATATGATCAATTTACCAAGAAAGCATGTCATTTTATTCCCTTGATAAATCAACTTGTTTTCTGTGAATGACCATATGAGCTCTCAATGATTTTCCGCATAATTCTGGTGTCTGGATAAACGAGGTGATCATGTCATAATGTGAAATCTTTTGGATTCATTTTGTTCACAAGATTTTATTCGATTTCATCTATATAAGTATGATGTAAACCAGAGAGAAGGTTTGGGACTTTTGCAATATATTCATTTTGCATGATTTTTCAAAAGTTATATACATATAATTATTTCCATACTCAGTTACAGACGGAGTGTCACATGCAACCTTTAAGGTATATGTCTTCAAAACTCAACAATTTTTTTTAGAATTTGGAGAATACAAAGCATTATTTATGAAAAATTTGTTTCATAGGTAGCGTAAAACTTGCTTTACCGGTCCTTTCATTCAAGTTTGCATGGCCCCGTATTGTATAGACAATAATTCTTGTCGGTTTTGTATCAGAGAAATATCTCTTTTGTCTCAAAATAGTGTGAATTGTTCCATTATCTGGTATGCAAATTTCTCGAGTCCTTTTCTTGGATATTCTTCTATTTGCATTGTTATCTAATTATGTAATTAACAAAAAATCAATAAAGAAAAAGGCAAAATTTATTCATATGAAAACATACATTAATTATATATTATGTTATTGTTAGAAATAATATTTTATTCAAATTTGAAAACATAATAATTATACATGGTATAACTGGAGACTATTCAGTAGTCTCAATGCAAGAGTGGTTTCGTCGTAATCAGTTTTAAAGTCGAAAGATTTGAGGTAGGATGTACCCTCGAAGTTTACTATGAGGTTCACTTATGTCCTCTTGCCTTTGGACTATTGTTACAATTTAAAAAGATGTGGAGGTATACAAAAAGTATAATACCATTGTCCATTGCATCCACATATATAACAAACATTCTCACGCTTTGGATGGCATCCACTTGGATTTCTTTCCCTTTGGAAGGTTGTTCAACATGTCGAACCCATTTGTTTGATTCTCTACCCTTAAACTTGTAAATCATTCCTCGTCTGTGATTTAATTAGAGGCAATTACCCTAATTAGCTTGTCTTTTCTTTTCTGAAGATCCGTAGCATTTACTTTAGGTAATGCTTTTACTACCATAAGTTGAGAATTGTGGTTTCTGATGGGAAGCTCGTTATTTTTCTCAGTTAACATGAGAGTCACCATCAGTTTAGAAAATATTTTATACCCATATTTTTATATTTTTGTGGTAAGACAATATTCTCTTTAAGAAATGTAAGGTATGTCTTATCGATCATTTCTGCTTCGAAGACAGAATTACCACAATATTTTAGTTGTGATACAATCTTCAGGATTACAAAATTATAATCTTGAACTTCCTGAAAATTATGGAATCTCTGGTTATTCCACTCTTCGAGAGGGTGAGGGAGATTTACATATCTCTGGTTTTAAAAACTTTCTTTCATAGTCTCCCACAATTATATTGGGTCTTTCATATGCGCATAGTCATGCGTCACATTTTTATTAAGATGTTTTTTCCAGACAAATCATCGCTTTTGTCTTATTTTCGGCATGCGGTTTATTACCAAATTTAATGGTATTTGTTATTTTCATCGCAAAATAGAGTTCCACATCGGTGGTCCATGTTTTATAGTTTGCTCCAGTTATTTTGAGAGCCAGGAACTTAAGATTCTCAATGTTCGCCATTTAAAAAAAAAATTGTAAATTTGTTAGATGATAATACTTTATATTAAAATGAATGGTTTACATTAGTGATGAAATTGATTATAAGAAAAACAATATTGCATAGAGATGTAATGCAACATTTATGGTGAACTTTTCTGGAGCCAATTCTCCAACAAAAATGCCATAAGCACAAGAACAATTACAACATCACATAAAATCAACAACAAACAAAATATCTTTCTTGCAAAATAAAATCTAAAAATGATAATCTTTTAAAAGTATTTGAGATAATATGAAGTGTTTGAGTGAAATTACTCGGTGTAGGATGAGTGTATTTATATATTGAAACTATTGTTTCTAGCCGTCCGAAAAGGTAAAATTTTGAATTCTTTTTTCTTTCTGACATTTGGTGAAAGAGTTTAAAAATCAATATGAAATATCTTACAGTCAATTAGTGCTAGTTAATTTAGATATAAAAAATTTTGTACAGGTGGCCGAACCTCCTTATATAGTAAAACATAGCATAAACATATGTTGAACAACAACATTATGGTGATAGAATCAGCCATGTTATAACAATATATAAATTATATGGCGGCTCGGCCGTCCAATATATTATTAAAATATGTAAATAATTATGGTGTATTTAGAAACCATGATCTAAGCAATAAAATAACAATGATGAGACAAAATAATAAATTACAAAAGATGTCGGTATACCGACCATTATAGCAGTGTAAATATTATTGATATATATATATATAGTTGTATATAGAGTGTTCGTGCTGATAACATGTTATATAATAAACATAAATTATCATATCGATAAATATAATGGGGAAATTGCTTAAAATGCCCTCAAATTTGATTTTAAATAAAAGTGTACCCCCAAACTTGAATCAAATATAAAACTGGTTTTGCAGCCTTATGAAATTACCGCGCTGTCCTTATGATCAATCAAAAAAACGTCAAACGCAATTACCATTATAACCTTCGACTATTTCAGACTTCTATGGATGTCTGAGACTTCAGACTCTAATAGAAGTCTGACACTGAATTAATTAGTAAATTTAAATTTTAAAATTATAAAAAAATATTTTGTCAAAACTTTTATATACATAAATTATATATAAACAATTTAGTAGTATATAAATTAAAATTTGATAAAATTGAGTCATATTAAACAATGTTAGTTAAGTATGCCTTAGAACCCTACTTTGTAATGGAACATAATGGAACATTTACATATAACTTACATATAACCTTAGGGTTAGTTAGATTCATGGTTTAAGAAATTCACATTTGAAAAAATATATTTGCACATGTATGTTATAATGGTGATATAATTAACGAATTTGATGTGTCCTAGGTGTTTTGTTTAAATATTTTTCGATGTTAAGTGATAAATACTAAATTTAGGGTTTATCAGACTTCTATAGAAGTCTGAATTTTGTGGTTTCGTAAATAATTTTAACCAAATATACCTTAAATGAGTACAATTGACTAAATTTTATGTAATTTTAATTTACATATGTCCAAAAGTCTCATGTTTAATTTATGTATCCAAATTTTTCCTCAAAATATTTTTTTAATAATTTTACAATTTAAATTTCAACTTAATTATCTCTCAGATTTCTCGTAACATTTGGTAAAATTGAGTCAAACTAAACAATATGTAAGGTAGAGTAAGTTCTAAACCTCAAAACATTCTTTGTAATGGAACATTTACATATAACTTACATATAACTTTGGGGTTAGATTCATGGTTTACCAAATTTATATTTGAAATATTAAATTTGTATATATATGTTATAATGTGCATATATTTAGCGAATTTGATGTTTTCTAATTGTTTTGTTTAAATATTTTCACCGATAAGTGATAAATATTAGGTTTAGGGTTTCTCAGACTTCTTTAGAAGTCTGAGACGTATTTAAGTTAAAAATTTAAATTTTAAAAATATGAAAAAATAATTTGATATAAATTTTGATACATAAATTAAGCATAAGCATTTGTTATGTATATAAATTAAAATAACATAAACTTTGATCAAACTTAAGCATTTAAGATATATTTGGTTCAAAACACCATGTAGTTTGATCTATATTTCACATATGAAGGTGAATATCATGTTTTATCTGTAGGGTTAGATTCAGAGTTTGTGAATTTTCATTCATATTGTTCCATTTTAGTTAGTTTGTGACTATTCTAAACGAGTTTGATGTTTATTATAAGTTTTCTATATAATATGATGGTATTTAAGTAGTAAATATTAGATTTAGGGTTTCTCAGACTTCCAGGAAAATCTGGTTCAAGTATTTAAACTTGTCATGAAGTCTTATTTCAGACTGCATATGAAGTCTGAAATTTCCCGCCTTTTCGAAAATTTTCACACGAAAACTTTTCAAAAAGGCGGGAAATTTCTGCCTGAAAATTTCAGAATTCCCGCTCAATTCAGAAATTCCTTCTCAGACTGCATATGAAGTCTGATACCGGATATTTTACAATTTTTAATTATTAAAATTTTGGCGGCAAAGTTTCCCTCCAATTCTCTACTCTTATCTAAACCTATTTTTTTACACACATATAACAGCGACAAAAAAAAAACCTTCACATTCTTCCTTTTTTTTACTACCTCTCTTTCTCTCTCTCTCACTTTTGTAAAACCTCTCTAAAATTTCTCATCCAAAAATGTTCTCAAGCTTATTCTCTCATATGAGTTCTTATGTATGTGATTCATAGTTGATTCTCTTTGAGCTGTGAAATAGGTGAGTGGATCGGTTCTGATTTAGTGTTTTCAAAGTTTTTTTAACTGAACCAATTAAGACTTTTGACATAGACTTTTAGTTATACATGTTGATTTGCTCAAAAAATCCTTTATTATCCATTTCTTGGAGACTTGTTCGCTAACTAATGCAAGAGCTCTGTGTTTTTGCTTTTTCAGGTGCTTGGTTTAAGGTTGATCCAGATGACTCTCCAAAGAAGCTGGAGTTGGGGTTTATTATGTGCTAATGGCTCATAAAATTTCACTGTTACGAGGAACACGAAGTCTGAGAGTCTAATACCAGACTACAATAGAAGTCTGAGAGTTTCTCAGACTTCCAGGTAAATCTGGTTCGAGTATTTAAACTTGTCATGAAGTCTTATTTCAGACTGCATATGAAGTCTGAAATTTCCCGCATTTTCGAAAATTTCCACACGAAAACTTTTCAAAAAGGCGGGAAATTTCTGCCTGAAAATTTCAGAATTCCCGCTCAATTCAGAAATTCCTTCTCAGACTGCATATGAAGTCTGATACCGGATATTTTACAATTTTTAATTATTAAAAATTTGGCGGCAAAGTTTCCCTCCAATTCTCTCCTCTTATCTAAACCTATTTTTTACACACATATAACAGCCAGAAAAAAAACCTTCACATTCTTCCTTTTTTTTACTACCTCTCTTTCTCTCTCTCTCTCTCTCTTTTGTAAAACCTCTCTTTTGGACTTTTGGTTATACATGTTGATTTGCTCAAAAAATCCTTTATTATCCATTTCTTGGAGACTTGTTCGCTAACTAATGCAAGAGCTCTGTGTTTTTGCTTTTTCAGGTGTTTGGTTTAAGGTTGATCCAGATGACTCTCCAAAGAAGCTGGAGTTGGGGTTTATTATGTGCTAATGGCTCATAAAATTTCACTGTTACGAGGAACACGAAGTCTGAGAGCCTAATACCAGACTACAATAGAAGTCTGAGAGTGAAAATTCAACATGAAGTCTTATATTAGACTACTTTTGAAGTCTGAAGTTTGATACTAAATTAGGTGTTTTCTCATTGTTGTAGATTTTTACTGGTTATTAGACTTCTTGTTGAACACATTGTATTGTATTAGATTATTGGATTTATAATACAAAGTTGTATAAATTTCTTTTGTCTACTCAAAATCAACAAGGAATTTTGTTCATTGAAAGTATACAATATCAATAAATGGGTTAGTTTAACCTTGGAAGAAAACATTACTCTTTAGATTACATACACCAACATATGACAAACTAAAATAACCTTAAGTGGTGATGAATTGGTCGTCAGACCTCTATTGCTGTCTGATTCTTATGAGCTAAAAGTTTATAAAATTAACAAGTCCAAATGTCAAGTTCGTTCCCTCATCATCACATTAGCGATCTTACTGAAAAAAGCTTATAAACGCTCTACATGTGGTTGTGTAGTTCATCTTAATCCCAATCTACTTCTTCATTGATACATTGATATGATTTGGTGTAATCAGTTCAATTATATCAAAGCATTCAATAAACAACCAACATATATAATATGGAGTATGACGTTTACGCATAGACATTCGTTCCACCAGCTCGGATGCTACTAGCTACATTGCCAATATTATTCAAAAATTGATTCAAAAATAATTACCATATATAAAAATGTAAAACTCACACATAAAGAACATAGAGAACTAACACACATTTATAAAAATTAAAATCAACCAAAATTAATAGCAAATATTCAATAAAATACATTTTAAAAGTTTTTAATATTTCAGACGTCTATAGATGTCTGATTGTAGTGAAACCAGACTTCTATGGTAGTCTGAAAAAGAGGGTATTTTTGCAATTGATTTTGAGATTTCAGACAGCGGATGCAGTCTGAAATCAATCAGACAGCGTACGCAGTCTGCTTTGAAATTTTTTGAACTTTTTGTCAGACAGCTTATGATGTCTGAGAAAAAAAAGGGTAGTTTTGCAATTGAATTTCAATTGTCAGACTTCGGGAGAAGTCTGAAAAAAAGTAAAGGGTAGTTTTGCAATTGATTTTGAAATGTCAGACTTCGCCAAGAATTTTGATAGTTTTCAGATTTATTATGCTGTCTGACAAGAATTTCAGACAGCGAGGGAAGTCTGATAAAAACATCGCATTTTCGGTTTTTATCCAGCGTTGACCAAAATTCGATATTTCAGATGTCTATAGCCGTCTGACAAGAGTTTGAAATTTCAGATGTTTATAGCCGTCTGATGTTATTTTTCCCTATTTTCAGACAGATTTAGAAGTCTGGCGATTTTTTCGCTTATTCTGGTCAACATCTGAAAATTTGGGTCAATTGCAGTTTCTACCCCTCCTTTTTGTCAGACATCGGATCCCGTCTGACAAAAAGTCAAAAATCGGTCAATTTCTTGTCAGACTACATAAGAAGTCTGACTAAAAAATCAAATTTGAATCAATTGCAAAACTACCCTCTTCTTATTTTGACTTCTTGGTGACGTCAGATAATTTTTTTTTTGTTTTCAAAGGAATTTCTCAGACTTCTATGGAAGTCTGTCAATTGAAAGTCAATTGCAAAACTACCCTCTCGTTGACCATAGTTTTTCATCAGACTTCCCACGAAATCGCGAAACAGATCTGAAAATCGGGGGATCTTGTGAAAAATCACATAAATCTGATTTTGAGCTCGTTTTTACCTTCCCCAAACACTCAAAACTTTAGTTACACCAATACCCAACAAACCCAACCATTTTTATGCAAGAATGATCAAAATCGCAATATATCCAATTTTTAAAATTTTGTAAAACGTGAATTAAAGAGTTTTTTGGATGAAATTGGAGAGAAAATAGGAGAATAGAAGGTTGTGATCTCTAAAATGGAGTTTTGATGGGTCGAAATTGGTTGTGTGAGGCATTAGGACCTCAAAATTGGTTGTTAATGGTGTTTGGGTGAACTGAATAAGATGACAGTTTCGTAATTAAGTTAGATTTGAAAGGCTTTTTTTGTCTTTTGGTAAAAAATATCAGACTTCATATGAAGTCTGACGATGGCATTATCGTGAAAACACAGATTATTAGGGAGATATATTAACGAAGGAAGGGAAGGAGAAGGGAAAAGGTACTTTTAGGGTTGACTTCAATTTTAGAGGCATTTTTGCAAACAGCCCAAATATAATAAAGACAAAATATTATACCCGCTGAAATGGATGAATACTGAACAGAAAGAGAAAAGCGATAGAGAGGGAGAGAATGATATTATTATTGTTATTAAAAAAAATGATGTCTGAATTACAATTGATCAATAGATTTTTCATATAGCAAGAAAGTTTACTATATGTGATTAATGAAAATGGACTCCGCATCAAAATCAACACACGTGTCTCACTGTTTTCCGTCCTCCTTTCATTTACCTTTATAACACTTATGTTATAAATATCTCTTATAACTATTTTTAAAAAAATCTCATTCTATTATATTATAAATGAAAAATACATGAATTCAACCAACCAAGAAATGATACATTAAAAACAGAATACACTGAAGTTATATCATAAACTCTTTCTGACAATATATCAGCCATCGGTTTTTGACTGTTCACGTGGTCAATCAAACACTTTGACAACTTGTAAACCCAATATTGTATGTCATAAATGTTTAAGGGATAATTTCCGGTAAGGTTAATTTGGTAATTAAGGAGAATGACGAGTCTAGGAAAGTCCATTATTTCCAATGAAACTCACATCCGCCTATTTAAAATATGTCTAAAGTGAAAGCGGATGTGATACCTCAAGGAAATATAAAAGGAGAAATGTAGTTTTTTTTAATTGATTTCAGCATAACGATTACAATAGCTTGAGACTGGTTTTATATAAAATGTTAAACCCTAATGGCTCATGCCATATCTCATCAATCAAATGATAGGTCTCGGAGTTTTACCCTATACTAACTGCAAGTGCACAGTAATATCAATATAGTACCTAGGGATCGAATCCACGAGGACTCTTAGCCAACGATACAATTAGAACATAAAAGATTAAACTAGGAGAAAGCAAATGTGATTAGAAACTAAAAAGCAAGCAAGAAAGTAAATCAGTAGCGAGTTTGGTTGTAAGCAATTAACTAAGGGCGCTAAGTCTAGGGAGTTCTCAGGAAATCAGACAAGCAGACAAATCATTCAGTCAGGATCAAATTAAACACGGTTCTAGAACTCAAAACACAGATATAGAATAAACCAACTTTCGTTGAGAGAATTCTCTAAGCCTAATTGCAGAAATCCAAATGTCTTTGTAATTCCTAACAGATTAAACCAGCTTTAATGATCAAGTTCGATATGTTCACAATCTAATTAAACCAAATTTCTTTGCGAGTAATTATATTGCTCAACTTAAATAGTTCAGATTCTAAACCACACTTTCGTGTCAATCTAGCAACCTAAGATCTAGATTCTAAGTGATCAAGTTAGAACTAGCATTAAACACAATTTAGATTGAAGAACATCTATTGATATGAATCCTTAACTGAATTAATTATA
Organism: Orychophragmus violaceus; assembly: GCA_030180135.1. Classification (NCBI taxonomy): domain Eukaryota; kingdom Viridiplantae; phylum Streptophyta; class Magnoliopsida; order Brassicales; family Brassicaceae; genus Orychophragmus; species Orychophragmus violaceus. The sequence continues at coordinate 83,224,306 of CM058237.1, forward strand.
TCTAGCAAGTCATAAAATCCCTATTGAGAATCCATAAACCTAACTATGAATCTACTCAGACATGGAATATGAAAACATAATCAATGAATTAATAGATATCATAAAAGAGATTAAACAAGTAAAGGGGTTCGAAATCTTCTACAAAATAAAGTGTAGTACAGGATCAGATCAGCCCCAATTAGCTCTAAAAACTCTCAGCTCTAAAGTATGATAGCGTATCTAAAAACTGAAGTTAAAACCTAAATAAATAGCTAAATCACGTATTGGGGCTTCTGTGTAAACATCTGGAACTTCTGGGCATCTTTGCAATATCATCATTCTTCATTAACTCTCGCGAGTCTGGCCCAACGCGCTGTGCATCGATCGATGCACGATGTGTGTCGATCGATGCACTCCTCTGTTTCGGACAGTGATAACAAACTCTCGGGTCAAAACTCCAAAATGCTCCAAATAGCTCCATAATCTCCAAATCCACTCCAAACGTGCGTGTACCTAATAAAACATGTAAAAGACTCTAAAGAACACACAAAAAGACTCTAAAACATACTTATATCATGGCATAAAACCGGTAAAAACCACGATATATCATCAAACACACACAGTTTCGCTAAGGACATAAAATCTATTCGTCGTGCTGATTGTAGTTGTATAGTTTTGTTACTCGATCTTATCATTGATATCGTTATAAGTCTTGGATTTGAATCGTCATGGTCCATAATTATTTTACCTTTGATTAAAGTTGTGTCATCTTATTTCTGCCTTTGAGTGATGTTGGGCAAAACAACAGTAGATTTGGAAGACTCTTGCTAGCTTGATGAAATATCGTTGATACCCTCTCTCTCAAACTCGGTGTTGGTGGTTCTTAAACTCCAAATTTGAACGTTAAACTGTTGAACATATCTTATGGGAGCGATGTTGTGAATATGCCAGCAAGCTGGAAACTTGACGGACGTGCTTTACAACTAGAGATCTGATAGCTACACATTCACAAACATAGTGGTTGTCAGATTCGAAGTGCTTTGTGCGCTTGTGGAATGCAGGATTTGCAGTCAAGTTCACATAATATAGATTATCTCCAACCAGCTCTAGTGTAATATGTAAAGAGACTCCAAGCTCTCTTAGTAATGTACTTATCCAAAAGACTTCTGAAGACGCTTCCCACAGTGCACGATATTCAGCCTCAGTTGAGCTCTTAGAGACTTTTCGTTCCAATAGTTGACCAAGAAATGTGCAAAAGTTGTATGTTGAACGTATAGTGACATGGCACCACGTCCTATCACTGTCAATGTACGCTCGTAAGGTGCAGTTTGTATCAGAATTGTCGCATGTTTTATATCAGAAAGAGTTATTTTCAAGTGTTGAAGCTTAACTTCCAAGCTTTGAAAGTATGTATGATCTGTAAATGGTTCATCTTGATCGGTTATTTTGTTGAGCTGAAGTGGAAGTAAAGTGGGCCTTGGGCAAGAATCATAAAAGGCATCCATGTTTCTGTAAGTCTTCAGCATATTATTTCTAAGAGAGAAAGATTCATGAATCATGGTATTGAACTTGAATCCTAAAGAAGTAATGGAGTCTCCCAATTTATTTCATTCATAACTTTTCACTTTACTGATGTATAAAGATTACCATAACTTCAGTCATTACCGGTAATTTACATGTCTTCTACATAGAGAAGAAGAATAAGAAGAAGAATTACATTATTGTCTATGAAATAGATGAAAAATGAGGAATCCATGATGTTGCAGACAAAACCAAACTCCAAGAGAAACATGTTGAAATTATCAAACCATGCACATGGAGATGTTTTAACCCTTGTAGAGCCTTCTGTAGAAGATAAACATGCGTTGGATTATCCTTTTATATAAATCCAGCTGGTTTCTTCATGTAGACCATTTCTACAAGTTCTATGTGCAAGAAAGTGTTCTTGGCGTCTGTTTGTTTGATCTCCCAACTCATGATTGTGGCTAAATCTAGAATTATTCAGTAGTTGACTTAACTACATGGTTATACGTTTCGAGATAATATATACCCTCTTCTTGATTGAACCCCTAAGCGTATAGACGAACTTTTCGCTTATCCAAGGATCTATCTGCATTGATTTTAATGCAAAAGACCCATTTGCAGCCTAAGACATGCATATCTCTTCGAAAAGGAATAAGAGACTATGTCCTTGTCTCTGAAAATTTGTTTATCTCTTCATGCATCACATTATTCTAACCCGGATGTTTGAGAGCCTCAACGACCATTTTTGGATTAGGATATTTGACTTTACTTGTAGAAAGGGCATATTGTGGGTTCGGCTTAATAATTCTTCTCTTTGCTCTAGTAGTTATTGGGTGAGACATTGTTGAAGGCTCTTGCAGAGGTTGATGAGATACTAGAGCAGAGATTTGAACAACAATATCCTCTGCTGGAGATGGAGGAGGATGTGCCTCTTGATCCGGGGTGGTATTTGATGTTCTTGTATTGGTACATCTACTGATATTGGCAATGTAATGTTCTCTATTAACCGCTGAGGTTAAGAATAAGTTAGTGGAGAAATAAAACTTATTTGTCAAGCAGCCAAAGTTGGGGTTGTTGCCAGTGGGTGGGTAAAGACACATTTAGCTCTTGTATTCTAATTATATCCAATGAACACACAATGAAGGGAACATTGATCAAACTTATTGTGTGTATATGGTCGCAGAGTTTGGTAACATGAGCATCTGAAATACCTAAGGCAGAGTATATAAGTGCTTTACCAATAAGAAGCTAAAAATTATTTTGGTTATCTTCTAAGGTAGATGAAGAAGAAGTTACTCAAAATTTTGGCATGTAGAATGATTATATGAATATCTTAGAGGCATATGACTTTGGAACATCATTTTTGGGACGAGTTGAGTGAGATGACGGTGCTTTTTCTGCCAATCCATTTTTCTGCAATGTATAAGGGCATGAGATGTATTGTTGAATTCAACGATATTGCAAGTGTGTAAGAAATTGTGTACTTATGAATTCTCTACCACCATCGCATTGAAATACATTGATCTTTGTTGGTAACATGTTCTCAACCAATTTTAAAAACTCAAAAAATTAGAGTATAATTCTGATTTATTTCTCAAACGACAGACCAACAAAATATCGAGTAATTGTCTATAACGACATCACATATCTAAAGCCTTGTATGGACAAAACCGGAGATGACCCTAAAATATCACAGTGAAATAATTTTAAGAGATTAGAAGAAACAAAACTAGATGAAGCAAATGACAGTCTACTCCTTTTCCCAAGTTGCATGATTCACACATCTTGGAAGATTATTCAGTGTTAATAATGGCCTAATTTTGAAGAAGCAAAAACTTGAGAGTGAGGATGCCCCATTCTTTGGTACCACACTTCATCATTGGTTTAGATCTATCGTGTAGAGTATTTTGAACGGAGGATCCTCAAGGTAGTACAAAACATCACATGATCTTTCTAACCTCAGAAGCTTGTTTGCGTGTTTGTCTTTTATATGAACACCATCAGAATCAAACTCAAATGTACAAGGATAATCTTTGGTAAGTTTTGAAATAGACAATAGATATTTTGAGATAGCATGACAAACTAAAACGTCTTTCAAGGTAGATTACATGAGGTGAAAGGAAGGTCGCAAAGCATATATGTGAGTGATAGGTAGAAATGATTTGTCACCAACCAATACAACATCATTACCTTTATGAGGTTTGGCCATTGAGATCATTTGTAACATGAGCTGATGCACTATATTCTGGATACCATTCTTGTCCATTATAGTATGGTATTTCAGTGATTGTCATAGCAGCCATTTCCTGAGGTAGATCTTCGTCCTCGTGCAACGGAGAGCCATGTGTCCTTTCTTGCCGCAGATTTGACAAGTAGGACGGTCATCCATTTATGACATTTCTATTGAGGATGAGCCTTGGTGGGAAAGTTGCTTGTGAAATCTTTGCCCTCGAGTAAAAAATGAACAGCGACCTCTAGATCTCCAAAACGTTTGTTTCTTTGTCAATAACCTCGATTAGTTTAATATCAAGAGTATTGTGTGCCTCTAGTAGTATTGAAAGCGATATGGGGCGTGACATCCAAGCCAACATTGTAACTTTACAAATGATCTTCAAAGGTTCATGAGCGAGGAACAGTTTCTTCAAAATTTGGGCATGGAAATGAGACCATTTTCCCTTCAAATCTCGTTTTGATGTGCATGTAGTCACGATTAAGAGCATGAAGAGAAGCAAAAACCCTCATTTTCTCTGTGAAAGGATGACCAATAAATGCGAGTTGGTTACATATACTATTTACTTCATTAAGGTATTCACACATAGTATTCAAGAAAGTGTTAGGAGCTAAGCAGGCAACGACCCTACGCCTAGCTCCTAGAACTAGGCCTAGGCGATTTTAAACGTTCTAGGCGTTTATAAAAGAAAAACTATATATATTAGATATATTGTATAATATACATTATAGAATTCAAATGTTTCTAGTCTTAAAAATAGATTTAGAACTCAAATTATATCGAAATAACAAAAAACAGTTAAATTTATCACCATACGACATTTGCTATCAAAATCTATTAAACTTATGACATTTTTAAAATCAAACAGATTTTTTACACCAAAACAAAACCAAAATTAAAAACCAAATGATAATTGGTTAAAGAATGTGTAAATCTGCCTATGGACCGCCTATGACCGCTTAAACCCGCCTAGAACCGTTTAAATATGATAAATAACGTAAAAGCCTAATTCTAACGCTAGGAGAAAACTGCACGGTTAAAGACCACCTAGCCCCTAAGCCGCTTTTTAGAGCATTGAAACACACATGGGCTTATCGTTCTTTGACATAGTTTGCAGACGATGTTGGAGCTCAAAGAGGCGAGAGTATTAAACCATGCTGAAATGATTTGCAATACAGGGCCAAACCTCTATGGTAGATCAGCAACCGGTGACAATACCAAGGATATCTTCACCAAGAGATCCCACCAGCTATGACTTAATAACTTCGTCAGTTTGGGTCCAAGAGTGATATTCAATGTTTGATATATTGGAGCTATAGACATCATATCCTTGTATTAAGTGTCGGTTGAGTTCTTGGAGACGAGCCATTCACATAACCAAGGAGACAATGTGATGAGGACATCGAGCCACCAAGCCAAACCATTCAAGCTCCTTATATGCCAAGTGGACCAGTGACCAGGAGCAGGGGCAAAGGCATAGAGAAAAGTTCACCATCTTCCTGGGACAGCTGAAACATGAAGGACTGATCTCACTTGATCAATTTGAAGCCATCCGCATAACTCCATCCAAGAGCTCCATAACGACTCAGAACGACCCAGGATATGAGCCACCCACAAAATTGAATTTATATGAGTCTAATATCCAGGCCACCAAAGAAATCGTGGAGATCAGTTATAAGATTCCAGTTACAAGCTGAATAGTGAAGACATGTTCAGTGGACCCTGTCGTAATCGATAAAGTCAAATGGGCACTATTCTTCCCCCAAAGATGAAGTCTACCTAAGCATGTGTTCTATTGCCCAAGAAGGTGTCTAAGAAGACTCTGAAGTAGCTAAAGGATCTCAAGAACTTAAAGAAACAAGTTTGAATAACAAGAGATCAAACTTGCCTTATTTAGCACCCTAGATACTCTCTTGATTTGATTGTTTTGCTTTAATTTTGCTACGTTTTTCCTTGTTTTTCTTTGCAGGATTTATGTGTTTTTCCATAGAATAAGTCATGAACCTGACTATATAATGCCTTGAGTTGTAATCTCTTTTTCACCTTTTTGATCAATAAAATATCGATTTTCTGTTAAAACAAAAATTATCTCTTCTCTTTCAATTTGTGAGTGTTCCAAATTGCTAGAGTGTTCCTAGAAGTATCTATAGGCTTTCACACCTATAGTTGTTCTACTCGATTCACCCTTCACCATCCATCTTATCCGAGCTAAGTTGGAGAAGTCCTTAAACTAGCCAACGACTCAACCCTTATTTGGCTCAAGAATTTTAGCCATGCTCATATCATTTTGGTATCAGAGCTTTAAAAGTCTTGGATCAAACAAAGTTGTTTGATTGCTTTACTTTTATTGCTTAGTTCTTGATAGTTTTCTATATTGTTGTGTCTTCATAGTTTTGCTATATCGTTGTTCTTGCAATTTTTTTTTTCATAAAAAACAATAAAAAATATTTTCATAAAATTGTTTTCCAGTAGTTTTGTATTTTCATAGTTTTTTTTTATTTCAAGAAAATCCCTACAGATATAGAGAAAAAATAGTTTGGTTGTTTTGTATCGGATATCCCTTACCGGCAAGGATCTGTGTCGCGGCCAGCTTCATTTGCTTCAAGTATTGATCAATTTCTTCCACCTGTCTTTTTGTGCTAACATTAGAACATATATTTGACTTGAAGAAAACCGAATTCAAAAGGAGAATCTCATTGAATTGTGCACTTTCCTTAACCGGCCGCATCCAAATAAGGAAGTTATTTGAAAAATTGATTGTTTATTGCCTTTTCTCTATTATCTTCAATTTTCACGACATTCTTACAGGCTTTTGGAAGGTTTTTAACAAATAACATCCAAAGGAACCCAAACAAGACGACCTATAGCTCACCTTGGCCACCAAAAGCGCTCACCGGACCTTACTGCTAGAACAATCCGACCAGTCACTGTCATTTTGGGAAAATTTGTTCTTTCTCCTTTAGAACTCTTCTTTTCTGAATTTTTGAGTTTCTAGTATTTTAATGAACTTCTTAAAATCCTAGGATTGAATCTCGTAGGTTTTGCTTGCATAGAAAGTTTTGTATGGTTCATAGTGAAATTTTCTTGAGATTTGCTATGTCTTGTTAAAACAAAATTTGATACTCTTTCTTTGACTTGTGTCAGTAACAATGGGCGAGAATCATGGTGATGGAAACCCCAAATATGATGCAAATTCTTCAAGCCATACAACAACAACTCCAAACCATGGGTCAATGGTTAGATCGAGTGGAGCAACCTTGAGTAAACAACAATCAAAGACAAGAGCATGGTCGTAGGCAAGTAGATGGTCAAGATACTGATGTGAGTGATGAATAATTACATCCTAGTGAACGTAGAAGAAGGAGAGCTCCAAGGAATAAGGATTTAGTGGAGGAAGAAGAAGGCCATCCGAGATATAAGCCCACGGACATGAAGCTCAAGGCTCCTACCTTTGCTAGAAGAGTAGATCCTGAAGCTTATCTAGTGTGGGAGCCGATAATGGAGCATATTTTTGCCTACTATAAGTACACCGAGCAAAGGAGGCTAGCCTTAGCTGTAGCTCAACTCATTGATCACGCCTTATCTTGGTGGTATCGTGATCTCAATGAAAAGATAAGAATTGATACTCCTCAAATGACCACATGGAGACAGATGAAGCAGCTGATGAAGAAGAGATATGTTCCCATTTACTATCATCGAGATCTTCAAAGGAAGTTCCGGAATTTTTCTCAAGGAACAAGGAGTGTGGAAGAATATTTTGGAGTTTGAGCACTTAAGGAACCGAGTAGAACTAGAAGATGATGTTGAGACAGTCATGGCTCAGTTCCTTGATGGGCTAAAAGAACGGATTTGTCGCAAAGTAGAAAGGCTTCCTTACCATAATCTGAAGGATATTATACAAAATGCCATACAAGAAGAAAAACATATCAAGAGGAAGACATATGTTAGGCCTAGAAACACTCAATTTTGGGATCAAGGACGTGTCAAGACACAAGTCCAATCAACTTCTCAAAACAAGCTTTTGGACAAAGGCAAAACCATAGCTATCGACGTCTAAAGCAAGTGATCCTAACTAAGGTAAGTTTTCTAATCCTAACACTTTTATAACTCGTGATATAACATGTTTCATGTGTAAGGGCAGGGGACATATGGCTAAGGATTGCCCCAATCCAAGAGTGATGATTCTCACGGATTCGGGAGAATACGAGTCACAAGATGAAGAAGATGCTATTACGGATGATGCTGAATTTGAGGAGGTTGAATGTTAACATGAATATGGAGAGTCCCTGGTGATAAGGAGATTCTTGAACCTCACGGTTCATCCTTAGGGCATCTCCAACTCATTGCTATTTTTGCCTCTAAATGCTATAATAGAGGAAAAGCATCTCCAACTCACCTTTATATCTTGCTCTAAAATAGAGATTGATATTTTTTACTCTATATATAGAGGTAGAAATAGCATTCCTCTATAATATAGTCAAACTTTTTTATTTGCACAATTATCCTTTAAGTTTTATATTTTATAATTATAACAGAAATGAATATAAAAAAATTATTTCGATGTTGCTTTTATACTTATATGCAATTTCTTTGTTGCTTTTTAAAACATTTTATATTTTTTATAAAAGTTTTGTAAAATAAAAAAAAATAATAAAAATAGTTGATTTGCAACTTTTAAAAACAAAATGTATTATTAGTAAAAAAAGAGAATATTAGAGAGAATATTTCTTTTTAAAGGAAAATACAGAGGAATACATTGCAACTAAAGGATCTCAAGAACTTAAGAATCAAGTTTGAATAACAAAAGATCAAACTTGCCTTACTTAGAACCCTAGATAATCTCTCTTTGATTTGATTGTTTTGCTTTGATTTTGCTATGATTTTCCTTGTTTTTCTTTGCAGGATTTATGTGTGTTTTCCATAGAATAAGTCATGAACTTGGCTATATAATACCTTGAGTTGTAATCCTTTTTTCACCTTTTTGATCAATAAAATCTCGATTTTTGTGTTAAACAAAAACTCTCTCTTCTCTTTCAATTTGTTAGTGTTCCAAATTGCTAGAGTGTTCCTAGAAGTATCTATAGGCTTTCAAACCTATATTGGTTCTATTCGATCCACTCTTCACCATCCATCTTATCCGAGCTAAGTTAGAGAAGTCTTTAGACTAGCCAATAGCTCAACCCTTATTTGGCTCAAGAATTTTAGCCAAGCTCATATCACAATGAGGAGAGAAAAAGGATTCAAACTGAAATTTCCAAAGAAGATTGTTATTCTCGGTTAGAACAACAATGGCCGAAGTTGTAAGATTTAGAGGTGGAACTGTAACAAAACCCAAGGACCTTGAATCTTTGGGCTCTAATACTATGAAAGCAAAAGTGATCCTCAAGGAAATGAATAAAGTGATATGTTTTTCTTATTGATTTCAGCTTAACGATTACAATAGCGTAAGAATGTTTTTATCAAAATCTTAAATCATAATGGGTCATGCGAGATGTCATCAATCAGGTGCATACGATTTCGTCAAGGACAAAGAACCTATTTGTCGTGTTAAATGTAGTATGTACATGTTTGTTGCTCGATCTTATCATTGCCAGTTCCTTTTCTTTTGTACGAGCAGCTAGACGTTGCATAGGACGACTGTGAAGTAGGTTTCGGTGGATTGTCATAAATCTTGATCAAATATCATGGGCCATAATTATTTTACCTTTGATCGAAGCTGTGTTTTTTTGTTTTTTTCTTTGAGTAATGTGGGCCAAAACAACAATAAATTTGGAAGTCTCTTTTTAACTTGAATGGTAGGGAACTGCCAACTGCAATCTGATTCCAAAACACATTGATAGATTAATTTCCTCAAAAGATCTATTACATATGCACAATCTCCTTCTTCGGAAAGATGAGATGGCCACATCGGCAATTGTAAAAGTAAAAGAGGATAATAACACTAAAACAGAAAATTCTTTGTTTTATTTATCTTCAAAAAAAATATTACAAGCCGAACTACAACAAAAAAGAGGCTAAAATAATTTTTTGAAAGACGAATTCGTTCGAAGCCGAAGCTTGAGTTGCAATATCGGTTTCTTCCCGCCAGAAACTGAACTCGTTTCTTGAAAGACGATTTTGTCATGTTCTCCTATCAAGGTTGCCCCCGATAGTCGCCAACACAGATGGGAACCATTATGAAATCAAGACTGGATAGAGAGTCTTCTTGTGACAAAATAACTCAAAGGCACCGACCTCAACGTCTAAAACGACCATCTCGTCGCTAGAAGCCAAGCTGCTTTCTTCAAAAATGATTTCGTCTTATGTTCCTTGCAAGGCTGGTTCCTAATAGTCGGTTGCACAAATGGGAACTATGATGAAATCAAGACCAGATGGAGAATCTTCTTGGGGCAAAACGAATTCTGCCAAAATGGCCATCTCGCCGCCAACTGAGCTCTATTGAATAGCTTGCTCAAAATAACAACATGTTATGCGTCTTTCGAGACGGGTCTCCTCTGGTATACCATCAATTGCTCTATAAATACAAAAACAACAACAAAGTTCCAAGTTGTGAGTATCAAAAGTAAAGAAAGGGAAGGTACTTACGCGGGAGGCAACTAATCCCGGAAGGAGCATACCAGAACACATTGCTAAAATTAACGATGCATCATATTGATCCAAATGAAAGATATGAGTGCCGCCCTTAAGTTGGGAAGAGAGACAAACGGAGGCAATTATCGACATAAATCTATGTACCGACGAGCTTCTCCTTGGAAAAAGAGCATAAACTCATCAACGAGCTCATTCATGCAACAAGATAACTCCAGAGGACGACATAGACCCGAATATGAGAAAAACAAAGGACATATTGGCATCATAATCTCAAAGAAACGAGATAGTAAGAGTAATGAAGATAGAAAGGGAAATCAGATTGACATTTCCACAGAGAAGAAGGACGAGAAGGAAGTGAAGATTAGGAGAAATGAAAAAAGGAGGGGTCGTATTTATAGTGGAGGAAGCACCGATTATCAAAGCGATGTGATGGTTAACAAAGCAGAGCTAATGCGACACAACATTCCAAACACACGAAGCGCATTCATTGGTAGAGAAAGAGGTGCCTTGAACGACCCCGCGAAACCCGCATGAAAATGGTCAAACACATTAATGGGATTGAACCGACGAGCATGAGATATGCCGATCTAGATATTGCACCGGACAAGATAGCAATACGCCGACCTAAGCTTCACTCAGAGCGCCGAACTGGAGGACTTATTGTTGGAAGTGAGTTTAACACCCCCTCTTTAGAACGGTCCAACACTTAGATCAGCCTATCGTAGATTAAGCCCCAAAAAAAAGACTGTCCATTTTGGCGGACCCCACAAGATTGGCGCCGATTATATCGAAAGAGAAGAATATGATTAATGTAAACTTAACATATTTATGAAAAGAAAAAAAGATAAAAACAAATCTCCCTAAAAGAAAAAAAAAACTAAGATTGTTCAGATTTAATTTTTTATATTAAGGAAAATCTAGAAATTTTTTTTTTAATTTTCATAATATAAATATATTTCCATGTGTGGAAAACGATCTATCCTAAATTTTTTGTACTCAAAACCACTCGACATTGATTTTTGAATTATGAATAATAAAACGGTTAGCTTTTTCGATATTTCTATTATTATATTAAGATTTTTAAAGTCGAATTATGCTAATCTTTTTTAATTATTCAATTTATTGAATTGATTTTTAGAAACTTTAGATTCAATAATACTTTAATTTATTATTTTACGGGGAAAAAACTTACTTCTTTTTGCTGATATTCTTTATTCTAATTCAGTAGTAATTTGAGTGGATTGTGATGGAACACCTCACCTTTCCTACTTTACCAACGTCAACTCAGGCTCATTATTATAGTGTCACATAAATAAATAAATAAAACTAATTATCTACGCACGTGTCGATATCTTAGCCTAGGGACTCATACAGTTGGTCAAAGTCAAAACACTAAATTCAACGATACTGTAATCACCTATTAACAAGAAATGCCTATCTTATCTTCTTCTCTTTGATACTATTAGTGCGTGTCATTCACTCTCTTACTTCACGCGTGCTACATGGATCAAAAGACCCATGTTCAACTAGCCGTTACGATCTTAAGTTAACAGCATGGCAAGAGCTATGATTCACATTAATGCTGCAGTTAAATTCTCAGAATACACCTTTTACTTCAAATGACCAAATTATTCCCAAAAGTAGAACTAGTAGTACCACTAAAAAGTTTTTCTTCTTTTTCTTTTCTTTTCTAAGCGTCATTATCTTTTCTACTTTTATCAATACTAGGAGAAAATGCGCAGATATTACTTAAATTTGTAGATATTTAATATATTTTGATATTTATTTTGAATATTAATATTTTATATATTTTTATTTACAAATTTGCATTTTTCTATTTTTTTAATTATAGTAATTTTTATGAAAAAATATGCACTAACATACAATTATTTATTTAATTTTTTATTAAATAAATGTTTTTAATTATCAAAATTTAAAAAAGTTTTTTTAATAAACTTTTACTTTTTCCAACCTTTTTATCATCCTTTTATTTTTATAAACTATTTTAAATATATATATATATATATATACTTGTTATTTATACATTTCATTCATCAAACTCTTAAATGTTTAGTTTTCATTCATAATATTTTAATAGTTTTAGTTATCATTTTAAAATCTTTTATTTTATATATATTTCATTGATTTTGTTTTCTTTTCTATGTTATTAAATATTTTATATAATTTTTTTTATTATCATTTTATCTCATTTTGTAACATTTTCTATCTATTATTAATAATTATTATTTTTATATTTTAATATTTTTAAGTTATCATTTTAGATTTATTTAATTTATATATATATATATATATATATATATATATATATATATATATATTTTTCATTTATTTTATTTTATTTTCTATGTTCTTATATTTTATATATTTGTTTTATTTTATGGCCATTGTATTTCATTTTTACAATATTTTATTTCTATTCTTAATAATAATTATTTATATAATTTATTATTTTTGTTCTATGATTCTTTGCTTCTAGTTTTCAATTATTATATATTTGATATTTCACTTATATTGTGATTTATTTATTTTTATTTATTTATTGCATAAAATATGGAATATGTATTTAAAATTTATAATATATACTATTTATATATTTATGAGATTGTAAATTAAATTTAAATTTAGAATTTATGTTTCAATAATGTTAACCAATTACATTTAAATTAAATGATCTCACATTCAATAGTATATTTATTTTAATTTAAATGATGATGTGGAAAATGTTATTTAAAATTGACCAATTAAGGGGGGCTGATGTGTCAGGTGGAGAGAGCCCCCTTCTCTCATTATATATATGATTTTTTTTATTTAAACGGCATTTATATCAAAATTTTAATTTAAGAATTTATCCGTTTACAAAATCAGATAATAAAGCAACAACATAAAAAATAATACACAAAAAGAGGGTAGAGTCACTTAAACCTAAACAGGCTTGGAAAAAAGGCAAAAACCCAATCTAAAAAGCCAAAAAGCGGTGAAACCATCAACTTAGAAAACCTTAACCGAAGGCACGACGAAACAACCGCCGCAGCCACACCTCAGCTATGGATCGAAACACTGACAAATGTCAGAGCCAACGGAACCGAAGGAAGCTACCACCAAAACAGAATAAACTAGTACTGCCGGAAAAGACTTAAGGACGGAAAAAGAGCTCTCGATGAGCTAGCAACATGGAGAAGGAAGGAGACTGACGAGCCGGTCACAACAACCGTTGCCGTATTTAGCCGCTGCAAAGCCTCTTTCAAGACCTATGATCGTCCTTCATAGCAAATGCTTACTCAAAGCCCAAGCAGTTCAAGCATCTCAAACCGCTCTCCAAACTACTCACCACCAAACAAAGCATCTAAACCCCTACGAATCCAACAACGACCAATCAACACCAAATCGGAGGACTCATACCCAAATCTTCGATGAAACCCTCTGAGGATGCTTTACCAGACCATATCCTCAACAGATCTGGTTCAGATAGAGAAGATTGCTTCCAACTGAATATAAGCCGAATGCAACCCCACCAGATACCAAATACGCTACACCAAAGCAGATCGGCACATCCCCACTTCACAGAGAGATGAACAAGACGAAGAAAATAAGAAGAAACCTAGCATCTCGCAGCTCTAGCGATGAACACGGGAGCCGGAAAAGATAAGAAGACTGAGAGATTGAAAAAGTTTTGAAGAAAGAGAAGAGAGCTTTTGAGAGGAACGATTTCCAAAAAGAAATAATTTCTAAGCATCATTTTCATTCAAACACATTAGGGTGTTTAATTTAGGTTTAGGTTTGGATTATGATCATTTTTTATTCATTGGATTTAAGGTTTTTAAATAACAATAATGTCCAAAATAAAACATAATTTATTACGAATGGTTCGATTTGATTTGGTTTTAGTTTTTGGAAATATGTTTGGATCCTAATTTTAATAACATATAAAAAGTTCAGTTTTAGATTATACTTTTCTTTTCGTTTTGGTTCAATTTTAATTTATAATTTTCTGACAAAAATATGTAAACATATAATAAATTCATTTTATTTTTAGATTTGTTATATTAATTTGGTTTGGATGAGGTGAGAATGGATCTTTTAGTCCAAATCTAACACTCCTAATTGACATGTAACTGGTACATACAGCTAAAATGACATAAAACTGTTGAAGGTAAGTTATTTTTATTTCATTTTAATATTATATGTATTATTGTTGACAAAAAAATATATTATATATATTATTTAAACAATAATTACATTAAATTAAATTTAAAAATATTTAACCAGTTAGAGAAAAGAAATAACAGTGGTTTATGGTTTATAGCAGTAAAATTATATGCTTATCATATAAGCATATCAAATTATTTATTTTTTTGTGTGGACATACTCAAACATGGTCGAATTAGCCATAAATTTCTACCGAAACTAATTTTAATTTGAAAAATATAAATTTAATAATATATATTGTTTTGATTTTTAATGTTATATAAAAACTTATATATATTAAAATAATTTTGATTATGTATTCAGAAATTCTAAAAATATATTTATATTTTATAAAAAATATTAATTTATTAATATTTAAAATTTCACATAACAATCTAAAATGATAAAGGAAACAATATTAAAAATGAAAAACATAATAAAAATAAATTAGTATATGAAAAAATGATTTTATTTTTCAAATAAAATAGAACGTTGAATACTGTTGGAAATAATAAATAAAGAAAAATTAAATAATTAAATAATTATAAATAAAAAAAACAACGATCTTGCTTTGTAGAGTTTTATACCATTTGTTTCGTTTTAAAATGTATTTGATTCTTGAAGAGGTTATCCTACTAGTTTCAATTTTCCTTAAAATGTTTTGCATTGTTCTTTCTATTTTTTCAAACTTTATTTTTCTAGTCCAATAATTCCAGTATTGTAGTGATAACCAATTTTGTTTATCTTTTTTATAAGTAGCTTCTGATTTTAGATTTATCATTTTAATAAAAATGTATACAAAAAGAAGAAACAATGTGCATTAACCACATAAGAAAATGGTATATGCCAAGTTGATCTTTTTTACCAAATATTAGCTGAAGTTAGTAAGCTTATTTAATAATTATTTAGCCAAAATTTCATTTAAATTATAGATAATAAAGGGTGTATTCAATGCATATTATTTTTTACCACATAAATTCAAAGACATAGCAAAAGTTTTGGTCAATCCGGTAAATAACAAAGTCAAAACAATTTTTTCATGGATGAAACCATCTTGTCTTGGATTTCCTATAACTGGATTTTCTTTTGGTCATGAAACACTAGCATACATAGTTTTCAGTTTTTTTTATAGAATCAAACAAAATAATCATCTACTGACAAAAGAAGACAACCTTTTAAAAAAATTTGTATCTTTTTACAAAAAATTTTTGAACTTTCTCATTTTGTTATCTCTCTTCAGAATAAGTATATATTTTCATTTTTTACAAGATATATAACATTCAAAACTTAGTTTCTCATATTTGAATATTATAAAATAGTCCTCTACTTAACAATGTAGACGAATAATTTTATATTTTTCAATCATATATTTAAACTCAACTCTATAAACTTTTAAATCTTCAAGATTTACAATTTTTGATATTAGTTTTAAAAATTCATGTGTGTAGATTCTAAAATCTCTACAATATAGCTTAGATTTTGTTTTTATTTATTTACTCATGAAAATCCATTGGAATTCATTTCAAATGATTCTATATACAAAGATTTTAAAAGTCATTTAGTTTTGAATAACAATGGATTTTAAAAGAGTATTTGAAATCTTAGTTGAATAACACCAAATTTTAAAATCTTTTAGGTATGATTTATAAATAAGAGATCCAATAACACTAGATTTTAAAACATGATTTAGAATCATTAATTGAATAACAATGAATTACAAAACCTATAGAATTGACTTTAAATCACATATTGAATAACACCACCTAGTATAGTCAACTATGCATATATGACAACCTTATAATTAAAACAACTTTCGTCGTTGCATGTATCTCAATAATCATGAGTGAAGTGATTCCACTAAAATTTGCAAATGCTGCATATAGTTGTCTAGTTGAAGATCAATATTTCATCATCTACATAAGCATCATAGTTTATGTTAGATAATTGCGTAATTGACTATTGACAAAAAATAGTCTTTTAAACATAAATAATTGTTTTACTAGAAAATTGTTCTTGGAAAATTATAAGTATTCAAGTGTTGGTTTACAAAAAGAAGACGATAAGTTACTCGAGTTGATATTTGACTATTTATTGCAACTATATATGGTTATAAGTGCTACATAGTAACATTACTGTTCTAAATGGTAGTTGTCTATTACTTGTTTGTAGCTTTGTTGGTGTTTCAAAACGGGAAATAGGAGGACGAACCATAAGATAATAGAAACTTAGAGAAGGAAGACTTTAAGCTATTTGAGTACATATTTAGTTAATTTATTGCAACTATAATATTGTTGTAGTTGACTATATATAACCTTATTATAAGTGATGGTTGTTTACTAATTGTTGGTGTTACGAAACAAGAGTAGGAAAACAAACCAAAAGATAATGAAAACCTGGAGAATGAGGATTGTAAGCTATTCGAGTAAATATTTGATTAGTTATAGCAATCAAAATATGTTGTAGTTAACTATATATTGTAATGTTATTGTTCTAAGTGGTAGTTGTCTACTATTTATTTGTAACTTTGTTGGTGTTTCGAAACTGGAAGAAGGAGGACGAACCAATGAAAACATGGAGAAGGAATACACCAAGTTATTCGAGTAGATATTTCATTATTTATTGCAACTATGTTATGATTGTTGTTGACTATATAGTAAATTACTGTTCTAAGTGGTAGTTGTCTAGTACTTGTTTGTATCTTTATTAGTGTTTCAAAACTGGGAAGAAGACGAACCAAAAGATAATAAAATATGGGAAAAGAAAATGGTTAGCTACATGAATATTTATTGCAACTAATTAATATGGATGGTTATAGTTGTCTATATCGTAAAGTTATTATTTTAAATAGTAGTTGCTTACTACTTATTTTTAGTTGCTTACTACTTATTTGTAGCTTTGTTGGTGTTTCGAAAGGGGAGGACAAAGAAGGACGAACCATAAAACAATGGAAACCTGGAGAAAAAGATGGTAAGCTATTTAAATATATATATATATATATATTTGATTATTTATTGTAATTAAAATATACTTGTAATTGACTATATAGTAAAATTACTATTCTAAATGTTAGTTATCTACTACGAGAACATGCCAACTAGAAAAATGAAATCATTGTGGTCTTCATCTACCTGAAATTGCATAGGTAAAAAGTGAATGTGTCGATTAGGAAAAGTTTGATTTGATATTTAACTGAGTTATGATGGAGAAGAAAGTCATTTTGGTTAAGAGGAACAATCACATTTTAGATTCTTAATTTATGTTTTAAGTGCTGCTACTTTTGCTATTTTCTTAATAAAAATTCATAGAGATTAAATAACTCCTTTCCCAAAATTACATCTACTGATATGAACTTGAAAGTTTTAAAAGATAAATATTTTGTGTTATATTAGGGTATAAAAATAATAATTATATAAATGAGCTATTTTTGATAAAATGCAAATTATATACCAAAAAAGGAATAATTTGTTTTATATCAGCTCGACAAAGCTATAAAAATTTCAAAAGGCCAAAAAAAAGAGAGTAAAAAAGCCTAATCGAAACCGGGTGAACACAAAGAGAAAAACAATCTCCGAGTCTACTCATACTTGAACCAGTGGGCAAGAAGGGTCCCAAACTGCTTGCGGGCAGATCGGGCTAAGATAATGTCTTTAAGACTTTAACACATCGGTCAATAAGCTTGAAGAGGTTGTCCTTGGAGTTGATGGTGCCATCGTGGATTCTAGCATTGCGTTCCCTCCAGAGAAAATAAATAGTGGTCTGAATAACCAAATTGCATAAAGTGGCACACTTGGCAGGAGTGATCTGAGTCAGCCAGGAGAAGAATTGAAGCCAGTCCGTAAGTGCACAGCCGAAAATCCTAGGAGCCTAAAGACCAAGGTCCAAATGTGATGTTTGAAGGTACATTGCCAGAAAATGTAGTCGCGAGTATTGGGGTGGTGGTCACATAGGCAGCAAGAAGTAGTGGAGTTCAGACCCCAAGAAGCAAGATGAGTGCGCAAGAGGAGTCTATCCAGATGAGCCACCCAAAAGGTAAAAGTGTGCTTAGGAATATATCCTTTGTACCAAACTGTTTTCGTCCAACCCAAGATTGGTTTTCTTGGTCGCATACTTTCCCAAGTAAGCTTGGATGAAAAATCATCAGAGTTATAACCCTCGATCACCCAAGAGAAAGAATCACAACCTAATCCGGCAGAAGGAGGCGGATTTGCTGGAGCGTGGATCTGAGACAAGCGATGCTGGTGTTGCGGGTTCTGCTGGAGGGGAGCCGCCACTGACCTTCACTGTTGCAAGATTCGGCAACCGTACTGGCTCGATGAATGCCGAGAAGAGATGGGCCAAGAGGACCAATAGATTCAATAAGAGGGCCCGTGCTAATCTAGTGGTCAAACCAGAAACTCGCCATTTCACCATCCTGGATAGAACACCGAAGGTAACGCTTAGCGAGAGGCATGAGATGCAGCATTGTTTTCCAGATCCAAGAAGAGGTATTCGAAGGTTCATCTATCCAGAAGGTGTCATGCTTCAACATATGCTTCCTTATCCACTGAACCCACAAAGAGTCTGGCTTTGAGAAGAGATACCAGATCATTTTAGATTGAGCGTTCTGTTCCAAATGCTAAAGTTCTGAAGACCAATACCTCCTTCATTACTCAGGAGGCAAACTGTTTCCCATGCTACTTTGACGCCTCCTTTACGCGTTATATCTCCGGACCAGAGGAAGTGATTACACATTGCTTTAATCTCCATGATGCACGCTTTTGGAAGTATAGAGACGGAGCTCCAGAAATTGAAGGAACTATAGATCACCGAAGAGATGAGCTGAAGGCGGCCAACGAAGGTAAGAGCTTTGTCGTCCAGTGAATGAATCTAGATTTGATCGAGTCAACTAGAGGAGAGTATTCATTCTTTCACAGCTTCCGGTGCATTAACAGCAGCCCGAGATACCTAAAAGGAAAAGTGCCAACCGTGAAGCCAAAGGAAGCAATGGATTCAGTCTCCTCTGAGTTTAGACCAGAACTGTAAAGGGCAGATTTGTATCTATTCATCTCAAGGCCGGAGACTCTGTGGAAGATCTCAAGAGTGTCAGTGATATCCTGGAGGGAACTCAGCCTACCATCAAAGAAAAGCATTACGTCATCAGCGAAGGCAAGATGCGTGATACAAGGATCATGAGCAAGAGGATGGTGACCAATATGACCAGCATTGAATCTTGATTCTAGTAACCTAGAGAAGAATTCCATTGCACTGACAAAAAGATAGGGGGAAAGAGGGTCTCTCTGTCTAAGACCTTTACTCCCTTTGAAGAAACCGCAAGAGTCTCCATTGACATTAATTGAAAAGGAGGTAGTGATAAGGCACTGCTTGATCCAGTCTACAAAAACGCTTGGCATGTTTGCTTCGAGAAGAATGGTGAGGATGAAGTCCTAGTGAAGCGAGTCAAAATCCTTGAGGAGATCAACTTTTAGAACTCCTCTGTTAGAGACATTACTCTGATTAAACTTTTGAACGAGCTTGGTGGCCAAGAGAACATTCACAACTAGCAATCACCTTTTAACAAAGGCAGACTGAGAGGGAGAAATCATCAGTGGCATAATCTTCTCAAGCCTTCTAGCAAGGATCTTCGAGATGACTTTGTAGACAACATTGCACAAGGAAATAGACCTGAAGTCTGTGATTTTATTGGCATTGGTTATTTTTGGGATCAAGGTAATGGCAGTGCAGTTCCAGTACTTGAGAAGCTGGCCCGAAGAGAAGAATTTGAGAATGGCAGCAGTAATATCATTACCAATGAAGGGCCAGGCTGCTTTCAAGAATTCCGAGTTGTATCCATCCGGCCATGGCGCTTTACCACTTCGAAGAGCAAACACTTCAGTCTTAATGTCCTCAGCGGAAGGCATCGCAGTGAGCATACTCCTGAGGTCGGTGGAGCATTGGAAATGCGAGAGAGAACAAATTAACTCGATGTCCTCGGGGGAAAGGATAGTTGTAGGTCCTCCAAGCAGCTGACTGTAGAAACCAACACAGTGATCAACAATCTCAGAATGAGACTCTATTCTCGTGCCATCCTGGTCAATGAGGTAGTGTATTTGATTGTTGGCTCTTCTAAAGTTTACCACCTTGAAGTAGTAAGGCGAGTTGCAGTCTCCATTTCCAAGCCAATTCATCCGGGATCGTTGATTAAGGAAACTCTCCTCAGCAAGGGCAAGATCCAGCCACTTAGCATGAGCTTTTTTTCCAAGGTAACAAGGTGAGAAACTGGGTTTTTGAGAAAGTTTGATTGGCATGAATCAAGGTGACTCGCAGCCTCCAAAACCCTTTTCTCTAACCCGGAGTAGTTGTCTTTATGAAACTGCCGGATAGAGCTTTTAAGCATCTTGAGCTTCCTGACCAGAGAGAACATGCGAGAGCCCCGCACCTGAAAAGTCGCCCAAGCCGAGGTAATATGAGCAATGAAGTTCTCATTCTTCAGCAGAAAATTTGAGAATTTGAATGCTCTACGCTTTTGCTGTAATTGAGTACCAAGGATAACACAACTAGAGCAATGATCAGAGAATTCCGGATCTTTGAAATCACTGTAGGACAGATGGAAATGCTGCAGCCAGTTGTCATTTACCAAGATCCTGTCAATTTTTTTAGCAATGGGGTTTGACTCTTGTTTGTTCCACCAGGTAAGTGGTTGCCTCTGAAGGTCAGCAGTGATCAGACAGTTGCGGAAGTCTTCCATACCGCGAGATATCCTTGAGCCACTAGAAGAAGAATCTGATGGGTTGAGAGATTGGTTAAAATCCCCAAGAACAATCCAGGGTTTAGAAGCAATAATAGAGTTTCCAGAAAAATGCAAAAGATCAGTCCACAACTCTCTGCGGCCATATTTACAGTTGTACGCATAGACAAAAGAGACATCAATATCCTCCTCCAACTGAGGGAGCCTGACCACACAAGAGATCATCTTAGCAGACTTGGAGACGATTGTGACAGCCACATAGGAGTCTCAGACAACCCATATTCGACCCAAATTTGCATTATTATAGTTAGTTTCAATGTTCCAACTAGGAAAAGTAGACTGAAAAATTTTCTGAGACCGATGAGACTTCACCCGAATTTTGATTATACTACCAAAAACGGCTTGATTAAGCCTGAGCCATTTCCTAAAATTCTGACGCCAAACTGACTTATTAAAACCTCTAACGTTCCAACAAAAAGTGTCTATCATAAAAGAATTATCGGGGTTTAGAGCGTGTACTCCGAATACTCTTAATAGCACTCTTGCTTTGGCTTGCCTTGAGAAGCAACTGCTTTTGCTTTTTTTGCTCTTCTTGGAGAGAACTTCGATGAAATTTTCTTCCTCACATAGCTAAAACAGTTTGATTCTTCATTTTTTCGGTTTGGTCTGCATAAAATTTGTTTGTTGCCTCTAATAGTGCATCAATATAATGAGTATTAATGAGTCTGCTTCAATAATTTTCGGTTTCAGATATTACGTTCTTTTTTCGGCATTTAGTACTCATTGCCTTTTCATTGTTTTACTTGTTTTATCTCAATCTAACGTTTGCTTCTTTGTGGTTGTTGTTAGTGGTTGATGTCTAGCAGTCTTATGATTATACTGATACTTAATTTCAGTTTATTGTTATGTGTATATTTTGTCTTAGATTTTTTTTTTTAATCTGTTGATTTTTTATTCCAATATGAATGTGATAACTGATATTAGACTTTTAAAATAATGTTTCAGAAATATATCCGGTATTAATAATGAAATGAAAAAATTTCTAGTGAAAAAAATGTTATATCCACGACAAAGAAAAAAAGAAAGATGTTCCTTTTCGATCATTTTAATTAATGTAGGACCACGTTCAAAGTAACTCATGTCGGTATGCAGTATGCTGTGTCAAGATCTGAGGTTTTTTAGACGAAGAACCAGACAAAGCTTCCAATAACATTTTTGTTTTTTTGTTTTCCCAGATCAGTTGTAGTCTTTTTTGGTCGGCCAGTTGTAAATGGACCTAACTTCTAAAAACCAAACGGTCCTAAAATATTAATAAAACTTTGGATAAACTTAAAAGGTAAATTAATTTGCTTTTTATTGTAACTTATTTTACGTAATAAAACCGAAATAGAAAAAGCTAAAAAAACGTTAAAAAAAAATCTTCTCGTCTACTTGCTCCGTTACAGTTTCGAAAACCGACAGAAACTTTACTACAGTTTGTTCAATCTCAATCAACTCTCAATCGACATCCTCCATTGCCACTGACAAGCAAAGAAACAATAATAATATCTCGAAATCCAGAAAAAAACAACAATAATTAGAAGATCCATATACACAGTTCTATATAATAATCTTGTTCACAGAGAAGGGATACAAAAAGATTGTTTTCTTGTTATTCAAGCTTGACGTTAAAGATTACAATGAGCTCATTCTTATACAGAGGAAAGAACATTCTCGATCCTCTTCTTTATGGTCAGACTGTCTTTACACGTGGTGATCATTTAGCCACTCTCTAATGATTGAATGGAATCAAATCGGTTGTGTACTGCAACCTTACAGCCTGTGACGTTGATCTGCAAATCCTCTGCCTTTGTCTTCTTGTGTTGCGAGGACATATATCCGTTGCAGCTCTGTTGGGCCTTTGCTGATGATACAATAGGTTGGGCTGTGTTGATTGAGGCCTGTTTACTTACATCCCCCCTCAAACTGATTGTCGGTGGAGGCTTGACATTCAGTTTGTATCTTAAGCGCTGGAAAGCTTGTCTTGGCAAAGACTTAGTGAATGCATCCGCTAGTTGAAACTCAGCTGGAATGTGCTCTATCTCCAGAACCTTCAAGGCTACCCTTTCCCGGACATAATGGTAATCACACTCAATGTGCTTTGAGCGATTATGAAAGACAGGATTAGCTGAGAGGTGTACCGCTGAAAGGTTATCACATCGAAGGAGAGCTGGATTTTGTTGAGTTATACGCAGATCACGCAGGACAGAGGAGATCCATGTTAGCTCAGCTGCTGTTGTTGCCAATGCTCTATATTCTGCTTCGGTAGAAGATCTTGAAACAGTTGGCTGTCTTTTAGCAGACCAGGAAACCAAATTTGAGCCAAGTAGAACACAAAAACCAGTAGTGGATCTCCGTGTATCTCTGCAACCTGCCCAGTCAGAATCACTATATGCCAGAACAGTGATATCACTCCTTCGAGAGAGGTGTAATCCCATAGTTGAGGTGCCCCGGAGATATCTTAGTGTACGTTTAAGAAGACCAAAGTCTGATTCTGTTGGGGAATGCATTCTCTGACATATAAAATTTACTGCAAACTGTATATCCGGACGAGTGATCGTCAAGTATTGGAGCTTACCTGCTAAGCTCCGAAAGTAGGTTGGTTCAGGGAATGGAGTCTTGTCTTCAAACACATGATCCATGCGTAATGGAAGAGGTGTATGAATGGGGTTACACTCTGCCATTCCTGCAATCTGAAGGATCTCTTCTATATACTTTGACTGATGCAGGAACAGTCCTTCTGAATGAGCTTGCGCCTGTATCCCCAAGAAATAGTGTAAACTTCCCAGATCCTTCATGGCAAAGTGATGACCGAGTTCTGATATAAGATTTTTCATGAGCATTGAATCAGAACCTGTGAGCAAAATATCATCCACATAGAGTAATAGGACCAATGTTTTCCCACTGTGATGATACACAAATAAGGAAGGGTCAGCCTTACTGCATTCAAAACCGAACTCCAATAAGAAGTTGCTAAACTTGTCAAACCATGCCCGCGGAGACTGTTTTAAACCGTATAAAGCTTTCTTTAGAGCACACACATGTTGTGGACACTCCTGATTCTCAAAACCAGGGGGCTGAATCATAAATACCTCCTCCTGAAGATCGCCATGGAGAAAGGCATTCTTTACGTCGAGCTGAGTAATGTTCCAACCTTTGGTTGTAGCAACACTTAACACCATTCTGATTGTAGATGTTCGAACAACTGGACTATAAGTCTCTGTGAAGTCTATGCCTTCTTCTTGATTGAAACCCTTGGCCACCAACCGAGCTTTCAGCTTGTTTAAGGTTCCATCAGCATGTAATTTCACTGTAAAAACCCATCTGCAGCCTAACACATTCATCTCTGCAGTTGATGGTATGAGAGACCAAGTTTGATTTTGGTATATAGAATCCAATTCTTCTACCATAGCTTGATGCCAACCCGGATGTTGCAACGCCTCGGATATAGTATTAGGTAAAGGAGGTAATACTGTTTGGGTAAGTAAAGCATACCGAGGGTTTGGTTTACGAATCCCATGTTTCAAGCGTGTTGACATTGGATGTATTGGTGCTGCTGCAGGTTGTACCGCTGGAACTGTAATCTCCACATTCTGATCTGTATGTTCCTGGTTGGGAAGATCCACAACTACCTCTGGCTGAGTGTTAACTGCAGCAGGGATTTCTTGATAGACAGCAGCGGGTGGAGGTGGTGGTAAAGCTCGTACCGTCGGACTTATCTCATCCGCAGCTTGCCACGCACCAAGTATGCCTGTCTTATGCTTCTGAATATAGCCATTGTACCTGTCCATAAAAGGGAAGCAACTCTCATCAAATATCACATTCCGGCTGATGTATACACGACCGGTTGGAGGATACAAACATCTATATCCTTTGTATTGTGGATGATAACCCACAAAGACACACTGAAGTGACCGTGGTTCCAATTTATGCTCAGTAAAAGGCCTTAGACAAGGATAGCAAGCAGAACCAAAGACCCGAAGAAAAGAATAGTCTGGAGCTTTCTTGAGCAGAACTTCATGTGGGCTTGTCTTTTCTAACTTGCTGGATGGGAGAAGATTACTTATCATATTTGCAGAACAAAAAGCTTCTACCCAGTAGCGTAATGGCACCTTGCTTTGAAAAATCATTGCCAAAGCCAGTTCTGTTAAGTGTCTGTGTTTTCTTTCTGAAAGTCCATTCTGTTGGGGTGTCGAAGGACAAGAAATGAAGTGTTGAATACCCTGACTTTGTAAATGCATTTTGAACCGGTTACTCATAAACTCTCCTCCACCATCACTCTGAAACACCTTGATTTTCTTGTTAAACTGGTTTTCTACTTGTTTTTGAAACCCCATAAACACTTCACAGAAATCAGACTTCATCTTTAAAGGATATAACCAAGAATAACGACTGAAATTGTCCACAAAGATAGCATAAAACTTGAAACCTTGAACAGATACAACCGGAGAAGGACCCCATAGATCACAGTGTATTCGATCAAGAGGTTCCATAACAGAAGATTCAGAAGAAATAAAAGGAAGCTGACTACTTTTGCCCATTTGACATGGTTCACAGACTGAGACACTACTGCTCTTATTCACTGTTATTTGGTTGCTTGCCTTGAGTTGTTGAAGAAGCTGGATATTAGCATGACCAAGTCGCTGATGCCAAATGGTGTCACTTGCAGCAGCTTGTCGGTTTGAGTAGAAGGCCACTAGCTCCAGTTCCTCCAACACATATAGCCCTTCACGCCGAGGACCTTTTGTCACTACCTTCTGAGTATTTAAGTCGATCACAGAGACATGATTAGCATCAAAAAAGACCCCACAAGGGTAGTCTTTACACAGTTTAGATACAGAGAGTAATGACTTTTGCATAGATGGGCAAACAAGGACATCACAAAGGGGTATACTACCTGTGACAGTAGGTAGTGTAGTGGATCCGACGTGCGTGATGGGTAAGAAAGTACCATCTGCGACCATAATAGTTTCCTGTCCATTGTATGGTGCAGATGTTTGAAGAGATGCTTGGTTGGGTGTCATATGTGCTGAGGCTCCTGAATCTGCAATCCATTCTCCACCATGACCATTCGAGACATTTAAAGCAGCAAGAGCCTGTGGTGTATCCTCACTCTGGTAAGCATTATCAAAGCGGTTCCAACACTTTAAAGCAACATGACCCACTCGACCACAGATCTGGCAAACTGGACGTCCATTCTGAGTAGAGTTACCTGCCTGAGAAGAGTTCCAACCAGATGAATTTACCTGCTGAGAGAAACCTCTGCCTCGGGTTGAGAATCCTCCCCTGCCTCTGTTGGAGCCAAAACGAGTGTAGAAACCCCTGCCTCGTTGTCCATTAGATGTGAATCCATTTCTCTGTGTCTGAAAAGCTAAGTGTGGAGTAACCTCAGAGGTGGTTTCATAAGACTGAAGCTTGGAATCAAAACCTGATATTTCCAGCACAACGTCATTAAATGTTGGTGTTGGGTAACGAGACATGGAGCTTTGAACAACAGTAGTGATCGGATCATATTCACGGCCCAGACCGTTGAGGAAGGTGAAGATCTTCATAGACTCGTCAACAGGTTTTCCAATGGAGCTAAGATTGTCACAGATGGCTCGAAACTCACGGCAGTATTCTGCAAAGGTCTTTCCTTTCATAACCAGAACCTGAAGGCGCCGTCGTAGTTCAAACTCCCTTGCCACAGAGCTCTTGTTGAAGTTGGATGCTAAGGAGAGCCACACATCTTGAGAAGTGGAGAGAGCATGAACCAGACCTAGGACTTCCTCGGAGAGAGTACCAAATAGCCACGACTTGATGAGTGCATCTGTACAAACCCAATCTTCATAATCTGGGTTTGGAACTTGGACGACGGCATTGTTAACGGTATGATTAATGGTCGCCTGTGGTGCTGGATTCTGACCAGTGACAAACCCTAGTAGCTTCTGAGATCTGAGAAGAGACTCAAACTGAGTCTTCCAAAGGAGATAATTAGTATCATTCAACTTGATGGTAACAGAACTGGCGATGTGAATGCTTGAAGGAAAAGGAAATGGATCTAGTCTCTCTGCCATTACAGCACCTTTGAAGGTTTAGGAAAGCTCTGATACCATGTGAACAAACAGAGAAGGGATACAAAAAGATTGTTTTCTTGTTATTCAAGCTTGACGTTAAAGATTACAATGAGCTCATTCTTATACAGAGGAAAGAACATTCTCGATCCTCTTCTTTATGGTCAGACTGTCTTTACACGTGGTGATCATTTAGCCACTCTCTAATGATTGAATGGAATCAAATCGGTTGTGTACTGCAACCTTACAGCCTGTGACGTTGATCTGCAAATCCTCTGCCTTTGTCTTCTTGTGTTGCGAGGACATATATCCGTTGCAGCTCTGTTGGGCCTTTGCTGATGATACAATAGGTTGGGCTGTGTTGATTGAGGCCTGTTTACTTACAGTTTCTTCTTCCTTTTCTCTCTCTCTCTCGTCGTGGGTTTCCCGCGTGGCTTGCGTGTTACTTCATCAGTGCTTTAGCTTCATATGAATCTCGAGGCAATCCATTCACTATCACTGCCTTTTATCACTCCCCATCTCTAAGGTTTCACTCTTTCTCTTTCCCTTTATGATATTTATTTCATCAAATCTTTGGATTTCATTCTCTTTATGGAGTACATTTGGGTAAAGCTTTGAACTTTATTCTGCGTTTTTTACTTAATTTAGAGCAAAAACGTATGTTGTTATGCTTGAGATCTCCTGGTTTTCTGATCTAATTTCTCCTTCAAATTTTTGTATTTAAATGGAAATCTGCAACCGTCTAATATCCGGATCTTGTGAAATTTTTAATCCTTTTATCAGTAATCACAACTGGGTTTGTTCTCAAATGTCTTAAAAGCTGTTTTCAATGTTTTGTATAATTCTTCGAATTTGGGGGAATTTTATGTTGCTTCGAGTTTGATAGAGTCTCTAAAGGTTCGATTTTTCTTTTTGGTGCTTCTTGTTTATAACCAGATTTGTACCTTTCTTATTATCAAAGCTTCCATTTTTATTGAATTTTAATAGTAACAAACTGTGATGATTCTTAATTTGTAATTTTTTTTTCAGGTGAAATTCTGAGATTTTGGAGCAGCAAAGTAACAAATCATGGCAACACTTGCAGATATTGGTCTAGCAGCAGGGATAAACATCCTCACTGCATTCATCTTCTTCGTAATCTTTGCTGTTTTAAGGCTTCAGCCATTCAACGACAGAGTTTACTTCTCGAAATGGTACCTCAAGGGGTTAAGAAGCAGCCCTGCAAGTAGCGGCGGAACTCGATTTGTCAATTTTGACTTGAGATCATACCTCAAGTTCTTGCATTGGATGCCTGAAGCTCTTAAGATGCCTGAGCGTGAGCTGATTGATCATGCTGGTTTAGATTCTGTCGTGTATCTCAGGATCTACTTGCTCGGGTATAAAAAAAGATTTCAACTTTTTTCTTGACAAGTCTTATTGAGTCAAAACACCAATTGACTGCTGAGCTAAAAAGTCTCAAAAGATTATATAGTAGACTGTGTCCTTAAGACTTGATATGTTTTAGGTTCATTGTGTCATCAGGAAGAAGAAATTAAGTTGACTAAGTCTCTAGAAAACAGAAGCATTTCTCAATCAATAGAGTGAGAGACTGTCCATAAGATTTGAATCATTTGATAGTGAATATATATCTTTACAGGCTTAAGATTTTTGCTCCAATAGCAATACTTGCCTGGGCAGTTCTTGTACCGGTCCATTGGACGAACAACACGTTGGAGTTGGCTAAGCAGTTAAAGAATGTAACTTCAAGTGATATCGACAAGCTGTCAATTTCAAATATCCCAGAGTTTTCAAATAGGTTTGTTAGTACAATCTCAAATATCCTTTTTGTGGTTTCTCTGTGCCTTACAAGTTGGTTTAAGTAAAACTTATTGATTTTGTTTTTCCAGGTTTTGGACTCATATCGTAATGGCTTACGCTTTCACAATCTGGACTTGTTATATGCTAATGAAGGAGTATGAGACAGTTGCTAACATGAGGCTTCAGTTTGTTGCCTCAGAAGCTCGTCGACCTGACCAGTTCACTGTAAGCTTCATTTCTCAAACGTACAAAACAGAAAACTGATTGTTTTGTATGTAAAATGTCATTCATTAATGTTTCTGACAGGTTCTCGTTAGGAATGTGCCTTCCGACCCAGACGAGACTGTAAGTGAGCTTGTGGAGCATTTTTTCCTAGTCAATCACCCTGATCACTACCTCACACATCAGGTATAAGATGACTTGACCTTTTCATATGCATTTTTGGTGTAACGAAACAAATTGTTTGATTTATGGAATCAATATTTAGGTTGTATGCAATGCAAACAAGCTCGCTGATTTGGTTAGTAAGAAGAAGAAGCTGCAGAATTGGCTTGACTACTATCAGCTCAAATACTCTAGAAATAACTCTCAGATCCGACCTATGGTGAAGGTACCTAAAAAGGTTAAACTTGTTAATTCCTGTACTTGTTAAGTAATAACCGTATTCTCGTTACTCTTTAACAAACTCAGCTTGGGTGCCTTGGCTTGTGTGGACAAAAAGTTGACGCAATCGAACATTACAATGCTGAAGTTGATAAAACATCAAAAGAGGTAAGCTTTGTGGTCTTCTGGTTTCCGTTTTTTTTTGTGTGTCATCTTTATGCTTAATGTTTCCTTTTTTTGGTCTCCAAATCATTATTGTTTGTAGATTGCTGAAGAAAGGGAGAATGTTGTGAATGATCAAAAGTCAATCATGCCAGCATCTTTTGTCTCTTTCAAAACCCGTTGGGCTGCTGCTGTTTGCGCTCAGACCACACAGACCCGAAACCCAACCGAATGGTTAACAGAATGGGCTCCAGAGCCACGAGACGTGTTTTGGCCAAACCTTGCAATGCCATATGTTTCTTTGACCCTAAGAAGATTGGCCATGAATGTAGCCTTCTTCTTCCTTACCTTCTTTTTCATCATCCCTATCGCCTTTGTACAATCTCTTGCTACAATTGAGGGAATTGAGAAAGTTGCGCCCTTTTTGAAAGTCATTATCGAAAAGTGAGTTGTTTTCTTCTCCAACCATTGTTCACATTATTCATGAGTCATGACGCTCGATTGATAAGTCTTTTTATTTGCAGTGGCTTCATAAAATCTGTGATACAAGGTTTGCTAGCTGGTATTGCGCTGAAGCTTTTCCTCATCTTTCTGCCATCAATACTGATGACCATGTCTAAATTTGAAGGCTTTACTGCAATCTCATTCTTAGAAAGACGATCAGCGTCTAGATATTACATATTTAACTTAGTGAACGTCTTTCTTGCAAGTGTTATTGCTGGAGCTGCGTTTGAGCAGCTCAGCTCTTTCCTCAACCAATCGCCAAATCAGTATGCAGCACTCTGTCTTGATAAAATTTCATTCTTTTTGGATTATGGACTTCTCTAAAGACATTCTTTCTCGGTTTATGCAGAATTCCTAAGACCATTGGTGTGGCAATACCGATGAAAGCAACCTTCTTTATCACATATATAATGGTTGATGGTTGGGCAGGAGTTGCAGGAGAGATTCTCATGTTAAAGCCTCTCATTATATACCATCTCAAAAACGCTTTCTTGGTGAAAACAGAGAAAGACAGAGAAGCAGCAATGGACCCAGGAAGCATAGGTTTCAACACAGGAGAGCCTCAGATACAACTTTACTTTCTTCTCGGTCTTGTCTACGCTCCTGTGACACCAATGCTTCTTCCTTTTATCCTAGTCTTCTTTGGACTTGCTTACATCGTGTACCGTCATCAGGTATAAAAGTTGTTTCTTCCTCCTGATTTGAAGAGTCTGTAGAGACAAAATCTACAAACTTTAACATTTTTTCTTGTTTTCTCGTTCTCAGATCATAAATGTGTATAATCAAGAGTATGAGAGTGCTGCTGCGTTTTGGCCAGATGTTCATGGACGGGTTATAACGGCATTGATCATATCTCAGTTGCTTCTGATGGGTTTGTTGGGTACAAAACATGCTGCTTTTGCTGCACCGTTTCTCATTGCTCTTCCCGTGATTACCATCGGTTTCCACCGCTTCTGTAAAGGCCGTTACGAACCCGCCTTTGTGCGTTACCCCTTGCAGGTCAGTTTCTTGTAGATATCTGTGTAGTTCACTGTTTGTTCGGTTTCATGAGCTTGGAGATGGCAAATGTTAAATCTTTTACAGGAAGCTATGATGAAAGATACATTGGAGAGAGCAAAAGAGCCGAATCTGAACCTGAAAGGTTACCTGCAAGATGCTTATATTCATCCTGTTTTCAAAGGTGGTGACGATGACGATGATAATGATATGCTTGGAAAATTGGAGGAGGAAGTCATCATAGTGCCAACGAAACGCCAATCGCGGAGGAACACTCCGGCTCCAAGCAGAATCAGCGGCGGTTCTTCTCCGTCTTTGGCCGTTTTTAACGGCAAAGAAGTCTAGTTAACGGTTTTAAAAATATCATTTATGCATACGAAAATGTATGAACAAATTGTAAGATCTCAACTCGGTCTATCTAAAGATAGAAAGAGTTTTAGGGTTTGTAATTAGGGATTCTAAAAGAAGAATTTAAGAACGCGGTGAGATTTGGGAAATTAGGGTTTGTAAGCCGGTGAGGAATTGTTAGAAAGTCGGCGGAGAGATTTTAGGTTAAAAGTCGCTCTAAAGTCTCTCAAGCCGAAAGATATTAAGAAAAGCGTGTCCATTGAATGAATATCGAGTTCCCTTATATAGGGTTACAAGTCGGTTTACATGAAAAAGGAAAATAAGATAAATACCGAATATTTTCTAGAATATCGCCTTTATCTTTAGTTGGAATATTTCCCTTCTTCCGACTTTGGCGCGCGGCGCCTTTCTTTTGACACCGTCCTAACCCTAATGTAAGCCGGTCGCCTCAAGTTCGGTTTAACCTAAGTTTTACCGCCTTGGGCCTTATTCCCGACTTTCCATTTTGGGCCGACCTAAATTCATGAATAGGCCTGCTTAGGAAAGTGCTAATCTTGACTCTAACAATAAGCCCCCCCCCCCCAGTGTGGCGACTTCAAGTCGGCATTACGGGAAGTTAACTTGGTTTAAGAGATGATTTTTTGTAGGCCCATGGTTTGTTGCCCTGCTAATTTCACTTTTTTGTGAGGCCCATACTCTCTTTGGGCTGCTCCATCTTGTCCTATTACGGGCCGGTCCGAATCTGTTGGTTGGTTCGGCCAAATCGGGATTGATTTTCGGTCTAATCGCCGGTTAGGTATGAAACACGAAGCGTCGCCTTGGTAGTAGCGTGCCTCGAGTTGTGCGCCGTCATTTTCATTATAAGTAGTGCTCTCTCGCTTCTCACTCTTCATTTCGCTCAAGAGAAGAAGTTTGGAAGGTAATCCTCTTTCTCGATATTTATTTTTCCGATTATCGCTCCGCCGCTGCTCCGTTCTAGGTTCTATAGCTTTTTAGATCGAAACTTTGTTTTTCTCTGTGTTCTTCGCTTGTTCTTCACTAGTCATGTCTCTGATCCGTTGTTCAACAAGTAAAGACAAAGAAGTTGTTTCCGTCTCTTCTGCGGATGATTCTCCAAGTCGTCAACCTGATTCTCCCGCTTCTTCATCGTCGGGTACTTCTTCTGACCTGAGAAATCACCCAGTCCATTCTGTCGTGGAAGAGTTACGATGTCGTCGCGAGGCATCTCGTCAAAATGATGCCGCTGAGAGCTCGGGTCAGAAGGACTTAGTCATTCCTCAACTACGAAATTCTGACGTTAATGAGGAAGATATTACTATCGGTCAAGATGATTCCGAGGATGTGCCTCCTTCTGCGTTGCGGGCCGGTCCTTGTGAATTTTTTGGAAATGTCGCTGAGACCAAATCGAATGCGTCTTCAGTGAGATCTTTGCTTCGGGATTGCGGGGCTGACCCTAGGATCAAGGTTGTTATCCCTTTTCCGCTTGACCGTCCATGGACCGCTCCCCCGGGATACATAACTCTTTACGAGTCATATTTTGTCAATACTGACACTGGGGGCAGTCGTTGCTGGTTTCCCCTGCCCGACTTGCTGATCTCGTATTGTCATCGCCGCGAGATTGCCATCTCTCAGCTCTCAGCTGTTGCAGTTCGCCACATGGTTGGTCTTTTAGTGCTGGGAGCCGAAGCCGACATAACGATAACCGTGCAAATTTTCGAAGAAATGACATCTATAAATCGCATGAAGGCGACGAACCCAGGATGTTTTGCGGTTAAATTTAAAAGCGGTAATCGGGTTCTGACGGATGCGCCTAGTAAGATCAACAATTGGCAACGATCTTACTTTTTCGTCGAATTATCTTCTTTGGTCGTTCCTGACGAGCATAGGGAGCTTATCAGGACGTCTTGGAACACTGACTATGGTAGATATCGTCCCGATTTTGCTATCCTTTGAACGCGATCATTTACTTAATTCTTCTTTGTCTTTGCAGTGCAACATCCTTTCTTGCCGCCATATCCCAGGAACTTCTTTCCTATCCTCGAGCAGATTCAGTCTCTTGGTTTACGCAAGTGGTCCGATCTCACTCGCGAGCGTATCAACAAGTTCCTTCCGCGGATTTCCGAAGGTTCGTATGTCTGTTTCTTTGCTACCTCTATTTCTTTTATTTCTCTCTAACTTCTCGCTTGTTAATGCAGCTAAGTGGGATATTGGGAAGAAGGTTACCCCAGAAGAACTTGTCAAGCCGAAAAAGATGGGCAAGGTGCAGAGGATCGAGTCGGTTGATTACTCGAAGAAGATCTCGTCCAAGTCTTTGCCTTCCGCTAAACCGGTGAAGGATGTCTCCGTGCCGTCGCAGGGCGGGGATCAATCAGTTAATGAGGGAGATACGGTGGTTGCTCCTCAAACCGAGATTGTCCAGCCGGAAGTTGCGGCCCCGCTTTCCAAACTCCCGCCTAAGGCCCCATCTAAGAAGCGAACAGCGGAAGGTAGAGCAGATAAGGAAAAGTCGGCAAAGAAAGCCGCGGTAGCCGGTAAGGCTATTGTTTCTGACGAGGCGGCCACCCACACTCCTGAGAAGAGCCTTGATCCGTGGAAACGATTTTATCAGGAAACCGGGAACGTTGTTGATGCTCATGGAAATACGAAACCATTCGTTTCTTGTAAAGAAATTGTTCACGTCCGTCCCCGTGCTCCCATAAAGGAAGGAGATTCCCGTCCTTCCATTCACAACTTCGCTTATCAGTATGAGAGCGAAGTCCCTTTCATTGACAACCCTCGGGCGTGTTTTGATCTGTTGACCTGCGTCCGAGGGAACGAGAGAGACTGGCCGGTTCTGCAAGAGCTTCCTCATTCAGACGCCATTCTTAGGCTGAAGAATGCCGAAGCAACCGTAAGTCTTTTTCACCGAACCTTGCTTGCTTCTTTCTTTCCCTCTTTTTTTTTATTTTTAAGATATTTTTTCTTTCAGATGATCGCCGCGTCGAATCGTGTGGCTCTGGAGGCTTCTTGGAGTGCTAAGAAGATGGCTGACGCGGTAAACAAGCGGGATGAGCTTCTTAAGAAGGCTAAAGAGGAGAAAAAGGCTCTAGTGGCGGACAATGCGGTACTTGCGGACAAGCTTCGTAGTATGGAAGAGAAGTCGAAGGTTGATCTCCTCAATTTGCAGAAGAAGATGGAGGGCCAGCAGAAGTTCTATTCCGACATGGTTCGGAAGGAGAGGGATAGAGTTGAGGCCGCTGTTAGGGCGAAAGCACAAACTCATTTTGATCTTTTTCGACGGTACGTGAAGGATCAAGATATTGCTGTTTCCCTCCAGGTTGAGCAGGCCCAAATCTCTGGTCTGAGGAGCTGTTTAGAGAAGCTCAGTGGTGAAGGCATATCTTTCCCTCAGACTCTTTTGGATCAAATTGCTGCTGACGAGATTGCGGTGAACGCTAAAATCGACGAGACGGAGGTCGTGACCAAGGAAGAACTTACATTCGTTCTTTCCCCTGTCCAGCATCCTATTCTCAGTCTTCTCCGCGACTCTCCTCCTCCTGTTCCGCGTAACATTGATCAGTTCGGGACTAACCACGGAGTTATCCCGGAAGCTGTTCCTGCGGATCTTGTTCGATCTGTTAGCTCGGAGGTGGCGACTTTGGCTGGTGCTTCACGGTCGCAAGAGGAATCTGAAAAAGACAAGTGATTGTCGGGAGTTTTGATAACTTCCTTGTAATTTTCTTTTTGCTTTTGTTTTGTAAGAAACCTTTAATTTGCTTAATTTAAGCTTTGCTTTAATCTTTGATAGTGAATTGAATCAATCTATCCCTATTTTAAAGCTTTATTAAAACTTAATTAAATGTTGGTTTGAAAATATGTCTTAAGTCGCACCGATCCTGTCTAGTTATGTTTTTGGACAACTTTTAGGCAGTTTGGTGAGAATGCATATTCCTTAAGACATATTTAGATAAAAACCTGTTATCAACGATTTAGTGACTTGTAATTCAACTAATCTCGCTTTTGACAAACCAACCGTGATCAAGTCTTAGACTTGTAGTGATTTTTACCACTAAGTCGTGCTTATATCGACTTTCACTTCACTTTGCCATAAGGCGGTTTGCGAGTCTTATGGTTGCTCGGCTTTATTCTAAGGGTGGGAGAATGTGCGAGTCTTTTGTGCTCGGCTTATTTATTATCTCCTTTCGCAAAGAATTTGCGGGACGGATCCCGGCTTTTCCTTACCACGATGTGCACCTCGTGCGCAAGGAAGACCACACCCCTGGCCAGGAGGTATGATGCTAATGGTGCAAGTCATTGCTCGTCTTTCTGCGAGTCATTGCTTGTCTTTCTGCGAGTCATTGCTCGGCTTTCTGCGAGTTGATACTCGGCTTTTTGCGAGTTGATACTCGGCTTTTTGCGAGTTGATACTCGGCTTTTTGCGAGTTGATACTCGGCTTTTTGCGAGTTGATACTCGGCTTTTTGCGAGTTGATACTCGGCTTTTTGCGAGTTGATACTCGGCTTTTGTTAGTATCATCAAATATTTGAATACTAAAGAGAGATTTTACCTGATTTTCGGCTTTGCCTGTCTTCCAAGACGGTAAATTATCTGAAAAAATGGGATTTTATTAGATTTGTGACTGTGCCGGTAAAGGCTGCCTACGTATCTCCCGAGGAAGAATCAAGTCACTCGTAGTTCTTAGTACATGATCTTCTCTTTTTTTTTTTTTTTTTTTTTTTTTTGGCGACTCGCCGTCTTTAGTGGTACTCCTTCAGGCTTGCCGAGTTCCAGGATCGAGGTAAAGCCTGGCCTTTTGTTGACTCAAGCTCGTAGACTCCTGGTTTGACGACTTTGGTGACTTTGTAGGGTCCTTCCCATTTTGCCCCAAGTTTTCCTGCTCTCCACTCCTTGGTGTTTTCGTACACTTTACGGAGGACGAAGTCACCGACTTGAAAATGGCGTTCCTTGACTTTCTGGTTGTAGTACCGAGCTGCGAGCTGTTGGTAGTTCTGAATCCTGAGTAGGGCTCGATCCCGTTCTTCCTCTAAGGTGTCGAGAGCCTGGATTAGCATTTTTTCATTGATTTCGGTATGGTGTGGCATGAGAGAGCGGCGGAGAGTGTAAATGTTAGCCTCTGCCGGTACCATTGCTTCCACGCCAAAGGCTAAGGAAAATGGGGTGGCTCCTGTTGCACTGCGGGGTGTCGTTCTATGCGACCAGAGGACTCCGTCTAACTCATCTGCCCAAACTCCTTTTTTGTTTTCGAGGCGTTTTTTGATGCCGGCAATGATGGTTTTATTTGTGGCTTCGGCTTGGCCATTCCCCTGAGGATACCTTGGTGTCGACTTGCTAAGGCGTATATCCCACTTCTTGCAGAATCCTTCGAATACTTTCGAGATGAACTGTGAGCCGTTATCTGTGACGATCTCATAAGGTAGCCCAAAATGACATATTATATATTTCCAGACGAAATTTTGAACCTCGACATCGTGGATGGCGACGTAAGCCTTGGCCTCTACCCACTTTGTGAAGTAGTCGGTCATAATGAGCAGAAAACGTCTTTGATTGGATAACGGTAATGGTCCAACGATATCCATTGCCCATCTCATGAATGGGTAAGCCGCAGTTGACGTTGTGAGCAGCTCTGTAGGTCGATGTATGAATGGTGCATGTCGCTGACACTTTTCACACTTGTTAGAATAGGTCTCGCAGTCGGTTATCATAGTCGGCCAATAGTGACCATTCAACTTGATTTTGAGGGCGAGAGACCTGCCCCCGGAGTGGTTTCCGCATGCTCCAGAGTGCGTTTCTTCGAGAACCCGACTTACTTCGTCTCCGTTTATGCATCTGAGGAGGATCTTGTTAGCTGAGTATTTGTAGAGGATACCTTCATGTATAGTGTACCGCGCGCTTCTGACTTTAAGTCGTCGTGCTTCCCATTTATCTTCTGGGAGCTTCCCTTCCGTCAGGTATGCTCTTATCGGAAGTCGCCAGTCTTTGTTGTCGTCGGTTAGAACAGCGATGAGGTCTACGCCCTTTGCTTGAATATTGTAGCACATGTCGTTTTTATCACTCAGGATTATTTCTTCATTTTCTTCCTGAGTGCTTTCGGGGGGCGGGATGCTTGGCTCGTGGATCGTCTCTACCGGGATCTGTCGACAGAGATTGGGATTAGATGCCAGCGATGCAAGTGCATCTGCCGGGGCATTCTCCTTTCTTGGTATCTGGACAATGTCGAAAAATTCGAAAGAACTGGTGAGTTCCAACGCCGTCTTTCGATAAGCCTCCATTCGTTCATTTTTAGCTTCGTAGTCGCCGTTGATCTGGTTGGCTACAAGCATGGAATCACAATGGGCCAAGAGATGTCGTACTCCGATTTCTCTGGCTAGTCTGAGACCGGCTAACAAAGCTTCGTACTCGGCTGTGTTGTTAGAAGCCGTGAAACCTAGTTTGAATGATTGCTCTAATATCTCGCCGGTTGGTGATATGAGACGTATCCCTATCCCGGCTCCTTTTTTAGATGAAGCCCCATCAACGAACAGCTTCCAATTTTTGTCTTCTCTTTCGGTACCGACATCCAATTCAGGTGATAATTCGACAAGGAAATCAGCTATTACCTGTGATTTGGCGGTTGTCCTGTTCCTGTACTCGATGTCGTACTCACTTAACTCTATTGCCCACTTGGCTAGACGACCAGACTGTCCCGGGCTATGAAGTATCGTTCGAAGAGGTTGACTGCTTAATACAGCAATCGGATGTGATTGAAAATAAGGTCGCAGCTTCCGTGCCGAGATGACGATTGCGAAAGCCAGTTTTTCCATTGCAGGATACCTGGTTTCGGCTCCGTTCATTGTTTTGCTGACGTAGAAGATCGGCTTCTGTTCTCCTCGATCTTCCCGAACTAGCACGCCACTTACTGCTGTTGTTGAAACGGCGATATAAAGTAGTAATGTCTCACCATTCTCGGGTTTAGACAGTATCGGCGGGTTTGACAAGTAGTCCTTGAGTTGGACGAAGGCTTCTTGACACTTCTCGTCCCACACGAATCTTTTGTTCCCTCGTAGGAGCTCGTAAAAGGGCAGACATTTATCCGTTGACCGGGATATAAACCTGTTCAAGGCGGCTATGCGGCCAGTGAGGCGTTGTACCTCTCGAGTGTTCTTGGGAGATGGTAAGTCGATTATAGCTGTGATCTGTTTTGGGTTAGCTTCTATTCCTCTCTGAGTTACCACGTATCCTAGGAACTCTCCCGATGTCACCCCAAATGTACACTTAGTTGGATTAAGTTTCATGCCGTATCGGTTAAGGATGTTGAAACATTCCTTTAGATGACCGACATGCTGAGAGGCAATCAGGGATTTGACTAGCATGTCGTCGATATAAACTTCCATTGTTGCGCCAAGTTGCCCTGCAAACATCCGGTTTACCAGCCGCTGGTAGGTGGCGCCGGCGTTTTTGAGGCCGAAAGGCATGACTTTGTAGCAATACGTGCCTCGTTCAGTGATGAAGGCCGTCTTTTCTCTGTCGTCTGGGTTCATGAGGATTTGGTTATATCCTGAGAACGCATCCATGAACGATAGCAGTTCGTTCCCGGCCGTCGCCTCAACAAGTCGGTCGATGTGCGGCAGCGGGAAACTATCCTTGGGGCAAGCTTTGTTGAGGTCCGTGAAGTCGACACACACTCTCCACTTCCCATTTTTCTTCTTTACGACCACTGGATTGGCCAGCCAGTCAGGATATTTGACTTCTTGGATTGAACCGGCTTCGAGTAGTTTCTCTACTTCATCGTTGACTACTTTAGCTCTTTCTGGGCCGAGTTTTCGCCTCTTTTGCTTGACTGGCTTGTAGGTCGGATCGACATTCAACTCGTGAGTTGTAATGGTTGGGTTGATACCCTTCATATCCTTCATTGTCCACGCAAACGTTGTAACGTTTTGCTGTAGGAAGGTGATTAGTTCCTCTTTGATGTCGTCCGGTAATCCTGCGCCAATGCCCACACACTTGCTTGCATCTGATTCGTCAATGATGACTTGCTGGATTAGTTCTTTCTCCGGTCCTTTTCTTCCGTGTTCTGTGTTGATCATGCAGGAAGGCACCCTGATCTTATGTTCTCTCGCGAAACACGACCGACTTGCGCTCTGGCATCCTTTGACTGTCTGAATTCCTTTGGGTGTCGGGAATTTCAGACATTGATGGTACGTCGAGGATACCGCCTTCATGCTATATAGCCATGGAGTTCCAAGGATCACGTTATAGATGGTTGGCTTGTCAATGACGTGAAACCTCACCAATCTGTTAACTCCTCCTGCGAAGACAGGCCGGACTAAAAGAGAGATCACTTTCGACGATTGAACTGCACTTTGATATCCAGATTGGAACTGGATTTGAACCCACCTGAGGTTTACTCCCTGGTTCAGAAACAACTACCTGTTTTGCCCGCTTCTAAGGAAGACAACTTGATCGTTCCAATCGTGTACGTCGTCTCACTTGTGAAC
This sequence comes from Orychophragmus violaceus, assembly GCA_030180135.1. Taxonomy (NCBI): domain Eukaryota; kingdom Viridiplantae; phylum Streptophyta; class Magnoliopsida; order Brassicales; family Brassicaceae; genus Orychophragmus; species Orychophragmus violaceus. The sequence goes on from CM058237.1 coordinate 83,264,536, forward strand.
CCGGTGAGCGGCTTGGCCTTCTGCTTGATATCCTCCTCCTTAATGTCCATCTTCTTGAGTGTATCTAGGAAAATTAAGTCTATTGAACTCCCGGTGTCCACCAGTATTCGAGATACTTGGCAACTTCCGATCAGAAGCTCAACCACCAGTGGGTCGTTATGAGGGTAGTGAGTTCCATAGAGGTCCTGGTCGGTAAAGATGACGGGCGGATCGTCTGATAGGATTGGTTGAGGCGCCTTTTGCGCGGCCAATGCTAGGCGTTCATAGACCTTGATTGACCGGACCGAATCATTTACGGAGATTAGACCACCCATGATCATGTTGATTCTTCGGATGGTCTTGGGGGTTTCTTCTTCGTCCTCCTCTTCTTCTTCACGGTTACGTTTCAAAGCTATGCTTTTGATACGCCGTGGCGGCTTATCTTGCTTGGGAGCCTGCTCGTCAGCTTTGTCTTCCTTCTTTTCCGACTCTTCCTTCTTCAACCTCTCGATGGCCGCCTTGATTTCCTCATTCGAAAGTCGGGAGTAGAGTGCGTTTCTGAGGTTCCGACATTCAGCTGTGTCGTGCGACGTGGCTTGATGGTATTCGCAGTACTTGTCTCCCGTGGTGGAGGCTGTCTGCTGCGCCTTCTTTGTCTCTTTACCTCTCTTATTCCACGGTTTTGATGGCCGGGACTTGTCGGTACCGTCCACAACCATTGTTTTGGCGTTTTTGCTGTCGTAGTGCTGTCTGGGTTCTCTTTCTTCCTTCCTATCTGTTTGTTTACCAGAACCAAACCTCTTTGCCAATGCGACCTTCTTCTCCTCCAATTCCACGAACTTGTTTGCTCGATGGAGTGCGTCTTCGATGGTTAGTGGCGGGTTGACGACTAAATCTTGGTAAAATGGCGACTCGTGCCAGACGGCGTTTGTCAGGGCTGCGATAGTGAATTTATCCGGTGCCTCAGCTCGCGTCATCACTGCCCTGAACCTCTCTACGAAATCTTTCAAAGTTTCCTTCTTCTCTTGCGTCATTGATATCAACGCGCTTAGTGAAGTATCTTTGCGAATGTAGGCAAAGTGATGCCTTACGAACGCCCATGTGAGATCCGAGAAGCTGTCAATTGATTTGGAGGGAAGTCGGGAGAACCAGTTCAGCGCGTCTCCTTCCAGGGTTTCGGTGAACAGTTGGCAGAAGCCGATGTCACGCTCCTCATTCGACGAGAACCGCGCCTTTGCCGCCATGATCTTGAACGTTGTGAGATGGGTCGCTGGATCTTTTGTGCCATCGTACATCGGTAACCTGAGCTTCTCTCTTTGCCTGATATACGTATTTGTGATGCGCGAAGTGAAGGGAGTCCTACGGGTTTCCTCGATGATTCGGTCTATCTCGGGTGCGGATCCCTTCACGCCATGGACCTCCCCCTTTAATTCTTTTAGGGTGTCTTTGAGCTCAATCAGTTGTTTTTCGACATGGTTGCGACTTGCTCCGCGAATAGACGCTCCGTGAGTTTTCTCGTACGACATACCTCGCTCGCGGCGATAGTTGTCTCGGTGCGAGCCATTCTCACGTCGCGAATTTCGTCTGTGGTGCACGTCCCGTGTCCGGTGACTGGTATATTCTCCTCTGTCGGGTGAATACCTCTCATCACTTTGGTTGTTATGTCTCTGACTTTCGCTCCGTTTGGGTCTTTCAGAACCTTCCCTCCGATGTGAGCTCCGCTCGCGAGCATCCTGGTCGCCCTCCTTACGCGGGTTGCTCCTGGACTCGCTGCTGTGGCTCTGTTCATGGTGGCTTTCCTCAGATGTGCTATAGACCAGTCGTCTAGCGACTTTGTCTTTCACCTTTGAAGGCACCTCTTTCCTGGGTTTTCTCGACCGTTGTCCTGAAAGGATCTTTGCTTGCTCTGTCTGCAGTAGGTCGAATTTCTTTGAGAACGTTTTGATCAAGTCGTTCTGTGACTCGATCTTGGCCATTAGAGTGGCTAAGGTCTTGTCTTGCTCGATCTGAGCTTCTGTTTCGCTGAGTGACGGGGCATGTTTGCCGTCATCCCTAGCTTTGTTCTTGGCGGTGTTTCGCGGCTGCTTGCCGCCTTTGGCAGCCTCACCTTCGTGATCACTCTGGTTGTAATCACTTCCCTCATGGTCGCTTAGGTCAACCTTAGGGTTTTCCGAATCTGTTTCGTTACCGTTTCCCGACATCTTGTTTCAGAAATTTCTCTTAGAAATCCCCACAGTCGGCGCCAATTGTAAGATCTCAACTCGGTCTATCTAAAGATAGAAAGAGTTTTAGGGTTTGTAATTAGGGATTCTAAAAGAAGAATTTAAGAACGCGGTGAGATTTGGGAAATTAGGGTTTGTAAGCCGGTGAGGAATTGTTAGAAAGTCGGCGGAGAGATTTTAGGTTAAAAGTCGCTCTAAAGTCTCTCAAGCCGAAAGATATTAAGAAAAGCGTGTCCATTGAATGAATATCGAGTTCCCTTATATAGGGTTACAAGTCGGTTTACATGAAAAAGGAAAATAAGATAAATACCGAATATTTCCTAGAATATCGCCTTTATCTTTAGTTGGAATATTTCCCTTCTTCCGACTTTGGCGCGCGGCGCCTTTCTTTTGACACCGTCCTAACCCTAATGTAAGCCGGTCGCCTCAAGTTCGGTTTAACCTAAGTTTTACCGCCTTGGGCCTTATTCCCGACTTTCCATTTTGGGCCGACCTAAATTCATGAATAGGCCTGCTTAGGAAAGTGCTAATCTTGACTCTAACACAAATGTCAAATATGTAGGACATCTACTACCTTTATAAATTATATGTACATAGAGAAAGTTTGGAGATTGTTTGAAATAGGTTTGTGTTTGCTGAGATGTTGATGATGGGTTTTAATGTTAAATAATTAAATTCCAGGTGTATTTTCGTTTTTTTTTTTAATTATTCGATTTCTGCGGTTAGTTCCACAATCTTCACAAGTAAAATAATTCAAACTGACATGTAGAATAGTGCTAAAACATTTGTTCATTTTGGACACAGTTCTTATAGCTTCAGGCATCCTTGCATGCCAAATATTGGTGACATGAATGAAACTTATATTTTAAAAGTTTTTCTAGGTATTTGCAGAGCTTTTTGTTCAAGCAACAATCTGTAACGCCTTCGGTGCGTTATTTTTTGTAGGTCCGACCGAGTAATTTACTGACCCTGCAATCACCACGTGACCTTTTCCTATGTATTTTGTCCTCACACACATGCTACCACAAATCACTTCCCGGAAGGTCACCCATCCTGGGACTACTCAAGTCTAAGCACGCTTAACTCTGGAGTTCTTTCAGGCAACTGATCGGAAAAGGCAAATGCACTTGGTGATATAGGTAGCCAAATTAATTCATTTAAGCATTTCTTAAATGGGCTGGGCCCAGTATGTTACAATTCTCCCCCACTTAATGGAAATTCGTCCCCGAATTCCGCATCTCATAATCGAAGCAACCATAACCCTCAAACCCCAGGATTGTTTTCCGAGACAGAATCGGTTTGACTTCCCTGAGCTCTTATACCAATTGTAACGCCCCGTCCGCCCCTACCGGTGAGTCACCCATCCCTCTATCGGGCTCGTGGGCCCCACCCCTACCCGACGGTCGGTGCATTATCTTTCGTAGGCCCGACCGAGTAATTTACTGACCCTGCAATCACCACGTGACCTTTTCCCATGTGTTTTGTCCTCACACACATGCTACCACGAATCACTTTCCGGAAGGTCACCCATTCTGGGACTACTCTAGTCCAAGCACGCTTAACTCTGGAGTTCTTTTAGGTAAGTGATCGGAAAAGGTAAGTGCACTTAGTGATATAGATAGCCAAATTAATTCATTTAAACATTTCTCAAATGGGCTGGGCCCAGTATATTACACAATCCATCTTTATTGTTAGCAGTTAGGATCTCCTACATCTATTCTTCAGATATTCTAGAGATATTCTAACTATAAGATTTGTGTATATCTTGTAAAGATCCTCTTGTAACTATTATATAAGCTCACGTAGCATATCAATAAAGATCATACAATTCCAAACCTTTACATGGTATCAGAGCTCTTATGATATACTCAAATCTTTAACCCTTTTTCGTTTCCATAATCTTCAATGGCACCATCGAATGCTGAATCAGCTCTTGCCTTTAACATCACCGATCCCAAAACTCCAATAATCTCACTCAACATGAGTGTGATCACCAAACTAACCGCATGCAATTTCCTCACATGGAGACTGCAACTAAGTGAGATGTTGGAGGCTCACGAACTCCAAGTCTTCATCGCCGACACAGACAACACACCACCGGCGACCATCACTGACACAACCGGCGTTGTCAAAACAAATCCAGCGCTCCAAATCTGGACGCGACAAAACAAACTACTGTACAGCCAAATCATTGGCACACTCAGTCTGTCAATTCAATCAATCGTTTCCCGAGCCAAGACAACGAGAGAAATATGGAACACTATGTTGGGAATGTCCTGAAATCTATTGTACTTACTCCAAGTGAAAGTCGTATTGTCGAGATGAGACAATCATATGACACTGGGCAGTCATAATGCTTTGCTAGAAGCCACTTATGATCAATGAGTTTAGGACTCATTGCTAGTGTTATATGATCCTACAGGGTCACACACCTAAGCAAACTGGACGTAGTATATGAGGTTGATCATTAATGTAATGATCGGGTGAATGCATATTTGATATGCATTCAATACAAAGTTTCTGGACAGTGTCGATCGACACAATAAGTGTGTCGGTCGACACAGATCGACAGTGTCGATCGACACAGAGAGTGTGTCGGTCGACACGACTCGTGGATTACCATATTAATTCGGTTTAATCGTTGGTTAATTCCGTTGTGGTTTAAGTCGACATATATAAGATATATGGTCGACCTAAACTCGATCTTAACCTAATTCACAGCCACCAGAACTAGAAAAGAAACCTCTCAAGAGATTAGATCTCTATAGGCACTAGCATCCCTCTTGTTCAGTTTGTGTGTGTGTGGATACCAGTAGAGGCGCAGCATTTGAGGCGCTCTAGATCTCGATTATCTGCAAATCTTCCGCTGCTAATCACCAGGTAATTCTGAGATCCCAATGATTCAATTACATGAACCCTAGATCCTAGGCTTGGAATTCAGACCACGGTTGCCTAATTGGATTAGGAACTGCTAGAAATTCCTTCAGTGGTATCAGAGCTTTAGGGTTCCATTGAATCTGTAGCATGTTGATTAGATTAGTTGAATCTGAATCTGTGTATGGTTGATACAAACTTGCTAAAATTCGTTTTCATGAAAATCTAGTTTTTTAAGGTTTTTTGACTTGAAAACGATTAGGTTTTATCGCCTTGTGTCGATCGACACCAATCCGGTATCGGTCGACACAAAAGGATAACCCGAATAAAATTGTTTTCGCCTAGTGTCGATCGACACAAGAGTTGTGTCGGTCGACACCAACCTCGCGAAATTGATAAATCGGTTCAATTGGATTGGACCGGTTATCGAGCTTGGTTAATGATGGTTGAAAACTGTGAATGGTTTAATTGCGATTGGTTTGATTAGTTTGGTATCGACCGATGCTAGTGTAGCATCGATCGACACTGACCGGTATTCAAAACCGGATCAATTGGATTGATCGGTTATCGCGGATTGCTTTTGGTTATTCTGCATCGATCGACACTATAGTAGTGTCGGTCGACATCAGATTCGATGGTTTAGGTTATGGAACCTGAAATCACAGAACCAAAGCAAGATAAATCAATTAATTAGAAGAATTAAAACATAATAAAACTGAACGTTTTAAATGGTTCCGTTCCTCAACCAAATATCAAGTGATACTTGATGTCTTTCCAATCTTGTCAACTGTCAAGACCCATTTAATTGTGCGATAGACTTGCAGTGCAAGATGTACACAATTTCATGAGTAAGACATAGGTAATCGTGTTGATGGATTTGCAGTGCAAGACATCAACAACTACATGACTGAAGAGATTGGTTTACTTGACTGGGCCATCAAAATCGTTTTGGGCTCAGAGACATCAGGTGGATTGGGCATGAGATGTCGATCCACAACCAAGAGTTATATTGGATATAACTAGCAAAGTTGTTGCTTACCTAGATAACTAAATTTGGGTGATAGCCAGTGGCTCACTCAAGTTTAGTGAAGTATGGGTCTTGGATCATTATATTCATTTGAGGAAACATTCTTTGAATATAATGCGAGTTTTCTTAATAGTTAAGACTTCTCATTTCTTGAACATCATAATTAAACCTCCCTTGTTTTTCCAGCTATGTCTAGCACAAACCATCGTAACAATTTCTCCCTGCGATCCGTCCTTGAGAAGGACAAGTTAAATGGATCAAACTTTCTTGAATGGTATCGGAACTTGAGAATTGTTCTCAAACAGGAGAAAAAGAACTATGTCCTTGAGAAAGTTCTCCCCAAGAAGTACCGAGCCAATGCCTGGCAGTCAGATAAGGATGCTTGGGATAAGCATTCTAATGATGCGGTGGATGTGAGTTATCTCATGTTGGCTACCATGAACTCGGAACTGCAGAAGCAATATGAGTACGTGGAGTCGCCAATAGAGATGATCACTGGCCTAAAAAGTATATTTCAGGAGCAGGCACGAACTCAGAGATACCAGACGGTAAGATCTCTGATTGAGTGCAAGCTACCAAATGGCGAACCAGTTAGTCCTCATGTCATTAAGATGATGGGTTATATTGATAACCTGGGGAAACTGGATTGTCCCATTAGCCAAGAATTGGCTACTGACATCATTCTACAGTCACTGCCGTCAAGCTATGATCAATTTGTTATGAATTATAACATGAAGAACTTGACGAAGACGTTGACTGAATTGCATGGGATGCTTAAGACTGCTGAACCTAACATCAAGAAGGACACCCCAAATGTCCTTATGGTACAAAAGGGTAAAAAGTTTAAGAAACTTTGTAAGAACAAAGGTGATGGCAAGACAAGCTCGATTGTGAATCCAAGCGAGTCTGGCCATGCTCCTAAGGTTAAAACCAGTCCTTCTGAAGATGTTAAGTGCCGTTATTGTAATGGTTATGGGCATTTGAAAAGAAACTGCAATAAATTCATGGAAGATTATGAGAAGCTGAAGAAGACGTACGAGACTTCTTCTTCAGGTATTTATGTTATAGAAGTAAATGTTACTTCTTATAGTTCTACTTATTGGGTATTTGATACCAGCTGTGGTACTCATATTTTGTGAAAATGTGCAGGGCCTGAGCAAAAGTAGGACTATGGAGAAAGGACAAGTGGATCTACGCGCGGGAAATGGAGCAAGAGTTGCTGCATTAGCCGTAGGAGTATTTCATTTGTTTTCTTTTATGGCATGTTTTGAACTTAAAACTGTTACTATGTACCTGCTATGAGCAGAAAGATTATTTCTATTCCTTGTTTGGATATGGAAGGATATCAGTTTTCAAATTAAGAATAAGTGTTATTCATTTGATTACAATGATATATTTTATAGTAGCAATCCATTAGAGAATGGACTTTATGTTCTAAACAAGAATGTGCCTAACTATAACATTAATACCAAGAGATTCAAGTCAAATGATACGAATCGAACTTCTCTCTGGCATTGTCGTTTTGGGCCACATAAATGAGAAATAGATTCAGAAGCTCCATAGTGATGGGCTTTTGGGCTCATCTGATTATGAATCATAATGAGTAAAGTGAATCTTGTTTATTGGGTAAAATGACGAAGGCCCCTTTCAACAAAGGTAGTATCGATCGACACAAACGGTGCGTCGGTCGATACAAGTTGCGAACGAACAAAATGAAAGGGCCAGAGGCTTATTGGGCTTTATACATACGGATGTATATGGGCCGATGAACACTAGTGCTAGAGGAAAATTTCAGTACTTCATTACCTTTACTGATATTTTCAGTAGGTACGTTTATGTCTTATTTATAAGACATAAGTCAGAATCTTTGAAAAGTTCAAAGAGTTCCAAAATGAAGTACAGAATCAATTTGGCAAAGGTATTAAACCTCTAAGATGAGATCATGGAGGTGAATACTTAAGTCAAGAATTTAGTGATCATCTGAGAGATTGTGAAAGTGTTTCACAATTCACTCCTCCTGAATCAGACTTTATTAGATATGGTTCGATCAATGATGAGTCACTTAGATCTTCCATTATCCTTCTAAGAATACGCTCTAGAAATGTCTGAGTTTACATTAAATAGAGTTCCATCAAAATCAGTTACAGAGATACCACATGAGATGTGGAATGGAAATGTTTCTGATTTATCCATCATGGAGATTTGGAGTTGCGAGACTTATATAAAACGTTTAATCTCTGATAAGCTCACACCCAAATCTGATAAGTGCTACTTCATTGGTTGCCCTAACAAAACCAAGGCATGTTACTTTTACAACCAGTTCGAGAACAAATTGTTTGTTGCTCGGAACTATGTTCTCTTAAGAAAGATTTTCTTTCCAAGAAGAACAGTGGGAGTAAAAGTACAACTCGAAGAAATTCGAAAGTCACAGGAGACTGCTTTACCTGATGAGGAAGAGCAGCAGTTGGATCTACAAAGAGTTTTAGAACCTGCACCTGTGGTGCCTAAAGTCTATAAAGGATCTGGTGAATGTATATTCGATGTACATTCAAATGCGAGTTTCTGAAGAAGTGTCGATCGACACAAACGTTGTATCGATCGACACAGATCGCGAACCAAAATATTTTGGTTTATGACGCAATTAACTACGGTTTAAATCTTGGTTAAGTAGGTCGTGGTAAAAGTATACATATGAGATATGTGTGCGCGACTTTTACAGGAAACTGAAGCTCGCAGATCCGAAAGGATCCGTCACGAACCCGAGAAATGTGGATTTCTCGTAACCAATTGCCGTGATCTACTGATCATTGAAAGTGACGGGCCTGCGAATTTTGAAAAAGCAATGATGGGCCTTGACTCCGAAAATGGCTGAAAGCCGCTGAATCCGAAATGGGATCCATGTCACAGAACCAAGTATGACTTGGGTTGATTTACCCGATGGTGTAGAAACCATTGTGAGTAAATGGATTTTCAAGAAGAAAAGATGACATGGATGGTTATATTCAAATATAAAAAGCTAGGTTGGTGGAAAAAGGTTTCAAGCAAATTCATGGTGTTGACTATGAAGAAACCTATTCCCCAGTCAACATGCTTAAAGTCCATTCAGATTCTCCTAGCAACCGCCACTCATAATGGTTATGAGATCTAGCAGATGGATGTGAAAACAATTTTCCTTAATGGAATTCTGGAAAGGGATGTGTACATGACACAACCTGAAGTTTTCATTGATCCTAATGAAGCTAGGAAGATATGCAAGCTTCACCGATCCATTTATGGATTGAAGCAAGCATCTCGGAGTTGGAATCTTCGTTTTGATAAAGCAGTCAAAAGGTTTGACTTCGTCATTAATGAAGAGGAACCGTATGTTTACAAAAGGACTAGTGGGAGCGCAGTTGCATTTCTGGTATTGTATGTTGATAACATACTACTTCTTGGAAATGAAATTTCATTGTTTCAGTCTGTTAAGACTTGACTCTAAAGTTGTTTTTCGATAAGAAATATGGGAGAAACCATGTACATTCTTGGAATAAGAATCTATGGAGATATATTAGACAAGCTAATTGGATTGTGTCAAGATACTTATGGTGATAAGGCCTTGCACAGGTCCAGTATGCAGGATTCCAAGAAGGACTTCGTGCAATGACTCTTGGTATTACTCTTAGCAAGACGCAGTGTCCTTGGACACACGCTGAGCAAGAGCGAATGAGGGTCAGACTACTGCTAAAGGCATTAGATGTCTTAAGATGTGATCTTAATTTTAGTGGGAGTCATTGTTGTTAATTTTAGTTATGATATGATGTTCGTATAAACATAATTTGATTATGTTATTGAAATCTGACATCTGTATTATTTAATAATGGTTATTAAATAATAGTCCCAAAGTAATTTATGACATTTTATAGGTCATCAAGTATGTGACTTGATCATGAAACCCTATAAGTGATAAATGACATAAATTAAGTTGGTCCCTGGTCAAGGTTGTTAAAGTGGGACATTAACAACCGCGTGAGACTAGTATATGAGGTGACTGATGACTAAGTTTCATGGAGTCATTAATAAGAGTATTAAAGTCAATCACATAGATATGCGTTAGAGAACACATGATCGGACATGACCCACTGATGAGAACTCTACGGGATAGTTATATAAGTGTCATGAGAGTTTTCATTACGACTATAGAGTATAGTCCTTAGACCTGAGTTCATCATGTTTTCTTACATGTGAATTGGTCCGCTTTAACCTTGTCAAACGTCAGCCGTAACTGGTGACTATAAAGGCATTGATTGGGCGTATCATGAAGCGAGTGAAGAAACAGGGATGGAACAAGATGGGATTTGTCTCTCCTATATAACAGGAGATAAATATCTCAGGGCCCATCGAAGATTTGATACTTAGAAATGTGTGGCCACACTCAAACGAGGTGATTGTCAGTCGTTTGTCTTGTCAGTATAAATCGGAGTTCGATGAACATGATCTTGGCTAAATAAGAGTGACACAGATCTTGCCTTATGCCAAATCGAGATATAAGGACGAAGGGATTGGAGGAATAGATGATTCCAGTACAAGTGGGAGATTGTTGGGAATGTCCTGAAATCTATTGTACTTACTCCAAGTGAAAGTCGTATTGTCGAGATGAGACAATCATATGACACTGGGAAGTCATAATGCTTTGCTAGAAGCCACTTATGATCAATGAGTTTAGGACTCATTGCTAGTGTTATATGATCCTACAGGGTCACACACCTAAGCAAACTGGACGTAGTATATGAGGTTGATCATTAATGTAATGATCGGGTGAATGCATATTTGATATGCATTCAATACAAAGTTTCTGGACAGTGTCGATCGACACAATAAGTGTGTCGGTCGACACAGATCGACAGTGTCGATCGACACAGAGAGTGTGTCGGTCGACACGACTCGCGGATTACCAGATTAATTCGGTTTAATCGTTGGTTAATTCCGTTGTGGTTTAAGTCGACATATATAAGATATATGGTCGACCTAAACTCGATCTTAACCTAATTCACAGCCACCAGAACTAGAAAAGAAACCTATCAAGAGATTAGATCTCTATAGGCACTAGCATCCCTCCTGTTCAGTCTGTGTGCGTGTGGATACCATTAGAGACGCAGAATTTGAGGCGCTCTAGATCTCGATTATCTGCAAATCTTCCGCTGCTAATCACTAGGTAATTATGAGATCCCAATGATTCAATTACATGAACCCTAGTTCCTAGGCTTGGAATTCAGACCAGGGTTGCCTAATTGGATTAGGAACTGCTAGAAATTCCTTCACACTCTATCCAGTACGTATGGAAAGCCATCACGTGCTCATGTCAAACAGCTCCGACAACACTTAAGGAAGACATCCAAAGGAACGAAAACTGTACAAGAGTACATGATGGATATCGTTTCCAAAAACGATCAACTGGCTCTCCTAGGTGCTCCAATGGATCATGAAGATCTGCTGGATATCATCCTCGATGGACTCTCTGATGACTACAACCCAATTGTAGACGCAATCAATGGCAGAGACTCACCCATCTCTTTGGAGGAACTTCACGAAAAGCTGCTAAACAGAGAGAATGCTCTCAACGTGAACACGGATCTCGCTGTCTCACCTATCACAACAAACAGTGCGCAAACTCAATCTGCACCACAACAACAGTATCAAAACCAACAACGTGGACAGAACAACTCCTATCGTGGCGGATACAGAAATCAAAAACCCTACCAAGGAAAATGACAAATTTGCAATGAGCAGGGCCACAACGCAAGGCGTTGCCCCCAGTTCACGTCCCAGAAACAGCAGTATCAACAACCTCCACCACCGCAACCATCGCTCCAATGGCAGACGCATCCCCGACCTTCACCACCACAACAATGGCGTCAACAAGCTCATCATACCACCACGAGCTCTCCGGACATGTCTCCTTGGCTTCTCGACAGTGGTGCGTCACACCACATAGCCACAGATCTCCAAAACATGTCACTCCACACTCCTTATCAAGGTGGTGAGGACGTCATGGCGGGCAACAGTGCTGCTCTCCCAATCAGCCATTCTGGTTCTGCTGTCTTATCTTCTCACATTTGTCCTATTACTTTATCAAATGTTTTGTGTGTTCCATCAATGGAGAAAAATCTGATCTCGGTTAATAAACTCTGCCGAACTAATAATGTCATGGTTGAACTGTCTCCTTTGAAGATGCAATGAGTTGGAGCATGAGTTACGACAGATGCTGAATCAAGCAACGTGTGCAACAACGACTAAGTCAACAATGTAGAGCGTGAGCTGGCACAAAGAGATATGGAAATCATGGATACAATAAGCTTACAAGGACAAACCTAAAGATGAGTAGCTGAGCTGGATGTGAAGATCAGTGAAGATACTCATGGAATATGCACTTAAAAGAATTTAGGAAAATATACTTTTCTCTAAATAAAGAAAAATGGAAATATACCTAAGTGAGTTTAGGAAATATGCCAAAAAGAAAATAGGAAATTGTACGATGATTTATGGTGTATAAATAGATCATATATGGCATCTGTGCTTGGTGCGCCTTTAGAGAGAGAGATTGCTTTTAGCAAAAGTGATGAGTTCTCAAGAGATAATCATACTTGGTGTTAAGGGTGAATCTAAAAGGCTTTAAGATCAGTGTTAGATCAAAAAGCAAGAGAGACAAGGTTGTTAAGGTGAAACGTGTAAGTTTGCTTTGCAATAAAAAGTCTTGTGAAAAAACCCTTGTGTTACTTTGTGTTCTAGTTCCTGTATCAAGTAGTCCTTGCGCTTTCAATTGGTATCAGAGCGGGCACTTGTGAGTATTGCAAACAGGTGAGATCCTGTGTAAAAGATGGGGGACTACTCATTAGAGATTCTGAATGAATGGAACTATGGATGTTGGAAGTCAAGGTTGAAGTCGATCATTAAAGGCATAGACGCTCGTGCTTGGGGAGCTGTTATATCCGGGTGGAAGGAGCCAAAAACCAAAACTCAATCAGGAGATGAAATTAATAAGCCAGAAGAGGAATGGACCGAGGATGAAAGAAGACAGTCAAAGTTCAACGCTAGGGCACTCACGGCTATTCATGAAAGTGTATCAAGGATACAATTTGAGTTGATTCAAGGATGTGATAGTGCAAAGGAAGCATGGGACATTCTTCAAATACACTTTGAAGGAACTGAGAAGGTACAAAATTCAAGAAAAGATCTATTGGCTTCTAGATTCGAAAATCTTAAGATGGATGAATATGAGTCAATCTCTGAGTATAGTTCGAAAATATGCTCTCTAGCTCAGGAGGCTTTGACTCTTGGAAAGAAATACAAAGATAAGAAGTTAGTCAAGAAGCTGTTGAGAGGTTTACCTATGAGATTTCATGTAATAAAGACTGTGATGGAAGTTTTTCTTGACACAAATAATATGACTTTTGATGAGTTAGTTGGAAGGTTACAAGTTCATGAATTGGGGTTACCATCTATTGTATCAGACGACTGTGGGATCGATGTCAACTCAGTTAGTGACAATGGAGAGAACGTGGGGTCCTATAAAATAGAAGATCTTCTGGATATTGTGGAGAAGAAAGTCGAAGAAGTTCTGAAGAGAAAAAGAAGAATCAAGTGTGACACTTTCAAAGGAGATGACACCAAGGGTGTTAAGTTAAAAAGGAGGAATAAGGATGTTCTTAACCATTCCAACAATGAAGAGTCAGAAAGAGAGACACATAAAGAGGGGATTTCAAACATCGTGGCGTTATTTGGATCAACTAAAGTTACACCTGACTATGTTGTCGCACATTCGAATAAAACAGACGCTAGCTCAACGAGTAGCTCAAGACGTGAAGATTTTGATCTCCAATATGCGGGTCTTCTGGAAACCTGCAAAGCTCTAGTAGAAGAAAGGAAGAGATGGCAAATCAAGGTAGAAAAGCTTGAAGAAGAACTTGACTATGAGAAGAAGCGTTCAAAGGCTTTAGAGAATGAATTGAACAATAATAAGAAGAGTAGAAGGGAGAATGCTCACATGGATTGCAGAAGAAACAAATCAGGACTTGAAGCAACTCAGAAATCTACTGCAAAAGAAGTGATAACAGCAACTGAATCTGAGGAACGCTTGCTAACAAAGGCAAACACAGAAACTGTAACAAACACTGCTACAGGTGGTAATACACGATATGGATAAGGAAAAAGTGTCAAGAAGAGGATCAAACATCATTCACATACAAAGTGCAGAGCAAATCTTGTTGATACATGTGGTGATGTAACAAGAGTTGAGTCAAACAGAAGAAGTACAAGATCAAATTGGCATCGATCTACTCAATGTTACTACTGTGGTAAATATGGTCATATCAAAGCACATTGTTACAGATTTCTACATCATACATATCAGATTTGGAGGAGAAATAGATATGTTTCCAACTGTGTGATGTTCAGAAAGGCGTGGATAAAGAAGCCTAAAGTTTGTGGTGAATATTCAAGGAGTGTTAAAAAAAATCAAGGAATGATCAAGGAGGAGAACCAAGTAAGAGGTATCAATGTGAAATATGATGATTCCGGTCAATGGAGGAATCAATCAGTACATAGATACTGATCTGGTTGAAGTCGTCAACAGAAAAGAATACAAACATGGGAAAAAAGAAAGAAACTTGTCTGTTTTGACGACTGTTGCAGGTCTTGTGCTAAAGGCTGTAGTAGATTCTGCAACAACATGGAAACCCGAGTTATTTTGAGGAGAACGTCAGTTGTGGTATGTTTTTAACTTAGTTGTGCACTCAAGCATGGGGGAGAGGTCAGGACAAGTGGGAGCTTAACTCATGGGGGAGTTTTCTGATTTTGAAGATGTGATATGACTTAGATGCTGATTCATGCGGAGCTTGACTCATGGGGGAGTTTTCTGATTTTGAAGATGTGATATGAAGAATTGCTCTATTTGGTATATGTTCGTAAGAGATTGAAGTTTGTCAAGAACCAACAATGCTTGAGTATCAAACTAAGCTAAAAAGGGGGAGATTGAAGATGCAATGAGTTGGAGCATGAGTTACGACAGATGCTGAATCAAGCAACGTGTGCAACAACGACTAAGTCAACAATGCAGAGCGTGAGCTGGCACGAAGAGATATGGAAATCATGGATACAATAAGCTTACAAGGACAAACCTAAAGATGAGTAGCTGAGCTGGATGTGAAGATCAGTGAAGATACTCATGGAATATGCACTTAAAAGAATTTAGGAAAATATACTTTTCTCTAAATAAAGAAAAATGGAAATATACCTAAGTGAGTTTAGGAAATATGCCAAAAAGAAAATAGGAAATTGTACGATGATCTATGGTGTATAAATAGATCATATAGGGCATCTGTGCTTGGTGCGCCTTTAGAGAGAGAGATTGCTTTTAGCAAAAGTGATGAGTTCTCAAGAGAGAATCATACTTGGTGTTAAGGGTGAATCTAAAAGGCTTTAAGATCAGTGTTAGATAAAAAAGCAAGAGAGACAAGGTTGTTAAGGTGAAACGTGTAAGTTTGCTTTGCAATAAAAAGTCTTGTGAAAAAACCCTTGTGTTACTTTGTGTTCTAGTTCCTGTATCAAGTAGTCCTTGCGCTTTCATCCTTCTGATTTTCAGGTGAGGGATCTTCATACGGGGGAGGCTCTGGTGCGCGGTAAAGCCAGTGAAGGTGTCTATGAGTGGCCAACCGAAACGATCTCTGCTCTCTCCTGCGTCAAAACAGCTCGGTCTAATTGACACTCACGCCTTGGCCATCCAAATATCCAAACTCTCAATCATATTATTTCTAGTTTTTCACTTCTAGTTTCTCATGTTATGCCCTGCAACTCTTGTTTCACAAATAAAACTCATAAGCTTCCATTTTCAATAACATCGTTGCATTCCTCTCATGCTCTTGACATCATTTTCTCTGATGTTTGGACAAGTCCAATTCATTCGGTTGAAGGGTTTAAGTATTATGTGCTATTTGTTGACCACTTCACTCGATACATATGGTTATATCCCCTGAAAACTAAATCGCAAGTTTTGCAAATCTTTCCGCTATTCCAAGCACTCATTGAAAATCGATTTCGAACAAAACTCAAAACACTTTACTCTGACAATGGGGGCGAATTCATAGGACTGCGACCACATCTCTTAAAACATGGCATAGCTCATCATGACTCTCTACCTCACACTCCTGAACACAACGGGATTTTCGAGCGAAAGCACATACACATCGTAGAGATGGGACTCACCCTATTGCATCACGCAAACATGCCACAATCTTACTGGAGCTATTCGTTTGCAGCTGCAGTCTACCTCATTAATCGACTCACATCACCCGGTCTGTCAAATAAGTCGCCATTTGCCCTTGCTCCTCAACACAACAAACACACGATGCAAACAAGAGGCAAGAACAACATCGTCAAACCGAATCCAAAATATGGACTCACGGCGATACTAACAGAGATTGAACCAGCAAATCACAAGCAAGCACAAAAAGACAAACGTTGGCGTCTAGCTGAAAGCGAGGAGATCAATGCAATGCTGCGAAACCGGACATGGGAACTTGTTGACAGATCTCTCGCCAAAAACATCGTTGGATGTAAGTGGATCTATTGAATCAAACGCTTACCCAATGATTGTGTTGACAGGTTCAAAGCTAGGATTGTGGAGAAAGGGTTCCATCAGCGACCTGGAGTGGATTTTCATGAAACATTTAGCCTTGTCATTAAACATGCCACCATACGTTTGGTACTTGGACTGGCAGTAGCGCACAACTGGTCACTCCGGCAAATTGATGTCAACAACGCATTTGTACATGGAGATCTGGATGAGGAAGTCTACATGACTCAACCTCCAGGCTTCATTGATCAAGAGAAACTTGATCATGTCTGTCGTCTCCGTAAAGCAATCTACGGTCTGAAACAGGCTCCCCGAGCTTGGTACAATGCACTACGGGATTTCCTCATTCACGCTGGGTTTGCTAATTCATTGGCAGATGCTTCTCTATTTGTCTATAGCTCCGGGTCACTTCTGCTTTACATACTCATTTACGTTGACATCATCATAACATGAAACAAAGCAGAGGAAGTCGCCAAGGTCATTCGCCTTCTTTCGGATCGATTCTCCCTCAAGGACTTGGGAAGCATACCGAACCACAGCTGGTCTACATCTCACACAGACAAAGTACATTGTCGACCTACTTCGGCGCACTAATATGGCTGACTCAAAACCAGTCCCAACGCCAATGAGCTCAATGGAGAAGCTCACACTCACGTCTGGTCAACAACTCGACGACCCGACTGAATACAGAGTAATTGTTGGCAGCTTATAGTACTTGGGTCTCACCAGACCCGATATCGCTTTCACTGTCAATCGTCTCTCGCAATATATGCACCAGCCCACTACAACACATCTCGATGCTGTCAAAAGAGTCCTCCGATATCTAGCTGGGACACCTGATAAAGGCATCTTCTTCTCTGCTTCTACACCACTCAATCTTCATGCCTTCTCAGATGCTGACTGGGCAGATGACGTTGATGACTACACATCCACTGGAGCCTACATTGTCTACCTCGGTAAACAACTTATCTCTTGGAGCTCAAAGAAGATACAAGGAGTAGCTCGTTCTTCAACTGAAGCCGAGTATCGCACGGTAGCTGAAACAACCTCAGAACTTAAGTGGATTATCTCACTAATGTTTGAGCTGCGTTTCCCACTCATTACAACTCCAATCATATACTGTGATAACATTCGAGCCACCTATCTATGTGCAAATCATGTGTTCCACTCGAGGATGAAACATGTTGCTCTGAACTATCACTTTATTCGTCAACTTGTCCAAGAAAAACATTTGCGCATGTCTCACATAAGCTCACATGATCAACTCGCGGATGAACTTACAAAACCTCTTGCACGTCCGCGGTTTAATGATCTATTTGTCAAGATTGGACTCACTAGAAGACCGTTCATCTTGAAGGGGCGTGTTAGCAGTTAGGATCTCCTACATCTATTCTTCAGATATTCTAGAGATATTCTAACTATAAGATTTGTGTATATCTTGTAAAGATCCTTTTGTAACTATTATATAAGCTCACGTAGCATATCAATAAAGATCATACAATTCCAAACCTTTACATTTATATAGCTTTGTTTGTGTTTTTGAGTTGATTTAATCATGTTTGCAAACTATTTTTTTTTTTTGCCATAAGCTTGAGAATCAAATTCGTTCATACCAAAAATTGGTGAATTAGTAATTATTCAAATTTAGTACACGACTAAAGACATAGTTCGACATTTGTCAAGTCGAAATAAAATGAAACAAGGCATCTTTTCTTTGTGGAACTCCATAAAGAAAACATCCATCTTTAGAGTAAAACCGCAATTAAACAAACTAATATTATTCTGAATCATAATATAAAAAGAGAGAGGATTAAGTAAAGTAAACAACAACGAAATCAATAATAGCCAAATATAAAGAGAAAAGTCATAAAATAGCACAAAAAACATACCTTATTATAAATATAGCACCAAAAAAATAATTCACATTTTTAGCATTATTTTAATTATAAAGACTTTTATAGCATTATATAATTTAGGGTTTAGAGTTAATTATTTAGGGTTTAGAGTTTATTATTTAGGGTTTAAGGTTTAGTATTTAGGGTTTAAGGTTTATTATTGAAGGTTAGGATTTAGTATTTAGGGTTTAGGGTTTAGTATTTAAGATTTAGAGTTAGGGCTAATTTCGTGACAAAACATGTTTTGTGCTATTTTTATGATTTTTCTTTCTTGGTGCTATATTTTTGACAAGTCATGTTTTTTGTGCTATTAATGCGATTTGCCCAGATATAAATTGCATTAATATGATAGAAACAAAAGTACTACTAACCAATGCCCGCTATTGAAATAAAGACCACATGGAGAATCAAAATGAACAACAGATAGTCGGAAAAGCTAAGAAAGAAAAAACTCCATTCGATAGAAGTTGAAGCGACGCTGATGATCGTAGAGGGAACCTTCCGAAGAACTAGATGAGGTAGAAAACTGAGAAAGACTTATAGAAAGCAATATTACAAAACACGATAACGATCTTATTTAAATAATAGAGTTAACATGATTCTACCTCGTTGACATCCATATATTATTCTACATCGTTGAGAATTTGATATACTAAGAAGAAAAGATCGCAACTAGTGCTATAATAGTAGTAACAATATTAGCAACATGACTAACGAAAGAGAGAACTTTCATCCAAAACATTTTTTTTTTCTTTTTTTTTTTGAGACTATGGTTTATAAATTTTTTAGGAAGTTAAAACAAAAATGAAGTTTGAGGCGCCAATTTATAGAGGCTACACTATGAATAAACAATAATGTTCAAATTTCCCTTTTCTCGTAATATGAAAATTCATTTAATGAAGAGAAAAGACATAAAATAGCACAAAAAACATACCTCATCATAAATATAGCACCAAAAGAAATAATTCACATTTTTAGCATTATTTTAATTATAAAGACTTTTATAACATTATATAATTTAGGGTTTATGGTTAATTATTTAGGGTTTAAGGTTTATTATTTAGGGTTTATGGTTTAGTATTTAGGGTTTAGGGTTTATTATTCAAGGTTAGGGTTTAGTATTTAGGGTTTAGGGTTTAGTATTTAAGATTTGGGGTTAGGGCTAATTTAGTGACAAAACATGTTTTTATGCTATTTTTATGATTTTTTTTCCTTGGTGCTATATATTTGACAAGTCATGTTTTTTGTGCTATTAATGCGATTTGCCTTTTAATGAATACATAAGTATCAATGGAGAGAGAACCAATGAGTCTTCAACACAATAAACTCCAGCATCGTAACTTGTTTTACAGTTTGAAATATGGAACGTTTCCTATGTAATTGCAAGATGAAAACGTTCATAGTGCAATTTTTTCCAATTTGGGCCTTGAGTTCATATGAGCCCAAATTAGTCTTAACTATATTGAGCCTAAACTCATGTGTAGCCCAAAATTTTTGACACCAACATCATTGCAAAATGGAAACATCCTTTTGGAAATGTTCAAAGAAGACTGACGACATAGACGGTCTATTGAAAGATTTGTATGTGATGGGGTTAATGACTTAACCCACAAATAAGCTCTTGTATCAGTATGGCTCATCTTCTTCTTGAACTATTCTTAAGGTGATTTATATTCCGGATCAGAATCGACTAAGCATATTGGCAGTCTTGGCTTTAAAGCCACCAATTGTCAGCACCTCTTTGACTGGGAAGAAGAGCAGGAAGCGTCCTCCTTCTTGGAGAAGAAAGATTCATGCTTATTCTCTACGGAATAACCACCGCAATCTCCCAACTCTCGTGACATTAACTCTAATGAACAATCATACAAGAGGAAAGCAGAAGATCCTCAACCTTCTCTAAAAAAGAAATGATAAAAAACCCAAACATCTACGGTGACTTCTGATTGAATTCGATGCACATCCAATGAGTCTTCTAAGATGGATATGTCAAGGAGCTGGAAGCACCGAGACAATTAAACATATATGGAAAATTCAAAAAAAACATTTTACGGACTTTTTTTTATGGAAACAAAACAAATGTTTAGTTATTTGCATGAGTTGCAATTTAGTTTGGGTTATGAAGGGCTTTTTATGGTTGAACCAGAAAGTTTGAGTGGAGGATTGATAGTTATGTGGAAAAAGAGTTACGAGATTAAATTTATGTCCAAGAAAAACGGGTTATTGATTTGCGAGTTAAATTGGGATCACTCTCCTTATTGTATCATGTGTATACGAGGATCCTGTTCGGGAGAGACGTCAACAAGTATGGGACCAGCTCATTTATATTGGTCTGAAGAGGAATGATGCGTGATTGTTAGTAGGAGACTTTAATGAACTAATGAGCAATGAAGAGAAGTTGAGGGTGCAGTACGTCATAAGTCATCTTTATGTAACTTCAGACGAATGGCAGAGAATTGCAAGGTGAAAGAGTTGAGGAACGTGGGTAATTCTTTATCTTAAGCTTGATGGCGAGATAAGGTTTGGATTCAATGCCGATTGGATAGAAGTTTTGGCAATGACGGATTGTTCATGCTATTTCCAAAATGCAAAACAGAGTATCTCGACATGTGGGCTTCTGATCATCGGCCCATCTGTGTGAGCTTTGCGTGGGATGCAGAGGATCTTGGGCGTGGAAGATTCTACTTTGATAAGTGCATGATCGGCAAGCCATGTTTTGAAGATGCTGTGAGGAGAGGTTGGTGTGGAGGTGATCAAATGGATGATGCTAGTTTGATGGACAGAATTTCAAGATGTCGATATGAGCTATCTAGATGGAAAAGAACATCTAACCTTAACTCGAGGGATAATATAACAAATTTGCGTCAAGGCTTGGAACATGAGATAGCTAAATTACAGCTGAGAGCCTACATTCTATAGAGATTAAAGATGGAGTTATCTCAGGCCTACAAAGACAAAGAGACACTACAAGAAATCTGTCGCATAGCCATGAAAAATTCGTGGCTATGAGGGAAAATTCGTAGCTATTTTGATAATAGCCACGAAAAATTTTCGTGGCTATGGGCTCGTGCAAAACAGAAAATTGTGGCTGTTCGTGGAAAGCCTGCCACGGATTAGTCACAAAATATTTCGTGGCTATTATCCACGAATTAGCCACAAATACTTTCGTGGCTATATTACCACGAATAGCCACAAAAATATTCCGTGGCTATAGCCACGAATTATCCACGAACATATTCGTGGCTAATAGCTTCGAATATCCACGATTATTTCATGGCTAATTTTGCCACGAATAGCCACAAACTATCCGTGGCAATGTCCACGAAATAGCCACGAAACAATCGCGGATATTAGCCACGAATATCCACGAATGTTTCATGGCTAGTTTGTCACGAATAGCCACGAATATATTCGTGGCTATGGTCACGAATAGCCACGAAATCATTCGTAGATATAGCCACGCATATCCACGAATATATTCGTGGCTATGGCCACCAATATCCACGAATTTCTTTCAACTTTTCGTGGCTATGATAAATTGCATAGCCACGAAAAATTGCATATTTTAATAGCTAATTACAATTAAAATTCTGATTAATCCATAAGATAAACATAACAAAATATTATAACATTCATAAGATAATAATATTATACAACAAAAAGCCTAATTATTTTTAGGGAACATTCATTACAGATGACAAAAGCTATAAACAAACAAACCAAAATACAAAATACTAATTGTTCAACATTACACATTCATTCTCATTCATTTGAGAATGAGAGTGAATGGGGAGTTACATTACCAAGATTGATTGGCGACACAATGTTGTTTGCTGTAGGGCCGTCGTTGTTTCCTGGATTGTCTGCTGAATTGGCGTTGTTGTTTGTTGAGGAGACGATGTTGTTGTTCTGAGAAGTCTCTGAATGTATGCTACGAGCAGAAGGTGGACTCTGACGGACAATGGGTTGATGCATTTTTTGGATCCACGCCATTCATCCTTAGAAGCAAATTCATACCTGCTTTCAAACCACCGATGTCGTCCTGCATACTCGCCAAAGGAAGAGCTGCCAGTCCATCTTTCAACCCAACTATGTCGCCCTGCATACTGGTCAGAAGTGACTGGGATTCAGCATGCCTTAAGAGTGCAGCAGCATTGTCTTTGGGTGAAACTTGAAGATATTGGATTGACCCGTGCCCATAAATACGCCCCTTCTTGTTTTTGGCCATCTGCAAAACAAACATAAAGAGTATATGATGAAATGACTCTAACAAAACAATATCCTACAAACTCAGAAGGTATCAAACAAAAAAAATATCCACCAATCTCAGACTTAGCAGTGATTAATCTAGACTCAGAAGTTATTAAACTCAGAACCAAACTCAAGACACATATGGAAACCAAACAAAAGACACATATGGAAACCAAACAAAAGACACATTTCAATATCCAACTATACTATCAAAGTCATACTTAGCATAGTCAGAATCAAACCTATTCCAACTATTTAGCAGTGATTAAACTAGGGCGTAACAGTGATCAAACAACTATATCAAAACATTACTTATACTTAGCAGACACTTAAATACTCAGTGAAGAAGTCAATATAATTAACAAAACAAAATGCTAACTTCAAGATAGGCGGCATTGATTGCTTGGTTGGATGGAGTAGAGCCGTTGGATCCATCATCACTTTCGGAGGAATTCTGGGATCGAGAGATAGCCAGCTCCTCAGCTTGCCTCACCAGACTCTCAGCTCGTTTGTCAATCACAGTGCTGTCCTTCTTTGTGTGAGGCTTAAGTACCACCGCAGTTAGAGGAATATCTTGTCCACCAGCCTCCTCCCTCTGTACAGAAACATGTTAGTATCATAATAAAAACATTTAGTATTATTTATATTAAGAATGAACTTACCATATTATGGGCCCAGTCTCCAACCCCAATAAAAGGAGGTTTTTTGCAATTTCGTCGCCTCTTGCTCACAATGTCCCCAAGTGATAGTCTGGTAATGGTTTCCCATTTCTCGTACACCAAATTGTGATGTATAGGATCCCAATAGTACTTTTGCTGCACATGAAAAAACAATACCATCAGTTTATTATAATCAGAATACATACGAGGATAGCATAAAAACGTGATACATAAAAATAAACATTACCACAAACGTAGTCCACCACTCAGTCTTCTTCTCATCGGGCACCATACTATAATTCCACCAAGGTCCCCAGAAGTTCGATTGATATGCTGTCACAATGTCTTTTCTCAAGCAATCATCAATGCCAATCCTATGACAAAATACAAAAGCAGTATCAAACTCAAAAACAATAAACAAAACCAGACCAGACTTGGCATTGATACTATAAGCAAACTCAGAAGACACGATCAATATCAATATTAAACAACAGTCAGACACACAAGTTATCAATATCACAACAGACAGACACACAAGTTATCAATATCACACAAGTTATGAATATCACACAAGTTAGCATTGATACCATTATCATTGATACCATTAGCATTCTCGGAAGATATCAAACAAGACCAAATGCAATATATTGTTATCAGACTTACACATACCAATTGGAAACTTATCAAACACATACGGTTCTACAAGGATCGAAGCATAAACAGTTGTATAAGTAAGGATCTAATCATATTAAGCCAACTCAGAAACATTAAACAATACCAAACTTAACATAGATATTAAGCCAACTCAGAAAACAATACAAGTAAGGATCTAGTCATATTAAGCCAACTCAGAAAACATTAAACATAGACGATTTTCAGAAGCAAGCTCAACCCCATAACAGACAGTATACACACAAGCTCAATATCACAACAGACAGATACACATGAGCTTAATATCACAACAGACAGATACACAGATACACAGAAGCTCAATATCTACAAGATTCTTACCATAAACCCCCATTTTCTCGATTAGGATGGATAAGAGGCATGCTTTGTCTTTCCGGAGCAGCCATCACGGCGGCCAAACTCGGAAGAGGATATCGAGCGCCTACTGAAGCGGTTGCCCTGGTCGCTGCTGGAGGAATATGAGTTTGAACAACTCGTCTTTGTGCTGTGGATCCATCACCCGAGGAAGAAGTTCCGATATGATTCATCTGCATGCATGAAGAGATCCATGTTAGATATGCAAAATCGAAGAAAGACAAGCTAATAGAGTTAGTCAATTGAAACAAAAAACGAGAGACGATATTACGGTTTGTTATACTTAGCAAAATCAGAGATACAAATTAGAGGTTTTTAAACAAAATCGAGAACTAAAGAACAACATGCATGAAGAAGCTAATAGAGTCGGTCAATTGAAATAAAACCGATATATGAAATTAGGGTTTGTCATACTTAGCACAATCCGAGAGAAAAAATTAGGGTTTTTGGTAAACAAAATCCTAATCTAAATACCAGCATGCAAATCGGATATTATAAGCGAAGATGGAGAGACTTACGGATGACAATCAAAGGAGGACGAGTTAAGGTTTTCTGACGAGTAGCAGCGAAATCGAAGAGGAACAAAACAGTGAAATCGAAGAAGAACTAAGAGAGGGTGAGAGATTTAAGATTCTACGGATCGAAATCGCATAAAGAGAACGAGATGGAGAGAACCAAACAGAGAGATTGAAAGAGAAAAACGGCGAAAGAGACGAAATGAAGAAGATGGGAATGCCTTAGGGTATTTTACCATCGGTTCTCTTTCCCGGGCCACTTTTGGGCCAAATAAATTCGTGCCAAACCAAATACAAGCCCAATTGTTTTGCCGCCAAATGAATATTACAAAGCCACAACTTTTATTGTAGCTATTCGTGGCTATACTAAAATTAAACCGCGAAATGTTGGATAACCGAGTGAATTGAACCACAGTTTAATTGATTTTAGTATAGCCACGACATATTCCGTGGCAAGTCGTGGCTATACTAAAATTATATGATTATACATTTGATTATATAATTAAGTATACCTATAATTATATGATTATATAAATTTATATAAATAAATTAATTATATAATTATATATATATATATGTATATATATAAATTAATTTGGAAATTCATATGATTATACATTATATATATATATATTTATTTGAAAATTATATATATATATATATATATATATATATTCAAATGTTTAGGGTTTAGGGTTTGAGTTTTAGGGTTTAGGGTTTGGGATTCGATAATCATATGTTAATATGATCAAGAGTTATATATTCAAATGTTTAGGGTTTAGGGTTTGAGTTTTAGGGTTTAGGTGTTTTGGGTTTAGGGTTTAAGGTTTGGGGTTTGATAATCATATGTAAATATGATCAAGAGTTATATATTCAAATGTTTAGGGTTTAGGGTTTGAGTTTTAGGGTTTAGGTGTTTAGGGTTTAGGGTTTAGAATCATATTAATACATTTGATCATTAGTTATATTTATAAATATTTCATTATATAATTATATATATTGATGTTTAACGGTTAGGGTCTAGGATTATGCTAATACATTTGATCATGAGTTAAAAATTAAAAATATTATTCATTAATTTTAAAAGTTATAATATTTCTAGTCTTCACATGAGTCTGAATCCGAATACTCACTGTACTGATCATTTATATCATCTTCAGACACATATTCATCATTTGAATTGATCATCGGTGTCGGATCATACTCTGTGGCATCTTGGACTGCATGTGCTTCGACACGTACAATATTAGTTGTCGGTATAAGATGCTCTGCAATGTCACTTTGTATTGCAAACTGATAAACCTCTTGAGTTTCACAAAATCCTCTCGACATAACCTTCGTTGTAGCCCACCATTCTTCTCTGGTTGGTCGTACTCGCGGATAAGGAATGTAACACACTTGATAACATTGCTCTGGTAAGATGAATGGATCATACTTGTCATAATGCATCTTCGGGCAAACATCAACAATACATGATGGATGTCTTCGTATTCCCTGAGTGTTGTTGAACCATTGGCGTTTGAAAATCATAGCTTTTAGGCAAACGACACCGTTATACTCTATCATGAATATCTCGTCAATCAGTCCAAAATACTCGGTGTCAGCAGTTCCCAGAACAGAAACACCATAGTTCATCGTCTTTCGATTTTCCCTTGGTTTTGCGTATGGTAATGGAATCCCCTCGAGTAAAACATAGGCCATGACTTGACTTGATGCCTCAGACCTTGTACAAATTCCAGTACCCACAATGGAAAATCAAATGACGCACTAGTAGCATTAATCTGTAAATTTATTTAAAATTTAGTAGATGACATATAGAACACATATGTAATTAAGCAAGCCACAAAATTTTAGCACTTACGTTGTCTCTGCACCACGTTGCAAATTTTTCATCTTTCACTCTGTCATGGCGTCTGAAGTAATGTTTGGATGGCTCTGTCTTATATATTCTTCAAACATCCTACGTATATATTATTTATGTGTTATATAACAACAAATAAACTGTAAATTAAATATAAATTAACTTGTTAATGGTTATCAAATAAAATTTACTATAAAATACCTTTCATATGGTTCAAATGTTTCACAGTTGAGAAGTAAAAATGTCTGAAGTATGTTGTAGATTTTATCATTTAACCATGGCTGTGACATGCTTCCGCTGACTCGTCCGCTTTGCTGGAACATGATCGGAACATCATCATACTTGTATGTGAAATGAATTTCCCTGACATCTTCTGCGGGGTCCAAAACTTCTGGAGGTGTAATATAATTAGCGGTCACATATGAAATTTCTTCATTTACACATTGCGCTACAATCGATCCTCCGGTTCGGGCTTTGTTTTTAACTTTTTTCTTCGGGTGATACATGTATCGTTCAAAAGGATACATCTACCTGTACCGCATCGGACCGCCTAAAGCAGCTTCATCTGGAAGATGCACAAGTAAATGTTCCATTACATCAAAGAACGACGGTGGGAAGATCTTTTCGAGATTGCAAAGCCGCATAGCTTATATTTCCTTTCAGAGTGGCAAGATCTTCTTTTCTTAAGATTTTGGTAGATATGTCTCGGAAGAATAGAGCAATATCTACATAAATCATCAAGTAAAATCATTAAATGCAAAACTAATAATGAAATGATATATTACTTTAAATATATAATACATGAAATTGCTGCATGCACATTTTCGGTAGTAGTTCCCTAAATGCAATTGGAAGAAGTCGTTGCATGATGACATGACAATCATGACTTTTTAGACCTGAAATCTTTCCACTCTCCACACAACGTGAAAATTTTGAAACATACCCGTCTGGCAATTTAATTTCATTATTCAATCACTTTAGAAAAATTTCTTTACTTCCCTTCGACAGTCTGAAGATTGGAACAGGTACTTTCCCATCTCGAGCGACCTCTAAGTCAGATCTTCTGCAAAACGAAGGGAGATCCATCCTTGATTTAACATTATCTTTCGTCTTAACGGGAACATTTAGGACCGTGTTGATGAGATTGTCGAAGAAATTCTTCTCAATATGCATAAAATCAAGGTTGTGTCGAAGAAGTAGGTCCTCCCAGTATGGAAAATTCCAAAAGATACTCTTCTTCACCCAATTGTGGTCAACACCATACGCTTCAATTGTCTGAGATGCATTGTCATGTCCTTTGCCTCCACAATCCACCCTCCTACAAAGTACGGATATGTTGTTAATCCTCTCCCGTAAAATTTCTTCCCCGGTCAACCACGGCGGAGGTTCATCATGAACAGATTTGTTCTTCAAGAAAGACCTAACATTCCGTCTGTAGGGATGATCCTCGGGCAAAAACATTCTGTGACAATCGAACCAGCTGTGTTTTCGCCCATTTGGCAACCAAAACGATTTCGTATCATCCATACAGTATGGACATGCCAACCTTCCATGAGTCATCCATCCAGACAGCATACCATACACTGGAAAATCGCTAATTGTCCACATCAGGGCCACTCGCATAGTGAACATCTCTTTTCGTGATACATCGTACGTCTGTACGCCTTCACTCCATAAATTTTGCAATTCTTCGATCAGCGGTTGCAGATAAATATCCAAACTTTTCTTCGGGTGGTTCGGTCCTGGCACTAATATTGACAGGAAAACATATTCTTGTTTCATGCACATCCCAAGGGGTAAGTTGTATGGTGTCATGATGACGGACCAAACAGAATATGATTGGCCGTTCATACCAACTGTATTAAAACCATCGGTGGATAAGCCGAGATAAATATTATGACTCTCAGAAGCGAAAGCAGGATATACCTCTTTGAAATGCTTCCACGCCCTTCCATCTGACGGATGATGCATTTCTCCTTCGGGAGATACATGTTCAGCATGCCATCTCATCTGTGAAGCCGTCGTATTAGACTGATACAAACGCTTCAATCGATCCGCAATCGGCAGATAAAACATCCTCTGCTTTGGTATCTTCTTCCCCGATCGACCCACATTTGGTTCGTATCGATCTTTTTTTACAAAACCGACAATGTAACAAATCTTTATCTTCTCCTTTCCAGAATAGCATACAATTATCCTCGCATACATCAATCTTATGACAAGGCAACCCAAGAGAACGCGTCACCTTTTTCGTCTCGTAGTAAGATTTAGGAGCATTATTAGGTGATGGAAGGACATAATTAATTGTCTGCGCAATATCGTCAAGGCATTCCTCCGGAATATTGAAATTGGTCTTCCAGTTGATCACTTTTGACGTCAGGTACAATTGAGATATTCTATCGGCACATCCATCATATAAAGGTTGGTTTGCAGCTTCTAACGCCTTAAGAACTGGATCTTGGTACTCCTCGTATATTGGTTCTTGAAGTTTTTGGCATTGTCAGGTAGCATGTTGAAATCTCCAACGGGCTCCGGGATTTGATCATCTGGAACTTGAATATCAGGATAACCACTCCATGCTCTATCTTCCGCCACATGATGACTTGTTGAAGCTTCGCCATCGTACTGACAATTTTCTCCATTTTGCGTTCACAAATAATAATTATCCGTAGGCGTAAACCCCTTACTCATTAAGTGATTTGTCACAGTCTCATAAACGCTCCGCTTCTGGTTGTTGCATCTCCTACACGGACAATACAAAATTCCGCTCTCTAGATATGAAGGTTGACTACAAGCAAAAGAAAGAAATATGTTTAAACCCTCGGTAAATGTTTTAGACACACTTTTATTGGAACGCTTTACACGTTTATACATCCACTCTCTCGATTCGAAAAATGAGACATTTTGTAATGTTTATATTGTTTTTTGATATCTCTCAATGGTTGAATCTTCACGTAATATATAGATTTCATCAGCTACGGATAGCCACGAAAAATTTCGTGGCTAAAAAGAATATATTCCCTGCCACCAATTTGGTCTAAATGCAATAGAGTTGTCGTTGAACAAACGAGGGGTACGATCTTTTCAATTATGATTATACAACTCAGCCACGGATAGCCACGGAATATTTCAGATAGCCACAAAATATTTCATGGCTAAAAACATAGCCACAAATAGCCACGAAATATTCTGTGGCTAAGGTAATACCCACGAATTTCCACGAATTAATTCGTGGCTATGTCCAATAATTTTATATGCCGACATAGAACTGACAACACCCATACGTGATTGACAATTCATTTCGTGACCAGGTGATTTGACTAAAGTCATAAGCACGGATAGCCACGAAATATTTCGTGGCTATATAGATATTTCGATTTCCACAAAATATCCGTGGCTTTTCGTGGCTATTATTTCCCACAAATATTTTGTGGCTATTCGTGGCTATATTAGCCACGAATAGCCACAAAAATGGTTGTGGATAAATAACCACAATATTTTCGTGGATAATACGTTGCACGAATAGCTACGACGTGTTTTTCGTGGCTAATTTCCCACGAATAGCCACGAAATAGCCACAAACTGTTTTCGTGGCTATCCGTGACTGGTTTTAAATAGCCACGAAATTTTCGTGGCTGGTTCGTGACTAATCGACAGATTTCTAGTAGTGAGATCTTTTGGGGACAAAGGTGTACATAGCAGAGGTTAAAGGCTGGAGACAAGAACAATCCCTTCTTCCAAAACGATGTGAAAGTAAGAAAAATGAAGAATAAGGTGATGATGCTAAAGGAAGAAATAAGAGAAGATACTTTCATGGAAGGGGCCAAGGGATATATTGATGTCGAGTATTTTCTTGAGATTTTTATGAGTTCAAACCCTTTCGATTTAGACTCGCTATTCGAAGCCTTCTGATATACTTGTATTTTCGTGCATTTAGGCTAATGTTAGGATCATGTTTTACTTCTTTTTAGTTTCCTTTAACTTCATTTCTTTGGTCATTGATGTGTTTAGAGTATAGGATCATCTAGAGCTAGGTTTAGGCATTCTAGGCTTGCATTTGGAGTGTTTCCTTTGTTTTGTAGGTTCTTGGAGTTGCTAAGGATGTTTGGAAGAGTTTGGAGGCCAAAGGAGTGATTGCAAGTGAAATGGTGATGAAAGACCAAACCGATGAGCTTGAAAGATTGAGTCATATGAAGATGTTACGTTAACTTTTAGCTCTGGGATTCTGAATAAAAATCATGGGAAATTGAGTTAGCTTTCTAATGGAGGTGGTTTGAAGTCATTCAGAGCTATATGGAAAGCGTAAATGCCTGATTTACTGGATGCATCTCAACACAGAAAAAATCCGAGAGTCCATATCGGCCAGCATATCGGGCAGGCTGGCCGATACGACCCTTCCCAGAAAAATCCGAGAATCCGTATCGGTCTGGCCGACCGATACGCCGACCGATACGCGTCCCAGAAATTGCCTTGGATCCGAGTCAACACCCGGTTTGTTCCGGGTTGACCCGGCTCGAACCCTAATGACTTTTTAAGCCAAAAACCTATCTTTTTACAGAATCTTAAGCTTTATTTTATGTTCTAAACACTTGGAAGAACAAGTTTGGATTTTTTGGATTAATCTAGTACTTCTTTTGTGATTCCTTCATCAAATCCTTCAATCTATCTCTATTTTTCTATGATCAACATTGTTTCTATGGATTTTGTTGTTCATATGATGATTAGTGAGTAGTTCTTCATAGGGCTTATGGGTTAGGTAGGATTAGGTTGATTAGGGGTGATCAATGGATTTCTAGTGCTTGATTGTTTAAAATCTCATCTGTCAAAGTGTGTTTAATGTCTAATTAGCCTTGATCAAGTTGATTAGAATGCTTAAGATTTCTTGTTCACAACATGTTCGATGAAATTCCTGTTCATAGCTTTGATAGAACTTTCACATTCTAGCGCATGAGAATGTATGTTTAGAGTGATTGTTAGTTGTTTGGAACTTGTTTGATTGCTTGCTTGATTCTAATTCACAAATGAGAATTTGTTCTTGGATTAGGATTAAGTAAAGAGATTAGTATTAAGAGATTAAACTGATCGTATCGTTGTGTTCCTTACTAGGAGATTAGCTTGTTTGAAGTTTGAATTAGGATCCTTGATCATCCCGAGTCACCTGCCCGTTGACCTTAACCTTATGCCCTATCTTTATCATTGATTGAATCACTTGTTTATTTGCTTTTGTTTACTTCGGCTTGATTTGATTTCGTTAGGATTGTTAGAAACAACATCTTAATTGAGTGATTTGACTCTAGAGGATTAGTGAGTGCTTATTGGTTTTATCCATCCCAGAATAGGTTCGATACCTCAAAGCTACATCGATAAGCTTGAGGAATTGGTACCTCAAAGGATCCTAAAATCCTAGCTATCAATTTGGCGCCGTTGCCGGGGATTTGGGCACTAAAATCCTTGTTATCAATTTGGCGCCGTTGCCATTTTGGGATTTTGGATAGATCAATTCGATTTCTAATCCTTTTTAGTTCAAGTCTTTGTTACTAAATTTGCTCCTTCTTCTAGCTTTGATATCAGGTGCAAGTATTGTTGAGCCAACACATGAGGAGAATATTCAAGTTCAAAATGACTTCCTGAAAGAAGCTGAAGAGACTATAAAGGAATTTGAATTGCTTCTTGGTTGTACAGTTGGTAAAGACCTTGTAGTGCGGTATGAAGATGATGATGATGACGGGACAATCATGGGTCACTCAACCAATATCAACAATGAAGAAGTAGGAGAAGTTGTGAGAGATGAGGAGGAGCCTTATGAAGATAAGTCGGTTGTTGAGTGCAAGAACATCAAGGAAGAGAGCATACAAGACGAGCCCTCAATCATGGAAGAAGAGCCAAAGCAACCAATTCACAAGAAAGAGCCAATTGGAGGAAATCTTATAGAGAAGCAAGATGACCTCAAGGAAGACGCCTTCAAGGAGGATGAAGAAGATGGACCTCCAATGGCTCAACCCCCTCACAAGCTTCTTGGTATAGTCTCTACCACACCATTGAGCTCTCATGATCCAAGGAAGATCCCTTTTGAGGAGATAAGGCTGAAGGAGTTTAGGGGGTGGTTCTACGATGAGTATGATCCCGGTGATACAAACTCATGCCACATCCCTAACCAAAAAGAGTGAAGGGATAGTCAAGCTAAGCGACTCAAAACAAGCTCACTTGGGAGGAATTCTCATGTCTATCCTTTTGGGGAGCATTGGGGTAAATGCAAAGAAGAAGAGAATGAGTTTTGGGATTGAGCCTTGCTCGTCATCAAACCCAACATACTCCATGGGGGAATCATCACCTCCATCATTCCACAACCAGCCAGGTAACACTCCAACTTGTACATACTTGCATTCTAGCTTCTTTTCTTTCTTTTTCTCCTTTTGTTGAGTCTCTCTCTCGAGCTTGCTTTCCCACCGAGACGGTGTGAAGTAAGTTTGGGGGAGAGGCTAGTTGCTAATCATGTTTTCTTTGTTCTTATTTTTGATTTTATCACTTGAGTCTCATGCATTCATCTAAGGCATAGAAAATCCAAAAAAATTGAAAAAATTTCAAAAAAATTTCAAAAAGAAAAGCATGTAGTTGCAATAGCATAATAGGATTGAGTCTAGTTGCATCATATAGGACGCATGCATAGGGAGCAATGATTGAATGTCCTTGTAAGACTGATTGAGTGATGACTTGTTCTTTATGCTAGTTGTTTGAGCTAGTTGATTGTCCTAAGATTGCAATTCAAGAAAGGCTAGAAAGTTAAGACGAACCATGCTAGGATTGCTTGCTTTGAAACTTGATTTGAAACTGAAATAGGCTTTGAATTGATACTAGCTCTACCTAAGTGAGAACTTTAATGATGACATCTAATTATCTTACTCATGCTCTGTGTGCTAAACTCGTGGATACCCTAAAATATTTGAGCATTCTTATCCTTTCTACCCCTCTCTACTTGCTCAAATAGACTTTCATACCTTTCACCACCCTTCTTTCAAGCCACAAACACTATCTTGAGTGGTAGGCTATTTGGAATGAGCTAGGTAAAAAGTGTTGAGTATGAGGCGACTAGGAGAAATTTCCATATAGTGCAAGCTCTGCACTTTAGCTTTGCAATAGGCTAGAATCCAAGTTTGGGGGAGGAATTGGGAAAGGAGAAAGAGAGTAAAGAAAAGAAAGAATGAAAGGGATTTTGGTTGGGATCTTATGTTTGTTGGCAAAGTGTTTTAAAAGAAGAAAAGCTCTTATGTGTTTAAAGAAAAGAAGTGTCTCATATTTTGAAATGAAAAGAAGCCAAAGGCTCACCTTAGAGAAAGAAAAGAGACCATTGCTAAAGAAAGATTTGAGCTAAGTTAAAAAGAAAAGATTTGCCACTGTTTTGAAAAGTCTTTATTGATCCTTGGGGAGTTTGATTGGAAAGTGTCTGATTGAGAAAAGGGGATGAGGCAAAAACAGCCTTGGTCAAGGGTAGTATCCATTTAGGTGGGCTAGATTAGGAGAAGAAGTAATTGGGGCATGGGTAGATGGAAATCAACCTAGTATGCACCAATTGCCTCTAACTCTTAGCATTTTACTATAGCTCATTCACTTCTTTATGAGAGAACCTTCATGCTTTTAAAATAAACCCCTCTTTTGATTGAGATCACTTTAATCTCAAAACCTTGTCCCTTTGCCAAATGAGTTTGATCACCTTGCATTGAGTAAGATCCACTTGAAAACCTAATGAATGCTAAAGAGCTAGTTGATAGGAATGCTTGTCTAGGTTGAGAATTGAGCTAAGAGTTTTGTCTTGATGAGCATGGCTAAATTTTTGGAGTAAGCCTAACTTGGTTGCATCTTGGTGACGTTGACTCGAATTGGAACTTGTTGATCTCAGTTTTGTCTTTGGATATGAGCTTCCGCCTTCAAACCTTTCTCCCAACTTGCTTTGATAGTCTTATGCTTGCTTGTGGACAAGCAAGGTTTAAGTTTGGGGGAATTGATATACTTGTATTTTCGTGCATTTAGGCTAATGTTAGGATCATGTTTTACTTCTTTTTAGTTTCCTTTAACTTCATTTATTTGGTCATTGATGTGTTTAGAGTATAGGATCATCTAGATCTAGGTTTAGGCATTCTAGGCTTGCATTTGGAGTGTTTCCTTTGTTTTGTAGGTTCTTGGAGTTGCTAAGGATGTTTGGAAGAGTTTGGAGGCCAAAGGAGTGATTGCAAGTGAAATGGTGATGAAAGACCAAACCGATGAGCTTGAAAGACTGAGTCATATGAAGATGTTACGT
Organism: Orychophragmus violaceus; assembly: GCA_030180135.1. Taxonomy (NCBI): domain Eukaryota; kingdom Viridiplantae; phylum Streptophyta; class Magnoliopsida; order Brassicales; family Brassicaceae; genus Orychophragmus; species Orychophragmus violaceus. The sequence continues at coordinate 83,299,759 of CM058237.1, forward strand.
TAACTTTTAGCTCTGGGATTCTGAATAAAAATCATGGGAAATTGAGTTAGCTTTCTAATGGAGGTGGTTTGAAGTCATTCAGAGCTATATGGAAAGAGTTATGCCTAATTTACTGGATGCATCTCAACACAGAAAAAATCCGAGAGTCCATATCGGCCAGCATATCGGGCAGGCTGGCCGATACGACCCTTCCCAGAAAAATCCGAGAATCCGTATCGGTCTGGCCGACCGATACGCCGACCGATACGCGTCCCAGAAATTGCCTTGGATCCGAGTCAACACCCGGTTTGTTCCGGGTTGACCCGGCTCGAACCCTAATGACTTTTTAAGCCAAAAACCTATCTTTTTACAGAATCTTAAGCTTTATTTTATGTTCTAAACACTTGGAAGAACAAGTTTGGATTTCTTGGATTAATCTAGTACTTCTTTTGTGATTCCTTCATCAAATCCTTCAATCTATCTCTATTTTTCTATGATCAACATTGTTTCTATGGATTTTGTTGTTCATATGATGATTAGTGAGTAGTTCTTCATAGGGCTTATGGGTTAGGTAGGATTAGGTTGATTAGGGGTGATCAATGGATTTCTAGTGCTTGATTGTTTAAAATCTCATCTGTCAAAGTGTGTTTAATGTCTAATTAGCCTTGATCAAGTTGATTAGAATGCTTAAGATTTCTTGTTCACAACATGTTCGATGAAATTCCTGTTCATAGCTTTGATAGAACTTTCACATTCTAGCGCATGAGAATGTATGTTTAGAGTGATTGTTAGTTGTTTGGAACTTGTTTGATTGCTTGCTTGATTCTAATTCACAAATGAGAATTTGTTCTTGGATTAGGATTAAGTAAAGAGATTAGTATTAAGAGATTAAACTGATCGTATCGTTGTGTTCCTTACTAGGAGATTAGCTTGTTTGAAGTTTGAATTAGGATCCTTGATCATCCCGAGTCACCTGCCCGTTGACCTTAACCTTATGCCCTATCTTTATCATTGATTGAATCACTTGTTTATTTGCTTTTGTTTACTTCGGCTTGATTTGATTTCGTTAGGATTGTTAGAAACAACAACTTAATTGATTGATTTGACTCTAGAGGATTAGTGAGTGCTTATTGGTTTTATCCATCCCAGAATAGGTTCGATACCTCAAAGCTACATCGATAAGCTTGAGGAATTGGTACCTCAAAGGATCCTAAAATCCTTGTTATCACCTTCTGTGGCAGAGTATATACTAAGATGAATGAAATGCTCAATTCCCTTATCATGGACGAATAAATCGAAAATATTGCGTTCAGTGTAAAGGGGAGCAACGCTCCGTGAGAAGACGGACTCACATGGATATTCTATAAGCACCTTTGGCATGTCATTGGAGAGACTGTGATAACAGAGTTCTGGCGATTTTTTGAAACATCGATCTTACCTGCAGGTTGGAATCAAACGTAACTCTGTTTATTACTTAAAGTTCAAAACCCCACAGAGATGAAAGACATGAGACCTATCAGCTTATGTTCAGTGCACTATAAGATTGTTTAAAAGATCTTATGCAACCGTCTGCAGTTGATACTCCCCTCTATTATGTACACCGATGACCCAAGCACATATGAAGAACATAACGAGAAAGATTTCGAAAAGCTACACTACTGGCCAAGATCGAACCTTTTCCTAAAAGACACAAGCCGGAAAACGCATTCATCGCAACCACCAAGAAGATCCTCGCCAAAAACTTCAGATTTGGAGAAGAGAGACCTACACGAAAAACTAAAGCAAAGAGGAAGAAGGGATGGACCTCTCCCGGCACTGGCGAGGAGCACCGGCCACCCAGAAGGGAGGAGAAGACAAAATGGTCTTGAGCTTTTAGGTCGGAGGCGACAAAATATTTGAGAGAAAATTAGTTTTTTTTCCTAATGTTAACTCGGTAGTATAAATGTTAAGTTTTTTGTATTTTAAATTTTATTATTATTTATAAACGGGTCTAAACATGACAACATGCATATGTTAATTTTGGCGGATATAAACAAACGGATTTAAATGGGTCTAAATTATAAACGGATCTAAACGAGACAAATATAAATGGACCATGTAGGCTAAATGGGCCGGACCCGCCCATTTAACATCCCTACTAAATAGTAAAAATACTATACAAAGTTCTTATCACTTATTGACCAGATGCAAAACTAAACCTACTTTTTTCTCATGTGTTATCGACTCTCCATTTTTTTCATTTTGAAAGGCGTGTGGACCATGTAACTTTATCAAGAACAGCTTGCCACAACCGGAAGTTGGAAGAAAGAATTAGACTTGAACACCAAGAAAAATATTGAGTTAATTTTGGTCTCCAGCAATCGAGCATCAATGATGACCTCATAGGCTATAAATTTTTTTAGATGTTTAATACTGGATTCGTAGAAATTATTTGTTTTTTTTTGGGGTCAAACATCACATTAGTTAAACTGAGAGTTCAGTTACCGCATAAGGGCGGAACGTTTACAGATAGGAGAGCTGATTTAGCCGTAGCATCAGCTTCCGAGTTGTTTAAACGAGGTACAAACACAAACTGAATAGAATCAAAACAGAGACTGAAGTGATAGATGTCGAGAATGATGCCGAACAACTCCGATCTTGGCTCCTTCGCATTGAGAAGCTTGACTAGAGTCTGTGAATCCGACTTAACGACCAAGGTCCGAGCATGAGCCGCCGAAGCAAGCATAATTTCTCTACGAACTGCCAACGCTTCTGCTGCAAGTGCAGAAGAGACCAAGAATGCATGCTCTTCAAAAGAAGACTAGCATGAGCCTACATTACCTGAGAATATTCTGCCAAGACCGCAACTTAGGGATTTAGGATCCCACGCAGCGTCGACGTTACAAACCAGGGACCCTGGTAAGAACACATTAGAATTTGCTGATCTTATCACCTGATTACGCCTCTGCAGGGAAGAAGTCGGTGAAGATATCTCTCTTGTTGTAACTGATTGCCACTCCTTAGCATCTTCAATTGCCTTGCGAATTATGTCGCTCACGGAAAAGATTCTGTTCTCAAAGACCAGAGCGTTGCGTGCCTTCCAAAGTCGCCAAAAAATCCACGGCCAAAAGGGGGGGGGGGCGAGAGTCCTGTAGGAAGTAAGTTGATCATCTTTGGACCAGACCGGAGAAGGTCCTTAAAGGAGGAGGGGTTAGAGGAATCAGGTAATAGCATGATGGGGGAGAGGTCCCATACTCGCTTCGCAAACTGGCAGCTAAACAGAGCGTGAATGTCGTCTTCTCTGCCGTTACATCTTTGGCAATTAAAAGCAGGGATGCCACGGGACTCCAGGTTTGAGCTTACCAGAATAGCTTTCTTGGCCACTTTCCATTAAAAAAAATCCTTAATCTTGGGAGAGGTATTAAGGTTCCATATGAGCTTCGACCAAGGGATGGAGTTAGCCTCCTCAACTCTCCGTTCAATATGGCATGTCAAGCCAACCCCATAGCCTGTTTTTGTAGAATAACATCCAGACTTTTCAAAGAGCCAAATCAGCTTGTCTTGTTGCGGAAAGGAGCTAGTTTTGATGTTACGGATAATACCCTCTTACTGAGGTAAGTGAAGAGAGATCATGTCTTCTCGCCATTGATTTGTTAGTGGGCAGAGAAGGTCTGAGACCTTAAGGTGAATGGACGAGAGGGGAGCTGGGACAAAAGGTCGAGATTGAGATGAAGTAGAGAGCCATGGATCGTTCCATAAACTGATGCTCTCTCCATTACCTACTGCCCATCCTATACCCTGAAGTAAAATAGTCTGGCCAACTAGTATGCTTCTCCACCCATGAGAAGCTGAAGGTGGACTACTGCAGGTAAGGAAATGAGCAGATTGACAGTACTTACTGAGGAGTATCTGAGCGACTAACGAGCTAGGGTCAGTAAGTAGTCGCCACCCCAACTTTGCAAGAAGAGCGTCATTGAAGGTGGTGATGTCTCGAAATCCTAGCCCCCAGCGTATTTTGGTTGTGAAAGAGCTGACCAAGCTACCCAACACATGTTGCATTTGTCGGGGTTTGCATCCCACCAAAACCGAGTTAACAAAGACTGGATTTGGTTACACAACGAGGCTGGGAGTTTAAAGCAAGACATAGCCTAAGTGGGCATTGTCGAGAGGAAAGCCTTAAGTAAGACTTGTTTGTCCGCTCCCGAGAGAAACCGAGTACTCCAACCGAGAATCTTACGCTTGATCTTGTCCAAAATAGAGGCAAAAACATCTCTCTTTTTTCTTCCGAAGAACTCGGGTAGAACCAAGTACTTGCCAACTCCTCCTTCGTTAACAATACCTAGTGTTATCTTAACCCTCTGCTTAACTTCTTGAGGTGTCTTGGAAGAAAAGGTTATAGCATATTTGAGGAGGTTGATGCTTTGTCCCGAAATCTTCTCATAAACATCAAGTATACCTTTATGCGTGGTGACACTAGCAGAACTTGATTTGCAAAAGAACATAGTGTCATTGGCAAACAATAGGTGGTTCACTTGTGGACAGCCTCGGGCCACTCTAATGCCCGGTAAAGTCCCAAGAGATTGTCCCTTATCACACATAGCAGATAAGACCTCCGTGCACACGATGAACAAATACGGCGAGAGTGGGTCGCCTTGTCGGATGCCTCTCGATGGTATCACCTTATCCATGGGAGCGCCATTAACTAAGAAAGAGTAAGAAACTGATTCCACACAAGCCATGATCCATTAAATCCATATAGGACCAAACCCCAACTTCGTCATAACCGAGCGTAAGAAACCCCACTCAATCCTATCGTAACCTTTACTCATATCGGTTTTCACCGCCATAGAGCAATACTTCTTTGAATCTGAGGTTCTAAGAAAGTGGAGGGTTTCGTGGGTGATTAGCACATTAACCGAAATGGCTTTCCCGGCAACAAAGGCAGACTGATTCTTGGAAATGATCGCAGGGAGGAGAGGCTTCAATCTTTTAGAGAGGATTTTAGCAATAATCTTGTAGTGCGTATTGCATAAAGCAATGGTCGATAGTCTGCAACCTTCCGAGGGGCTGTATTCTTGGGAATAAGCCTAACATGTGTCTCATTTTACCTCGGATGAAGGACTGAAGTCTCGAAGAAGGACCGAATATCTCGGGATACATCTTCACCAATGATGTGCAAATAGGCATGGTAAAACTTAGCAGAGAACCCATCAGGGCCGGGGACTTTGTCACCGTTAATATCCATGACCGCCGCTCTAATCTCCTCATCTAGAGGGATTCTGATCAGAGCTTCATTCATCTCCGTAGAGATCTTTCGCGAGAGAGTGGACTCAACTAAGTTGAAGTCCTCATGTCTATTGCTTGTGAAGATTCCACGGAAATAACCTGCAATTACATCCGCAATTTGGGATTCATAAACCATCTCGATTCCATTCGAGTCTTCAATCACTGAGAGTTTGTTTTGTCGTCAACGGTCTCGGGTGACGGCGAAGAAAAATCCGGTGTTACGGTCTCCTCCTTTAAGCCAACTGGCCTCCAAAACTGCTCTTCGTCAAGATACGCAGCCTTTAAACTCTTAGTGAGCTCCTCAATCTGAGGTAAGTCCGGAGTACTAGCCGATAGAGCCATCTCCAGATCATCTTGGGCCGATTTGATTTTCTCATTATTCTGAAGGAACTTGGGCCAATTCTAACATCAGTTCGAATCCTATCAAGTTCCTGAAGCCTAGGATCTAGGGTTTATTTGATTGAATCCTTACCGATGGATCTCTTGTTTACCTGGAGATTTGCAGCGGAATGATGAACAGGTAATTGAGATCTCTAGCGCCTCAATTGCTGCGCCTCTACTGTAGTACACACTCACACAAGCTGGAATCCGCCGGGATGCTAGTGCCGAGGATCGGATCTCCTGGGAATCCCTGTATTTAGAGAGGTGGCTGCGGTTGTTCTATCAAGAACTCTCTCTCTCAAAGTCGTGCCTTATATTGAATATATATAGGCCTCTGAGTCGACCTAATTACCCAGTAATTAAACCGGGTCAATTTAAGTCATTAAATCGAAATATCAATTTCGGTTTCGCCTTGTGTCGATCGACATCATTGCCTTGTGTCGATCGACACACCAATGGTGTCGATCGACACACCTCTTAAAACTCGAATTCAATGTGTATCCAATACACATTGACCAGACCATTTGCCAATGATCAATCCCATACAAAGTGTATCCAGCTTGCTTAGGTGTGTGACCCTGTAGGTTCACATAATACTAGCAATGAGTTACAACTCATTTGTCATAAGCGGCTTCTAGCAAAACATTATGACCACCTAGTATCACATGAATTGTCCGATCTCGACAATACAACTATCATGCAGAGTAAGTATAATATGATTTCAGGACATAATCCCAACAATCTCCCACTTGTACTGGAATCATCTATTCCCATAATCCCTTTATCGCTATATCTCGATATTGCATAAGGCAAGAAACTGTGTCATCCTTATTATAGCCAACATCATGTTCATCGAACTCCTGATTTATACTGATAAAACAAACGACTGACAATCACCTCATTTGAGCACGGCCATGCATTTTCTCTGTATCAAATCTTCGATGGGCCCTGAGATATTTATCTCCTGTTATATAGGAGGGACAAATCCCTTCTTGTTCCATTCCTGTTTCTACACACACTTCATGATACGCCTAAGCAATGCCTTTATAGCCGCCAGTTACGGAACGACGTTTGACAAGGTCAAAGCGCACCAGTTCACATGCTAGAAAGCATAACGAACTCAGGTCTAAACTCTATAGTCGTAATGAGAACTTCTCATGACACTGATATAACTATCCTGTAGAGTTCTCATTAGCGGGTCATGTCCGATCATATGTTCACCAACATATTATTATGTGACTGACGTTGATACTCATATCAATGACTCCATGAAACTTAGTCATACGTCACCTCACATACTAGTCTTAACGGTTGTTAGTGTCCCACTTTAACAACCTACGACCAGGGACAAACATAATTTTATGTCGTCTTTCACTCATAGGGTTTCATGATCAAGTCCTCAACTTGATGACCTATAAAATGAACATAAAATACTTTGAGACCATTATTTAATTATCCAATAATCAAATAATGCTGATGTCAGTTTTTTTTTTTCCATAAAAATGACCATAGCATGTCTATGTGAGCATCATAACTATCATGACTCCCACTAGAATCAAGACCACGTCTTCAGATATCTAGTACCTACAGCAACGGTATGAAACTCGTGCTTAGGTTGTGAGAGAGGCTGCGGTGTTCTTGCTTGGAACCATTCCAACAAACCACACCGCTATTCATTAATAAGCACTATTCTACGGTCCCCGGCTTGGAGCCCTTCCAACAGATAGCACCGCTACACAGACAAAGAGACATAACCAGGTGGGAACCGGGAGTCGTCTTTGTCCGTCAAACTACTCTTGACATATTCGTTACTTCCTCAGTTGAACGAGAACCTATCCTTAGTATTCCTCAAACACTTGGGGATATTCCTTACAACTGTCCAGTGACTTTTACCGGAACATATTGGTATCATCTCGTCATGCCTTATGCGTAAGCCGCATTCAGACGAGTGCAAAATATGGCATTCATGATGGATTCTATTGCAGAAGCATAAGGAATCTCACTCATACATACTAGCTCAGCCAGTGTCCAAGACACTTCATCTTGCTAAGATTATTGCCATAAGACCTTTGGTGTGAAGCCTTTCTTGGAATCATGCATATTGGAACTGTCCAATACCTTGTCAACATAAGGATTCTGACACGATCCAATTAGCCTACCCAATCTATTTCAATAGATCCTTATTCCAAGAACTCACGCGGCTTCTCCCATGTCTATCGTTGAGAATGACTTCCGACCCAAGTCACAAAAGACTTAAGCGACGGAACGTCGTTTAAGAGAATTAGTATGTTATATACATACAATGTGAGAAATGCAACTACGCTCCCACTAGTCTACTTGTATACGCACGGTTCCTTTTCGTTCCTGATCAAGTCAAAACTTTTGACCGTTTTAACAGAACGTAGATTCCAACTCCAAGATGTTTGCTTCAATCCAGAAATGGATCGGTGAAGCTAACATGCATACCTAGCAAATTTTCGGAATTGGGGCTCACCATCGCTCCTTGAATTTCGCAAGCTCGTCACTTTTCAATGATCAACAGATCACGGAAATCTGGCACGAGAAATCACTCTCGGGTTAGTGACGGATCCATTCAGATCTGCGAACTTCAGGCTCCACAGGTGTAAGTCCTACAGCACTTTGTAGATCCAACCGCTGCTCTCCCTCAACAGGTTGAGCAGCCTCCTGTGTTTCTCGAATTTCTTCGAGGTGTACTTCAACTCCCACTGTTTTTTCTTTGAAAGAAACTTTCTATCTAGAAAAACAGAGTTCCGAACAATAAAACTTTGTTCTCGGACTGGTTGCAAAAGTAATAAGCCTTGGTTTCCCTAGGACAACCAGCGAAGTAGCACTTATCAGATTTGGGTTCAAGGTTGTCTGTTATCAACTGCTTTACATAAACCTTGCAATCCCAATTAATCAGGAAAACATACTTGGAAAACTTCCAGTCCACATCCAATGTGGTGTCTTTCAACTGATTCTGATAGAAAATTATTTGGCGTAAACACATACATTTCAGAGCCTATTCCTCAAAGGATAATGGAAGATTCATGTGACTCATCATTAATCGGAGCATATCCAATAGGGTCCGATTCATTCTCAGAAACACCATCATGTTTTCCAGGAGAAATGAGCTGTGAGACGACTTCACACTCACTTAGATGATCACTTAATTCTTGACTCAAGTATTCTCCTCCGCGATCTAATCGAGGATCTTTAATACTTCTATCATATCGGTTCTATACTTCATTCTGGAACTCCTTTGACTATTTCAAAGGATCCCGACTCGTGTCTCATCAAATGAACACAACCATACTTACTGAAGTCATCAATAAAGGTAATGAAGTACTGAAGTTTTCCTCTGGCACTAATGCTCACCGGGCCACATACATCAGTATGAGCAAGGCCCGATAAGCCTCAGGCCATTTTCTTTAGCTCTGCTAAAGAAGCCTTAGTCATTTGACCCAGTAAGCAGAATTCATATCTGATATGATTTATAATCAAATGAGCCCAACCCATAACTATGGATCTTCTGAATTCGCTTCACTCCATGTGGTTTAAACGACTATGCTAAGGAAAAATCGAATTCGAGTCTTCAGACTTAAACTGTTTGGTATTTATGTTATTTACAGGCGTACATTGGTTTAAGATATAAAACCCATTTCAAAAAGGGGTGCTACTATAGAATATTTCATCAAGATCAAAAGAGCAAAACTTGTCTTTTATCAAAATGAAAAACATCCAAATTCTTACAAGAAAATGAAAGACATCCCTGCATAAAGCAGGTACATAGTAGCAATTACTTAATTCAAAAACCAAGCTTGAAAGGCTCCTACAAGTGGAGAATCTATACGGCTCATGCAGCAACCATTGCTCCATACCAGACACGCAGTTCCACTTGTCCTTTCTTCAACGTTCTACTGTTGCTTAGCCCTGCATATTTCAAAAATATCAGTACCACAACCAGTATCCAATACCTATGTAGAACATGAAGTAATAACACAATACCTGAATAAGAAGTTCCGTACATCTCCTTCATCTCTTGTGAATCTTCCAAGAATTTAATGCAATTTCTCTTCCAATGCCCAAACTCATCACAGTAGCAGCACTTATCAACATCAGATGGGCCAGAATTGGGCTTATAAGATGACACAGGCTTATCCTGATTCCAAATCTGGACGACCTTGCCTCTACCCTTGTCTATACAAGATTTCTCAAACCTTTTACCCTTTATGATGTTTTGCTCAACTGTCTTGAGCATGCCATGCAGCTCAGTCAACGTCTTCGTCAAGCCATTCTTGATATAGCTCTTGATAAACTTATCATAACTTGACGGCAGTGACTGCAGGATGATTTCAGTAGCCAACTCTAGGCTAACAGGACAATCCAGTTTCCCCAGGTTATCAATGTAACCCATCATTTTAATGACATGAGGACTCACTGGAGCATCCTTTGGTAGCTTGCACCCAATGAGAGACTTAACCATCTGGTATCTCTCAACTCGTGCCTGATCCTGAAACATCAGTTTCAGGCTAGTGATCATCTCGATTGGCGACTCCATGTTCTCGTGTTGACTCTTTAAGTCCGAGTTCATGGTAGCCAACATCAGACCACACACATCTACCACATCAATATAATGCTTATTCCAAGCATCATATACTGCATGCGAGGCATTGGTCCCAAGCCTCTCGGGGAGAGCTTTCTCAAGTACATAGTCCTTACTCTCTTGCTTGAGAATAAATCTCAAGTTCCGATACCAATCCAGGAAATTTGATCCATTTAACTTGTCCTTCTCAAGGACGGATCGCAACGAGAAAGTAGTTTTAGACATAGGCTGAAAACTAAGAAAAGAAAAGTTTTAGTTATGAAGTTCAGGAACTGAAAAATCTTATCTAATAAGAAAACTCGCGTTATATTCAAACTATGTTTCCTCTATGAATATAATGATACAAGACCCATACTTCGCCAAAATCTGAGTGGACGACTCGCCATCACCCAAACTTCAGTTATCTAGGTAAGCAAATCATTGCTAATTGTACCCAGTACAACTCTTGGTCGCAGATAAGACAATCCATGTCTCATCCACTCTGATGTCTCTGGGCCCAGAACTTCTGATAGCCCAGTCAAGTAAACCAATCTCTTCAGTCTTGTGATTATTGACAGTCGCACTGCAAGTCTATCAATGATCACCTGCCTTACTCATGTAATTGTAGATACCAAGGACTCCAAGACTATCCAACAACGAAATGAGTCTTGACAGTAGACAAGATTGGGCAAGACATCAAGGTCACTTGATATTTAGTTGAGGAAACGGAACTCTAAAAGGTTAGTAAATCAATCTCTTAGGTCATGTAATTGTTGATGTCAAGCACTGCAAGTCCATCAACACATTTACCTGCCTTACTCATGTAATTGTGGACACCAAGCTCTTGGCAAGAGTATCACAACAACGAAATGAGTCTTGACAGTTGACCATATTGAAAACTAAGCTTTGATCTAATACACATCCAATGTGTATCCAAATAGATTTAGAACGTTTTTAACTTTTAATTTTAATTGAGTTTTAATTGTTCTAACAAAAGTGGGTTAGGTCATTTGGTTCGGTTTCTCAATCATTTGGTTCAATAACCAAACGATTACGGTACGCATCCAACCTTAACAAAACCCGATAACCGGTCAATCCAATTGAACCGATTCAATCAGTTTTAACTAATCGCGATAACCGGTCCAATCCAATTGAACCGACTTATCCAATCAAACTGATCTTATCCAATCAAATCGGTTTATACTAATTGAGATAACCAGTCCAATCCAATTGAACCAATTCATCCAATTTAAACCGATCTGATCTACCTTAACCAAGCATGATAACCAGTTCAATCCAATTGAACCGATCAACCAATCGCAAGGCCTGTGTTGACCGACACTTATCCTGTGTCGATCGACACAGTAGGGTATCAGGAAATTTAACCATGCGAGATAACCGGTTCAATCCAATTGAACCGATTTATCCTTTCGCACAGCCTGTGTCGATCGATGCACCCAGTATGTCGATCGACACAGTGCGATCTCTAAGATCGATACCCAAATTTTAATAAGTGTATTCGCGGTGCATCGACCGACACAAACTTAGTGTCGATCGACACTGTGCGAAAAACCTTAAAGTTTTATGATCGTTTTCGCGGTGTGTCGACCGACACTGTGCGAAAACACAGGTTCTTCGTTTTCGATAAGAAACAAAATCCGAGATTATTTTCATCAAAACGAAAACTAGCAAGCATTAACCTCTTCAAATAAATCATTATTCGAATTACATGCTTCAGATTCAATGATTAAAACCCTAAGGCTCTGATACCACTGAAGGAACTTGGGCCAATTCTAACATCAGTTCGAATCCTATCAAGTTCCTGAAGCCTAGGATCTAGGGTTTATTTGATTGAATCCTTACCGATGGATCTCTTGTTTACCTGGATATTTGCAGCGGAATGATGAACAGGTAATTGAGATCTCTAGCGCCTCAATTGCTGCGCCTCTACTGTAGTCCACACTCACACAAGCTGGAATCCGCCGGGATGCTAGTGCCGGGGATCGGATATCCTGGGAATCCCTGTATTTAGAGAGGTGGCTGCGGTTGTTCTATCAAGAACTCTCTCTCTCAAAGTCGTGCCTTATATTGAATATATATAGGCCTCTGAGTCGACCTAATTACCCAGTAATTAAACCGGGTCAATTTAAGTCATTAAATCGAAATATCAATTTCGGTTTCGCCTTGTGTCGATCGACACACCTCTTAAAACTCGAATTCAATGTGTATCCAATACACATTGACCAGACCATTTGCCAATGATCAATCCCATACAAAGTGTATCCAACTTGCTTAGGTGTGTGACCCTGTAGGTTCACATAATACTAGCAATGAGTTACAACTCATTTGTCATAAGCGGCTTCTAGCAAAACATTATGACCACCTAGTATCACATGAATTGTCCGATCTAGACAATACAACTATCATGCAGAGTAAGTACAATATGATTTCATGACATAATCCCAACATATTCTTGATCTGTTGCTCCTTGACCCACTTGATAATATTGCGACGACATGAGTTAAGCTTAGCAATGACTGAGTCTAGTAAAGGGTCACACCAAGCTGAGTTGATCAGGTCCATGACTTCCTCTTTATCAGTTAATGATCTATCAAACCGGAAAGTCCCTTCTTCTTGTTCCAGTTGTCATTAAAATAAGTAACGAGAGGCCGATGATCGGAGCCTTCGAATCAAAGATATTTGCAATGACCCATAGAAAAGGCCTCTGACCATGAACAATTGGCCATAGCTCGATCTAGTCTCGAGCGTATAAAGTGACTGTAGAGAGTACCGTGCCAAGAGAGGTGGTTGCCCGAGTGTTTAAGGTCCCACAGACCATGGTGAGACACAAAGTTACGGAAGGCTGTGAATGAACCTTCCCACCGAGGCGGGCCACCAACCTTATCTGAATTCTCCAAGATGTTATTAAAATCGCCTGAGAGTAACCATGGGTCAGACCTATCGTAGCCAATCTGAGGAATACGTCCCCAAAACAAGGATCTGTTTTCCGCCAAGGGGGCACCGTAGATGAAAGAAACGAAGGATGAAACTTTCTTATATGTAATCCTTGCATCACTAGCATTAGGGTCTGAAATAAGTACATCCAGGGAAACATCGTCGTTCCATAACAAAGCCAAACCACCGCTTAAACCAGTCGGTGGGACCGAGAAATAATTGGTATAATGGAGATTGTCTAGTGAACTTTTAATGAAATCGTCATTCTGCTTGGTCTCCATGAGAAACAGTATGTCCGGAGATAAAGTGCGGTGTATTTACTTAAGACGACGAACTATCAGGTCGCTTCCCAATCCCTGACAGTTCCTACAACATAACGCTAAGGAAGATGAGGAAGAGAGGACCAAAAATCCTCTCCATTCCTCCGAATGTCCGCAGAGGTTCGAGCAGCCTGGCTAGTACCAACCTTATTGCAAGGTAAAGTTGAATCCCTCTCGAGGCACATCTTCTTTCGAGGGGGTTTTGAGACCGGTTAGCGTTAACCTTCTTTAGCTTAGCTCCAATAAGAGAACTGCAAATGATTCTCTTCTTGGCAGGGACTCAGGTGGTCTTTCTCTTAATTGCAGATTTGCTAGCTGCCGAGCTAGCTGGCGCCTTCTGTTTACCATTCCCTTTATCCACAGAGACATTAACCAGACGTAGTAAAACACTAACTCTGTCCGATTTCTTGTCATCCGAGCCCTGAGCAGGGTTGGGAAGATTAGCTGCCTGTCGAGGAGTACGAGAATGGCTACTGATAATTTCCTCTTGGGCAGCTTCCTCCATAAATTGCACTTCGATATCTTGTAAGTCCTGAATCTGTACTTCCCACAGTTCGATTACCGTAGGCTCTTGCAGCTGGAGTATTTCTCGGTAAGGGAATAGTCAGTCGGTCCAAAGCTGATCGGCGCTCTCGAGAATTGCTGCTGATGAGATCAGAGTCCTGGTGTGTAGTGTGTTCGTAATTGTTACGAGGTGGTCGAGGAGATGGAGTGCGGTGATCATGTGATCCTCGGTTAGTGTTTTTACCGTCAGAATGATTCTTATTACTCAAGGAAGGGTGGGAGATACGGTCAACATCACGTATTCTGGACTGCCAACTAGGCATAGATGAATTGGGAGAATGAGCTCTACGAGAGTCAGTTCGTCTCAGGCGATGTCGCAAGTCGTGATCATCAATCTGCCGGGCATTCTGCTCGTGTTTGGCATTGTGATCATGTCTGTTTGATCGGTGATTCTCGAAAGGAGATTGCCTCCTATCTCTCGAACTTCTGGAATCCCTATCATCAGGGTAAACTCGGGAAGACTCCTTCTTTGCTTTGAAGTAGAAGGTGGAATGATATCGGGCAGCAGGGGGAACATAACCCCTTTATCATCGTGTATGCGCTTATCTACCTCAATACAGGCAAGAGATTTAATCTCGTTGATGCCTATCTTCCTGTCATTTCGTTGAGAATGGCGACTTTGAACTGGGCAGTCATTTAGCTTATGAGACAGAGAAGCACAGTTAAAGCAGTGTTTTTCGAGTTTGATGTATTCGAACTCAATTTCTATAAATTCTCCCGTAGGTAAGAGAATGTCCATCTTGACTTCAAGGGGCTGAAGAGCGTTAATATCCAGTCTGATCCTAGCATCTTCCACATCCCGAACAGATATATGCCCCAGTTCCTTACCAATGACCTCAATAGTTTGGTTTGTCCAGAAGTGCAAAGGGATACCATGGACCTTAATCCAAAAGGAGATGGTAGAGGGGAAGGTGTCTGAGACAACAGGTCCCCATCTTTGAAGTATTAACATCCACTTTTTGAAGTGGTAGGGGCCCTTTAGGAGAACAAATTGGAGGTCCTCCTCTGAGTCGAAGCGGAACATGAACTTCTCAGAGCCAAGTTCCCTCACGTGGACTCTGCCTTCCAAGTTCCATAGCTGAGGGAGGAAGTCAATAACAGCTCTCGGCCTTTGGAAAGATGGGTTAGTGATGCGACCCATTAGCGTGAGTCTATTTGCTGCAATGAGGACGGAGCTGTCGCTATCTAGGATTCGAACTGGGGATCTCCGTTTAGCCTCTGAACCGGAACCAACCACCCATTTTTCATTTTCAGCATGAGAGTAATGGCGCGTCATTCTGGGTTGAAAGGAAGTCGATGCTAATTGCTTGAAGTAAATCCGTGAAGGAGATAACACAAAGTAAATTGTATAGCACAATAAGAGAAGCATGTATAGCACAGTAGGGTAGATGCGAGAATTTAGTAGAGATAGTAGGGGCTCAGCACCAGGAAGGAACTAAGCTCGTAAGTACTGGTGCCTATTGAAGACGAAGCTCAAAACCTTGATAAGACATGGTCGAAAAAGCAGAGGTTTAAGGACCGCAAGCTGAGCTGAGTTCTTCTTGAAAGCGGTAAAGAAGCCAAGATCTAGAGCATGATAAAGGTTCCCATGCTTGATCCGTTGGCTAGGAGACTACTGAGGAAGGTGGCTAAGAGGATCTGGAGAGCACGCCTGAAAATATCACCGGAGGAGGAAGCCGTACAGTTGGTCCGTACATTCTCCCTTGTGTTCGCCCTAGCTGAAGCAATATCAAGGTCTTCAATACGTGTGTTTATTATGAGAATCTCAGCCTCAAAACTTCATAAAATATTCAAGGATTCTCATTCAATGGCAATGGCTAAATTAGTGGCAAGAAGACTAATTTTTGATTTAGCTAATTTTTTTCTTTTTTGTTTAAATGTAAATCATTTATTGTAAAGATCACCTTGTAAAAGCTATAAAAAGCTCAATTGTTCTATTGTAAATGATATATAAATTTTTGGAATAATAAGAGTTCTCTCTTCTAAAGCTTTTATGCTTTGTTATTCTTTTTCTAAGTTGTGCGGATTCCCCTTCTTAAAAAGCATTATGATTTATGTCTTATGTGTGGATTCACTAAGGCTTAGATTCTTGAGCTTATCACAAGGGCTTTCACACCCTTGAGTGGCGTTCTACGATCCACCCATCGCTTCCTTTCCATCTATTATCGTTTCGGAGAGTTACTTGAGTACAGCCGGCTCGATCCATCCTTATCCGCGCGCATTCGATCATTAACCGGTCTTTGGAGAGTGACTTGAGTCCAGCCACCGACCTCTACGTGTATCCCGTAGGATCCTACCTCCGGATCTTATATCATTTGGTATCAGAGCTTAAACGCTCCTATCACTATCGTTTTGATTTTATGTTTTCTTTTGTCATTACATTTTAAAACCAAAAAAAAAAAATGTTTTGTTTTTTTTTTTTGTTCTTTGATTCTATTTACTTCTAAAACAACCATAAAAGAAAAAAAATTCTTGTTTTGTTTCTTTCATTAAACGAAATTAAAAAAAAATTCCCCATTTGTTTCTGTTTTTGTTTTCAGATTTTTCGAAAAAGGTTTCATTTCTATTTTGTTGATCTTAAAAAAAATAATCGTTTTTTACTTTGTTTCTCTTAAAAAAAAAATGTTTTCATTTTGTTTCTAATTTTTTTTTTCTATTTTAAATGAAAATACAAAAATAAAATTCTCAAGTTGAAACGGTTTTGAGGACAAAACCATTTGAAGAGTAAGAGAATGAAGCAATATCAAGGTCTTCAATACGTGTGTTTATTATGAGAATCTCAGCCTCAAAACTTCATAAAATATTCAAGGATTTTCATTCAATGGCAATGGCTAAATTAGTGGCAAGAAAACTAATTTTTGATTTAGCTATTTTTTCTTTTTCTTTTTTGTTTAAATGTAAATCATTTATTTTAATATTTTTTATTGTAAAGATCACTTTGTAAAAGCTATAAAAAGCTCAATTGTTCTATTGTAAATGATATAGAAATTTTTGGAATAATAAGAGTTCTCTCTTCTAAACCTTTTATGCTTTGTTCTTTTTTTTCTAAGTTGTGCGGGTTCCCTTTCTTATAAAACGTTATGAATTTATATCTTATGTATGAATTCACTAAGGCTTAGATTCTTGAGCTTATCACAAGGACTTTCACACCCTTGAGTGGCGTTCTACGATCCACCCATCGCTTCCTTTCCATTCATTATCGTTTCGTAGAGTTACTTGAGTACAGCCGGCTCGATCCATCCTCATCCGCGCACATTCAATCATTAACCGGTTTTTGGAGAGTGACTTGAGTCCAACCACCGACCTCCACGTATATCCCGTAGAATCCTACCTCCGGATCTTATATCACTAGCCGCACAGTTTCGCCCGCCGCTCGTCCCTGTGAAATTAGAAACCTAGAAATTATTTGTTTCTTTAAAGTCTACTATTGTTCTTTCTTAATCAATGTGATATGTTTTAAAATAAAATGTGATCTGTTTTCATAGACCAAAAAATTATTTTAGCCGTTTGACCAACAAACAACTACAAAAATACGATAAACGGCGTCGTCCGTTAACCATCGAACTCAACTGATCCGAAGGTTTCAAATAGCACACTTATCTAATTATCCACCCACGCGTCTCAAGTCTCAACACAGAGACATTGAACATGAGCTCTCATCAAATTCTCCAATTCCGCTCGGACCCATTTGTGCTTTCTCACTGTTGCCTTCATGTTCGCCTCACCGGCTCTCTCATGCTTCAGTCTCCTCTTAAGCATCCGTTTTCATGTCTCCGATTCCGGTGGCGCCGCTCTTATCAAGCCGGAGTCAGGAGTTCGGCGAAGGAGGCTCAGAGTAACCTGAAAGAAGAAACTCCGGTGTCAAAAACGGCAGCTTCTTCGATTGATTCGAAGAGGGTCTATCCATTTCACGAAATTGAGCCCAAGTGGCAACGTTACTGGGAGGATAACCGTACTTTCAGGACACCAGACGATGTCGATACTTTGAAACCCAAGTTCTACGTCCTCGACATGTTTCCATATCCAAGGTATCTTCTTTCTATTACTGATTATGTAGGAAGTTCACAAATTTGGCTAATTGAAAGGCTTAAAGTTATGAGCTTTGTGGTTTCCCCTAAAGTTTAGGAGCATCCTTGGTTGGTGTTCGTGGTAAAAGATGAGATTTTGTTGTGGTTTATTCTTTCAGTGGAGCTGGATTACACGTGGGACATCCACTGGGTTATACAGCAACTGATATTCTAGCGAGGCTTAGGCGAATGCAAGGTTACAATGTTTTGCATCCTATGGGATGGGATGCTTTTGGATTGCCTGCAGAACAATATGCTATTGAGGTTCTTCTTCGATTCATTTTGGTTACCTTTGTTTATTTGCCTTTAAGTCCTTATCGCCATTTGTAATCTACATTGCAGACAGGAACCCATCCGAAAACTACAACATTGAAGAACATCGACCGCTTCCGTTTGCAGGTACTTCATTGCTTTCAACTTAAAAGAGAGGTTTTTAATAGTGTTTAGACTTTAGATGTTAAAAAAAAGCGTTGATCTAAACTAAACTGTTTGCTTAGGTCAGCCCTGAGAGTAAGATTCGAGGACCACTTCTTTCCTGATTGTATTTCCTTTTGTTTTGGTTGCAGCTCAAATCGCTGGGATTCTCATATGACTGGGACCGTGAACTTTCGACAACAGAGCCAGACTATTATAAATGGACACAGTGGATCTTTCTTCAGCTCTATAAGAGAGGTTTGGCATATCAGGTTAAGAAAGTCATTGTCTTGTTCACAATTTTTAACTCTGCAATTGTTTATAAGAAAGTTCTTTGAAAGATCTCTTTGTTGTAATTTCAGGCTGAAGTACCCGTCAATTGGTGCCCGGCTCTTGGTACTGTGTTGGCCAATGAGGAAGTGGTGGATGGAGTTAGTGAGCGTGGCGGCCACCCGGTTATAAGAAAGGTAATATCTTTTAATATTTTGGGAATAGTATTACAGTGATGTTGTTTGTTCCTCTGTTTTGAAACTTCTCATGAATTTTACAGTGACATTGTTTATTACCAAGCAGCCCATGAGGCAATGGATGCTGAAGATTACTGCATACGCTGATCGTCTTCTAGAAGATTTGGACGAACTTGAGTGGCCTGAAAGTATAAAGGAAATGCAGAGAAACTGGATAGGAAGATCTGAAGGAGCTGAACTTAATTTTTCGATTCTTGATGGCGAAGGCCAAGAAACTGACAAAAAGATTACAGTTTACACCACCAGACCAGATACCCTTTTTGGAGCAACGTATGTTCAACAGACTAAATTATATTTATGATTCAAAATCTAAAACTCTTGTTCTTGCTTGCTGATATGATCGGTTTTTCGTTTTGCAGTTACATGGTTGTGGCACCAGAGCATCATTTGCTGTCTTACTTTGTAACCACAGAACAGAAACAACAAGTAAGTTTTTTTCTTCTCTTTCGATTACATGAGTCCTTCATGAATTTCATGAGTTCTCACTTATGATTGCAGGTTGAGGAATACAAAGATTTCGCGTCGAGGAAAAGTGATCTTGAGAGAACAGAACTTCAGAAGGAAAAGACGGGCGTATTTACGGGGTGTTATGCGAAAAATCCAGCTAATGGAGATGCTATTCCCATATGGGTAGCTGATTATGTTTTAGCAAGGTAAGTTTGGTTTAACGATGTACATTGCTTAGAATTGCGTTTGTGTGAAACAGAGAACTTTGTTTTATGTGACAGCTATGGAACCGGAGCAATCATGGCCGTCCCAGCTCATGACACTCGTGATAATGAGTTTGCGTTGAAGTATAACATTCCGATCAAGTGGGTAGTGACAAATGAGACAAATTCAAGTGATGATGCTAAACAGGTTTATCCAGGAGTGGGCATAATTGAAAATTCATCAAGTGTAGAAACAGGACTTGACATTAATCAACTGCCTAGCAAAGAAGCTGCTTTAAAAGTTATTGAATGGGCCGAGAGAACCGGCAATGGAAAGAAAAAGGTTCTTCTTCATGTCTTTCGCATTTGGATTATGTATTTTGTTCTTGTTTCGTAATTCAAAGTTTTGTTTTTGGCAGGTAAATTACAAGTTGAGGGATTGGCTGTTTGCACGACAGCGTTACTGGGGCGAACCTATCCCGATCTTAATTTTGGATGAATCTGGTGAAACTATTGCGGTTTCAGAATCTGAACTGCCACTCACTCTGCCTGAGTTGAATGATTTCACTCCCACTGGAACAGGCGAACCACCACTGTCAAAAGCAATTGCATGGGTATTTTTGTGTGGTTAATATGATTAGTTCTTTTGGATACTTAAAATGGCATTGGATATTTTGGTTATGATCAATGACTTTGCAGGTGAACACCATAGATCCTGCAACAGGAAAACCTGCCAAAAGAGAAACAAGCACTATGCCACAATGGGCTGGATCTTGCTGGTAAATGTTTATTTTTAACTCTTCTTGATAATCTCTCGTAGGGATTGTTCTGCTTCCTTGTTGAGTATAATACCCTGTATGTTTTCAAAGGATGCCAAGTTTTTTTCCTGAGAAACTAAACAAAACTACCTACTTTTCTATTGCTGTTGATTCATGTAGTCTCATTATCTCCAGGTATTATCTGAGATTCATGGACCCCAAAAACCCTGAAGCATTAGTTGACAAGGAAAAAGAAAAGTGAGAGCCTTTAACAGAATGTAAAATATAGTTTCTTTGGGAAGATTCTTATAAGTGTTGTTGTTCTTGTGGCAGATACTGGAGCCCAGTAGATGTATACGTCGGTGGTGCTGAACATGCTGTTCTACACTTACTATACTCTAGGTTTTGGCACAAGGTGTGTGTCCTTTGAAACCTCTCCTTCTTTTAGCTTCCTCGTGATCTTATTGGAAATCTTGTTACTGCATCATCGCAGGTACTTTATGACATTGGTGTTGTGTCGTCCAAAGAACCCTTCAAATGTGTTATAAATCAAGGAATCATCCTAGGCGAGGTAAGTTTCTCTATTCCCCGCCCTTTTTAAAAGATTTACAAATTCCGTCGAATCTTTTTTCTTGATAGTTTTAAGCTGCAGGTTCAGTATACAGCTTGGAAAGACCAAGAAGGAAATTATGTATCTGCAGATACTGAAGAACGGTTGAATGAACATCAACAAGTGACAATCCCTGAAGACAAAGTCTGAATCTTCTTTCTCATTCACTAACTAAAACCGATTTTGATTCTCCGGAGTTGAACCTTATGATCTTCAATGGTATAGGTTATGAAGTCTGGAGATCATTTTGTTCTGAAAGAAGATCCTAGCATTCGTCTGATTCCACGAGCTTATAAAATGAGCAAAAGCAGAGGAAATGTCGTGAATCCTGATGATGTTGTGTTAGTGTATGGTGCAGATTCTCTACGTTTGTATGAGATGTTCATGGGACCATTTAGGTAAGCTTCAGTTCCATAATTGTCTTTTCAGGTATTAACGTCTTCTATGTGTTTATATTGCTGCATTTCCTTCTACCAGGGATTCAAAAACTTGGAACACAAGTGGGATCGAAGGTGTGCATCGTTTTCTGGCAAGAACATGGAGACTAGTCATCGGTTCGCCTCAATCTGACGGATCTTTCAAAGATGGCACTGTAGTGACTGATGATGAACCGACCCTTGAACAACTCCGGTCTCTCCATAAGTGCATAGCTAAGGTCATCTTATATCCCCAGCTAAGTGACTGATGATGAACCGACCCTACACACTTAAGATCTGTAAAATTTGCAGGTGACAGAGGAAATCGAGAGTACAAGATTCAACACTGGAATCTCAGGGATGATGGAGTTTGTTAACGCGGCCTATAAGGTTAATTTAAAGACTCTTATACCGGTCAGCTTCGTTTTTTTTCGCGTTCAAGTAGTGATATTCACTCGTGTTTCTTCTAATGTTAAACAGTGGAATAATCAATCTAGAGGAATCATTGAGCCTTTTGTTCTTCTGCTCTCACCTTATGCGCCTCACATGGCTGAAGAGCTTTGGTCACGGTTAGGCCATCTGAATTCTCTGGCCTATGAAAGCTTCCCTAAGGTACACAGCCAGTAAACTGTACATAATCTTTATAAAACACGAGGGAAAGTTTATTTATGGCATCTGACTGTTTTGGTCTTTATGAAGGCAAATCCAGATTACTTAAAGGAGACAACTGTTGTACTTCCGGTTCAGATAAACGGGAAGACAAGAGGCACCATAGAGGTTGAAGAAGGATGTTCTGAAGATGAGGCTTTTGCTTTAGCTTCCCAGGACAAGAAAATCGAGAAATATCTAGACGGGCAATCGATCAAGAAGAGAATTTATGTACCAGGGAAGATCCTCAACGTTATCCTAGACCGGACTAATGTCAAGGTCACTACAAAGTAGAGAGAGCTTCGAAAGAAACACTTTCAGAACCTGTCAAATGGACAACATTTCACCCTCCCTTGAAGAGTTTCAGATATATTGAAACAATAAAAGATTTGACTGATTCTTAGAGAACATCAGAGGAAACAACGTTAGTTCTTTCTTTCCATCCATCCATTTTGCCGAGCTCGAAGCTCCCACATGTAAGACAGTCTTCGCTGTTCGTCTAGAGTCGCCTCTGCTTTCTCTCTTGCTTGCTCACAAGTCTCCATCCCCATACTGCACTTATCAGCCTCTTTCTGATACTGAGACGCTGCTTTCTTAGCATCTAGCAGCAACCTGTCTGCGCGTCATTCGTCTTCTTGAGCTTGTGCTTCTCTCAGCTTCAGCTATTCAGCCACCATTTCGGTGAACCTACTCTCGTTGTCTTCACTCCCTTCCTCGCGTCTCATACAATCTTGACAATGAAACAAGAACCAACACATGAAATCTGCAACGTTCTTACTAACACTATATGAAAAGGTATTGCCAGAAAACACTCACCCAAGAAACTATGATTGCTCAATCCTGCAGAAGAAACAATGAATCATATGCACCAATAATTGATTTTTATCACCTGAAAAAGAAGAAAGGAAGGATGATGATGATTACCATCGGGGATGGAGAGGAGAGGCTGAGAAGAACAGTCACAGAGACAAGAAGGACAAGAGGAGCCTGCAATGGTCTCGTTGAGATGCCAATACAGAGACAGACGGTCCTCTGATGTAAGCAACAATGCACAGTCCCATTACCCCTGTAACCACCTTAGCCGTCTTCTTCTGCCTTCTGGTCATCTCTCTCTCTCTCTGCAAATTAAAGATTTATTCTCCAGTAACTGATCTCCTTGAAATCTCCCCCCAAGTATTGGATCCTTCCTAACTTCTCTTATTATTGGATCCTATTTTTAGCAATGAAGCATGTAACTACACTATATATTATATATATGTGTATCAAATAGAATGATAAACCATGACAACTAAGTAATGTATATTTACATTATTTGATTTGCTTCATTTCTCTGCTCACAAGTTTCAACAGAGACGCTGTCTCATCTGAATGTGAAGTATGACTCCTGAAGAACGTTGTAGTTCTCCCGTTCATCTCGATTTTGCTCCATCATGGGAGTTTTTTCAGGCGGACATACTTCATCTGCTTCCACGATTCACTCACCTCGTTCCATCTCTTCATCACAGAAAAATAATGTGCAAGCCAAACATAATGTCCAACGTCTACTGGCTTCAACTCGATAATATCCCGACAAACGACATCTTCGACTTATGTTTTCTCATTTGCACGCCAAGCATCAAGTATTATATCCAAGACATTGATTGATGGTTTTGTAAAAGTTCTCTTTGCAAACCTTGAATGCCTTTTTGGAGTGTTGTCGTTTTGATCCGTAGTTAGGATGGGTCGTATTCTAGCTGGGCCAAAGCGATTATAAATCAAGCACAAAAGGCACTCGTTATTGAAACGAGACCAATATCAATAGAATTTAAGAGTATGAAGAGAATTAGAGAAAAAGAGATCAGAGAGATTTAGACAGAATGTGGAGAATAAATCTCTAAGACTGTGTATTAATTCTATTCCATTTACAACACTTTTATAGAGGTTTACAAGTTGATAAAAGAGAGAGAGAGGATATAAAACGGTCATATAATTAAAATTAGAGCCATTGGCAAATTAGAGCCGTTAGACAACCGCACGGACTTGTACGGACTGTGCTCTCATTCTGAAGTCTGGCTCAGTATTTATGAAGTCTGGCTGAATGATGAAATGCACAAATCTTGGATAGTCTTGATCAATACTCCCCTTCAAGCTTAGCTGTAGAGACATAAGAAGGCTAAGCTTGGAACACATGAGCATCACCTCATTAGAAACCTTAACATAGAAAAACCACTTGGAAGAAAACTATGTTAAGGAAAAAAGAGTGTGATGTCTATGGTTTAGAGAACATGAGATCAAGGGCACGTGATATCCACAAGTCCTCGTTTGCTATAAATATTATTGCAAACATTTAGACTTGTGGCCTTGGTGAAAATGTCTGCCAATTCTTCACTTCTTGTGTAGCATGGGAGAATCACTCCTTCTTCAATCTCCTTCTTCAATCTTTTCAGGAACCTTGTGGCAATCAATCTCAATATGCTTGGTTCTTTCATGGAACACCGAGTTAGTGGCAATGTGGATCGCGGCTTGGTTGTCATAATGAATGGTGATCAATCCTTCTTGATCAATACCAAAGTCTTTAAGAAGAGCTTTGATCCAAGTCAATTCAATGGTTAGCTTCCTCATAGCTCTATATTCCACTTCCGCACTTGAGAAAGATATAAATTTTTGTTTCTTTGTCTTCCAAGTCACCAAATTTCCTCCAACAAAGGTGCAATAACCGGTTGTAGACTTTCGATCTATCCTATCACCAACCCAATCTGCATCACAATAGCAGACGATTTCGGTGTTTTCATTCTTTCCCATCCATATTCCATGACCCAGACTTCCATGACAGGACCTCTGCTAACAGACGACAATCCAAAGTCGCCCGAGCAAACCCGAAGCCCACTCGCCCCGAGCTCGGAATCACCAACTTGACCAGCTAACGCCCGGACTGATCAAACCAGGGTAGCCGACACATGCCGAGACGAAGCGCGTTCAGACGATCAGGACCAGGACGTCCCCTCTCTCATAAGAACTCTGATGGCACAGGTCGACGAGCTGACCAGAGACAACAACGCCCGCCTCGACGTTCTGACGAGCAATCAAGACACATGCAGGGAGCGAATCAACTACTTGCAAACTACCAGGTTTCAAACATCTCAAGCAACTGGAAATCCCACTTTGCGGCTTCAAAGGGTCCTGTTCGGGGAAACACCGCCCCTAAATACCGAGTCAAGCAGGCGACCAACCATTCACTTGGGACCGCCGCCAACCAGATTCACCCAAAGTCAAGGCGAGGCTAGCAGGAACAGTGAACTCGAATCATTCAGGATCCAATTGGATCACATGAAATCGAAAGTTCACAAAGCGACTAGCTCAGCTTCTGAAATAGATCGGGTCTTGAAGGAGACCCAGAACACACCATTCACGAGTAAGATAACGGGGACACCAGTCAAACACCCCGGAAAAATCAAGTTACCCACCTACGATGGTAGCTCGGATCCGCGACAGTACATGACGGCCTTTAGTATTGGGATGGGGCGAACTCAGTTCTCGCCTGAAGAACGCGACGCCGGCTTCTGCCAGTTTTTCTTCGAAAATCTGAGCGACGCCGCCCCCAACTGGTTTTCGCGACTGGAAGTGCATTCCATCGATAGTTACCATCAGTTGACGACTACCTTCCTGAAGCATTACTCCATGTTCATCCAGGAGGGAGCCTCGAGCGGCGACCTCTGGGCCGTAAGCCAAGGGCCAAGAGAACCTACATCGACAGATTCAAAGTCATCGTCTCAAAGATCACGGTAACGGATAACGAGGGGCTTGCAGCGTTACGAAACAGGCTTTGGTACGAATCGCCGTTTCGCAACGAGCTGGCCATAAACAAGCCGCAGAATCTCGATGATGCCCTCCACTGAGCGGCCGTTTTCGTTGAGATAGAAGAAGAAAAGGATCTGCTCGCCAAGAAATTCGCCTCAAACAAGAAGGGCAAAGACGCGACCCCCTAAAATCCTGACGACAAAGGAAGGAAAGCCGCAACGTGCTACATCGGCGAGCAGCAGCATACAAGCCAACAAACGTGAAGGATCTTTTGGTGTTAATCCTGATTCAATTCATCAGATTAATAGATCCTAAACATGCCAGATCTAGGTTCTCTTGCTAGAAACTTAATGGATCTCACCTGTTACCTTTTATGCAGCGGAATATGAAGAACAGGTCAGAGATCAGCAGAGCCACCAAGTGATAACTCCTCCAGAGGTTCACACACGCACACCAAGCAGGAAGAAGGCTGCTAGACCGAGCTGAGGAGGCCGCAGGAGAGAGAGAGAGTGGCGCAGGGGATTAGGGTTAGAAGGAGACTCAGACTTAAGTTTTATTTATAAAACTTGTCTAGTTCCTTTTGGGCTTTTGGGCCCAAATACCAATCTGATTAAATCCCTTGGATTTAATCAGACCCATTAATCTCTCTCTAAGTACGACAAATGCCTGGCACTTTTACCGTACTTCTGCTAAGCCGTTCCTACACATTTTCCTGTTAGCTTAGGCGTGTGACCCATATGGGATCATATAATAAAGGCAATAAGTCCAAGACTTATAGATCATGAGCGGACTCTAGCAAGCCATCATGACCCCCAGTATTATATGACTTATGTCTGATCATTGACATACTCTTACTTTCTAGAGACAGTACCGAGATTACTGGACACAATTCCAACAATCTCCCACTTGTACTGGAATCTCTGTATTCATAATCCTTTTGTCTCAATATCTCGATTAGTCATAAGGCAAGATGAATGTCATCCTTATAAAGCCTAATCTTGTTCATCGGACTCTGATTTGATACTGACAATCCAAACGACTCGGGACAGTCCGTTTGAGCATGGCCATGCATTTTCCAGTATTCAAATCTCCGATTGGCCTAGAGATATTCACTCCATTTATATTGAAGGGACAAATCCCGTCTTGTTCCATCACTGTAAACTACTCATTTCGTAATACACCCAAACAAGGTCCTTATAGCTATCGCATAACGACAGCGTTAGACAATGATCAAAGCGCATCAGTTCATGTGCAGTCACATGCATGCGAACTCAGGTCTAAGGACTATACTCTATAGTCGTAGTAAGAATCTCTTATGACACAGATATAAATATCCTGAAGAGTTCTTATAAGCGGGTCTAGTCCGGTCGTATGTACCCTACATACACCTATGTACTGACTTTGATGCCGCGCATCTATGACACACTGAGACTTTGTCATAAGTCACATACCAATCTAGTCTCACATGGTTGTTGGTGTTCCAATTTCAACAACCTTCGACTAGGGACAGGATGATATAAACCATCTATCAAATATAGGGTCTCATGATCAAGCTAAATGACTTTGATAACTCAAGATCAAGTCACTTACTTCGATGACCTATAAAATGGTTCATATCACTTTGGAACGATTATTTCATCACAGTTAAAATAATCTTGAAATAATAATTTCAATAAACATCATAAAATGTTTTACAAGAACATATCAATAACTAAATAAAGCCCTTTATTAACTCCCACTGAAATTAAGACTACATCTTAATTTCACTTATCCTACAGCAACAGTCCGCGACTCGTGCTTAGGCCTAAGGAGTGGCTTCGTTAATAGATTAGCAACGTTCTCATTCGTTGAAACTTGCTGATCCACTTAACATCTCTGTCATTTATCTCACGGAATAGGTTATACCTATTCTCAAGGTGTTTGGACCTCTGATGTGCAGCTAGTCTCATCTATGCTGGGAATCACATCAAGTTCAGTGACGAACTCTTCTTTCCAAACAACCTCTTTCGCCGCTTTCCAAGCTGCGAAATGTTCAGCTTAAGTCATGGAGTCAGCAACAGTGCCTTGCACCGCCAGACAGACACAAGATATAACCGGACTGTGACCGGAAATCATCTTTGTCCGTTGGAAACTTGCCTTTCAGACTCTATCGACTTGTAGCACCTCACTTTCTCCGTAAATCAAGAATTTATCCTGTGTATTCCTTGAATACTCTAGGACATTCTTTACGGCAATCCAGTGATTCTTTGCTGGATTTGACTGGTCTTTACTTGTCTTGCTTAATATTAAAACAACATCAAACAAGTACGTTTCATGGCATACATGATAGATCCAATTGCCGACGCATATGGAATCTTATCTATGCATTTAAGCTCAGCAGTTATCGTAGGACACTGTGTCTTGCTTAACGTAATGCCATGTGACATTGGCATAAACCCTTCTTGGAATGCTGAAAATGTGTAGGACTTTGTCGGGATAAGAATCCTGACTTTGTCCTACCAGCTCTTTCGGATCTCTATCTTTAGATCCAAAATCCAAGAACTACGTGGTTTTACCCATGTCAATCATAAAACCAACTCCCAAGCCAGTCCTTTACCGACTGCAGCATTGGGACGTTATATCCGAGAATCAGTATGTCATCGACATACACTATGAGAAATGCAATATCGCTCCCACTTATCTATTAGTAAACGCACAGTTCCATTTCGTTCCTGTTCAAGTCAAAACCTTGACTACTTCAACAGAACGAAGATTCCAACTCCGATATGTTTGTTTCCATCCATGAATGGATCAATAAAGCTAACTTACACATAGTGCAATTTTTCGGAGTCCGGGCTCACTTTCGCTTCTTTGAATTTCGCAGATTCGTCGCTCTCAATGATCATCAGATCATGCGAACTTTCAATGATTATCAGGTTCAACTAATGACGAGAAATCACTCTCGGATTAGTAACTGATTCATTCATATCTGCGAACTTCAGGCTCCACAGGTGTAGATTCTACAGAAATCTGTAAATCCATCCGTTGCTCTCCCTCAACAGGTTGAGCAGCCTCCTGTATTTCTCGAATTTCTTCGAGTTATACTTTTACTCCCACTGTTCTTCTTGGAAATAACTTCCCTTCTTAGAAAACAGAATGGACGTAAAAGTAACAAGCCTTGGTTTCCCTAGGACAACCAGCGAAGTAGCACAACTACAAATACTCAGTAAAGACGAATTTGGATCGATTCCAATCCACATTTACGTGGTGTCTTTCAACTGATATTGGTGGAACTATTTCAGCGTAAACTTAGATATTTTAGAGCGTTATTCTTAAAGAATATCATGGAAGATTCGTGTGACTCATCTTTAATCATTTCTTTTAAGATCTGATTCTTTCTCACAGAAATACCTCAAGGTTTTCAGGAGAATTGAGCTGTGAAACGACTTCACACTCATTCAGATGATCACACCATTAATGACTCAAGTATTCTCACTCGTGATTTAATTTAGAGTCTTAATACTTTTGTTATCAGATTCTATACCTCATTCTGGAACTCTTTCGACCATGTCAAATAATTCCGACTTGTGTCTCATCAAATGAACACAGTCTTACTCACTGAATTAATCAGTAGAGACAATGAAGTACAGGAAATTTTCTCTGGCATTACTGCTCATCGGACCACATACATGAGTATGTTCAATCTCCAATAAGCCTTTGGGCCTTTCTCTAGCTCGGCTAAGATAGGCCCCTTTGTCTTTTGGTCCAGTAAACAGAATTCAAGTCTCATAAGATATCCGATCAAATGAGCCCAATAGTGCATAACTAT
The DNA here is from genome assembly GCA_030180135.1 of Orychophragmus violaceus. Classification (NCBI taxonomy): domain Eukaryota; kingdom Viridiplantae; phylum Streptophyta; class Magnoliopsida; order Brassicales; family Brassicaceae; genus Orychophragmus; species Orychophragmus violaceus. The sequence continues at coordinate 83,329,483 of CM058237.1, forward strand.
GGGATTTCTGAATCCGACTTACTCTATGTGACCAAGACTTTTATGCCAAGAAAAATCAGGTTTAATTCATCAGATTTAAACCAATTTGGTATTTATGTTACATTTAGGCACTCTTTGGTTTAAGATATAAAACCCATTCCTTGAATAGGGTGCTACAATTAATATTTCATTAAGATCAAAAGAACAAAACTTGTCTTTTATCAAAATGGAAAACATTCAAATTCTTACAAGAAAATGAAAAACAACTCTGCTTAACGCAGGTACATTGTAGCAATTACTTAATACAAAACCAAGCCTCAAAGGGATCTATAAGTGAAAACCCTACGGCTGAGGCAGCATCCCAAGCTCCTTCCAGACACGCAGTTTCACTTGCCCTTCCTTCAAAGTTCTACTGTTGCCCAGGCTCTGCATATTATAACAAATATCAGTGCCACAACCAGTATCCAATACCTTATAAGGTATAACTTGAAGTAATAACATGAATACCTGAGGAAGTAGTCTCATACATCAACTTTAACTCCTCATAATCTTCCATGAATTTAATGCAATTTCTCTTCCAATGCCATGTCTCCTTACAGTAGCAGCACTTACCAACGTAAGAGGTATCTGACTCGGGCTCAGAAGACACACGCTTGCCATGATTCAAAATCTGGACAACTTTGTCTTCACCCTTGTCAGCATTAGGTTTAGTAAACCTACCCTTCTCATTCATGAGATTGTACAGGGTACTCTTCACGTTTGGCTCAACTGTCTTGAGCATATCATGCAGTTCAGTCAGCGTCTTCGTTAAGCCTTTCTTGATATAGTTCCTTCTGAACTTATCATAGCTTGACGGCAGTGACTGCAGAATGATCTCAGTTGCCAATTCTTGGCTAACTGGATAATCCAGTTTCCTCAGGTTATCAATGTAACCCATCATTTTACTGACATGAGGACTAACTTGATGATCATTTGGTAGCTTGCAGCTAGTGAGAGACTTAACCAACTGGTATCTCTCCACTCTTATCTGCTCCTGAAATTTCAATTTCAGGCTGCTGATCATCTCTATTAGCGACTCCATGTTCTCATATTGCTTCCGCAAGTTTGAGTCCATCGTAGCCAATATCAGACCACGCACATCTACCGCATCATTATAATGCTTATTCCAAGCATCATATACTGCATGAGAAGCATTGGACCCGATCCTCACGGGGAGAGCTCTCTTAAGGACATAGTCCTTTCTCTCCTGTCTGAGGACAAGCCTCAGGTTCCGCGACCAAGTCAAGAAATTTGATCCGTTCAGCTTGTCCATCTCAAGGACAGACCGGATCGAGAAAGTGTTTTGATTGTTTGTGCTAGTCATAACTGAAAATTAAGATAAAAGGATTTTAGTTAATATGTTCAATATGATTAATCTTGTATTAAATTTAATATGATTAATCACGCATTATATTCAATAACATAAGTTACCCTCAATAGAATATAATGATTCCAAGATCCACATATAACTAAGATCAAAGTGGGCCACTGGCCGTCACCCAACCTTAGCTTATATCGGTAAGCCCTATGTCGGCTAATTATATCCGTGATATAACTCTTGGTTGTGAATCTGGGCCCGAGGCCCAATCCACTCTGATGTCTCAAGGCCCGGGACTCCCGATGGCCCAGTCAAGAAAACCAGACTATACAGTCATGTAATCATTAATGTCTGGGACTCCCAATGACATTTATGAATCACAAACCGTCTTATCCACGCAAAAGTAGACACCCTCACACTGTAAGGCCATGAATACAATTGAATGGGCTTCGACAGCTGACATAGCCTGGACAAGACATCCAACGCTTGATATTATTTGAGGTTCGTAGGTTTATTAAAATTTTATCCCAAAATAGAAGATTACTATTTTGGGAAACTTTCCATTTGGGAAACCTACTAATTTTTGGAAACTTTCTAAAATTGGAAACTTCCTAAACTTGGAAACTTTCTAAAATTGGAAACTTCCTAAAATGGAAACTTTCTAAATATAGAAATTTCCTAAAATCCAAAACATGCAAATCTAGAAACTTCTAATTTAAGAAACTTTCTAATTTCAAAATTTTGGAAACTTATTAATTTAAAATCGATTTTATAATTTTATAAAAATAAATTTTAAATTATTTCTGAAGAAAAGACTCAAATAATTGGCCCAATTGTTTTAACTTCTTGGCCCGAGGCCCAAGAATTGGTCCATGTCCAAGACATAACCCAATTGTCCAATTAAATGACATAACCGGTCTGGTTCATTAAAATTGGTCTAACCAAAATTAATTACTACGATGACCACAATTGTCAACCGGTTATTTACTAAAACGGATTTTTCTCAATTTATTTGGTCCAACCAAATCAAATTAGAAAATCTGGTTTAGGCACAAAATCCAATTTTCGACTTTGGATTTCTTATCCCGGTTTAACCAGAACTTAATAAATTTATTAAGTCTGTTTATTAAACCGTGACGATTTGATTTTAATCAAATTTTAAACCGAAACGTCAAACGAACCGAACCGGCCCATTAGGTCACGAACCGATCACGGCTTCACGTGATCGAGCAACAATCGCGCAGCCGCAAGCCGAGATCGGGACGGGACGGGACGATGGTCGGGACGAGTGATCGGGACGGGATGCAGGACGCGTGATCGGGCCGAGACAACATGACGCAGTCCATGCGATCGGTCTCTCGCGCCTCACGGTCGATCGATCGGGACGTGAGCAAGCGACGATCGCGGTCGATCACACGATCGGATCCATCGCTCCTCTCGGTCCATCGACGATCGTTTGCGCCGTGCCGTTGATCGTGTCGACGACACGATCCGATCCATGATCGGTTCGTTCGTCAAAACGATCCGGACATGTGATCCGAAACTGATCAACACTCCGACGCATACCAATTCATATAGATTGGATCATGCGATTTCTTGTTTGTTTAGGTTTTTAATTCTTTGTTTCTTAAGTGTCTTTCCTTATCAGTAGGTTGATTCAAAAACACTTCTTAAACAATCCTAAACAAGATTCTAAACAAGAAAAACCACAGAACCAATGGCTCTGATACCACTGAAGGATCTTTTGGTGTTAATCTTGATTCAATTCATCAGATTAATAGATCCTAAACATGCCAGATCTAGGTTCTCTTGCTAGAAACTTAATGGATCTCACCTGTTACCTTTTATGCAGCGGAATATGAAGAACAGGTCAGAGATCAGCAGAGCCACCAAGTGATAACTCCTCCAGAGGTTCACACACGCACACCAAGCAGGAAGAAGGCTGCTAGACCGAGCTGAGGAGGCCGCAGGAGAGAGAGAGAGTGGCGCAGGGGATTAGGGTTAAAAGGAGACTCAGACTTAAGTTTTATTTATAAAACTTGTCTAGTTCCTTTTGGGCTTTTGGGCCCAAATACCAATCTGATTAAATCCCTTGGATTTAATCAGACCCATTAATCTCTCTCTAAGTACGACAAATGCCTGGCACTTTTACCGTACTTCTGCTAAGCCGTTCCTACACATTTTCCTGTTAGCTTAGGCGTGTGACCCATATGGGATCATATAATAAAGGCAATAAGTCCAAGACTTATAGATCATGAGCGGACTCTAGCAAGCCATCATGACCCCCAGTATTATATGACTTATGTCTGATCATTGACATACTCTTACTTTCTAGAGACAGTACCGAGATTACTGGACACAATTCCAACAAAACGTTTCAACAGCCAGGATGCAATCAGATGAACCACCAGCAAGGTCGACCATGGTACAAGTATGTGCGATCCGACGATCAGGAAAAGACCTTCTGAAGCTTCCACCAGCGCTCCGGACACAACACCGCAGAATGTCGACATCTCCAAAGCCTCCTGTTCGGAGAATATCAAAAGGGAGTGATGAACATAACAAACCGCAACGCCCCAGCGACACCCCTCGGAAATCGAGAAAAGTCACGACAACCCAAGAATGAGGGAGAACGGTTCACGATCCCCCAGGAGGAAAAGGCGAGGCATGTGAGCTAACAGAAAACAGAGCAGAGTGGCATCGACACAGAACTACCAAAGTTAGCCCGTGACGATGAAGAAGAGGACATACCGGCACCGAGGAAGCGGATCAACATGATCATGGGGGGACTCCCCACTTGTAACGATTCAGTACGTTCAATAATGGCATACAGTCAAAAAGCCGACGCACGCCAGCAATGGAACATAAATGTCCCCGAAGAACTGAAACCAGGTACCGATATTACCTTCACCTCGGGGGATGAAGAGGGCCTCGACAAACCACACAACGACCCGCTCGTCGTTGAACTCCAGATTGACCATTGTGAGGTCACTAAAGTCTTAATCGATACCGGAAGCTCAGTCGACCTTATATTCGAAGAAACCTTGCAAAGGATGGAGCTCCGCGACTACAGAATGAAGCGTTCAGAAAATCCCCTCTCCGGATTCGTCGGAGAGACCACGACGATTGGTACGATCAAGGGCTGCACAGGATAAGCCGAGCACGTACTCGCACCTAGGTAACTGAATATATGACGAGGTAAGCCGAGCCAAAGCTCGCACTCACAAACTTCTGTATATAAACGGGCGAGCTTTGTTTCGATCCGAGAAAATCAAAGACAGGATAACCCGGGCACGTACTCGCACCTAAAATTTGATCTCGCCCAAAGCCGAGAAACGACTCGTAAACAACCAAAAAAAAAGAGAAGGCGAGGAAGAAGGCAATAATAAATTTCTTCTTTCTTTTATTCAATTGTTGTCACAACTACAAGGAAACGTACAAAAAAAAAAGCAACAACCAAAAAAAAGGGAGGCAAATCTAATTTCTTGAAAGACGATTTCTTCCGAATCAAAGCTCGTGTGCTGAGCCCGATTCCATCCAACAAGGAGCCGAGCTCCTTTCTTGAAAGACGATTTCGACGTCTGTTCCCGGCACGATCTCAAAGGCAGAGGCCCAGCAGTGCACAACGACGAAACCGAACCGAGGACGATTATCGTGGGGCAAGAGAGCTAGGGCAAGCCAACCTTAGCACACCAAAAAGGATAGCCAGATCCCGAAGCCCGACCCCATGGTTCCCCTGACCACTCTAACATCATCCGCTCTCCCCAAAGGAATCATCCCCTTATACGGAGGAAAACGAGCCAGCTTGATATCAAGCCCGCTGCCCCTGCAAAACAAAAGAAAAACTGGGAAGATTCAGCAAAAAGGCGAGCAAAAGCATGATCCAACAAGCAAACAATACGCTTACGTCAAAAGAGACAAGTTCATGACCGGACAGCCCCGGTACATTACTAAAATTAGTGACACATCAGATCCACCCAACCGGAGGAACTGCGTGTCGCCCTTAAATTCGCAAAAGCGACAAACAAGGACGGCCATCAGTATACTTTCATATATCAACAAGCCCCCATTTCGCAGAAAAAATACGAGCCCGCTTGGCAAAGAGAAACACAGAAACTCCAGCGGCCGGAGCCGGCCAACAACATAAACGGGCAGGAAACCCAATGGCAGAGTGGCCTTGCTTCACGACACCCAAGGACTCAACACTCCAACCAAACCAAAAAGAAAAAGGGGAAAAGCCAACCACGCTAAGTAAGGGAAAGAAGAAAAACAAAGCACGATAAGATACGAAAAATCGGAGAAGAAGGGAGAGTATTTATAACCACAAAGGAGAACGAATGCTAAGACAACGCATTCAAAACGACGCGTCAGTTACCAATGCACGCCTTTAATGCGGAAACGGCGGTCCATTTTCTCATAAACACGCAAAATAACTCCTTCAAAAGAAAAATAATGACGCGTGGACCACGCCTCAAAAATCAAAGGGACATATCTACCCAAAAACGCCCATACAACTTCTTACGAGCACAAAAACGAAGCAAGACAAGTTCGTACCAACAAGCAGAAGCCCAACGCCGAGCTCGCCAAAAGTAAACAACAAAATAATAAAAAAAGAGAGAGAAAGCAAGCAAAACATACATATACCACTACGAATGCAAACGCTGTCCGTACAAAGGTTCCCAAAAAAAGAGAAAAGAGAAGAGAAAGACAAGCGAGCTGATTATCACAGCAAGAAAACTACATCGGGAGCTCGGATATGCCAGAAGCGACCCCGCCTTCCGCAATCAAAGATGCCACATCCGCCCCTCCTCTATCCACAATACCACCTGAAGAACCTCGCAGCGGCGACATACAAAAAACATCAGAATCCAAAGGGTCAGGTCGCAACTCATTGACTTCCCGCTCCAAGCGAGGCTTATCCAATTCGAGCTTAGCAATCAACGCAGGAGGAACTGGGACACCACCATCCGCGAGCAGACGATACGCGCTAAGGATACTTGCCGCCTAGTTGAACTCCAAGAGCTTGGGAATATAGCGATCCCCCCTGTTCCCTCTCCGCCCTCAGCTTTTCCAAACGCTTGGAAGCATTCTTATACGCGGCCTCCCGCTCAAAACGAAGGCGCCCATCAAAGGATTCTCGAAGCCTGTCCCGCTCAGCAACAAGGAGATCAACTTCCGCTCTAAGAGAACCGACATCGGACAAAAGACCATGTTTCTCATCATCAAGTTAAGCCAACCGCTTCACGAGGTCCACGACCTTCTTCTTCTCCAAAGATAGAGCAGCAGAAGCCTCCTTTATCTCATCAAGCTCCTTACGAAACCGCTTCAACTCGCGAGCAGAGCGTCGCAGCGCATCAATCTGTTCCCTAAGGATGCTCTCCGTCAACTTGGCCTGACGTCTCTCAGATTCATACGAATCCCGAAGCTGATTAAAAATAACACACACCATAAAAAGGTGGTGACTCAACTCCTCCTGAAGATGTGGCTTGTGCATAGCCGAAACAGGCATAAGATCCTTAGCCGGACCAGCCGAGAGCCTCTGGACAAGATTAGCACACGACAACCATCATTTATCAAAGGAGCCTTCCCTTTGTGAACATACGACCTGGAAGGCTCGCCCAAACCAAGCTCAGCATCATCTGACCCAGTCGTCTGGACGGCATCTCGAGCAGAAGGAGAGGGAGGTCAAAGTTCCCCAGAACGCTCACCACCAACCTCAGGATCCGACCCCCGCCTCTCCGCGCTAAAGGCCTCGGCAAGAAAAATGACCTACCTCGCGGCACCCTCCAGTGTCTCCAGCAATCGACTAGTCTCCTCTTCGCAGGCATCAGAGACGTCGTCAAGAGCAATCACTAGCGAATTTATCGCCACTACGGGCCCCTCAGACGTCCTTCGCCTCTTCCTGGACAGCCGAGGAGACGGCGGTTCACTCTCAACAAAAGGATCCATCTCCAGAAACGCTGACACAACGGAGCGACAATGTCAGCATTAAAGACCTTCCTAGTCATCAAAAAAAAGGGGGAGGGGGAGAGGAGAAGGGGACACATACCCCAGTCAACCTTTCTCAAGCATCTCCGCACTCTCCGATCAAACAGGCTCTTGGGCTCTTCGTCCTTTGATGAAGGCCAATATATACCACCATGAGCCCTCAACTTATTCAGGTCAACGGAAAATCATGCAGTCCAACAACTTCAAGTGGAGCGAACTGCAAAAAAAAAAAGCCATGACGCAAACGATACCAGTAAACAAGTTCAAAACAAATTAAAATACCAGGTTTATAGTTCCAGGCCGATCTGAAAACCCTGCTCAAACGTCAGCGCACTGTTAACACGTGCGAAGAAATAGCTATCTTGCCAATCGGAAGTCCTGTCCGGGGGATCGAATACAACCTTTAGATGACGACCAGGCCTGAACCGCACGTAAAAGGTCCCGGCCGTCCCTCGGTTAACAGAAATCGAGGTAAACTCCACAAAGAAACAAGTAGACATCTCCACCCCACTATCATACGCCATGGTTAAAATACCTAACACGTTACGGATGGCGGACAGACAAAGCTGAGAAAGGGCCATCTTCCTAGCCTCGCAATACTCAATCAAAATTCTAGGAAGGGAAAAAAGCAAGTGACATTCAGTGAACCAGCACTCGTATACACAAACCCAACCGGGGGGAACATCCCAAGGTCACTCGCACAAAGTCGGCAACCGAAGCTCGAGACCGGGAACACGAGAGCACCGCCGACAGATATCATCAAGGGAGACTTCTCACAAACCGATGAACGAATCGCCCTAGGAACAACGGACTTTACGTCCATTGTCCCCTTCAATCTCCCTCTTTTTAATATCCTGTATCAAGAAATGGTCAACGGGCAGCAGAAAAGTCAACGGAGGGCAGTTTTGTAATTTTAAAGAAGTTAAGGGGCATTTTGGTAATTTTACCAAAATGCGAGCCAGAAGCGGAAACGGGCCAAATGTTCTTCTTTTGTCAATAAAGAACATTTAGAAGATCAGACGTGGAAGAAACGGAGATTAAACTAGTTTTTCGGACTATCGGGAAAGAAAACCAATAGAACCGATAAAACTCGTAAAATTCATAACGAGAGCTACGGGTGCCCGATGGAGGTGAAACGAATTTATAAATTCATATAAAAGAGTATAGTATTTTAAAAAGAAGCTTGGAGGATTTATTTCAGAGGCTACAGAGTTTTAATGATCTTAACGGTTTGTCGGGAATGGAAACCGACAAAACCAAGACAACTTGTAAAATTCGTAACTGGAGCTACGGGTATCCAAATGAGGTGATTCAAACTGCTAAATTCATCTAAGATCGTCTGATATCTGAAAATGAGGCTTGGTGGATTTATAGAAGCAGCTAAAGAGTTTTTAAAATATTAAACGTAACACAAGGTTTTCAGAGAAACCGATACAATGTTCGGGAAAGCGACAGGACCTTCTAAAGTCCACAAAAAATTATGAAATTTTGACCACAGCTTCATTAGAAAATGTAGAAGCTATGGTGAAAATGATTAAGCAAGATTTGATGCCTAGATAATGTTATAAAATCTAGCCCATGAAGGGGTAATTAGTGGCTAAAAATTCAAAATAAATTCAAGGAAGTTTGGTCTTAGACCAGGGTGATTGGGGCTGATTACTAAGGTTATTTTGGACCTTAATCCAGCCCAGTATGAAGAATGGTCCACGAAATCTTGTCCAAGAGATTAAGGTGCATTGTTTGTATTTTTGGTGCATGAACCTAAATGTGAGTTGTCATCAATCCAAGGGGCTGCAAAGGGGAGGCTACAAGTGGATGGTAGATGATCAAATACATTGTTTTTGGATGGTTTTTGGTGGGGTGGTCGTGGCACAATATGGAGGAAGAAGAGGAGACAAATGGAGGGTGGAGATCACACCACTTTTGCTATAAAAGAAAGTCTCCACCCCTCTCATTCTCCACACCAAAAACACTCAACCATAGAGTGGTAAAAAAGATATAAAGAAGAAGAAGAAGAAGAAGAAGAAGAAGAAGAAGAAGAAGAAGAAGAAGAAGAAGAAGAAGAAGAAGAAGAAGAAGAAGAAGAAGAAGAAGAAGAATCCGGAGGGGGAGAGAGAGAGAGAGAGAGAGAGAGAGAGAGAGAGAGAGAGAGAGAGAGAGAGAGAGAGAGAGAGAGAGAGAGAGAGAGAGAGAGAGAGTAGTGGAGAGTTCGGTTGGTGACGGAGGAGCGGGAAAATATTTCCTTAAGCGGAGATTTTCACCGTTCATCCCGAGTACCGACCTTCTCTTCCGTTGTAGGCATCATCTGAGGTTGGTACGAAGGTTCTTGTGGAGGAAAGATCACTAGGGTCGACGCTCGAGTCAAGGTCAGGTCAAAGCAAGTGAACGGTTCGGGAAGGGTTCGGGGTAGCAGCGGGTTTAGTTCGGGTCTCGGGGGTTCCGTCAATACATCCATCCGTCATCATCATAAAAACACTGTGAGTCGGCTAAATTGTGTGTTGCATTTAGTTAGAATCATATAGATCCGGAATTGATAAACCGTAGTTTAGGTTGCATACCCGATTGATTGAATTGATTAGAACGGCTAGGTTGACTAATAACTCGGTTAATTAATTAAATGGTTATGTTAAGGGATGCATGCTAGTTAGATTATATCCGTAATCGTTGATAGTTCGCTGATTGCTTGATTGGGTGTTGTATTAATTGATTGATAGTTCGTTTATTGCTTGATTGGGTGATGCATATATATATATATATAAGTGTTTAAGAATGTATCTAAAGGAATCTATATAGCGGAAATTATGAGTTGATTAAAATAAGGTTAAATGACATAACACACTTAGAGTATAATAACGGGGTGGATTAATAAATGGAAGTTAATGAAAAATGAGATGTCAGGGAGTTAGTAATCTTACTAACTCTAAACCGACAGATCGAGGACGTATTAAAAGATTCTTAGGAAGGGATAGGTAAGAGAAGTGGTGTGATTGATGGACTGTCTACGGGATTAGTAATCCACTAATCCCAAGGTAGCGGATTGAATGAGTAAAGGTTAAGGAAATATTAAAAGACTAATAAACCTAGATAATTGTTTGTGTGATGTTGTGATTGTGTATCTACTTCGGTGTTGGGCCGAGTAGACTGTTGATTGTTTGCTTGATTGTTTATCTACTTTGGTGTTGGGCCGAGTAGACTGTTGATTGTTTGCATGATTGTTTATCTACTTTGGTGTTGGACCGAGTAGACTGCACAGGTAGATACTTACTCTGGTGCGGAAGTGGGTAAGTCCGGATAAGGTCAGGTGATGTGGAGGTTGGTGATAGGACTTGCGGGAAAGACTAGGGATTGAGATAGTAGTTCTATTTGACTTTATTGATATTGCATGATAGAGTCCCAACGAGTCTGCTTGTTTACATTACTGTTATTAGGACTCTATAAGGCGCGTTAGATCCCGCAAGTCTAGAGATGGCATTTTGGTACTTCCGACCCGATTGGATCCTCGGGTAGTGACCTGATCGATTCACGTACCTTCGGGTGGTGATTCTGGTTATGGTGTTAACCTACTGAGTGACGCCGGTAGGTGTGTGGTCTGGAGAATACGGGGTCGCGTCCTAGGGTCGGACTTCATGGAAGCTTGGGTTATCTAGGGGTAGCCCGAGTCACCGCGTATCGATGGACGGAGAACGGTGTCCTAGTCGCAGGACTTCGTGTTTCGTCTAGGAGTCGTGAGAGGTTTTAGCTACCATGGCGGCAGATGGTGTGGAGTTGTGTAGTGCCACGATAGATAGATCGAGTCTAATCGAGAACATGTGCCGCAGTGTTCTCGATTCCCTTCTTTGATGATTGTGTTGTTATTTGAATGCTTGTGTGTTGTGAAGCTCATCACGTCTTGGTAGCACGTGATCAGCTAGTATATTTTGGGTTTGGGTGGGATTATTAGATTGTTAGCAACCTTTAGTTGGGAGCTGTCTCACTGGGTAATCTTAGATTACTCATTAGACTCTTTTGTGTTTTTCAGGTTTGGCATAGCTCGGCGGACGCATAGGACACTCGGAGTAGTCTCGGGTTGGCTTTTGGCTAGGGTTGTAAGCATTTTGACTTAATTTTGGTTTTCGGATTTTTGTTGGGATCCCGTTAAATGTTTTGTGTAAAACCGTATATTGTTATGAATAAAATTTTATATTTTTAAAGTAATAAAAATGGAATAATTCCCTGATATACGGTTTAGTCCGAACCGAACACAACTCGTGGAAGCGGTACGGGTTGAAAAGCGTCGTATCGTGGAAACGAGGTAAACGGAGTCAAAGGTGGTTTGGTTCGAGCCTTCGTCTCAAACCGGACGTTCTCTGGCTTTCGTATTGTGACAAACTCATCTCGTATGACTGCTCGGGTTTGATCGGTCATGTTCTTGTTTGATTGTTGGCCGGTCAGCTCGTCCGTCAGCGGAAAACGGAAAGGGGGCGTTACACTCTTCCTCCCCTTGAGGAAGTCGCTTGAGAACAATGATCAAGAACAGCCACACGATCCCCCGTGATAGCGACTCCGACACCGCCTTGCCGGTGACTCGTCCCATCACCATCACCATGATTTCACTTCCCCGCGTCAGCGAGAGTTTGATCCTCAGGCGATTCCGTCGCAACATTACCACCACGAAATAGACAAGGTTTTCGCCCAGATCGAGACATCAAAAACTCTTCGTCAACCTCAGCCGGCCTAGATTCAACAGGACTATCTCCGGACGACTCAGAAAAATCAGAATCGTTGCTACCAGTAGAAGAATGCTCACTAGAATCTACCCGCATAATAACGAATCTAGAGACGAGACGACCAAAGTGCAATCACCAGAAAAAGCAAAAACGAGCGCAAAGCAAATACCGTGAGAGAAGACCATTACCTGGTAAAGAAGACGGAATCTGAAAAGACAAAGCCTCGTAAGAAGAAAGGAGCAAGTTTTCACAAATATAAAAGTCGCGACACGAGCGGTTCGCGTCTTTTCGTTCTCTTAGGAATCACGGAAGAAGCCAAGATAAAAGCACTCGTGAGCCAATGCGGAACGACTCAACAATATTTCCGCCTGACGTAAACTCTCGAAGAAATTCGCCAAACTCAGCATCGCAGCTCGACGAACTGGGGGGGGAATAATTGTTGGATATGGGTTTAGCACCCATCCAAAGCTCATTGGAAATCTTGCGGAATCAATCACAATTCATATCGGCCCATGAAGACAATCCCGCTAAGGAGTCAATAACCCAAAGAGAAGTCAGCGCACAAACACTATAAATAGGACCCTTCACTCTTCGTTTTAGACATTGTAACTTGCGAGAATGCCGAGCTACTTCTATAAAGCTCCGAACTCAAACAATCTTTAGGGAGCATGCCATTAGACGGACTCCCACCTCGTACCATCTTATTCACAGCTTGGCTTCGGCCTTAAGATCAATAAAGAACAGTTTCGACCTCAGTTATGATTCATATCTCACCTCGTAGTTCGGACATTTCAGATCGTAGCCCGTTTCATTGACTATGTCGAATTTCCGTAACAACATTTAGCTTCATGCCATCCTTCGGCTATGGTATAAAGGCCATATCATTAAATTTGGGTTTGGCCGGCAAAGAGCTTTTGGAGTGGTGGCATCTCCGGTGTAGCGTTGAAGCTGTTTTGACCTCTCACGCGATTATCATTCGACGATTTGGAGTCAAATTTTGAATCGACATGATGGATATGTGTACGACGATGACGGCATGCACTTCTGGTGGTTTTTATCAATGTTTCTCTAACGATTAGTTTATTTTTTTCTAATTTATTTTAATTTGACTTAGAAAGCCCAATCCGTTAGAGAAAACCCTAGATACCTTTTCCGTATAAATATAACTCTTCCCCTTTTATTTTTTTTTTCCAAAAAAAACTTAATCTAAGCAAAGATCTGTGGAAATCAAGCTGTCAGAGAGAAGTGACAAACCGTCGAACCCAGTTCCTCCCGTGCGTTAATCGTCTCTCTTAGCATCGTTTCGTATCAAAGGAGTACCGTAAAATCGTTTTCGGATCTATTTTCCCTGAAACCGATCACTAAAACGTTTGTAACTTTCTAACCGTGTTGAATATCGAACATCCAAAGCCACCACCAGATGATGAGACGTAGCTGAAGGTCTAAACCGCGTCACCTCCAGACATCAGACGCGCCCACAAGCTTCCCGAGAAGTTTTTCACGTGCCGTCACAATTTTTTTTCATGCGCCGCCATATTTCGCCGTCTGCCGCCAGTAATCCTCCCCCGCCAGTCATCCGAGTCAATTCGCCGGTGACCGAGTCAACTCGGTAATTGACCGAGTCAACTTGGTTGACTGGTTTGTTGACTGGTTTGACTGGTTTAAATTGGTTAGATCAATTGGACCTGGTTTAGATATGGTAAGGTTGGTTTGGAATGGGTGAGTTAATGGGTCGGGTCACCGAGTTTGGGTCCGGTATGGGTCTTGAATTGGGTTGACCGGGTTTACTTAAGCGTATTATCCGTTGACTTTGACTACTGACTTTTTAGTTGATGTTTTCTATTGACCTTAACTAACTCATCCCTTAACCAATTTAAATAAAAGGAAAGCCTATATCACTCGATTTTTTGCCCTAAATTTAGATTTGGATCCTGTTTGAGCACCATGAGTCTCAAAATTACACTTTTACCCTTGGCTAAGGGAAGGGTTATTCCGCAACTTTATGGTTTTCGTCTTTAACCATTTTATATAGCTAGTATAATATCTAATTTGATCCGTTTGTTTGCGAAGTCTATCTAGGATGTTTTTTAAATTAGAGATAGGAGTATAGATGATTCAACCCCCTTGTTTGTGTTGCCTGCTAAATTGTTTAATTGTTTGATGATTATATATATATATATATAGTTAGTCGTAGTGTGATGAATAGGGAGGCCGCGAGCGTACATGGATTCAGTTAGGACTTCTGTATTTAAGCCGCATTTCATGTTGTGTGAGGCCGCAGGTGAACATGAAGTCAGTGAGGACTTCTGTATTTGAGCCGCAAGTGCAGTCGTGGGTACGAGAAAATCTTAGTCAATCTACTGTTCGTGCCTTCAGAGATCGATAAAGCCTCTTTGGGGGGGTGTGGCCGATCACTTAAGTCGCGTAGGACCCTTTTTGATTGGGAACTTTAGGTGTCGTGATTGTGCCGTTAGACTAGTTTATATTCGAAGTGTTAGGACCAAGTCCGTGGACTTACGTTTTAGCATCCATACCCCACTGAGTGACTCCTCTGTTGCTCACCCCCTTCCTCTTTATCCTCCTTTTCAGGTGAGCATACCAAGTAGATTGATTTTTAGCGTGATCGGGTGCTTTGGGTATTTTTATCATTGATATTCCGCATTTTATTTTTAAACATTATTTTACGACTTTATTTCAGTTTATTGCAGCGTTGGATTTGTGGGTTTTTTGGTTATTTATTGAGTTATTGGAGTTACTTGAGGTGTACGTTAGAGTTGCTGACACGCTGCCCCGATAGGAGGTGACAAGTGTTACATTTTTGTATCAAAGCATACTTTCCATCTCAGTCCGGACCCGGGAGGCGAGTAGTAGATAGTACATTTTGCATTGAATTCAGTTTCTACGGTTTTCAACGTTTTATGGGGATTGGGGATTTTTAAGAATAACACACTTTCTGCTTAACATTAGTTTATTAATCTTCAGCTCTTTCCTCAATCAAATCTAATCAGATTGTCCTTCCTTTCAGATGTTGTAACATCCCCGATCCACGCTAGGGTCGGTAGGACGGACTTATACGATCAAAGTTTTAATCCCTAGATCTACACTGCAAGTGCACAGATGTGAACCATTAGTATATAGGGTATCGAATCCACATAGACTCTAGATTCTTACGATAGATTGTAGAATTTCAGGTTAAGCTAGATAAAGCAGTAGAAAGCAGTAAATCATAGCAGAATAGCAAATAAAGCGGTTTTGTAGGCAATCAAACGAAGCGTCAGGTCAAGGGAGTTCTCAGGAAATCAGGAACACATGCTAATCAATCAATCGAGATCTAATTAAGAACTGTTCTAGAACTAGAATCACAGAAGCATAAGAAACCAACTTTCGTTGCGGATATTATCTATGTCTAACAATCCTAGCAAACCAACTTTCGATGCGAGTTCTAGAGATCCTAAACATGCATTAATCTCAAGTTCTTTCGTTCACAATTCTCCTAAGCCAAATTTCTTTGCGAATAGTCAAATTGCTCATCTAGGTTCTTTCTAGTTAATTAATCAACTTTCGTTGCAGAAATCAACCTAACATCATAAATCTGGGTAGCTAATTCAGATTAAGCATTAAGAACAACCCTAGATGAAGAACTAACAGATGTGAATCCCTACAAATTAATCAACCTATAATCCATGAAATCCCTAATGAGAATCCCTAAACCTAACAAGTAAACTACTCAGACATGATCATTGAAACTGAAGACATGTTGAATAGAAAACCAAATAGCATATAATAGATAAAGAAACTGGGGTTCAAAATTTCTTCTCTCTCGAGTACAAGATCAGCCCCTAACTCTCTCAATGTAAAATAAAGCGTAAGTAAAGCGTCGCCTAAACAATGGCTTAAAAACCCTAATATAATGATCTAATCACGGATGGGGCCTCTTTGTAATTATGAGAAACTTCTGGGCTTTGTTGCAAATTCCAAACTCTTCATTAACCGCCGAGAAAAGCCTTATATGCTTGTGTGTCGATCGATGCACATGTTGTGTCGATCGACACAATACTCTGAAATTGACAGTGAACTCTATCTCTCGGGTTAAATCTCCAAAATGCTCCAAAATGCGCCATAATGTCCAAATCCGCTCCAAACGTGTCTAAACCTGAAAACATACATAAAAGGACTACAAAGGACTCTAAAAGACTCGATAACAAGATATATACCATGGTTAAAATTCCTAAAATCTATGGTATATCAACTCCCCCACACTTAGCCTTTACTTGCCCTCAAGCAAAACAGAGAACTAGAATGTGGTGACGAGGTTTGAAAACTTTCAGAAACTCTTTTCATCTTAGAAGTAACAACACTCAGATTCCCCTTAGTAAGCCACATGAAATATTTCACCTGCAAGACATCAGGACCAACATATACTTCCCCCACACTTAGCAACTGTCCAAAGCATTCAAATTCACCATACTGACTTCTATAAGCTATTAAGTGCGTCTCACCTATGGGGTATCAATCAAAGAACACATGGACTCTTACTCTATTAGCATCTGACCACTCAACTGTTGCTTCTGGTCCCTTTCTTCTCTTTTCCCTTCCCTAGCACTGATTTTTCCCCACTGGGTATCATTTTATTTTTTCTATCAGTGCTCTTCCCTTACTGGGGCATACTTTGGACATGTTTCCATGGATGCACAAGAGGTAATAGGGGTCTCTACCACTCCCGGGACCACTTCGAAGCTTATCCTAAGTTTATTATTCTCTTTACAAGCTGTGCCAGAACCAACAGAGGAATCCGACTCAAAGTATACCAAGCCCATAGGAGAGAAAATTAAGTCAAGTTAAAGGTGAAGTCAAGTAATGGATTCTCTGAATACCTGAAGTGATATGGGTGTCCTCAGTAGGCTGGTCTGTGTTGGGTTTTCTAATAGTCATAGATCATCTGCAAATCATCCAATGGTTACTTAAGTTCCTGCAAGTGTTGTTGGCTTCTCAAAAAGTCCTTGTTTCCTACTCAATTTGACTCAATAAAACAAATTTTCGACTGACTCTAAGAAAACATAAGGCGTGCGTCAGTAGCTACCTCCTCCACACTTGAAACACACTGTCCCCAGTGGTGTCAAGCTCAGGATTGGCGAGAAAAATCGGAATTAAGAGAATCCGAAAAGAGTCAGAACACTTATTTGTCGTCGGCCTGTGTCGATCGATGCCACAAGTGGTGTCGATCGATGCAAGGCGAATATGCGCGCGGTTATGTAGATAACCGGTGTCTGAACCGCAATTGAATCGGCAAGCCGTAAATTGCGACTGCGTCGACCGATTCACATAGTGTGTCGATCGATACAGTGCGATTCTGCCTGTTTCTCACGCTTTTGAACACACAAAAAACAGAAAATCAAAAACACCAAATCAAAACGAAAAATGAAAAGAAAAACGAACCTACTAGTGGGTGGCCTCCCACTCACCGCTTGTTTAAAGTCAGTAGCTTGACTATGGAAAGGAGGTCGGACTTATGGGGGATTCAACAGAGACTTGGAGTGTATCTGTGAATGTCTCTTCAGCCAAGGTGGCATATAAGCTTTCGGATCATGAGATTTCCCAAGAAAAGAGCGAAGAGAATCAGGGTGGGAGCGAAGCGAGGGTGGGACACTGCGTTTTCCTGCATTCACAGTTGATGGATTAGGATGTTTGAGCTTAGAAGAGTCATACCTGTGCTTTGGTGGATGTAAGAGATTTAGAGCTTTCTGCTTAAGAGCAGTTGCAGGATCTGAAGATGTTAGAGCATGTTCAGAATGAACTGCCATCTTCTCTTCTCCAACAGGAATATCTGGTTCCACTTCCACACTGAAGCTCTGTCCATCAATGGTGGATTTCTGTAGCTTGTACATCTTGAACCGCAATGGATCATCTCCCAGGTGGAGATCAATCAGTCCATGTCTCACATTAATTACAGCTCCAACAGTAGCTGATATACCATGGATTTTAGGGATTTTAACCATGGTATATGTGTCATTTATCGAGTCTTTTACTATGTTTTAGAGTCTTTTCAGGTATTTATTAGGTACAAGCACATTTGGAGCATATTTGGTGATTATAGCATTTTCTGGAGCTAATTGGAGTATTTGGCCGAGAGATCAAGTTCACTGTTGATATTTCCGAGCTGCATCGATCGTCACACTTATGGCAACGATCGTTGCACCAGCGAGATGGGCCGGTTTAATAAAGAATGAAGAAATTGCAGTTTTGCCCAGAAGTTTCTGATATTTACAAAGAAGCCCCAATTCGTGTTTTAGGTTATAAATAGAGTTTTTAAGCCATTGTTTAGGCTAAGCAGAAATAACTAAGTTTTATTCTCTTAGGAGATTTTAGGGGCTGGTTTTGTTCTCGAAAGAGACTTGATTTCGAACCCCTGTCGATTATTCTGTTTTATGATATTTGGTTTTCTATTCAAGATGTTTTCTGTTTCGATGATTATGTCTGAGTAGATTACCTGTTAGGTTGAAGGATTCTCATTAGGGATTTCAGAGAATTATAGTTTAAATCAATCTGTAGAGATTTATATCTGCTAGTTCTTTATCTAAGTTGTTCTTAATGCTAAATCTGAAGTAGCTAATCAGAGTTATGATGTTAGGTTGATTAATTCAGCGGAAGTTGGTTAATTTAACTGGAAAGAACTTAGATAAGCAATTAAACTATTCGCAAACGGAAGTTTGGTCTAGGTTAATTGTGAACATATCAAACCTGGAATTAATGCTAGTTTAATCTGTTAGTCCTCGCAAACGGAAGTTTGGTTTGCTGCACTTAGACTTAGAGAATTATCGCAAAGGAATTTGGTTAATTCTATATCAGTGTTTGAGTTCTAGAACAGTTATTGATTAGATCTAGATAGATTGATTGCTTGCGTTCCTGATTTCCTGAGAACTCCTGAAACCTAACGCTTTGCCCTCTTGCTTACAAACTCACTTGATTCGCTTTGATATTTCGTTTACTGCTTTCACATCTGCTTCGCTTAATTTAATCCGAATTACTAATAATCTATTGTGTGACTGAGAGTCCTCGTGGGATTCGATACCTTATATACTACGATTGCATTAACTGTGCACTTGCAGTAGAATAGGGAAAACTATACACCTATCAAGTTTTTGGCGCCGTTGCCGGGGACTCTTTGAGTTCACTGATAGATTTAGTACTAGGATTTAGACTAAGCATTCTTTTTAATTTTCTTGTTTACTCACGTTTTTGATTTCTTGGATTGCAGGAATTCGCACTGCATCGATCGTTGCTCTCCTTGCAACGATCGACACTAGGCGATAATAAGCGATGCTAAGATCTGAGACGTTCGGTAGGTTCCGTGCCATGGAACCTTTGATTTTGATTCAAGGTGAGAACGGCGTTCTACGAGACCAAGAGGGTCACATATGCAACGCAAAAGGTCAGAAAATAGATGGGGAAGGAAACCCCATCTTACCAGATTACCATGTATTGGTTGGGCAAGTAGCTGAAATGCAACATAAGATAGATGACATCCACGACATCTTACTTAGGGAGAGACAGCTCCGAGCAGAGGCAAACACTGATAAGTTTGCAGAGGTACGCTACATGGCTGGAGCCGACTCTTACAGACATACCTTGGAACATCAGCAAAGGCAGGGTTCTAGGCACGCTCTAGGATCAGGAGACCGTAATTATACTTCTAATCTGGCATCTCCTACACAAAGGAGCAAACTGGAGATGATGCTAGAGCAAACAATTGAAAGGCAACAGCAGAACTCAACTTCTTTCAGCTCGAAGCTAGAGAACCTGTACACAAATTTGAATGAGAAATTTGAATCCTTGAGCATTCGTGTAAAGCAGCTGGACACACAGATGGATCAAATTCCAAGTTCTACCCCAACAAAGGATTCTCATGAAGCTCCTGACAACAACATCCTCACTCAGGATCATGCACAAATGGATCATGGATCATGTCTAGCAGTTAAAGCTGTGGAATTTGTGGAAGACAGAGGGGGATTCGATGTTGAACTACCAGAGCTCGAAAGCTTCGATGCACCTGACTCAGCAGAGATTGACATGGATCTTTTGACTTGGAAAGTCCAGATTGAAGCAGGACCAAGCCAAGAAGAGAAATCTGAGTCTGAGACGGCTGGAATGGACCAAGAAACAGATAAACCCGAGACTACAGTTGAAACACGAGTTGAGACGACAGCATCGATCGTTGCATCACACGCATCGATCGTTGCACCCCGAAAGGAACCAGTTTCACCCAAATCTCGAGAACCTGCTAAAGAAGGAGCCTACAAACCTCCGTTGCCATTTCCAAAAGCTCCCGTTAAATCTACAAATATGGCTCAGCGCACATTGGTGGTTGACAAGAAGATGGTGGTTCCACAAGAGCCTATTCTAGCATCATCAAGACCTGAAGCTACTCATAAACAAAAGGCCCCGAACATCAAATCTTTGCCAAAGGTAAAGCATAAAACCTCTAAGTTTAAGCCTCCTGACTCCACTGTTTTGAATAAAGGAAAGAGCGTTAAAACACCCAAGTGCAAATCTCACCCTACATTCCTCCCGACGTTCCTTGGACGACATCATGCTGCTACTGCTTACACACCACCATGGATGATAAGGCATTCACAGAGACACTCAAAGTCTCTGTTGAAACCTCCATGAGTCTGACCCCTTTCCAAAAGTCAAGCTAATGACTTAAAACGAGCGCTGAGTGGGAGGCAACCCACTGTTAGGTTTAACTATTTTTCTTTTTCATTTTTAGTGTTTTTCTTAGGATTTCACGTCTTTATTTGTCTTTACTAAGTTTTTCAGATACAGAACCAAGTCTGGAGAGGGGCAACGATCGTTGCTTACATGTGCAACGGTCGTTGCAATTGGTCTTAATCGAAAATTAAGGTACATGTCGCTAAACCGGAATCAATTAGATTCAACCAGCATCGATCGTTGCTGCCCTGCAACGATCGTTGCAGCCACGACCGGGTAAGTTACCTTAAAACCCTATTTTCTCTTTTTCTTCTCAAAACTCCTTTGGTCGACACTCCGAGCCTCTACCCGAAAAACACCATTTCTCCATCAAATTTCCCGTTTTCAAGTTCTATTTTACTCGTTTTTAACCGACCAATCCATTTACTTTAGCCATATATCAAGAAATCAAGGTAATGTTCTTCGATTTTCAAGCTTTCGGATTGGGGTTTTAGGGGTTCTAGATTGTTAGATTTTTGAGCCGAAATTGATCAATGCATGCCCAAATAGGTATGATTTAGGTTGCTAGATGATATATTGTTGCCGACTGTGTGATTGATTACATGATTTGGAACGAAATTTGTTGACTGTTGATTGCGGCCAGAATCGCCCTGCAACGATCGCTGCCTTTGATGCAACGGTCGTTACTAGACGATTCTGGGGAAATGTTCGATTACACGGAATCGCCCTGCAACGATCGCTACCTTAGTGCAACGGTCGTTGCACGACGATTCAACAGAGAGTTGCCGAGACTAATTTGTTCAAATTTTCTGTTTTGCAGATGGCAACCCGGAATCAACCCCGCAAGAAACGAGCACAAGCTGCAAGCGCCTCACGACAATACATTCCGCCACCGGAATGGTTACACAGGGAATCAGATCCTCCACAGCCGTATCATTTGGTTCATGCGACCATAGGACAGCCATGGCCAAGGCCAGAGAAAGTTTTGATTGAGTCTGATCGCATCTGGAGCGGTTCAATTAAGGGGATACTAAAATCAGATGACTTCACAGAAAGGCCGCTACACGAATACTGGGATGAATACGATACCTTGCTGTATAATGGTTGGTGTGGTATGGAGATAGCACCTACCAAGTTCGCTGATTACTCAACCTGCAAGAGTCTCGGAATGGACAAGAAGGTGATGGAGCTGTGCAGGGGTATTGGTCTGGGGACAATGCCAATGCAGCCTTACGATTTGTACCCAGAGCTTGTGAGGCAGCTGCTTGCCACGTGCAGGGTTGTATACCCAAACCCAGAGAGCAGGAATGCCCAAGGAGGCACCTTCACTTTCATGTGTCTCGGAGCAAGGTATCGAGTGCCCCTTCTCGATATCTGTAGGATCTACGGGTTCAGCACCACGCAGCCACGCACCGATTTATCCCTTCCATGGGAACCATCAGAGGCTCGTGATTTCTGGGAATACATTGGAGGTGGACGATATCACTCACGGCTTACACCAGTGATTCAGGTTAGGCATCCGGTTCTCAGGTATGTCTTGCGTATCTTGGGACGCACTTTATTGTGCAAGCATGAGGCGAACAAGATGCGCAAGACCGAGATGGAGATTTTATTCAGAGGGCTGAGGGAGCAGTTCAGGGGTACTGATGTGAGGAACCCGGCTGAGAAGGTGAACCTAGGAGCTATATTTGCCCATCACCTTTGCGAGCTGCAGAAGAAGCCTTATGAAGGCGCGCGCAAGGAGACAGTAGGGAGTCTTCTCCCTCCTATTTTCAGACACTGCAGGATCCCTATGGGGGGTATAGAGTGCGTTACTGAGCGCGAGTTCTTGGATCTCAGTCACTTGCAGAGTGCTACGTGGCTGAAGGAAGGGCGAGTGTGGGTGTACTATGACCCTGAGGATACACAGTATGGCATCGATCTTCCTGCTGCCAGGTACACTCGGATCGATACCATTGATGATTTGAGCTTCCACCCTTCCGCTAGAGATCGATGTGCAGTACCTACTATGGCTCATCCGCTGGGAGAGCCTTCTGCGAGAGCTTCGTCCTCCTCTGCGCCTGCGCCTGCCCCAGTCGACGATGTAGGTCCTTTTCCCGAGCCTACGATGCCTTACGGTGCATATTCTGATGCCGAGTGGAGAGAGAGATCCGATAGCATGTTTCGAGTTGTTTGGAACTTCATGCGCAGCTGCAGGAGGCCACCACAGGTCCATCAGCCCGTACACGTTTCTCGACGCAGACATCGATCCCCGACTCCTCCTTCCCCGACTGATACTGATCCCGCAGCTGAGGCAGCCGATGACGATGCACGGTATGGTGGGATAGATGATGAGAGCGAGTGAGAGTGATCCCCATGTTCAGACTTTCGGTTCTGTATTCTGACTTTTTATCTTTTCTTGCACTTTTGTTTTTCGTTTATTTTTAGGATTTGCTATGTTTGGATGGTTATGCTTGATCAGACATATTTGTTATTTCGATTTTACTCTGTTTCTAGTGTTTTCAGCTTGCAGGATTGAAAATTGACATAAACCGACGAACTAACCCGCTAACTTGTTGACTGATCCGATATGCGCATTGCAACGATCGTTGCTGCTTTGAGCAACGATCGACACTCAACGAAAAATCGCCAAACAACGATCGATGCACATAGTGCAACGATCGATGCATGAGCGACAGAGGTAAAAACCCGACAGAACTAAAACATCTATTATAAATTTTTCTTTCTTTTTACCAATCCTTCGCTTGACACTACTGGGGACAGTGTGTCTTAAGTGTGGGGGAGGTGCTACTGACTTATATCTTTCTGTTTTCTTAAGAGTCAGTCCGTTTTTCAAAATTTTTTGTTTTATTGAGTCAAAATTGTTTAAGTAAGAAACTATGATTTTCTGAGGAGATTTACAAGACTTGCAGGAACTTAAGTAACCATTGGGATGAAGTTGCAGGATCTATCTCTGACTATTAGAAAACCCAGACACAGATCAACCTACTGGGAACACCCATATCACTTCAGGTATCAAATGATCTTTTACTGACTTCACCCATAATACTGACTTAGATTTCTCACCTAAGGGCTTGGTATACTTTATGTCGGATTCCCTGTTAGTTCTGACACAGCCTGTAAACCTGTCCTATTTAGTCCCCTTCTCCCCTTCTATAAAGTAAAAAAAAAAAAATAATAAAAAACTGAGGATGAGTTAGTAACTCCGAAGTGGTCATGAGAATGGTAGCAAACACTATTTTCTCTCATGCGATCCATGGAATGTGTCCAAAGTACACCCCTTAACGGGAAGAACACTGATAAAAAAAAATAAAATGATACCCAGTGGGGAAAAATCAGTTGTTAAAGAAGGGAAAGAGAAGAAAGGGACTAGAGAAAGATAGTATGGTGGTCTAGAGCTGATTAGGTAAGAATCCATGTGCCTTTAGATCGATACTCCTTAGGTGAGACCGCACTTAAATACTTGCAGAAGTCAGTAGGGAGAATTTGAATGCTTGAATGTGATTGTGGAGTTTACCTAGGACAGTTGCTAAGTGTGGGGGAAGTACATGTTGGTCTTGATATCCTGTGATCGATTCTTTCAGTGGTTTACTAAGGAGAATCTGAGTATTGTGGCTTCTAAGATGAAATGAGTTTCTGAAGAGTTTTCAAACCTCCTGACTACATTTAGTTCTTTGTTTTGCTTGAGGGCAAGCAAAAGCTAAGTATGGGGGAGTTGATATACCATGGATTTTAGGGATTTTAACCATGGTATATGTGTCATTTATCGAGTCTTTTACTATGTTTTAGAGTCTTTTCAGGTATTTATTAGGTACAAGCACATTTGGAGCATATTTGGTGATTATAGCATTTTCTGGAGCTAATTGGAGTATTTGGCCGAGAGATCAAGTTCACTGTTGATATTTCCGAGCTGCATCGATCGTCACACTTATGGCAACGATCGTTGCACCAGCGAGATGGGCCGGTTTAATAAAGAATGAAGAAATTGCAATTTTGCCCAGAAGTTTCTGATATTTACAAAGAAGCCCCAATTCGTGTTTTAGGTTATAAATAGAGTTTTTAAGCCATTGTTTAGGCTAAGCAGAAATAACTAAGTTTTATTCTCTTAGGAGATTTTAGGGGCTGGTTTTGTTCTCGAAAGAGACTTGATTTCGAACCCCTGTCGATTATTCTGTTTTATGATATTTGGTTTTCTATTCAAGATGTTTTCTGTTTCGATGATTATGTCTGAGTAGATTACCTGTTAGGTTGAAGGATTCTCATTAGGGATTTCAGAGAATTATAGTTTAAATCAATCTGTAGAGATTTATATCTGCTAGTTCTTTATCTAAGTTGTTCTTAATGCTAAATCTGAAGTAGCTAATCAGAGTTATGATGTTAGGTTGATTAATTCAGCGGAAGTTGGTTAATTTAACTGGAAAGAACTTAGATAAGCAATTAAACTATTCGCAAACAGAAGTTTGGTCTAGGTTAATTGTGAACATATCAAACCTGGAATTAATGCTAGTTTAATCTGTTAGTCCTCGCAAACGGAAGTTTGGTTTGCTGCACTTAGACTTAGAGAATTATCGCAAAGGAATTTGGTTAATTCTATATCAGTGTTTGAGTTCTAGAACAGTTATTGATTAGATCTAGATAGATTGATTGCTTGCGTTCCTGATTTCCTGAGAACTCCTGAAACCTAACGCTTTGCCCTCTTGCTTACAAACTCACTTGATTCGCTTTGATATTTCGTTTACTGCTTTCACATCTGCTTCGCTTAATTTAATCCGAATTACTAATAATCTATTGTGTGACTGAGAGTCCTCGTGGGATTCGATACCTTATATACTACGATTGCATTAACTGTGCACTTGCAGTAGAATAGGGAAAACTATACACCTATCAGTAGCTAAGAAAGGTCTACCAAGTAACAAAGGATCATCTGGCTCAATGTTATACTTCAGCACTACAAAGTCCGTTGGAATCAAGTAGTTCCCAATTCTGACAGGAACATCCTCAAGAACTCCTTCCGGATACCTTTTTGATTGATCATCTAGGATAAGAGAGATCCTAGTAGGCTGGAATTCCATCATTCCCAATCTCTCAGCCACATAGTATGGCATGAGATTCACACAAGATCCTAAGTCACACAGAGAACGCTTGAATCTGTCCTTAGAGATGGCACAGTCGAGCACAAAGGCTCATGGGTCTGGTATCTTCTCTGTAATCTGAATCAGCTTCTTTTCCATCACTTTCATGCAGTTAGCCACTTCTAGCTCCTGTTTAGACAGTTTAGGAACCTTAGGATATGGCACAGAGGGCTTATAGACTCGTTCTAGGACTGTTGCAGGTTTCTGGTCCCGTCTGCGATCTGTGTCGATCGATGCACGATGTGTGTCGATCGACACAAGGCGATTTCGAGCAATTCTATCAGACGTATCGGGACTGTGTCGATCGATGCACAAGTTGTGTTGATCGATGCTTGTCTCAGACAGACAAAATTCACCCAGAAAATCCGAGATTATGCTCTCTTCTTCTTCCAGCAAGTCAATCTCATCTCTTATGATCACAGCATTGACGGATCTGTTCTATTCAGATCTTCCTGATCCATTTTGCCTTTGCACTGCTTGAGATGTCTGTTGGATTTGAACATCTAGCTTCTTCACATGAGTGTTTAAGGATTCAAACTTCCCATTCAGATCTTCATACACAGCATCCAGCTTCTTGTTGAAGTCCACAACAGTCTTAGTCTGACCCTCCAGCAACTGTTCCATCATTGCTTCCATCTTGCTCTCATGAGCACTAGCAGCAAGAGGTGTCTGATATGAGGATGATCCATAAGTCCTCTGGTAAGAGTTACCTTGCTGATTTCCAAACCTGTTTCTTTGAAATCCAGAGCCACTAATGTAGTTCACATCCTTTTTCTAGTGATCTTCTTCAGCCTTAAACAATTCAACTTCCTGAGCGAAGTGGACAGCTTTCTTTCCAGTCAACAAACTGTGAACAGTGTCCAGCTTATTCCTGATATCAGCAATCTCCAGATTATCAATCTTCCACCAGACTCTTTCCTTCTTCTATCAGCATTCTTGGTGTTATTGCTGCTTACCAAGTTGTCAATAAGCACTCTAGCCTGCTCAGGAGTCCTTGTATTGAAATTGCCATTGCTGGCATTATCCAATGCAGACTGATAATGTAGATCAATGGCTCTGAAGAATATGTCCAGCAGTGTCACTTCAGAGAATCCATGATGAGGACAGTCACGTTGGTACTTCTTAAACCTCATCTAGGCAGACTTAAGAGGCTCTGTAGGACCTTGGGTGAAGGTGAGAATATCCTGTCTCGACTGATCAGAGCGAGCATCATCATAAAAGTGCCTCAAGAACTCTCTCTTTACAGCATCCCAAGTAGTAAACTTCCCAGTTGGAAGTTGTTTCAGCCAAGCTGCAGCCTCTCCAGCGAGAGAATAGGGGAAAAGCTTGAGATACAGATAGTCGTAGTTTACCCCATTATACGTCATTCCAGTGATGAAGTCCTCAAAGTCATCAATGTGATCCATCGGTTGCTTGTGTGGGAGACCATAGAAAGGATTCTGCCTCAGAAGAGAGTAATAGACAGTCTTGATCTCAAAGTCATTCCTCTCAAAGCCAGGAGGTACAATTGCTGACCGGCTAGCATATAACTCATCCGGACGGTTGTAGTCAGCAAGAGTCCTCTCAGCAACAACCATCTGCCTCTGACCTTGGGTCGGTTCAGGCGCAGGTTCAGGGATCACTCGTCCCTCAGCATCGATCCTTTGCCCGTCATCATTGTACCGAGTGTTCTGTCGGTCTCTCAGAACTCCCTCAGCATCATGTCTCAAAATCAAAAGCTCCTGATTAATGTTAGCCATCTTAGCTTTCTTCTGAGATTTTCTGTTCTCACTCTCTAGCTTAGCAAGCTCCTCAAGTTCAAGTTTCACAAGCTCTTTGTCCGTATTACTCCTTAGATCGCGATCAGTCATAAACTGTCGGTAGTCGTCAAGCGTCGATCATGCACAGGACCGCAACGATCGATTCAGTTCAGGTTTCGCTTTGTGTCGACCGATGCAAGAATAGCGTCGATCGATGCAATGCGAAAATGATTTCGATCGACACACAGGACCGTGTTGATCGATGCAGTGCGATTACAGGCGTACCTGAAACGCAAGAAAACAGAAAAAAATTAGTAACCAAAACAAAAACGAAAAACCTAGTCTAAACCCTAAGTTCAAATCTATCGAAGACTCAAAAGAGTCCCCGGCAACGGCGCCAAAAACTTGATACGATCAGAGTTTTAATCCCTAGATCTACACTGCAAGTGCACAGACGTGAACCAGTGGTATATAGGGTATCGAATCCACAGAGACTCTAGATTCTTACGATAGATTGTAGAATTTCAGGTTAAGCTATGTAAAGCAGTAGAAAGCAGTAAATCAGAGCAAAATAGCAAATAAAGCGGTTTTGTAGGCAATCAAACGAAGCGTCAGGTCAAGGGAGTTCTCAGGCAATCAGGAACACATGCTAATCAATTAATCAGGATCTTATTAAGAACTGTTCTAGAACTAGAATCACATTAGCATAAGAAACCAAATTTCGTTGCGGATATTATCTATGTCTAACAATCCTAGCAAACCAACTTTCGCTGCGAGTTCTAGAGATCCTAAACATGCATTAATCTCAAGTTCTTTCGTTCACAATTCTCCTAAGCCAAATTTCTTTGCGAATAATCAAATTGCTCATCTAGGTTCTTTCTAGTTAATTAATCTACTTTCGTTGCAGAAATCAACCTAACATCATAAATCTGGGTAGCTAATTCAGATTAAGCATTAAGAACAACCCTAGATGAATAACTAACAGATGTGAATCCCTACAAATTGATCAACCTATAATCCATGAAATCCCTAATGAGAATCCCTAAACCTAACAGGTAAACTACTCAGACATGATCATTGAAACTGAAGACATGTTGAATAGAAAACCAAATAGCATATAATAGATAAAGAAACTGGGGTTCAAAATCTCTTCTCTATCGAGTACAAGATCAGCCCCTAACTCTCTCAATGTAAAATAAAGCGTAAGTAAAGTGTCGCCTAAACAATGGCTTAAAAACCCTAATATAATGATCTAATCACGGATGGGGCCTCTTTGTAATTATGAGAAACTTCTGGGCTTTGTTGCAAATTCCAAACTCTTCATTAACCGCCGAGAAAAGCCTTATACGCATGTGTGTCGATCGATGCACATGTTGTGTCGATCGACACAATACTCTGAAATCGACAATGAACTATATCTCTCGGGTTAAATCTCCAAAATGCTCCAGAATGCGCCATAATGTCCAAATCCGCTCCAAACGTGTCTAGACCTGAAAACATACATAAAAGGACTACAAAGGACTCTAAAAGACTCGATAACAAGATATATACCATGGATAAAAGTCCTAACATCCATGGTATATCACGGACCATGGGACCGGAACAGTGCACAAGACGGTCAAGGAAGATCATAAGAAGTGTTCCAAGGTAAGAAGGTGGCAAAGTCGAAGGAATAAGATCTTTTCCGTGTAGGAAGGAGCTGGAAATGAACTGAACAAGGAGTGTTCATCAGGACAAGCTGAACGGTCAAGCTGGTCAGCTGAGTCACCTTCGATCAGCTAAACTCAGCTGGTCAGAGTTTGAGGTGCTCAAGTCAGGAGATGGTCTGGACCAGCTAGTGACACTAGTTGGTAATGGGCGGTTGATACGATCAGGTTTTAATCCCTAGATCTACACTGCAAGTGCACAGATGTGAACCAGTAGTATATATGGTATCAAATCTACAGAGACTCAAGACTCTTGCGAGAGATTATAGAACGTCGAATTAAGCTAGGTGAAACAGTAGTGAAAGCAGTAAATCAAAGCAGAAAATAAAGTAAACGGTTTGTAAGCAATTAGGCGAAGCGTCATGTCAAAGGAGTTCTCAGGAATTCTGGAATATAGGCAATCAATCAATCGGGATCTAATTAAGTACTATTCTAGAACTAGAATCACAGAAGCATAAAAAACCAACTTTCGTTGTGAATATTAACTATGTCTAGCAACCTAGCAAACCAACTTTCGTTGCGAGTATTAGAGTTCTAAACATGCATTAATCTCAAGTTATTTTGTTCACAATTCTCCTAAGCCAAATTTCTTTGCGAATAGTCAAATTGCTCATCTAGGTTCTTTTTAGTTAATTAATCAACTGTCGTTGCAGAAATCAACCTAACATCAATAATCTAAGTGGCCAGTTCAAATTGAGCATTAAGAACAACCCTAGATGAAGAACTAGAAAGTATGAATCCCTACAGATTGATTAACCTATAATTCCTTGAAATCCCTTGTGAGAATCCCTAAACATAACAGGTAAACTACTCAGACATGGCAGATGAAACAAAAGACATGATGAATAGAAAACCAAATATCATAAAAGGATAAAGAAACAGGGGTTCGAAATCTCTTCTCTCTTGAGTACAAGACCAGCCCCAACTCTCTCAATCTCTAATAAAATAAAGCATAGCCTAAAAATGGCTTAAAACCCCTAATACAATGATCTAAACACGTCTGGGGCTTCTTTGTAATTATGAAAAACTTATGGGCTAAAGCTGCAATTTCCAAAATCTTCATTAAACTCGCGAGAATTGCATGATCCGCATCTGTGTCGATCGATGCCACATGTGTGTCGATCGACACAAGAGTCTGATATCGACAGTGACTCTTCTTCTCGCACATATGCTCCAAATAGCTCCAGAATGCGCCATAATGTCCAAAATCCGCTCCAAACGTACATAGACCTGTAAACACACATAAAAGGACTCCAAAACATACTAAACGACTCGATAACAAAGACATATACCATGGTTGAAAGTCCTAAAAACCATGACATATCAGCGGCTATGGGGCCAAAGGGCCCAAGGGATTGGCACCCTTTCACCAACCAAAGGTGTTCCTTCGGCCATGTGGCGGTTTTTGGAGAGAGAAGACTATATAAGGTTTCTTCCTTTGCGATTTTTTGGCATCATTCTACAC
This sequence comes from Orychophragmus violaceus, assembly GCA_030180135.1. Classification (NCBI taxonomy): domain Eukaryota; kingdom Viridiplantae; phylum Streptophyta; class Magnoliopsida; order Brassicales; family Brassicaceae; genus Orychophragmus; species Orychophragmus violaceus. The sequence goes on from CM058237.1 coordinate 83,360,264, forward strand.
AGGGAAAATTCCCAGAAAACATAATGAAGAAATCACAAGGAGGGTTAAGAGAAAAAGGGGAATTTTGGCCGGATTCTTTGGGAAAAGAATCGCCGGCAGTTTCAGGATTTTGTGCGGGTTAAAGGAAGGGTTCAAGGAGGCGCTAACAGGATTAAGCATGGATCTTTGCGCATCTAAAGACCATGGAAAAGTGACCATAACACAAAAGGTACGCCATATGCCTTACCCGGATCGCGACCACGGCTGCGCTGCATGGTTGATGGGCGATTGGGGTCGGGTCGGGTTTTTCTTAATCTCTCTATAACGAAAGTTAAACCTAGATTTCTAGGATATCGGATGGTAGGGTGATAGGCCTTAAGTCCCTTACACATGATTCAGCTAGAGGTCAAACATGGGCGAGTATGATCACGGCGGTACGATGCGTGGTTGGGCCGCGGGTAGAACTAAAGGGTTTGGGTGGACGGGATGCATGCAAACTGGCCGACAATCCAAGGGATTGTATTGGGCTCACGATCCGCACACGGGCGGATGTACCCGCGGTAAGAGGCGGGACGATGTGCTGATCGCAATCGACGCACCACTATCGGTATTACTCGGTAATATTTGAACAACAATCGATAAGTTCCATTCCATGGTAGGGTCCGTGTACCGGATCGGTAAATGAGCCGTTGATAGTTCAAGAGTAAACGTAGGCCAAACTTAGTGGAGCCATATACCGGATTAGGTTGGGATCATGATGCATATAGAATGGATTATTTAGGTTGCTAGATTATATAAGTATATGGATGGAATATTTATTCGTTTATGTGTGCAAGACATGAGGTTGACCATGGCCATGAACAGGCCTAGGAGTGTGGGACATAAGACCAATGAGACGAGTGGTGTAATGGACTGGATAGTTAGGACTGAACGATTATATAGCCTATTGAGCATACTCAACATTGTATTAGTACCTTTAATTTATTAATAAAATACCCAGTTTGTTGCCTTATTATTATATGTATTATGGTAGACTTAGGTGAATGGAATTAATGACTCGTTTTAGGACTTAGAAACATATAATACTCATAGAGAATGATGGAAAATCATAGGAAACAACCTCCTAAGGCTTAGAAGCCAGGATTGGGTGTTTCAAGTTGGTATCAAAGCGGAGTTGTTTCTAAGACAGTCTAGGTTAGGGAAGGCACCACTCGTCCGTGTTCAAATGTTTCAGGTTAGACATATTTGCTTTGGCTTGGAGATCTAATGTTAGGGAAAGCAAACTTGTTCAATCTTTAGGTTAGAAGAAGCAAATCAAGAAAGAGTTAGAAAGACAAGGAGCCGACATGTACATGGCATGGTGCGAAGAAGAAGACCTCTCTGAACAGGCATGGACTGTCCGGACATGTGGTTGTTCAGACAGGCATGATACCTACAGTGCCCTACACTTGTTGGGACTGGGATTTGTAATCTGGATGTCCACAACAAGGAGGAACCCGAGGACGTGGTTGAATCCTCACATCCGGCTCATATTGAGACCGACAATGTGAGAGATGGTGTTGTGGGTGAGGTTCATCCGACCGCGGTTCCAAACATCTGTGAGATGTTGAACATGATGAAAGTGGTCATGGATCGGCTGACGGTCCTAACCCCGTATGCCCCACCAGTAGAGAGGCCATCTGATGATCGGACTCGGGTCCGCGTTGACCAACCAGGGGGCGATGATCAATGGACAAATAGACAGATGTGGTCGAGATACACCCACCTCTGATCATGGCTCTTCAGAAGGTGGACTACCTGAGAATCTTGGGCCACATCACCAAGCTAGGCACGGAGAACTTCAAGGAGGAGTGCGGATTCAATTGAGGCAGATGAGTGGAGGAGCCGTTTGACCAGAAACTTCCTCTCTACTCGCTACCCGGAGGACTACAAAAACGATATTTCAGTTCACTTCCTGGAGGGGGACGCACATAACTTGTGGCTCTCGGTCGAGAGGCGCACCAAAGGAAGCATCGTGATGTTTGATGACTTTGAGACTAAGTTCAACTGGAAGTATTTTCCGGCCGAGGCTTGGGATAGACTGGAAGGTTAGTACTTGAGCTTGGTCCAGGGTCGTCGAGCGGTACGAGAGTACGAGGCAGAGTTTGATCGCCTCTGGCGGTTCGTGGGATGTGAGGTTGAGGACGAAGCGGCACAGGTGCGACATTTCCTCCTAGGACTGCGGGTGGAACTTCGTACTCATTGCTCAGTTTGTACCTTTAACTCCGTCTCGGAGTTGGTTGAACGTGTTGCTACGGTGGAAACCAACCCGGCCGAGGAGAACCGACTGAAGGCTCAGTCACGAGAGAAGGTGATGGGTTGAAATGGGAGGGATTTTAAGTGTAAATGGTACTAGGTGGATGGTACCTACACCTCTAACAGTCGTCCAGTGTGTGGTACTTGCGGGAAGAATCACACCGGTGAGTTCTGGATGGTTAAAGGAGCTTGTATGAAGTGCAGGAGCACGGACCATGTGACCTTTGCGTGTACAAAGAACAAGGATTACTCAAGTTCCTATTTCCTTTGCGGTCAACCAGGAAACCTCTACAAGTATTGTCCAAAGCTTCAAGGAAAGGCACAAGGACGTCAAGGAGGGAACGGCGAGGGTGGAAAACCGATCCATGCCAAGGGCCAAGCCGGTACACCTCGGGTCAATGCATTAGTGAAGGGCACTGGGGAGGCCAGAACCTTCAACGTGATCACTGGGACCATAACGATTGGAGGTGTGGGAACTCACACACATTTTTATTTTGGAGCTACACACAGATTGTGAGCCCGGATAAGATCGGAAAAGGCTTCTTCCAAATGGAACAAGTAGACGATTTTGAGTCAAGGTGGCCGGAGGTCAGGTCATGACAGCACTAGGGTTGGTTTGGGACATACTTGTTACTATAAGAAGTGTGAGTATGCCGGTCAACCTGTTCTTTATCCAGCTTTAACACCACGAGTTATTATGGGTATGGATTGGCTTGGAAAATACTAGACCACGATTGATTATCACCGAGGGAGGGTGCAATTTGAAAGACCTGAAGGGAAGATCAAGTTGCAGGGGATAAGGCTGACTTCTGGAAGTTTGGTAGTATCAGCAATCCAGGCGGGAAGGATGCTAGAGAGAGGGTGTGAGGCTTACTTAGCCACTATCACCACGACCGAGGTCGAGAAAGGAATGGAGACTGGGGATATTCCAGTCGTGAGGGAATTTGGAGATGTGTTCATGGCCCTGAAGGGTTTACCACCCAATCGGTCTGGTCCATTTACAATGGAACTCGAGCCCGAAACCTCTCCACTCTCCAAAGCACCATACCGGATTGCACCGGCCAAGATGGCCGAACTCAAGAAACAACTGGACGAGCTAATGGAGAAGGGTTTCATCCGACCCATTAGTTTCTCCGTGGGGGGGGGGGGGGATCGGTCCTCTTTGTAAAGAAGAAGGATGGGACTTTCAGATTGTGCATCGACTACCGAGGGATTAACCAAGTCACGGTGAAGAACAAATATAATTTGCCTCGGATCGGTGAGTTTTTGGATCAGCTTAAGGGAGCGACTGTGTTCTCTAAGATAGACTTAGCGTCGGGATACCATCAGATCTCGTTCGCACCAGAGGATGTACGGAAGACGGCATACACGATATGGCCATTACGAATTTGTGGTTACGCCGTTTGGACTTAAAAAATGCACTGGCTGCATTTATGAAGATAAATAATGGAATCTTTCGGGAATGGCTGGACGAGTTCGTGATCATCTTCATAAATGACATTCTCTTTTATTCTAAAGACCGGGAGACGCACCATGATCGGTCCGGACATCATAGAAGAGACCACAGAGCAAATCAGGTTTCTAAAGGTCAAGATGAATGAGGCTCAAGACATGCATAAAAGTTATGCAGACAAAAGGAGAAAAGACATAGAGTTTGCAGTGGGCGATCGGGTCTACCTCAAGATGATAACCTTCAAGGGAAGAGTCAGGGTTTCTAAGAGGGGAAAGTTGGATCCAAGATATTTGGGACCATTCCGCATCTTAGAGAGAGTAGGGATGGTCGCTTAGAAGCTTGATCTGCCGAACTAGATGAAAGAATTCCACAATGTGTTCCATGTATCTCAACTTAAAAAATGTTTAACAGATAAGGAGGTGACTCTACCAGAGATACCCAGCAAACTTAAAGCGGACCTAACTATGGAGGCTAGACCTATACGAATCTTGGATAGGTTGGAAAAAGCAACAAGGAATAAAGTGATATGAATGGTTAAGGTTGAGTGGATTTGCAACGGAACTAAGGAGATCACTTGGGTGACATAAATCAGAATGCAAGCCGACTACCCTGAATGTTTTACGGAATTGGTACGTATTGGGAACCTTGACTCGGCTTTGGGGACAATTACATTTCAAGGTGGGGGGGGGGAGACTTGTAACATCCCTGACCCACGCTAGGGTCTGTAGGACGGACCATGGGACTGGAACAATGCACAAGACGGTCAAGGGAGATCATAAGAAGTGTTCCATGATCATAAGGTGGCAAAGTGGTAGGAAGAAGAGATTTTTTGTGTATGAATGAGCTGGAAATGAGCTGAACAAGGAGTGTTCAGCTGGAACGAGCTGAATGGTCGAGCTGGTCAGCTGAGTCAGCTGCCGATCAGCTTAACTCATCTGGTCGGAGTGTTAGGTGCTCGGTCAGCTGATGATGTGAACCAGCTAGTGACACTAGCTGGTTATGGGCGGTTATGGGGCGAAAGGGCACAAGGGATTTGATGAGGACATCAAGTCATCATCAACCAAGGAGCATGGAGAGAACATAAATCAACCAACCAAGATCCTTGGAGAGAAGCAGTTTGAGCCCACACGAGACATATGTGCATATCTTGGAGCATATCTATCCAACAAGGAAGACTTAAGCAACAAATCAACCTGTTCCAGAAATCTAACTCATCAAGGAATCATCACGAAGTGGAAGTGTTTCAAAAGCTTTCCAGATGAAGAAGATATGCAAGTTACAACTAAGAAGATTTCCATGGACCAACTGCCACTTATTGGAGAGTTCAGATCAGACCAGGATGAATCAAGTTGTAAGCCAACTTGTTTTGGAAACCTTACTCAACAGAAGTTCAGGGATAATTGAATTCGGTTCAAAAGGAATTATGGTTTAAAAGTTATTCAACTTCTAATCAAGGAGATGCTACACTTGCCTTATTTGGATGCATTCACACTAAATGGATCAAATCAGCACCAAACCTTTTCCTATCAAAGCTGCAATGTTTTAGGATCATTTTCATCAAGTCTAGACGTCCTAAGCTGCTCTAGACCACACCATAACACACGAAATCATAAAGAGCTCAACTTACCATATTTGGACCCAAAAGGCATTAAACCCCAACATCTACTTTTCTTTGAGTTTGGCAACGACTTGAATACCTTATGCACTAAAGATAAGCTTCCAAAGGTGCCTAGAATCCTTACCAAACTCACAAGATACAAAGATAAAGAGCTTCCCTTATTTGGCTGGATTTTCCACTTAACTGTCCAACGGCTAGTTTCTTTTATTGTTCACTGCTTATGTTTCTTTCTTTAGGTTATAGAACGTGTACTGGGCATTATATAATCTCATTTAGACTTTCATTTGTAATCACCTTTCAACCTTTTCAGAAATTAATCAAGTATCTCATTTTCTTTCAAAGTTCTGTCTTTTGAAGAAGTGTTATTTCTTTGATCATTGTGATTCACTTTGTTCATAGAATTCTTGGACCAGATTACTTGTGAGATTAAAGTTCTTTGTTCCATCACAGGCTGAGAGAGTCAGCCAAATCCACCGGTTGAGAGAGTCAATCAGCATCACCACCACTACTACCTTCATTCATCCTTCCGCATCAAGCTTTCTGATCACCTTTGATCACCATCTGTTCTTAGGGTTGTGGAGTGATTCCTAGGCCTACATCTGTTATAAGAGCTTCAACAGATCCTACCCCTCAGGTTGTATCAATCCAACCTTTATCTCTTTAAGTTTTTGTTGTTTCATTTCATTCAAATCGAAAACCTATAAAAATTGTGTTTTTGTTTTCAATCTGTTTTTGCATCTTGTTCTGTTTTCATCGAGATCCATTCATCCTGTCTAGTTTATCAATTTATTTCATTGCATTCTTAAATGAAAACCAAAAGAAAAATCATTTTATTTCATCTTTTATTTCTAGTCATCATCCTAGTTCTTAGTTTAAAAAAAAAAAAAGCCAGAAGAGAAGAAGTTAGCATTGTTTGATCTGATTTTCTTCTTAACAAAACAAAAATTTCGTTTGTTTACATACTCAATATTATATTTCCTTTATTGTTTATTGCATCATTCAAAAAATTTCAAAAAAATCAAAAGAAAAGGAAACTAGGGAAAGTTTTCAAAACAGAATACTCAGTTTAGACAGAAAACGCAATAAGCATCAATAACAATATTTTTTTTGTCTTGTGCACTCCAAAGAATTCGAAATTTTGTTAGTCCATTGATACTTTTGTTAACTTGAATTTCAGGTACTAATCCATGGAAGATTCAGAAGAAGAGGAACCTTACCAATGGAGTGAAGAAGAAGACAATCTAGCCTATTCTGATGAGCAGGATGACTATGAGTGTCCACCATGGCCAGGAGATGGCTATGCTAGTTCTGAGAGTGGAGATGAAACATATGGAGAAGGGTCTGATTCTGAATCCCCAGACCATTGCTCAAGCAATCCAGAACCTCACCACAACAAGTATCACACAACAACCTCAAATTGGAGTCAGTCAAGTCTTTATGAGGCGGATTATGAAGAAGAGACTAAAGCACATACTTATGACGAAGAAGCCTATGGAGGGCCATATGACAAATCCTACATGAAGTTCAACACTTCAGAAGAGAGGCCTCCTTACTTCTTTGGGACGAGCTCATCAAGAGCTTATACCACCAAGGCTGGATCAAAGAAAAAGAGCAGAACAAGAAGTAGTTTCCAAACTAACTCTCTAATCTTTTCAGGTCATAGACATGACCCTGAGGCTTAGCTACAATGGGAAGCTAATATGAAGCAGTGGCTACGCAACAATAACATTCCTAAGGAGAAGAATTTATCACAAGCAGTATCAGGTATAGTTGAAGCAGCCGACACTTGGTGGTTGAAAGAAAACACTCACACCCACATACCAGTGTTAGATTGGGGAGATCTCAAATACAGAATGTATAAGGAATTTGTGAAGAAGAACCAAAATCACAACCAACCAAAGAGAGTGATGATCATACCTCAGCCACACTTAGCTCAGCCTAAGCAGCACCATACGCAGAAGAAGCCACCAGCAACAACTTTTACACATATTTCAGTACCACAACGTGAGCTACAAGGAAAACCCCAAAGTAAGAATTTAATCTCTCTTAATTCAAGTCCAGTATGTTATAGATGTCATAAGAGAGGTTATTTTGCTGTTGCATGCCCAGAAAGGCTAGTTACTGATTTAGCATCACTTGAACTGAAATTGAATTCACCAAAGTCAAGAGATTGTTTATCACAGCCTAGTTCTGAAATTCACAATTCAAGATTAATGTGCTTGTCTTTGCCAAAGGTTAAAAATGCAGGTCATGTTCATAACAAGGAAGAGCTCATCACCAACAACATTCTGACCCAAGAGGATCCAGCAGCTCACACCAAAATTTCACAAACCATGTCATCAAAGGAGGCAGAACCAAACAAGAGTTTTCTTCAGGTAAGTACTTCCATGATTAAACAAGGTTTAAGTGATCCAAAAACAGAGAACCATATCTTGAATGAACCAGCAGTAACAACCAAGAATAATTTGGGTCTCAAAGGACGAACATGCTATAAGTGCCATAGGAATGGACATTTTGCTGCAAATTGTCCCCTTAAGAGATTTTTGAAAGAAACATCACTAGGACATAAAACTGCATTAGCTAAAACCAGTGATAATTTAGCTCATTCTGATTTGTTATTTTCCAATTCTAGTATCATGCATTTGTCTTTGTCAAGAGGATTTGAAAGAGGGGAAAAAGAACTGCTCAGTAAAGACACAATGTGCAAACCAAAGTCAAAACCAGAACAAGCACTTGTTCAAACAAAGGAAAAGATAAGTTCTACTTTAGACAAACCCTCTAATTGTTCTATTACTAGTATGATGCACTTTTCTTTGTCAAGAGTTGCTGAAACAGGTCTTACTAAGGTGCATACTTCTAAAGCAGAAGCTGCAGTAAACTCTTTAGTGGATCAGAAGAAAGAACAAGACCAAAGAGATTTATAAGCCTTGCAATTCAAAACCACATGCAATAAGGTGCCAAAAACAGATTCTGAATCAAGTTGGGAGCACACTGCAACAAGTAAAGATAATGTGAAGAGAAGCTCAGAATCAGTCATTACACTAAGTGTTCAGACTGATCAAGGCATTAGAGAAAAGGAGAACATCAAGTAGAAACCTCTAAATCAGATGCCTATCAAGAACATTCAGCATGTTCTTCAAGTAATCAAGTAAGCCATAGCTTAACCAGCCTTGTTTCACTTACTTCTAATTGTGTGCTACTGAACTTGCTAGAACTAAAAGAAAATGCAGATTACACAGTTGTGATTCCGTATGTAGAAACACCATTTGTCAAGGAAATTGTTTCATCTTATCATAAGAAACCTATGACACACTTGTTTCTTTGCCAAAGTGTTGAACATATTTCAGGTCTTAAAGAGAGCAGGAACAAGATAAGCAAAGGAGATGATATACCATCTCAAATAAGAGGAGTACTACTATCCTATCTTCTCAAATGAGAACCACCAGACATTCCACTCATCACCAGACCACATACACATCAAGGTAAGACCCTAAACCCCCAAAGGAGAATGAAAGCTAACTTGCTTTCTCTTGGTGCAAGTTATACAATTTTGAGGTCGAAACATTTTTAAGATGTGGAGAGTATGATGAGAACATCAAGTCATCATCAACCAAGGAGCATGGAGAGGACATAAATCAACCAACCAAGATCCTTGGAGAGAAGCAGTTTGAGCCCACCAGAGACATATGTGCATATCATGGAGCATATCTATCCAACAAAGAAGACTTAAGCAACAAATCAACCTGTTCCAGAAATCTAACTCATCAAGGAATCATCACGAATTAGAAGTGTTTCAAAACCTTTCCAGATGAAGAAGATATGCAAGTTACAACTAAGAAGATTTCCAAGGAACCCGCTGGAGACCAACTGCCACTTATTGGAGAGTTAAGATCAGACCAGGATGAATCAAGTTGTAAGCCAACTTGTTTTGGAAACCTTACTGAGGTTCAGGGAGAATTGTATTAGGTTCAAAAGGAATTATGGTTTAAAAGTTATTCAACTTCTAAACCAGGAGATGCTACACTTGCCTTATTTGGATGCATTCACACTAAAGGGATCAAATCAGTACCAAACCTTTTCCTATCAAAGCTGCAATGTTTTGGGATCATTTTAATCAAGTCTAGACTTCCTAAGCTGCTCTAGACCACACCAGAACACACAAAATCATAAGGAGCTCAACTTACCATATTTGGATCCGAAAGGCATTAAACCCCAACATCTACTTTTCTTTGAGTTTGGCAACAAATTGAATACCTTATGCACTAACAATAAGCTTCCAAAGGTGCCTAGAATCCTTCCCAAACTCACAAGATACAAAGATAAAGAGTTTCCCTTATTTGGCTGGATTTTCCACTTAATTGTCCAACGTCTAGTTTCTTTTATTGTTCACTGCTTATTGATAGGTATCTAGTTTTACCCTATACTAACTGCAAGTGCACAGTAAATCAATTGTAGTACTTAAGGATCGAATCCACGAGGACTCTAGGCACGATAGAACTAAGAACTTAAAGAGATTAAAACTAGGAGAAAACAAGAAGCAAATTGTAAACTATTATCTAAAAGCAAGCAGGAAAGTAAATCAGTAGCAGGTTGTTGTTTGAAATCAAGAAACTAAAAGCGCTAAGTCTAGGGCGTTCTCAGGAAATCAGACAAGCAAATAAATCAATCAGTCAGGATCTAATTAAACTCAGTTCTAGAACTCAAAACACAGATATAGAATTAACCAAATTCCTTTGCGAGAATTCTCTAAGTCTAAGTGCAGTAATCCAAATTCCTTTGCAATTACTAACAGATTAAACCAGCTTTAAATCCAAGTTTGATTTGTTCACAATCTAATTAAACCAAATTCCTTTGCGAGTAATTAAACTGCTCAACCTAAATAGTTCAGGTTCTAAACCACATTGTCGTGTCGTATTTAGCAACCTAAGATCTAGATTCTAATTAATCAGGTTAGAACTAGCATTAAACACAATTTAGTTTGAAGAACATCTATTGATGTGAATCCTTAACTGGATTAATTATATCTAGCAAGTCATGAAATCCCTATGAGAAACCCTAAACCTAACTACGGAACTACTCAGACATAGATAATGTAAACATAATCAATGAATTAATAGCAATCATAAAAGAGATTAAAATAACAAAGGGGTTTGAAAACTTCTCCAAAACAAAAGTAGTACAGGATCAGATCAGCCCCAAAAGCTCTAAAAACTCTCTGCTCTAAGTTATGATAGCGTATGTAAGCGTATCTAAAAACTGATCTAAAAACCTAATTAAATAGCTAAAACACGACTTGGGGCTTCTGTGTAAATATCTGGAACTTCTGGGCTTTTCTGCAATATTGGTATTCTTCATTAAATCGCCGAGTCTGGCCCATTCGCGCTGTGCATCGACCGTTGCAGGTGTGCAACGATCGACGCAGTCTTCAAATCTGGTCAGTGAGCACAAGCTCTCGGGTCAAATCTCCAAAATGCTCCATAATCACCACATTAGCTCCAAACGTGCGGGTACCTAATAAAACCTGCAAAAGACTCTAAAAAGACACAAATAGACTCCTGTTGGAATCCCTAGGATCCTGGGTCTAGGTGATTGAATCTAAGAACTGACCTCGTGATTACCTGTAGATTGGCAGCGGAAATTGGAGCAGGTAAACGAGATCTAGAGCGCCTCAATAGCTGCGCCTCTATCGTAGTCCACACGCACACAAGCTGGAATCCGCCGGGATGCTAGTGCCGGGAATCGGATCTCCTGTGGGTTTTGAGTTTCTGTGTCTCTGCTTTCTCGCTGAGAAGCAACACTGACGGCTCGATCAATTTAGGTCGTGTAACCTGGCTCCTATAAATAGGCCCACAATTCACAAACCGTAACTTCAGTTTCGGTTTCGACCTTGTGTCGATCATTGCACCCCTTGCATCGATCGACACACCTCTTAAAACTCAATTCAATGTGTATCCAATACACATTGGTCGGATCATGTGCCAATGATCAATCCCATACAAAGTGAATCCAACTTGCTTAGGTGTGTGACCCTGTAGGTTCACACGATACTAGAAATGAGTTACAACTCATTTGTCATAAGCGGTTTCTAGCCAAACATTATGACTACCTAGTATCACATGAATTGTCCGATCTCGACAATACAACTATCTTTAGAGTAAGTACAATGTGATTTCAGGACACAATCCCAACAATCTCCCACTTGTACTGGAATCATCTATTCCCATAATCCCTTTGTCGCTATATCTCGATATGGCATAAGGCAAGAAACTGTGTCATCCTTATTATAGCCAACATCATGTTCATCGAACTTCTGATCTATACTGATAAAACAAACGACTGACAATCACCTCGTTTGAGCACGGCCATGCATTTTCTCAGTATCAAATCTTCGACGGGCCCTGAGATATTTATCCCCTGTTATATAGGAGGGACAAATCCCTTCTTGTTCTATCCCTGTTTCTACATATACTTCATGATACACCTAAGCAATGTCTTTATAGCCGCCATTTACGGATCGACGTTTGACAAGGTCAAAATGCACCAATTCATATACTAGAAAGAATGATGAACTCAGGTCTAAGGACTATACTCTATAGTCGTAATGAGAAACTCTCATGACACAGATATAACTATCCTGTAGAGTTCTCATTAGTGGGTCATGTCCGATCATATGATCACCAACATATATCTATGTGACTGACTGTGATACTCATATCATTGACTCCATGAAACTTAGTCAACAGTCACCTCACAAGCTAGTCTCTCGCGATTATGAGTGTCCTACTTTGACAATCTCGACTAGGGACAATCATAATTTATGTCCTCAACTTGATGTCCTATAACATGAACATAAAATACTTGGGACCCTTATTTAATCATCCAATGATCAAATAATGCTGATGTCAGTTTTTCATAATCATGACTACATCATGTCTATCTGAACATCATAACTAACATAACTCCCACTAGAATGTAGACCACGTCTTCAGATATCTAGTACCTACAACAACAGCATGAAACTCACGCTTAGGTTGTGAGAGATGTTGCGGTGTTCTTGCTTGGAGCCATTCCAACAAACCACACTGCTGTTCTTTAATAAGCACTATTCTGCGGTCCACTGCTTGGAGACCTTTCCAACAGATAGCTCCGCTACACAGACAAAGAGACATAAACAGGTGGGAGCCGTGAATCATCTTTGTCTGTCTAACTACTCTCAACAGATTCGTCACTTCCTCAGTTGTACAAGAACATATCCTTAGTGTTCCTCAAACACTTGGGGATATTCCTTTACAACTGTCCAGTGACTCTTACTGGAACAAATTGATATCTTCTCGTCATGCTCTTATGCGTTAGCTGCATTTAGACGAGCGCAAATATGGCATTCATGATGGATTCTATTGCATAAGCAAAAGAAATCACACTCATAGACACTAGCTCAGCCAGTGTCCAAGACACTTCATCTTGCTAAGATCATTGCCATAAGACCTTTGGTGTGAAGCCATTCTTGGAATCATGCATATTGGAACTGTCCAGCACCTTATAATCATAAGGATTCTGACACGATCCAATTAGCTCTTCTAATCCATTTCAATGGATCCATATTCCAAGAACTCACGCGACTTCTCCCATGTCCATCGTTAAATTTGACTTCCGACCTAAATCTTGACAAGACTTTAGCGTCGGAACGTCGTTTATGATATTAAGTACGTTCTTAACATACAGTTTGAGAATTGCAATTACGCTCCCACTAGTTTACTTGTAAACGCGCTGTTTCTATTCGTTCCTGATCAAGTCAAAGCCTTTGACCGTTTTAACAGAACATAGATTCCAACTCCAAGATGCTTGCTTCAACCGGTGAAGCTAACATGCATAACTAGCCAATTTTTCGGAGTTGGGGCTCACCTTCTCTTCTTTGAATTTCGCATGCTCGTCACTTTTCAATGATCAACAGATCACGACAATCGGTCACGAGGAATCACCCTCGGTTCAGAGACGGATCCTTTAGGATCAGCGAACTTCAGGCTCCACAGGTGTCGATCCTACAGCACTCTGTAGATCCAACCGTTGCTGTCCCTCAACAGGTTGAACAGCCTCCTGTGTTTCTCGAATTTCTTCGAGTTGTACTTTTACTCCCACTGTTCTTCTTGGAAAGACAGAGTTCCGAACAACAAAACTTTGTTCTCGGATTGGTTGCAAAAGTACTAAGCATCGGTTTCCCTAGGACAACCAGCGAAGCAGCACTTAACAGATTTGGGTTCAAGTTTGTTTGTTGGCAACTGCCTCACACACACCTTGCAATCCCAATTAATCAGAAAAACATATTTGGAAATCACCCAGTCCACATCCAATGTGGTGTTTTTCACTGATTCTTATAGAAAACTTATTTAGCGTAAACATGTTCATTTTAGAGCGTATTTTAAAAGATTATGGAAGATTCTTGTGACTCATCATCAATCGGAGCATATCTAATAAGATCCGATTCTTTCTGTTAGATGATCACCCAATTCTTGACTCAAGTATTTTCCTCCGCGATTCAATCGACGATCTCAACACTTCTGTCAAATTGTATCTACACTTCATCTTGGAACTCCTTTGATCATTCCAAAGGATTCTGACTCGTGTCTCATCAAATGAACACAGTCATACTCATTGAAGTCATCAATAAGTCAATGAAGTATTGAAGTTTTTTTTCCTTTGGCACTAATGCTCATCGGGCCGCATACATCAGTATGTGTAAGGCCCAACGAGCCTCTGGCCCGGCAAGCAGAATTCATGTCTCAATTGATTTACAATCAAATGAACCTGAAGCCCATAACTATGGAACTTCTGAATCCGCTTCACTCTGTGTGGTTAAATGACTATGCCAAAGAAAAGTCGAGTTCGAGTCATCAGACTCAAACCATTATTATTTGTGTTATATTCAAAATTACGCTGGTTTAAGATATAAAACCCATTCCAAATGGGGTGCTACCATATGATATTTCATTGAGATCTAAAGAACAAAACTTGTCTTTTATCAAAATGAAAAACATCCAAATTCTTTAAAAGAAAATGAAAACATTTCTGCACAAGGCAGATACATAGTAGCAATTACTTAATTTCTAAAACCAAGTATGAAAGGCTCCTACAAGTGGAGAATCTCTACGGCTCATGCAGCAACCATTGCTCCATACTAGGCACGCAGTTCCACTTGTCCTTTCTTCAACGTTCTACTGTTGCTTAGGCCCTGCATATTTCAAAAATATCAGTACCACAACTAGTATCCAATACATATGTAGAACTTGAATTAATAACACAATACCTGAAGAAGAAGTACCATACATCTCCTTCATCTCTTGCGAATCTTCCAAGAATTTAATGTAATCTCTCTTCCAATGCCCTGACTCATCGCAGTAGAAGCACTTTCTAACATCAGATGGGCCTGACTTGGGCTTAAGAGATGACACAGGCTTATCCTGATTCCAAATCTGGACGGCCCTGCCTCTACCCTTGCCAATACAAGGTTTCTCAAATCTTTTACCATTCTTGATGTCTTGCTCTGCTGTTTTGAGCATGCCATGCAGCTCAGTCAACGTCTTTGTCAAGCCTTTCTTGATATAGTTCTCAATGAACTTATCATAGCTTGACGGCAGTGACTGCAGAATGATGTCAGTGGCCAACTCTAAGCTGACAGGACATTCCAGTTTTCCCAGGTTATCAATGTAACCCATCAGTTTAATGACATGAGGACTTACTGGAGCATCCTCTGGTAGCTTGCACCCAGTGAGAGACTTCACCATCTGGAATCTCTCAACTCGTGCCAGATCCTGAAACTTCAGTTTCAGGTTGGTGATCATCTCTATTGGCGACTCCATGTTCTCGTATTGACTCTTCAAGTCCGAGTTCATGGTAGCCAACATCAGATCACGCACATCTACCACATAAATATAATGCTTATTCCAAGCATCATATACTGCATTCGAGCGATTGGTCCCAAGCCTTTCTGGAAGAGCTTTCTCAAGGACATAGTCCTTACTCTCCTGCTTGAGGATTAATCTCAAATTGCGATACCAATCCAGGAAATTTGACCCATTTAACTTGTCCTTCTCAAGGGTGGGTCGTAACGAGAAGGTAGTTTTAGACATAGGCTGAAAATTTTAATCAAAGAAAATTTTAGTTATGATTTCAGAAAATGAGGAATCTTATCCAATAAGAAAACTCGCATTATATTCCAACAATGTTTCCTCAAAGAATATAATAATCCAAGATCCATACATCACTAAAATCCGAGTGGACGACTCGTCTTCACCCAGAGTTTAGCAATCTAGGTAAGCAAATCATTGCTAATTGTACTCAGTACAACTCTTGGTCGTAGATGAGACAAACTATGTCTATTCCACTCTGATGTCTCCGGGCCCAGAACTTCTGGTAGCCTAGTCAAGTAAAACCAATCTTTTCTGTCTTGTGATCACTGACAGTTGCACTGCAAGTCTGTCAATGACCACCTGCCTTACTCATGTTGCAGTGGATGCCAAGGACTCCAAGACTATCCAACAAACGACACGAGTCTTGACAATAGACAAGATTGGGCAAGACATCAAGATCACTTGATATTTAGTTGAGGAAATGGAACTTTAAAAGATTAGTAATTCAATCTCTTAGGTCATGCAATAGTTGATGTCAAGCACTGCAAGACCATCAACACTGCTACCTGCCTTACTCATGTAATTGTGGACACCAAGCTCTTGGCAAGACTATCCAACAATGAAACGAGTCTTGACAGTTGACCATATTGAAAAACTAAGCTTCGGTCTAACACACATCCAATGTGTATTAAATAGGTTTAGAACATTTTTAACTTTTAATTTCAATTAAGTTTTACTTGTTCTAATTTAAGTGGGTTAGGTCATTTGGTTCGGTTTTTCAATCATCTGGTTCAAAACCAAACGATTACGGTTCGCATCGTCACCACGCGCATCGACTGACACACTTGGTCGACATTTGATATGCGACCTTTACCAACCCTATAACCGGTCTTAGACCAATTGTGATAACCGGTCCAATCTAATTGAACGGACTTATCCAATCAAACTGATCTTAACTAATCAAATCGGTTTATTCCAATTGAGATAACTAATTCAATCCAATTGAATTAATTCATCCAATTTAAACCGATCTGGCCTACCTTAACCAAGCATGATAACCAATTCAATCCAATTGAACCGATTAACCAATCGCAAGGACTGTGTAGACCGACCCTAAACCTGTGTCGATCGATACAGTAGGGTATCAGGGAATTTTTAATCGAATTAAACCGACATAACCATGCAATATAACCGGTTCAATCCAATTGAACCAATCTATCCTTTCGCACAGCCTGTGTCGATCGATGCACCCAGTGTGTCGATCGACACAGTGCGATTTCTAAATTGAAACCCATTGTTTTAATTAGGCGAATTCGCGGTGCATCGATCGAAACAAGTTTGTGTCGTTCGACGCTATGCGAAAACACAATTGCATTTGCATTTTCGCTCTGCATCGATCGATACACCCAGTGCGCCGATCGATGCTGTGCGAAAACCCTAAATCAGTTTTTCCGTTTTCGCTTTGCATCGATCGACACACCCAGTGCATCGATCGATGCTGTGCGAAAACACAGTTCTTCGTTTTTGATATTAACAAATCCGAGATTCTTATTAACAAAACGAATCCTAGCTAGCATCAATTCAATCAAAATGCCATTTAATCGAATTCTAGGCTACTGATTCAATCTATTAAACCCTATGGCTCTGATACCACTGTTGGAATCCCTAGGATCCTGGGTCTAGGTGATTGAATCTAAGAACTGACCTCGTGATTACCTGTAGATTGGCAGCGGAAATTGGAGCAGGTAAACGAGATCTAGAGCGCCTCTATAGCTGCGCCTCTATCGTAGTCCACACGCACACAAGCTGGAATCCACCGGGATGCTAGTGCCGGGAATCGGATCTCCTGTGGGTTTTGAGTTTCTGTGTCTCTGCTTTCTCGCTGAGAAGCAACACTGACGGCTCGATCAATTTAGGTCGTGTAACCTGGCTCCTATAAATAGGCCCACGATTCACAAACCGTAACTTCAGTTTCAGTTTCGACCTTGTGTCGATCGTTGCACCCCTTGCATTGATCGACACACCTCTTAAAACTCAATTCAATGTGTATCCAATACACATTGGTCTGATCATGTGCCAATGATCAATCCCATACAAAGTGAATCCAACTTGCTTAGGTGTGTGACCCTGTAGGTTCACACGATACTAGAAATGAGTTACAACTCATTTGTCATAAGCGGTTTCTAGCAAAACATTATGACTACCTAGTATCACATGAATTGTCTGATCTCGACAATACAACTATCTTTAGAGTAAGTACAATGTGATTTCAGGACACAATCCCAACAACTCTAAAACACACTTATATCATGGTCTAAAACTAGTAAAAACCATGATATATCAACTCCCCCACACTTAGCCTTTGCTTGCCCTCAAGCAAAACAGAGAACTAAAACATGGTGAAGAGGTTTGAAAACTTTCAGAAACTCTTTTTGTCCTAGAAGCAACAACACTCATATTTCCCTTAGTAAACCACTGAAAGAATCAATCACAAGACATCAAGACCAACATATACTTCCCCCACACTTAGCAACTGTCCTAAGTAAACTCCACAATCACATTCACGCATTCAAATTCTCCCTACTGACTTCTGCAAGTATGTAAGTGCGGTCTCACCTAAGGAGTATCGATCAAAGGCACATGGAATCTTACCTTATCAGCTCTAGACCACCATACTATCTTTCTCTAGTCCCTTTCTTCTCTTTTCCCTTCCTTATCATTCTGATTTTTCCCCATTGGGTATCATTTTATTTTTTTATCAGTGCTCTTCCCGTTAAGGGGTGTACTTTGGACACATTCCATGGATGCACAGGATATGATAGTTGTAGCTACCACTCCCAGAGACCACTTCGGAGTTACTAACTCATCCTCAGTTTATTATCTTTTTTTTTATTTTATTTTTATGGAAGGGGAGAAGGGAACCAAATAGGACAGGTTTACAGGCTGTGTCAGAACTAACAAGGGAATCCGACACAAGGTATACCAAGCCCTTAGGTGAGAAAATTAAGTCAGTATTAAGTTTGAAGTCAGTAAAAGGATCCTCTGATACCTGAAGTGATGTGGGCGTCCTCAGTAGGTTGATCTGTGATGGGGTTTTCTAATAGTCATAGATAGATCCTGCAACTTCATCCCAATGGTTACTTAAGTTCCTGCAAGTGCTGTTAATCTTCTCAAAAAATCATTGTTTCTTACTTAAACTGGTTTTGACTCGATAAAACAAATTTTGAAAAATATACTGACTCTAAGAAAACAGAAAGATAGATGTCAGTAGCACCTCCCCCACACTTAAGACACACTGTCCCCAGTAGTGTCAAGCGAAGGATTGGTAAAAAGAAAGAAAAAGTTAAATGTTAATGGACGTGTTGAGTTATGTCTGATTTTTACCTCTGTCGGTCAGGCATCGATCGTTGCACTAGGTGCATCGACCGTTGCTAGGCGATTTTAGTTAGTGGTCGATCGTTGCTCAGGACCGCAACGATCGCTGCAATGCGATTTCTATCGTGTTGTGACGATCGACACAGTGGTGTGTCGATCGACGCACTGCGAGTACTCGGATCAGTCAACAAGTTAGCAGGTTAGTCCGTTGGAATCTATCAAATTTCGAATCCTGCAAGCTGAAAACACTGAAAACAGAGTAAAATCAAAGCAACTGATGTATCAAATCAAGCACAACATCCAGAAACAATAACATCCTAAGAAAAGCAAAAGAAAAAGTGCGAAAGAAAAAGAAAAGATAAAAGAGTACAGAACCGAATGTCTGAAAATGGAGACTACGCTCACTCGCTCTCATCATCTATCCCAGCATATGGAACAGTACCGCCGGAATCCTCAGGAGAGCGCTGTCTACGTCGACTGGCAGGGACGGGCTGATAAACATGTGGATGTCTCCTGCAAGTGCAGCCACGCATCCACTCCCAAATGATCTTCAGTATCCCATCATTACGCTCTCTCCACTCAGCCTCAGACATCTCTCCCAAAGGAACTGCAGGGACAGGAAAAGGGCCAATGTCATCAACAGGGGCAGCAGCAGGCGCAGGAGGTGCAGAGGAAGATGAAGCTCGTGTAGAAGGCTCTCCCAGCGGATGAGCCATAGAAGGAACACTGCGCCAATCTCTCTGAGGTGGCCGGAATGTCAAGGCATCCAGCGTATCAATCCGTGTATGATCTGCAGCAGGAAGATCTATACCATGCTTCGCAGTGGCAGGGTCGTAATAGACCCATACGCGCCCCTCCTTGAGCCATGTAGCGCTCTGCAGGTGGCTGAAATCAAGGAACTCCCTGGCAGTGTTACACGCTGTACCCTCTAAGGGAATCCTGCAGTGCATGAAAATGGGAGTAAGAAGGCTCCCGACTGTCTCAGTGTCCACGCCATCAAATGGATTCTTCTGCCGGTCGCATAAGTGCTGAGTGAAAACAGCTCCCAAGTTGAGTCTCTTAGTGGGATCTCTCAAACCAGAACCCTCAAACTGGTCCCTCAGCCCAATGAACAGCATCTCCATCTCAAGCTTGCGCATCTTGTTGGCTTCAAACTTGCACAACAGAGTCCAACACAAGATACGCAAGACGTATCTCAGAACAGGATGTCTAACCTGCTTTACTGGTGTAGTCCTCGAGTTGTATCGACCACTGCCAATACACTCCCAGAAAAACTGAGCCTCCTTCATATCCCACTCAAGACTCATGCCAATACGTCTCGGCTCAGTGCTGAACCCATAAATCCTGCAGATATCTAGAAGAGGAATCCGATACCTGGCTCCTAAGCACTTGAAGGTAAATATACCTCCTGTAGCACTCCTGCTGTCTGGATCCGGGTAAACCACTCTGCAAGTGGCTAGCAGCTGTCTAACCAACTCAGGGTACAAGTCGTAAGGCCGCATAGGCATTGTCCCTAGACCAATGCCTTTACACAGTGTAAGAACCTGCTCATCTATCCCCAGACTCTTACAAGTAGAGTAGTCTGCAAACTTGGTTGGTTTAATCGTCATGCCACACCAACCGTTGTAAATCAACGTGTCGAACTCATCCCGGTGATCAAGCAACGGTCTCTCTGTGAAATCAGCGGTCTTGAGGAACTCAGCAATATCATTTGGCCACTCTCTGTCTGACGGGATCTCTATTTGGTCTGCTCTAGGCTAAGGTAGTGCTATTGCTGGACCAACTCTCACATAAGGCTCAGGATGTGGTGATTCTCGATGGAACCACTCTGGTGGTGGAGCATGATGAGCTGAAGTAGCAGATGCGGTGGCTCTGCGTTTGCGAGGTTTTAAACAATAAGTCTCGGCAATCTCTCTGTGAAATCGACCAGCAACGACCGTTGCACAAGTGCGACGATCGTTGCAAGGCGATTTCTCAGTCGCAAATTAACGATTCAAAATCGTGCAAAATCAATCCACATTCTCACAAACATCAAATATCCATCACCAAACAACCTAAATCAAGTCTAATTCAGTACGGAATCATCAATTTCAAGCCTAAAATCCCTAATTTCTAAACCCTAAAATCAATTCCAAAAATCATGAAAATGAGAGCTCTTACCTTGGAATCTTTGCGAATGGGTTATAGAAATAGCTAGGGGATGTTAAAACAAGTAGAATCAAGCTTTGAATAAAAAATGATGAAGAAATCATAGATTTAGAGTTGTGGAATCGCGGTTGTACGGTCGGCGGAGTGGAGAAGAAAAGAGGAGAGAAGGGTTTAAGGCATTTACCTCGATCGTGGGTGCAACGACCGTTGCAGTCAAGCAACGACCGTTGCTGTTTGAACCAGATTGATTCCGGTTTAGCGCACGTACCTTAATTTTGCAATTAAACCAATTGCAACGACCGTTGCACAGGACCGCAACGATCGTCACAATGCGATCCCATCTCCTCGTCGTAATCACCCTGCAACGACCGTTACAATTAAGCAACGATCGTCACACATCTCCAGACTCGAGTTCTGTATCTAAAACTTAACAAAAACAAAAACAAAACGTTAGTTCCTAAGAAAAACACCAAAAATCAAAAAGAAAAACACTTAAACCTAACAGTGGGTTGCCTCTCACTCAGCGCTTGTTTAAGGTCATTAGCTTGACCGGGCGAACAAGAATCAGGCACCAAGAGATTGTCTCTGTGCAAGTCTCCTCGTCCAAGGCGGAGAGTAAGCCGTATCAGAATGAATGAGTCCAAGAAAAGAAGGAGTAAACTGCTCCCCAGGATCCAAAATCACAGTATCACTTGGCTGCTTATCATCTCCATCCATAATGGTGAAGGTCTGCCCATCTATCAGTGGCTTGCGCAGCTTGTCCATCTCAAAATGCAGCGGCTCATCTCCCAGGTGGATATCAATCAGACTTTGTCTAACATCTATTACTGCTCCAGCTGTAGCTAAGAATGGTCTCCCAAGTTTCAACGCGTCATCAGGATCACTGTCATACTTCAGCACTAAGAAGTATGTTGGAACTAAGTAGTTTCCAACTCTGACCGGGATGTCCTCAAGGAGTCCTTCTGGAATCCTTATAGACTGATCAGCTACGACAAGAGAGGTCCTAGTGGGTCTAAAATCCATCATACCCAGCTTCTCTGCCACAGAGTACAGCATAAGACTTCCAGCAGCTCCTAAATCACAAAGAGAGCGCCTAAAACTATCCTCGAAGATAGAACAACTTAGCACAAAGATACCAGGGTCAGGTAGCTTCTTGGGAACCTTGGTTAATAGCACATCACTTATCTGTTGAGGGACCACAATCACCCAATCTTTCAGCTCTTCATCCAAAGGCAACATCTTATTCAAGTACCTCTGCACACATGGGTGATAAGGTGGATCATCAGATGATGGAATTTCTTCCAACTCTTCACCAATTTCTTCCAGCTTCCTAAGCTCTTCAATCTCTTGCTTAATTACTCCAGACACTGAGGGATATAATCTAATGGATTGTGCATAAATCTCCTGCTGAGTAATCTCAGATACTCCAGGGAATAAACGATCAAGCTCTAAGTCTACATCAATGCCTTCAGAATCCTGCGAGTCTGTCTGTTCACGACCTGCAACGACCGATGCTAAGGGTGCATCGATCGATGCAACACTGTTTTCACAGACTCTACCCGAGAGATTTTCCTCAAAATCCGAAAATTCATCCTCTTCTACCAACTCAGCTGTGCTTAGCTCAAATCCTTCACCTAGGTGTGATCCATCATCAATGTACACTGACCAGGCCTTAATATGGGTGTCTTCTACTCCTTTTCCTTTAACAGAACTAGAAATCTGACTCACCTGAGTATCCAACTGCTTCACATGAGTGTTCAAAGACTCAAACTTCCCATTGAGATCCTCATAGACAGCATCCAACTTCTTATTGCAGTCCACAGCAATCTTGGTCTGACTTTCCAGCAGCTGTTCCATCATTGCCTCCATCTTGCTCTCATGAGCAGTAGCTACATGAGGTGCTTGGTAAGAAGATGATCCATAGGTTCTCTGAGTACCTTGTCCAAAAGGTTTCTGAAAACCACTAGTCTGTCCAAAGCCAGAGGAGTTCTGATTGCCTGTGAAGGCACTCTTCTGTCCTCCATTGAAGAACCTGTTTCCCTGCTGATTACCAAATCTATTACCTTGGAATCCAGATCCTCCTATGTAATTCACATCTTCTTCCTGAGTGTCCTCCTCAGTCTGAATTACCTCAACATCTTGGGCAAAGTGGACAGCTTTCTTACCAGATAAGAGATTAAAAGTAATTTAAGTTAGATAGTAACTCTAAGGATTCTCTCTCTTCTCTCTCTCTTCCACCGCTTCATCAATCCTTCAACACTAAGAAAAAAAATCGATCTTTGATCGACTCTCAGGCCTCTTCAGACTTTCCAGCTTTCTTGTTTCCTCTCCACAGACGAATCAAAATTTCACTATGGATCTAGACAAGGAAGTATGGAGACAGCTACAGGAACTTTGAATTGGTGAGGACCGAGATCCTTGGTCTGTACATCTGGATGCCCAAGAGAAATATACCAAAGATCATAACCTATGTTTGGTTGTCAAGCCCTTGAATCCGAAGTATCAACCCTTGGCCGGAATCAAAAACGTGATGCCTCATGCCTGGAATATCATCGCCGAGTTGAAGGGCAGGTTAATGATGATGGTACTATTAATTTTTACTTCAGGAATGAACATCAACTGCTTATGGTGTTAGAGAGTGGGCCGTATAAGTATAGGGGATGGTTATTAGTAATAGATAGGTGGAATCATCAGCGATACCCTACATATCTAAAATCGATTCCACTGTGGATCCACATCAATAAGCTCCCCCCCCCCATCAATACCGTCGCCGCAACATATTTGAAAGCATAGGTTTCCAATTCGGGCAGGTTTATATAGATGAACTTCAATCTCGAACCCACCCCTACAAAACCAGCTCAAGTATGGGTTAAGGTTGATTTTGAAGTAGACCAACAAATCACCTTGGTCCAAAAAGTTATATTAATGAGAGGTCAACCTCAGTAGAGCTGGAGTTCAGGTACGACGGTCTTCAAATATTTTGCACCACTTGTGGGAGCTTAAAGCATGATACAACTGATTGCCTAATTCAACTAACACTACAAAAATTATGTGTATTGATAGCATAATATGATAGCACGATTTTTCAAAATGCTATTGTAGATAAATTTCAGATTTTTCTAAATTTTTATAGCATTGATACAATGCTAAGATAGTATTTTAGTAAGCGGGAACCAAAAAATGTCTTTGGGCAAAATTTTGTTAAACCGCCATACTTGCACAAAATTTACCAAAACCGCGAAATCCTTATAAAAAATTCCCTCCTCTATTATACCGAAGAAATAGTCTCCCTCCTCTCCATCTTTTTTTTTGTCACTGCCTCCTCTCCATCGTCGTCTTTCTCGTCGGTAAGTTCCTGGTTCCACCCCTCGTTTTCTGAAACCCAGATCAGTCATTCTCCACCGGCGAAGTCCTTATCTTGGATTCAAAATCCAGATGAGTCTTTTGTAACGCCCCGTCCACCCCTACCGGTGAGTCACCCATCCCTCTTCCGGGCTCGTGGGCCCCACCCCTGTCCGACGGTCGGTGCATTATTTTTCGTAGACCCAATCGAGTAATTTACTGACCCTATAATCACCCCATGACCTTTTCCCATGTGTTTTGTCCTCACACACATGCTACCACGAGTCACTTCCCAGAAGGTCACCCATCCTGGGACTACTCCAGCCCAAGCACTCTTAACTCTGGAGTTCTTTCAGGCAAGTGACCGGAAAAGGTAAGTGCACTTGGTGACATAGGTAGCCAAATTAATTCATTTAAGCCTTTCCACATATACCACAAATCGGGATGTTACAATTCACCCACTCTCACAGAGCGCAACGCCCTCGTTGCGCACCAGGATCGTTATCCTTGATGGTGTGAGCCCTCACTGACTCCACACGCATCCTCGGATTCGGCTCTGATACCACTTTTTAACGCCCCGTCCGCCCCTACCGGTGAGTCACCCATCCCTCTTCCGGGCTCGTGGGCCCCACCCCTGTCCGACGGTCGGTGCGTTATTTTTCGTAGGCCTGGCAGAGTAATTTACTGACCCTATAATCACCCCATGACCTTTTTCCATGTGTTTTGTCCTCACACACATGCTACCACGAGTCACTTCCCAGAAGGTCACCCATCCTGGGACTACTCCAGCCCAAGCACGCTTAACTCTGGAGTTCTTTCAGACAAATGACCGGAAAAGGTAAGTGCACTTGGTGACATAGGTAGCCAAATTAATTCATTTAAGCCTTTCCACATATACCACAAACCGGATATTACATCTTTATTCACTTTTCATCTTCAATACTCGAGTTCTTATCTGTTATTTGAAATCAAAGATGATTTTGTCAAATTCATCTAATGTGTTGTTTCTTACTTTTGATTCATGCTTGATAGATTGACTTCTCTTACAGAGCTGTAACAATAAGTAATTTTTCACTGTAATCAGTGGTCGACGAGAAGAGAGGAACCCTAGCAGAGACGCAGGTTTTCAGTTCACGACGAGAAGAGGAATCTCAGTCCCAGCATTGTCGCAAAGAAGATGGTATATTCTCTTTTGTCTGCTTAGATTTACCAAAATATTGAATCGGTTATCATCGTCAATTGTTGGTTTGTATTGACTTGGTGTTGTGTTGCAGACTTTCAAGCGTAGGAACGGTGGGAGGAACAAGCCCAGTTGAGGTCACGTTATTCCAATCAGATGCTCCAACTGTGGCAAATGTTTCCCCAAAATAACACCAAATTCACCTCTCAATCGCTTAGTAATTTCACTACATATCATCTTTCAGGTATGAGCTTTTTAAAATATTCTCTATACTTTGATTTGTAATTTTTTTACACAGGAACGTGATTACCTCCAAATGTCTTCTTATTGACATAAACAGGGAGAAAAAGAAGTTGTCCCAGCTGATACTTACCTGGTAAACTTCTAAGTCCCACTTATGATGAAGACAATCTATCTATTTCGTCAGATTCAGATATCAGTGAAGCTCTTGACTGGCTCGACGGTATAGACGATGATGAGCTCATTGAGGGTGGTTCTCTGTCCATGCTCGTCGACCTAATGCCCACCGCGGACAAGGAGCCCGCTCTAACTCAGGTGCTCTACAACCGCTTTCAAGCAAGGCCGAGAAGCTTTCTAGTCATGTCCGGGCTTCTGCTTCTTAATTGTTAAACAAGCTGATGTTTTGTTGCAATGTGCTGATGTTGTTTGTTCTTTGTTTCCAGGCTCTTGATCCAAGGACCCATATGGTTTTGTTTAGAATGCTTAAGTGTGGTGTGTTCAATGATGTTAACGGATGTATTTCAACAGGAAAAGAAGTATGACACATTTCACTACTCTCATATTGGATGGTTTAGTCATGTGATAACTGAGAAGAAACAATGTAATAAACCATAGACAAGATGATATGTTTAGATTCATTTGTTAACAGCATTCTCTTTTGTTATCTTGCAGGCTAATGTTTATCACGCCACAAAATCTGACGGTGTGGAACTTGCATTAAAGTGTACAAGACATCAGTTCTGGTTTTCAAGTGAGTTAATATACATATACATGTTCTTTAAGAGGTAACGGTTCCGATACTAAGTTGGCCTTTCTCACCTTCAGGAAATTAACCAAGAAGTCTTGACTCTCTCAAAACCAGGAAACTCATACTACCACAGTAACCAACTATGCTTTCATTCGTAAATTGTTTCTTTTGGGTGGCATTATTTAATACTTCCCTCCTTTCTACCTAGGATTCTAATTAATTATTTGGTTATATACTTGGTATGATTCTTTTGTTCTTAGTTTTTTCTAGATCATAATGAATGATAATCTTGAGGGGCTATAAGAACTTGGTTCTGTCACGTTCGGTACAGTGTATCATGGGAAATGGAGAGGATCAAATGGTGCTATCAAGAGGATAAAGAAGAGTTGCTCTGCTGGTCGATCATTTGAACAAGAGAGATTAGTGAGTGCTTCTCAAATTTTCTGCTGCATATTTTTTCCATGGGCATATGTAGAGTGATAAGTCTTGTAACATTGATTGTCGTGAGATGCTTACGATATCCTTTTTTATTGTTTCATTGACTGGTGAATTCTGAGGTGAGACTGACATTCTTTCAAAGCCTTATCATCCAAATGTGGTTGCATTTTATGGTGTTGTAAGAGATGGAGTTGGTGGAACATTGGCTTCTATAACAAAGTACATGGTTGATGGCTCTCTGAGACATTTTATACTCAGGAAAGATAGGTACAAATCTCTCTTATAATGTTTCTGTATTTTCCTATTTGATGATCGGTTAAACATTCTTTGCTTTTTTCATTCTTATATTTTCAGACGCCTGGATAGTCGTGGATGCTGCATTTGGAATGGAATATTTGCACGCCAAAAAAATTGTCCACTTCGATTTGAAATGTGACAACTAACTTGTGAACCTCAAAGATCCTTCTCGTCCAATCTGCAAGGTAAAATTTCATTCATATAATGTCTTTCAATAAAATCAGATTGTGTGCCTTACTCTTTTCACTCGTTTGTTCTGTTTTTAAGCTTTTTCAGAGAGTGTTTTTTTACTTTATCCTTTAGACTGTCAATTAGAGACAAATAAACCAACATAGATAATAACAACATGAAGGAAATGGAGGATGAAGTGCTGCTCTTCGTGAGACATAGGCTAATGTCTAGAAGGAAATGGGAGCTCAAGGTTTTGATATAGTTTCAATGTTTTCTATAGTCTTGTTCTTTGATTTAGTTCTAAATTTGTAGTGATGTTTGTGTAAGACTTAATTGAAATATAGTAAACATTTATGTAACTTTTGATCATATATGAAAAGATGTTTTGAATCAAATATAAAATTCAAAATTATAATTAATTAACAATATGAAAACATGATTTAAAACAATTGAATAATAGCATTTAAGAAATATATAGCACGGATATAGAGTTATAATAAAATATATTACAGCATAGATAATGTGCTAAAACATACCCAGTAATAGCAAAGAAGAAATATCGCTATGATTTGTGGATATTATTATAGCACGGACAAAAATGCTATCATATATGG
Source organism: Orychophragmus violaceus (assembly GCA_030180135.1). Classification (NCBI taxonomy): domain Eukaryota; kingdom Viridiplantae; phylum Streptophyta; class Magnoliopsida; order Brassicales; family Brassicaceae; genus Orychophragmus; species Orychophragmus violaceus. The sequence continues at coordinate 83,388,286 of CM058237.1, forward strand.
CCTACCTATTATAGCTGGGGCAGACATAGCCATTTCAAAAACGCTATCAATCACGTATAATAGCGTTTTCGTGAACTAAGAATATACATTTTTCTTGTAGTGTGACACAACAACAAGTAGATGCACAAATGTTACTTATATGTGCTGATAACAATGATCATGGAGTAGAAGGGGCTAAAGAAGAAGCGGCTAATCTTCAGAGATCACCAACCCTACCCACAGGTCTTGAAGCTTCTTTTTCAACAGAAATACCTCAACTTACAACACATATCACCCAAATTACCTCTCCCCAGCAGACCTCTGCTCATGAAGCAGAGCCTAATAACCAGATTTTTCAACAACTTAAGGAAGACAATGAAGGGCAGAGAGTTACTCGCAGATCTAAAAGGCAGAAAAAATAGAACAACTTCCCTCAGAAATAACAGAAGATGTATCACAAACTCAGGATAGGGCGAAGGGGCATGAAAAGTCCCCTTTGCCCACGCCACAATGAAGCTACTGCATTGGAAATGTCAGGGTTTGAGGAACCCCCTGACATTTCCACACTTAAGGGAGATACAAAGACGGTTATCTCATGACATAATGTTCCTCACGGAAACGAAGAATGGTGTAGATTATGTACAGCAACTCGGTGTAAGTTTAGGTTATCAGCATCACTGGGGCATACCTTCTCGCGGAACCAGTGGAGGAATGGCCATTTTCTGGCATCAAGAGATACAACTTCATGTCAGCCGGCCATCTCTAAATTTTACGGATGTATATATTCAAGATGGAGAAGCCAGTTTTTGTGTTACATATATATATGGACCTCCATAGTGGAGGTTAAGACAGGAGTTATGGAGATGGATGCAACGTCCTGTGGAGACTTTACGATATCAAAACATCTCTCGCGTGGTGATGGGATATTTCAATGACATTCAATCTAATACAGAAAAAGAGGGAGGCCTTATCAGAGCAGAAGTAAGTTTTTCTCTCTTTAGAGAGATGTTCAATGCCAATGGATTACAGGAAGTCAGAATAGTGGGAGGATACTTTACTTGGACATGTATAAGGCACAATCACAATATAAAGTCCAAGATTGATAAGGTTCTGGCTAATAATATGTGGTCAGAAACATATCCAGAGTATATGCACAGCTTATGCGATGGCAAGGATCTGATCATCAGCCTATATTACTTCACATGAATGGAAGAACTTGGCAAGGAAAAAATTTGTTCCGCTATGCTAACCAGCAGAGAAAAAATCAGGAGGTTAAAAATATAATCCAAAGAATCTAGGATGATCAATGCAAACAACTGCCTCCTAAGGATTTCACATCAGCCTTGGTCAACTATCGACATGCTTTATCTCAGTGGAAAATGAAATAACAACAAAATTCTCAGCAAGCAATCCATCAGATCCAACAACAACTTCATGCAGAGTATGACTCCTCCACACTCGATTTTGATAAAATTGAGTACCTTAAAAGAAGCTTACTAATGCATATAGGGTGGAGGAAGAATATTGGAAGGAGCACAGTGGAATTCAATGGCTTACACTTGGGATCATAATACTTGTTTCTTCCATGAAATGGTACGGCAGAGAAATGCATGCAATCGCATAGTAGCTCTTGAAGATGATTGGAGGAAATATTATTACAGAACAACATGATCTTTATCAACTTACAAAAGATTATTTCAAATAGCTCTTCTCATCCAATGGACCAAACATTCATCCTGATTTACTCTCAGGTATCCCTTGCTCTATAACTTCCGACATTAATGCTGCACTTGTTAAACCCTTGGATTATGATGAACTCAAGAAGGCTTTAGATGATATAAACCCTTCTAAATCACCTCGGACAGACAATATGAGTGCAGGATTCTATCAACATCATTGGGATACAGTAAAAGAATCAGTTTTTAACTACATTAATCACTTTTTCCAGATATTAACCCCACTCATCTATGTCTAATTCCCAAAATATAATCCCCAACCAAGCTTAAAGACTTTAAGCCTATTAGTTTAGCCAATGTGGCTTACAAACTTATCCCCAAAGTCCTTGCTAATAGGCTTAAACCTTGGCTTAATACACTGCTTTCACCATTTCAGTCAGCGTTCATTCCTGGCAGATATATCACTGATAATTTACTTATTGGCCAGGAGATGCTTCACTCTTTACAAACCTCCAAACTCAAGCATAACTATATGGATCTAAAAATCGATATCACTAAAGCTTTTGATCGAGTTGAATGGATTTATATTGATGCAGTTATGGAGAAGATGGGTTTTCATTCACTATGGAGAAAATGGATTCAAGGCTGTATCACCACACCGACTTATTCAGCGCTGCTTAATGTCACTCCAACTCAAGAGATTCATCCCAACGCGGAATCCGTCAAGGTGACCCTTTTTCACCTTATATCTATCTATTATGTACTGAAGGCTTATCATACCTGCTGCAATCTTTCACTAACAAAAAAACAATTTCAAGGGTACAAGCCTGCTCGTGGAAGTCCAATCATCACCCATCTTTTATATGCAGATAATTCACTTATCTTTACCCGTGCTACCAAGCAAGATGCTGAGATTCTACAAAGGACCACTACAAAAAACTTGCGAGACAGCCGCGGATTTTTTCACGGCTATAGGCCAAATTTCGTAGATATTCGAGTAATAGCTACGAATAGCCACGAACAAAATCCGCGCCTATGGACTCGTGGATATTGACATTTCGTGGCTATCCGCAGTCTCATAGACACGACGTAGGCGCGGCGATTTTCATAGCTATTAGCTACAAAAAGAAAGGACACCAACCGTAGCTAATATAGCTACGAATAGCTGTTTGTAGCTTTAACTACGAATAGCTTTGATTAATGTCGTAGCTATTTTTCATATTATTTATTAAAAAAATAAAAAAGAAACATTAAATAAAATTATTTTATTTATATTAATATATAATTACAACAACAAAAATAATAAAATATAAAAAAAAATACAAAATGAAAAAAGGAAATCTCGGGTCTTCTTCTCCGCCGTGACCTCCTCTTCGTCTTCGCCACGGCGGCTCCGGTACAAGCGGGTGACGATTCTTCATATGACGACGAGAGTGGTGGAGGAGACAGCCTTCTTCATCGGCGGAGCTTTCATCTTCTTTGTATGGTGACGCGTGGATGAAGAAGATCGGATTGTCTCTTCATCTTCGACCGGCGGTGGAGGAGGGAGATCTGCTTAGGAGAAGTGCTCTCATTTTCGTCTTAACCTCTTACAGGGGCTCCGGTGACGAGATCAGAGAAGATTTGTCTTCATCTTCGTCCCTCTGAGGCTCTGGCGCAGAGAGCGTCCGACGACGAGAGCGTGGAGGAGGGAGTCAACTTCGTCATCGTCTCTTACAAACTGTGACTCGTCTTCGTCTCTCTCCTTCCATCTTCGTATTCGTCTCTCTCACACTCCATCTTCTTCTTCTATCTCTCAATCCTCAAGAATCTTCAATTACTTGATACAAAAAAAAATTGATGAAGATGTAAATTACGGCGTGACGAAATATCGTCTCCTATGCCCCTCCGTACACAACCAAAAATCTCGCGTGCCCCTGTTATATGATGAATTTCTTTTTCATTTAGATTAAATCTGAAAAATGGTAAATTACGTATAAACCGAGTGAAGGGCATGGAATTACCACTCATACCTGGATCAAACCCGGTTTATTTCAACCCAGCCCCATGTACTCGGATTCTATCCGGGTAAAAAAAAAAATCCAAAATCGGGTTAAATCGGGTTAAAATCCTCTAAAATCCCTAATTCTCTATTTTACCTCTCCTTTCTACTTCTCTCTCCTCTCTCTCTCCTTCTGGGTCTCCTCCTTCTCTTCTCCTCTCAGATCAACGACGATGGTGGAGACTAGGAACGCAAGGAAGAAGACGAAGCCGAAGAGCCCTGCGGCGGAGAGGGTTTCGAAGAAGCCTCGTGGAGGGGCGGCGGTTGAAGAAACTCCCGGAGAAGCGGCTCCGACAACTGCTCCGACTACTGCTCCTACTACTGCTCCGACAACTGCTCCGGCTCCAGCGACGACGGAAACAGCGGAGGGAGACGACCACGTTGCGACGGAGACGGTGGACGGAGACGACGAGGAGACGGAAACAGATGAAGAAGACGAAGAAGAAGAAGACGAAGACAGAAGAGAAGACAATGCGGCGGATGAATCGCAGGAGGAAGAATCCGAGGAGGAGGAGACCGACGGGAGACCGACCGAAACCCCGGTAAGTACCCGTAAATAGCTTAGTATATTTTTAATGCATTACTTAGGATTAATATGTTATATTATGTAAAACTAGGTGAACATTGTACAAATAGGAAAACTCTTGGTAATATGGCCCGGTAATATGACTAGGATGACTATGTAGAACTAGGATAACTAGGTTTACTGTGTGTTGTTTGTTTGAGATACCTTTTTTTGTTTGCAGAGAGCATCGGAGGAAACGATAGCCCTGCGACCTCTTAAAATGTACTTCTCGCCAGATCAGTATAGCGAGAGCGTGAAGCTACCAACGCGGTGATTCATAGAGGAAACTTTGAACACTTTTGAGGGACTGAATCTCACTCCGGGCGAAACGTCATGGTTTGAGAACCACCCGCAGTTCTCACACATTTTTCACATGCCAAGGGGCAATCACAACCTTCAACCCATGTGGATGCTTCTCCTGCGTACCGCTGAAATTAAAAGGAAAAATGAAGCTTGGTTTCTGGTTAACGGCGTTTCCATCCGATACGGGTTACGAGAGCATGCCTTGATTTCAGGACTCGAATGGCGCAACTATTCAATCAACTGGAAGAGGAAAGGATCCTTGAACTTCAAGAAGAAGTATTTCGAGGGGAAGGTGTTACGTGAAGACGTGAAAACAAAGCTTGAGGAAATGGAACCGGATGAGACTGGAGATAGGCTGAAGATGGCCGTGCTGTATTTCTTGAGCAGCATTATTTACTGCCCCAGCAAATCTGGAAAGAAAGGCAAACCCGTGTTGGACGTATTTCTAAGATACGTGGATGATCTGGAGTTATGTCAGACGTTTCCTTGGGGAAGATTGTCGTTTGATTACATGTTGGAGTCCATTCACAAGACGATGGATCATTTTAAAGGGAAGGTGTCGGGGCCGTGGACGATTCCTGGTTTTTGTGTTCCATTGGAGGTATAACCTTATGACTTTGCATTTTAACTAATATTTTTGTAATTACTAATTTTGGATTTGTTTTTGTAGCTTTTGGCGATTGAGGCCATTCCGAGACTGAGAGACAGCTTCCGAGAAGCTGTACCATATCCTTACGACGATTGCCCGAGGATGTGCAAGTACAAGTGGAAAAAGGCGAGTTGAAAGGGTGGCCTCTTGAGACAGTCTACGAGAAACTCGGTGATACCACGGTTAGTAGTACTTGGTAATACTAAAATCATCTGGTAATACTAGCAGCAAATGGAATAATCAATACGTTAAAATTTACAGGACATTGAGAACATTTTGGTAGCCACGTATGATGAGAATGAGCTGTTGGAGGAGATCATGGAGAAAGAGGACGATGTCGATGAGCACGATATTGTTGTGGAAAGTTGGTGCAAGCGTCTAGACCAAGGATTAACTGTTTGGTTTGAAGATATGATGCATGAAGATTTGAAAGGGCGACAACCTAAGGAGGCAGTAAGAGTCGAGAAAGAACGCCGAAGTCGCAAGGCTTGTTTCGAAGAGTTGTCCGCTGCGTTTACCACCATGGGAGAACAGATGAGTTTGCTCGTGGAGACAGCTTTGAGGAGTTTGTAGAGTCAGCTTTGATATGTTGTAACTGTTTTTTGTTTTGTCAAAACTGGTGTTTGTTTTGTGAAAACTATGTTGCTATACTTTTTTGTTGGTTTGCATTGATCAAGATAGCAATTAACCAACCAAAGTAGATAGATAGCAAAATATAATGTCTTAGATAGATAAACAGAGACAACACATAGATAGATGGATAGCAAAATACAATGTCTTAGATAGATAAACAGAAACATCACTCCTTCTCCTCCTTCAGCTTGGCAATCTCCTTTCGCAATTCTTCAATTGCGACCTCCTGCATTTCAACCTTTCGTTTTAGCATCCTAAGCTCTTCTTGGACACCAAAAACCCATGGCTGACGAAAGTGGAGTCCATCATCCTACAAAAAATAAGTCAGATAAACATTCATATTGTGATACCTAGTGTAACCTAGTTTTACTAGTTATACCCAGTTTTACTAGTTAAACCTAGGCGAAGAAAATTCATATAGGTATACCTAATTTTACTAGTTATACCCAGTTTTACTAGTTAAACCTAGGCGAAGAAAATTCATATAGTTATACCTAGTTTTACTAGTTTTACCCAGTTTTACTAGTTAAACCTAGGCGAAGAAAATTCATATAGTTATACCTAGTTTTACTAGTTTTACCCAGTTTTACTAGTTATACCCAGTTTTACTAGTTAAACCTAGGCGAAGAAAATTCATATAGGTATACCTAGTTTTACTAGTTATACCCAGTTTTACTAGTTAAACCTAGGCGAAGAAAATTCATATAGGTATACCTAGTTTTACTAGTTATACCCAGTTTTACTAGTTAAACCTAGGCGAAGAAAATTCATATAGTTATACCTAGTTTTACTAGTTTTACCCAGTTTTACTAGTTTTACCTAGTTTACTAGTTTTACCCAGTTTTACTAGTTAAACCCAGTTTTACTAGTTATACCTAGTTATGCTAATTATACTAGTTATGCTAGTTTTACCTCGTATCGGATGCAGGTGAAGTACCTATTGCCCGGTAAAGTGTCGAAATCATGCTTAAACTTTGGATTTGGAGACGCATCCTGCTTGATGTCTTCCCCGCATGGGCATCTGGTTGGAATTCCAAATTGGGCATCCGCAACGTGGCAAGTCCTCTCGTAATGTTTCAACCGAGCAATCGTATCCTCCCTAATCCTCTTCTGTTCCTTCCTACTCCTCATCTCATCCTCGTATGGATTCTCATCCTCGTATGGATCAAGGTCGAAATTCTCCATTGTGTGTTAAAGGGGGAGAGATAGAGAGAGTTTGTACGAATGTAAGAGAGAGAGAGGAGAGAGAGCGAAGTCTCAGTGGAATAAGAGAAGAGAGAGATTGTGAAATTAAATAGAGTGAAATTATAAAAATTTCGTTTTGGCGCCATAAGGGAAAGAGAAATTGGATTTGGCGCCGAGAGAAAAAGGAAGAGAGAGAGCGAGAGAATGATTTAAAAATTCCTTTTTTTATGATCTTAAAATGAGAACACACATAGTGTTACCAAGTTATTAGTTATTCATAATCTTCAAATCTTTTGTGTATGTTTAGATTAGTATTACACCAACTAAATGTCATTTTTACTAGTATTACCTGCTTTTCTATTAATCTTCCATATGAATCTCATTGCCCACTTCATTTATTTGATTAAATATTATTTTTAACAACACTCACCTCCCAAGTGAGTTATTCATTAAGAAGTCTTTCTTAAACTATAATGAAAGATTTGGTGAATATGTATCATGAAGTCCCATTTCAAATAGGATTTGTTTTAAAAGACAACAACAAATGTAGTGTTTATAAATGAGAAAAGCAAAACAAAACTAAACATAGTCTTCTCCATACAACAACCAATATTAATCATAGTCTTCTCCATACAACAACCAATATTAATCATAGTCTTCTCCATACAACAACCATGGAAGTGTTCTTCCATGGTGCCTTTTGTTATTCACCCTTATCCTTTTACGTCTTTCACCAGCCGATGGATGTATTTTTATCTTCTTCCTTCCCCTCTTTACGATGATATCCAGAGGTATTATCTGCTTCTCCTTGATGTCATCTGGGATAACCCACGTAGACATATCAGGCACAACATAGATGGACCTGACATAAGCCAATGTCCACAACTCGTTCAAATAATATTTCGAACACAGATCAAGAAGTTCCATCTGGATATCACTACGACGCCTTCCATGTTCCTTGAAATAGATAAACGCGGCAAGAGCATGGAGACAAGGATACTTATGAATATCGATGAACTTGCAAGTGCAACTTTTGCTTACCAAGTTCACCAAATAAAGCTTTCCTTCATCATCATCAACCTCATATTCAAGTGCATAACTGTTTACCTCTCGCACAGGGTATTTTTCAGCCACAGGCCATTTTTTATGCAAGAAGTTCTCAACAATAGGCACCAATTTGTTTCTGCTCGGTGCTGCAACAGACTCTTTCCTATGAGCGTTAAACCACTCAGAAAACTTTCGAAGTATGGAATCCAGCAAAGGCAATAAGGAGTATTTCCTGGCTTCTCTAAAAACATTTTTAGAGATTCGACAGAGTTGCTAGTGTCCAGGTTGTATCTATCAGCCGGAGATACACATCTCGCCCATTTTTCTAGCGCGCAAGTATCCTCCGCATACTTCGCCGCTGATGGATATCTATTCTTAAACTCGTAGAAAAGATTGTTGAACTCAGCAACAGTGTTAGCCCAACCGCACGCTTGGAATTCTTTGGCGACAGTGTCCTTATTTGCGTGATGCGGAGCATGACCCTTCACGTTTTGTGCCAAGTGATATAAGCAATAACCATGGTGAGCTTGTGGATACATGTTAGCTACCGCGTTGATGAGGCTTAAATTTCTGTCACTCACAAACACCAGCTCAGGAGAGTCGGCTACAACGGTTCTCAACATCTCGAAAAACCAGGCCCAACTATCATGATTCTCACCGTCGAGTACTCCAAATGCTATAGGATAGATGTGCCGATTGGGATCTTGAGCTATGGCGAAAACTAGTACACCGCGATATGCGGTCTTCAGAAAAGTAGCATCCACCATAATCACTTTCCTCATGCATTTAAACCCTTCAATGGAAGCTCCCAAAGCTATGAAAAGGTACTTAAATTTTCCCAACTCATCTAGTTTCACTTGTGTTACCGTGCCTTCATTCAGATGTTCTAGGACAAACAAATAACGATACAACATCCGGTAGCTATCTTCTGGTTTACCACGCAAATCGCAAACTGCTTGGTTTTTCCCTCTCAGAGCCGTGGAGTATGATATCCCTACACCAACTTTTCTCTTCACAATCTCCATGATAGTTTTTGGTGCTGGAGTCTCGTATTTCCCTGGATATTCTTCACTCAATAGAGATGCAACTAGTTTTGATGATCCTTTCCTCTTCTCCCTGCCTTCTTCACTCTGACTAGTACGGCTGCATGTGTGCATCTTCGTGTACGTTCTAATCGAGAAAGTTTCGGAGTTTGTGATCCTTGCTGCTCGTACTCTCCAATTACAGCCTCGTTGAGCACATCTAGCTACCCACCGCTGAGAATCGGATTTTTGTATAAAATAGCCGAAAGATTCAACAAATGTGCCTCTATGAACCAACTTTGCTAAAACCTCCTTGTTTGGAAATTCTACACCAAGACTCAAATTCAAACCGTCTTCCCATGGCGGTAAAGTCGGACTACACACAGCAACAACAGGTGGTTCCACCACATACTCATCACGCAAATCTGATGAATCGTTACCGTTGCCCTCATGTTCAACACGCTCTGTATCTCCATCATTTTCGGGAGCATCTCCATCATTTTTGAGAGCATCTCCATCACTTTCGGGAGCATCTCCATCATTTTCGGGAGCATCTCCATCATTCTCGGGAGCATCTCCATCATTCTCGGGAGCATCTCCATCATTTTTGAGAGCATCTCCATCATTTTCGAGTTCTTCATCCTCTTTTTCTTTGTTCTCTTGTTGCTCGGGAACATACACCATGATGGCATCAGGCCCTATTTCTCCTTCATAGTTCTCACCGTAAGAGCTTTTTCCCGCTCTCGACTGTTGCTCGGGAAGTTCCGGTGTACTCAACACCTCCACATACAAAACACATCGACGATTCTCATTATCAACATGCGTTAGATACACAAAAAACTCCTCATCATCACAAATATACGACTGTTCCTCACACCCAGCCAGCCTAGGGATGTAACTCAGTTGGAATTTAACCTTGGTTTCATCCAAACCAAGCTTTTTGTATAACCTAGATTCTACCATCGACATTGTTATCTCCTCAACTGATGCCTTAAACACTAGACCATAAATGCGACCTTCGAATTTATAATGTATGCTGACGTTGTTGATCATTTTAACCTGCCAAACAATACCCAGAAACTCAATCAAAACAGTGATTTGTGCACATTTATACAACATTTCCCAGTGTTACTGGTGAGCTAGTTATACTATTACGAACTGAGCATGAACCCGAAAGACAATTCAATTATGAAAAAGCAACCCAATTCAATGATTCAACCACAGCAATGCATCTCTAAACAATTTGCACTCATAATAAACCCACAAACATTCTTTAATCACCAGTGTGCATCAAATCCCAATTACAATCCCCATTTGAAATCGATTCTTAAAGAGGAGACTAATCCACTAATCTACAAATAAACAGTCAAACCTCGATTTTGATGAGAATGCGGCTACGGCGCGGCGAAGGAGACGTCGATGGCGGTGTAGGAGGCGAAGAAAATCGAGGTGAATCTCCGACGACCGAATCTGACAGAGCTGAGCACGATTTTCTCGAGCTGGTGGAGAGCGAGGAGAGAGGAGAGAGATGCCAATATTCAATTTTTAATATTCAATTTTTTAATAATCCCCCACACCCAACCTGAATTAGACCCAACCCGAAGAGTCCCCAACCCGAATCCCATTTTTAATATTCAATTCTATTTTTTTTAAATTCAATCTGTAAGGGTGGAAGAGTAATTGCCCACTCTCATTTTAATGAGAAGGGTATTGTGGATTAAGGAGGGGTAGTGTAGATTTTATTTTGCCAATTAGGGTCATAAGAGACGAAACCCCCGGCGTGACTCGTGAGTTGAGGGAAGAGAGGTAATGTGTAATTAGGTTAATGAGGGTAACATATAGATCAACCAACGGCTAGGATTTAAAATAAAACAGATATAACGGTGGTGACGTTAATCTGCGTGTCTCCCTAAAATAATCCGATCCGTTGATGTGTTTTAATCAATGGTTCACATTGACGATCCATGTGCCTCTTTATTGACCAATAGCATATTTTTGTATATTTAATATATAATAATCATAAAAAATGATTTAAAATAACAAAAATGGTTAAAATTACAAAACTTAAAATGAAAAATTTAAAATTGTAATATATAAAACTTTTAAAATGTTAAATTTTATAAATAATTTAAAATTATAAAAAATAAATATATATAATGACTAAAATGATTAAATTTGATTTAAATTTTTGTTTACATTATAAATTCATTTTAAAATTTTTAAAATTTTTAAATTTTATTTATGAGTATATAGAGATAATAACAAATTTTATTTTAAGAAATTTAATTTATTATTAGTATTAAAAATTAATAAATTCAAAAAATAATCATTAGACTTTAATTTATTGTTTTTAAAATAGTTTTTAGTTAATTTTATATGAATTATATATTTAAATGGTCTAAATATTAGTTTTGTATATACAAAATTAATTTATTATTTTAATTTTATATTTTATTATTAAGAGTAAGGTTTAGATTATGATTATGGTTTATGATATAGGGTTTGGGTTGTGTTTAGGATTATAAGTTAGTATTTGAAAATAATAGATTTGGAAACTATTTTGTTTTGAAAGTGTTGAATATTAAATTTGAATATGTTATAGTAATTAGAACTTTATTGGTTAGAGCTTTGTTTATAATTTAGACTTTTAGGGTTTGTTTAGGGTTTAGGGTTTTATGAATTAGTTTTATGAATTAGTTTTATGTATTAGTTTTGTTTATAATATAAATTTTAAATATTAGTTTTATGTATAAATAGTTAATTTTATATTTGTATTTTATAAGTTTGATTAAGAGTAAGGTTTAGAGTATTATTTTGGTTTAGTGTATAGAGTTTAAAGGGATGTGTTTAAGGTTATGAGTGAATGTTTGAAAATATTAGATTTGGAAATATTTTTCTTTTATAAGTGTTGAATATTAATTTTGGATATGTTATAATAGTTGAAATGTTATTAATTAGAGTTTTAGGGTTTCTTTAGGGTTTAGGTTTGAATAGCTACGGATAAATTCGTAGCTATCCGTAGCTATACCATATATATTTAAATATTGTTACGAATAGCCACGAAAATATGTCGTAGCTATATTTCTGCGTTTTTTCGTAGATATTCGTAGCTATATGTTTCCATGGATGTGTTGTAGCTATCCGTAGCTATTTTGCTATGTACGGCTACGGATTTATTTGTAGCTATATAACTACGGATAGCTACAAAATAGCTACAAATTTTTTTTTCCAGTCTCGGCTAATTCGTAGCTATCCGCAGCTCAAAAAAAAATAGCTACGGAAATTTCGTAGCTAATCCGCGACTATTACACAGATTTCTTGTAGTGGATCCTGAAAATCTATGAGGATGCATCAGGCCAACAAGTCTTCTGTTTTATTTAGCAAAGGTACACCATCTGAAACCATCTCTAGCATAGCAGATACTATTGGCATATCTCAGATTGGTGGCTTTGGCAAATATCTCGGATTACTTGAACATATAGGAAGAAATAGGTCTGACCCTTTTGCATATCTTCATCAAAGGATCAAAAACAAGTTGACTAGTTGGTATACTAAACTTCTTTCACAAGCAGGGAAAGAAATACTCATTCGATCTATAGTAACTGATATCCCTACTTATGCCATAAGCTGTTTCTTATTGTCTAAAAAACTCATGGCCAAAATCATGACAAATATCAAACGGTTTTGGTGGTCAAATTGTCCAAACAAACAAAAAAATATATTGGATAGCGTGGAATAAAATAGTAGATACCAAAACTTCAAGGGGTCTAGGAATCAAAGATTTTCATGATTTCAACTTGGCTTTGTTAGCAAAACAGGGATATCGCCTATTAAAAAATCCAAACTGTCTCTTAGCTAGAGTATACCAATCCAAATATTACCATGGAAAAACCTTTCTACAGGCATCAACTCATAGAAATACCCGTTACGCATGGAAAATTATTTTCAGTGCGAAGCCCTTACTTGCAAAGGGAGTTAAATGGGCTGTATGTAATGGCAAAAGCATAAATGTTTGGTGTGATCCTTGGCTTCCATTACTTCCCCCACGACCTCCTAGGCTAAACATTTCTGGCTATCAGCTCAAACTAAAAGTTTCGGACCTTTTTATTGCAGGAACCTCCCATTCGGATCGGGAAAAGCTTTACGCCCATATTGCTGCAGAAGATAGAAGATGTCCGAGAAATTCTCAAAATCCAGGCGTCTACAACCGGAGTAAATGATACACTTACTTGGATACATTCAAAAGAAGGTCATTATACTGTTAAAACATGCTATCATGTCCAGAGGGAGATTACAAAATCCTTACACCCCAATGCTAATACCCCATGTCACCTAGTAGACTTCTGATATTCAAGGATCTTTGGAAGATGCAAACACCACCAAAAATTAAAACTTTCTAGTGGAAAGTAGCACATAACAGCTTACAATGTTGCGTAACAGGTCAAACAAAGAGGACTCAAGGTGGACACAACATGCTGTTTGTGTGGAGAAGAAGAGGAGACAATAAATCATGTGATATTCCAATGCAAAGTGTCCCGCGAAATATGGAGTCTTGCGGCAACCAATGCAGTTCCAGGTGATATTCTGCTCTCTCAAACTTTAACGGAAAACTTGAAAAGCTTTCTCAAACAACAAACATGCAAGAAATGCCATTATTCCCTCATGCCATTCCTTGGCTGGAATATTTGGAAAGCCCGGAATGCATTGATTTATAATAACATAAGAGAAAGTATCATTTACATTATCTCCAAGTCAATTACAGAAATGACTTAATGGCAGAGCGCAACACAAGAAGAATCTACTGACCACCAAAATATTATCCCCACATCATGCATCTTTTCATCACCAACTGGAAGTCATGTGAGAGAAGATATCTTCCATAATGAATCAGACTATCTATGTTTGACTGATGCTTCTTGGATATCCCCTGACACATATGCAGGCATTGCTTGGAGCTTATATGATTTATCAAGGCACATGCTGATCCAAGGATCTTCAGCTATTCCACCAACCAAGTCGGTGATAGAGGCAGAAGCCACAGCACAAAAATATGCTGTGCAAGAGCTTGCTAAATTGTCCTATAACATTGTCACATTCCATGGCGACTCACAAACACTGTACGATACACTCTCCTCGCTAACAGGTGCTACAAAGCGAGCATTGATACCCCACAACATCACCATAGTAGTACAAGACATCATCAGGCTTCTAGCTCACAAGAAATATGCTTTTCATCACGTACCACGGACGGTGGTATCCAATGAAGATCACGCTGCAAAACAAGCACGACTTTGTAGCCAAACTTATGTTGTAAAATACCAAACAATGTAACTCCTTTCAGTAATAAAATTGTATGTTTGCCGACTTAAAATAAAAGTAATTTAAGTTATCAAACTCAGACATTTAGCCACTTTTTATTTGTTAAGACATTTAGTCACTTTGACGAGTTTGAACGTCCGTAAACAAATGATTTGTTTTTTATTTTTTGTTTTGCAGGGACACATAATTGTTTTGTGGTGTGACTATATATAATTGGCGAATAACTTATTAGAGTTGTTCAAGAACTTTTAGAAATCTTATCGGAAAATCAGATCCAGGTCTTTATTTGATGAGTTTACTTTAGTTAGAGACAAAACTTATAAGTATTTTTACCAGAAAAGAAGATTAACTTATAAGTATATTAATGGTTGTTACTAATCAAAACATTTATTACTTTCCTTGTTGTTGGAGTCAAGATTAGCACTTTCCTAAGAAGGCATATTCATGAGTTTAGGTCAGCCCAGAATGGAAAGTCGGTAAAAAAGTCCAAGGCGGTAAAACTTAGGTTAAACCGAACTGGGGATGACCGGCTTACATTAGGGTTTGGAAGGTGTTAAGGCAAAGGCGCCGCGTGACGACATCAGTAACTCGGAAATATTCCATATCGAGGTGAAAGCGAGATTCTAGGAAACATTCATATTTATCTTGTATTTCTTTATATGATAAACCGACTTGTAACCCTATATAAGGGAACCCAATAACATTCAATAAAGGATACGTTTTTTCTTATTAATTTTCGCTGGAGAGACTTTAGAGCAAATCTTAACCTAAAAATCTCTCCGGCGACTTTCATAGCATTCTTTACCGGCTTCCACCTCGGAAACGCCGGCATAAAACCCTAAATTCCCAAATCTCACCGTGTTCCCAAATTCTTCTTTTAGAATCCCTAATTTACAAACCCTAAAACTCTTTCTATCTTTGGATAGACCGAGTTGAGATCTTACAATTGGCGCCGACTGTGGGGATTTCTAAAAGAAATTTCTGAACGAGATGTCGGAAAACCGTAAGGAAATCGATCCGGAAAACCCTGGGGTTGACCTAAGCGATCATGAAGGAAGCGATTACGACCAAAGTGATCACGAAGACGATACGGCGCATGACGGCCAGCAGCCGCGCGACGCCACTAAGACAAAGAAAGCTCGAGATGATGGTAAACATGTCCCGTCACTCAGCGAAACAGCAGCACAAATCGAGCAAGACAAAGTCTTAGCTACTCTGATGGCCAAAATCGAATCACAGAACGATTTGATTAAAACGTTTTCAGAAAGAATCGATCTACTGCAAACGGAACAAGCAAAGATCCGTTCGGATCAACAGTCTAGAAAGTCCAAGAGAGAGGTGCCTCCAAAAGTGAAAGACAAAGTCGCCAGACGACTAGTCTATGATACATCCGAGGAAAGCCACCAAGAACAGAGCCGAAGCAGCGAATCCAGAAGCAACTCGCGCAAAGAACGCAACAAAGAGGATACTCGCGAACAGGGCTCACATCGGAAGGAAGGGTCTGAAGAACCCAAACGGAGCGGAAGTCGGAGGCAGCACGACTGGAATGATGAGAGGTACTCACCCGATAAGGATGAGCGCACCAATCACCAGACACGGGGCATGTATCACAGACGAAATTCGCGATATGAGAATGACTCGCACCGTGATAACTATCGCCATGAGCGAAGTATGTCACACGAGAAAACTCATGGAGCGTCTATTCGCGGAGCAAGTCGCAAGCATGTCGAGAAACAACTGACCGAGCACAGAGACACCCTAAAAGAACTAAAAGGAGAAGTCCATGGAGTTAAGGGGTCTCCACCCGAGATCGACCGAATCATCGAAGAGACTCAGAGGACACCCTTCACCTCGCGCATCACAAACACGTACATCAGGCAAAGGGAAAATCTCAAGTTACCGATGTACGACGGCACGAAAGATCCAGCAACCCATCTTACGACGTTCAAAATCATGGCAGCAAAGGCACGGTTTTCATCGAGCAAAGAGCGTGACATCGGTTTTTGCCAACTGTTCGCCGAAACTCTGGAAGGGGACGCGCTAAACTGGTTCTCCCGGCTCCCGTCCAAATCAATTGATAGTTTCTCCGACCTCACATGGGCATTCGTAAGGCATCACTTCGCCTACATACGAAAGGACACTTCGCTGAGTGCGTTGATGTCCATGACGCAAGAAAAGAAGGAAACTTTGAAGGACTTCATAGAAAGGTTCAGGGCAGTGATGACGCGAGCAGAGGCTCCAGATAAATTCACTATCGCAGCCTTGACAAATGCCGTCTGGCACGAGTCGCCCTTTTACCAGGATCTAGTCGTCAACCCGCCATTGACCATCGAAGATGCACTTCATCGGGCAAACAAATTCGTGGAATTGGAAGAGAAAAAGGTCGCGTTAGCAAAAAGATTCGGTTCCGGTAAATAAGTAGATAGGAAGGAAGAAAGGGAACCTAGACAGCATTACGATAAAGGGGCCAAAACAACAATGGTTGTCGACAGCTCTGATAAATCCAGATCATCAAAACCGTGGAATAAACAGAAAAAAGAAGCAAAGGGGAAGGCGCAACAAGCAACTTCCGCTACAGGGGATAAATACTGCGAGTACCATCAAGCTACATCTCACGACACGGCTGAATGTCAGAATGTCAGAAACGCACTATATTCCCGACTTTCGGATGAAGAGATCAAGGCGGCCATTGAGAGGTTGAAAAAGGAAGAATCGGGGAAACAAAAGGAAGACAAAGCCGACGGGCAAGCTCCCAAGCATGACAAACCACCACGGCGTATCAAAAGCATAGCTTTGAAACGCAACCGAGAAGAAGAGGAGGGAGAAGACGAAGAGGAAACACCCAAAACCGTCCGAAGAATCAACATGATCATGGGCGGTCTAATCTCCGTAAACGATTCGGTTCGATCAATCAAGGTCTACGAACGCCTTGCGTTAGCCGCGCAAAAGGAGCCTCAGCCAATCCTATCAGATGATCCTCCCGTCACCTTTACCGACCAAGTGTTGGGATAGTGTCCTGAAATCACACTTGTACTCACTCCTGTGATAGTTGTGTGTCGAGATCAGACATTCGTATAATACTGGGCGGTTGCAATGTTTTGCTAGAAGCCTCTTGCAATCTGTAAGTTGTATACTTACTGCCAGTATTATATGATCCTATAGGGTCACACACCTAAGCAAACTGGAAGCTACGACATGGGAATGATCATTATGGTAATGATCATATTAATGTGCATTGGATGCGCATTATAATCGATATAATGGTGTTGTGTCGATCGACACAGCTTGTGTGTCGGTCGACACAGTTCGGAATTTCCGAAATAGCTTTTCGGGTTGGGACTTAATTAAGTCTGGCCCGTTAAGCATGTTTAGGTCGAATAAAACTCGAGAGTTTCGACCTAAATAGTAGGCCGTCCACTTTTCTTGACAGAAACAGTAGACACACCAGAGAGATTCGAATCTCGTTGATCCGGCACTAGCATCCTGTTTCCAGCGAGCGTGCGTGTGTATCTGGTAGAGGCAAGGCATCTGCGTTGCTCCACTGATCTCGTTCACCATTCTCATTCCGCTGCCAGTTCAAAGGTGAGAACGAGGTTGGTTTTCATTCAATATATCAAACCCTAGATCCTAGGGGATCCAACAGTGGTATGAGAGCGTTGTTAGGGTTTAGCTATTGAATCTGATGCAAATAATTCGAAACTTGATGTTGTTGAATTGATTGTTGCATGTTGAAATCGTGTTTTCATGTTTTATTCTCGGTTTTGTTCCTGTTGAAAAATCGATGAACTATTGAAATCGCACTGTGTCGATCGACACAAAGCGTGTGTCGGTCGACACGCCGCGAAATAACACGTAAAATTTTAGGGTTTGTCGCAGGGTGTCGATCGACACAAAGCGTGTGTCGGTCAACACAGAGCGAAAACTCGCAATAAAATTTTAGGGTTTGTCGCAGGGTGTCGATCGACACAAAGCGTGTGTCGGTCGACACAAAGCGAAAATCCGCAAATA
Source organism: Orychophragmus violaceus (assembly GCA_030180135.1). Lineage (NCBI taxonomy): Eukaryota > Viridiplantae > Streptophyta > Magnoliopsida > Brassicales > Brassicaceae > Orychophragmus > Orychophragmus violaceus. Next base: position 83,406,713 of record CM058237.1, read on the forward strand.
ATTTTAGGGTTTCGATCTGAGATCGAGTACCTGTATTCCTGCTGTGTCGATCGATACACTGGGTGTGTCGGTCGACACAGGCAATGCGATTAGATAGATCAGTTCAATTGGATTGAACCGGTTATCTCGCTCGGTTAATTTTAATTAACCAATTGGTTCTGGTTTGGTAATGTCGATCGACACACAGTGTGTGACGATCGACATGGACCAATAAACCGAACCGGTTCAATTGGATTGAATCGGTTAAGTAAATTCGATCCGGTTTGACCGGTTATCGAAGACCGGTTTAAGTTGATTTGCGTCGACCGATGCCAATGGTTGGCGTCGATCGACACAACATTCGCAGATATACTGGTTGGACCACAAATTTGCATATACCAGAACAGTTTAATCCTAAAAGTTCTAGATGAACCTAAAACTAATAAAACTGATTGTTTTAAATAAACTTATTACTTCTTGGATGTATATTGGATATACATCAAGATAAAATAATTCTTTTCCTCAACCAAATATCAAGTGATCTTGATGTCTTGCCCGATCTTGTCTACTGTCAAGACCCGTGTCATTTGTTGGATATTCTTGGAGTCCTTGATATCCACTGCAACATGAGTAAGGCAGGTGGTCATTGACAGACTTGCAGTGCAACTGTCAGTGATCGCTGGACAGAAAATGGATTGGTTTTACTTGACTGGGCTAACGGAAGTTCTGGGCCCATAGACATCAGAGTAGATTGGACATAGTTTGTCTTATCCACGACCAAGAGTTGTACTGAGTACAATTAGCAATGATTTGCTTACCTAGATAACTAAAGTTTGAGTAACGGCGAGTCGCCCACTCGAATTTTAGTAATCTGAGGATCTTGGCTCATTGTATTCATCTGAGGAAACATAGTTTTGAATACAATGCGAGTTTTCTTATTAGATAAGAATTATCATTTCTTTAGAATTATAACTAAAATCTACCTCTTTTGAATTACAGCTATGTCTGTCTCAAATCACATCAACACTTTCTCACTAAGATCCATCCTTGAGAAGGACAAGTTAAATGGATCTAATTTCTTGGAATGGTATCGGAACCTGAGAATAGTTCTCAGGCAGGAGAACAAGGAATATGTCCTTGAAAGAGTTCTCACCGAGAGGCCACGTTCCAATGTCCCGCAGACAGAAAAGAATGCTTGGGATAAGCATTCAGCTGATGTCAAAGATGTTAATTGTCTAATACTGGTGACTATGAACTCTGAGCTGCAGAAGCAATATGAGAACGTGATGTCACCCATTGAGATGATTAACAGCCTGAAAGCTTTGTTTCAGGAGCAAGCTCGCACAGAGAGATACCAGACGGTTAAATCTCTCATGGATTGCAAGCTGGCTAAGGACAGTCCAGTAAGTCCTCATGTCCTTAAAATGATGGGTTACATTGATAACCTGGAGAAACTGGACTGTGCCATTAGCCAGGAGCTAGCCACTGACATGATTCTCCAGTCTTTGCCGTCGTGTTTTGATCAGTTCATCATGAACTACAACATGCAAAACATGACTAAGACATTGACTGAGTTGCACGGTATGCTGAAGACAGCAGAACCGAATCTCAAGAAGGCTACTCTCAGTGTCCTGATGGTACAAGGGAGTAAAAGGTTTAAGAAACCGAAGAAGGGTAAGGGTAAGGCCCAGGTTGTCCAGGCTGAAAGGACAAGCCCAAGCCGAAGCCCAAATCCGGGCCTTCTTCTGAGGATAAGTGCAACTACTGCAAGCAGTTGGGGCATTGGAAGAAAGACTGCAAGAAGTTCATGGAAGATTACAAGAAGCTGAAGAAGACGTATGATGCGTCTGACTCAGGCACTAAGAAACAGTAGGACGCTGAAGAAAGGACAAGTGGAGCTACGGGTCGGGAATGGAGCTAAGGTTGCTGCACTGGTCGTAGGCACCTACGAGTTGTCATTACCGTCGGGCATGGTTTTAATTTTATATAATTGCTACTTTGTACCTGCGATAAGCAGAAACATAATTTCAGTTTCCGTTTTGGATTTTGAAGGTTTTGATTTTGCTGTTAAGAATAAAATTTGTTCTTTTAATCGTGATGGTACATTTTATGGTAGCGCCCCATTAGATAATGGGTTATATGTTTTAAACCAAGAAATGCCTGTCTTTAACATAAATACAAAGCGGTTTAAGTCCAATGACGAAAACCCGACTTTCTTATGGCATTGTCGTTTGGGCCACATAAATGAGAAACGCATCCAAAGGCTCCATAGAAATGGGCTTCTGGGCTCATTTGATTTTGAATCATGTGAGAAATGTGAATCTTGTTTAATAGGCAAAATGGCTAGAGCCCCTTTTAACAAACCAAATGAAAGGGCCAGTGACTTATTGGGCCTCGTTCATACTGATGTATGTGGGCCGATGAGTACTGTTGCCAGAGGAAATTACAAGTACTTCATTACCTTCACTGATGATTTCAGTAGGTATGGCTATGTCTATTTGATGAGACACAAGTCAGAATCCTTTGATAGATTCAAGGAATTCAAGAATGAAGTACAGGATCAACTTGGCAAAAGTATCAAAGTTCTGCGATCGAATCGCGGAGGAGAATACTTAAGTCAAGAATTCAGCGACTATCTGAGCGAGTGTGGAATTATTTCCCAACTCACTCCTCCTGGTACACCCCAATGGAATGGAGTGTTAGAGAGGAGGAATCGAACCTGATTGGATATGGTTCGGTCTATGATGAGTCATTCAAATCTTTCATTATCCTTTTGGGGATACACTCTAGAAACGTCTGCGTTTACACTAAATAGGGTACCATCTAAATCAGTGGAAAAGACACCACATGAATTGTGGACTGGGAACATTCCTAGTCTGTCTTTCCTGAGGATTTGGGGTTGTGAAGCTTATGTCAAACGTTTAATCTCTGACAAGCTTGCACCCAAATCAGATAAATGCTACTTCGTTGGTTATCCTAAGGAAACCAAGGCATACTACTTTTACAACCAATCTGAGAACAATGTATTTGTTGCTCGGGACTGTTCTTTTCTTGAGAGGGAGTTTCTCTCTAAGAAAAACAGTGGGAGTAAAGTACATCTTGAAGAAATTCAAGATGCACAGGAGACTGCTCAACCTGCTGAGGAAGAGCAGCAGTTGGATCCACAAAGTTCTGTGGAACCGGCGCCTGTGGAGCCTGAAGTTCGCAGATCCGGAAGGATCCGTCACGAACCCGAGAGATACTATGGATTTCTCATGACCGATTCAAATGATCTGATGATCATTGATAGTGACGAACCAGCGACCTTCGCGGAAGCAATGATGGGCCCGGACTCCGAAAAGTGGCTTGGAGCCTCTAAATCCGAAATGGGATCCATGTCAGAAAACCAAGTATGGTCCTTGGTCGATTTACCTAATGGTGCAAAAGCCATTGAGTGTAAATGGATCTTCAAGAAGAAGATTGACGTGGATGGCAATGTACAGATTTACAAAGCGAGGTTGGTGGCTAAAGGTTTCAAGCAAATTCATGGTATTGACTATGATGAAACCTACTCCCCAGTCGCTATGCTTAAATCCATTCGGATTCTTCTAGCGATTTCCGCTCATTATGATTATGAGATTTGGCAAATGGATGTCAAAACCGCATTCCTGAATGGTATTCTGGAAGAGGATGTGTATATGACACAGCCCGAAGGTTTTGTCGATCCTAAGAACGCTGGGAAGGTATGCAAGCTTCACAAATCCATTTATGGATTGAAGCAAGCATCACGGAGTTGGAATCTTCGTTTTGATGAATCAGTTAAACAATTTGGTTTCATCAAGAACGAAGAGGAACCATGTGTTTACAAGAAGACTAGTGGGAGCAAAATTGCGTTTCTTGTACTGTAGGTCGATGACATACTCCTCCTCGGTAATGACGTTCCGTTGCTTCAGTCTGTTAAGACTTGGCTCGGAAGTTTTTTTTCCATGAAAGACATGGGAGAAGCCGCATACATTCTTGGAATCAGAATCTACAGAGATAGAGTAAACAGGCTGATTGGATTGTGCCAGGACACTTATATTGATAAGGTGCTGCACAGACTCAGGATGCATGATTCCAAGAAGGGCTTCATACCGATGTCTCATGGCACTGGTCTCAGCAAGAAGCAGTGTCCAGCGACACATGCTGAGCGAGAACGCATGAATAGGATTCCTTATGCTTCTGCAATAGGATCTATTATGTATGCCATGCTCTGCACTCGTCCAGATGTAGCTTACGCGTTAAGCATGACGAGTAGATACCAATCTGATCCAGGTGAAGTTCACTGGACAGCTGTCAAGAATATTCTCAAGTATTTGAGACATACTAAGGATAAATTCCTTGCGTATGGAGGAAGTGAAGAACTTGTGGTGAATGGATTCACCGATGCGAGTTTTCAGACAGACAGAGATGATTTCCGATCACAATCTGGATATGTCTTCTGTCTAAATGGCGGTGCAGTGAGCTGGAAGAGCTCTAAGCAGAATACCGTAGCTGATTCCACAACAGAAGCTGAATATGTTGCTGCTTCAGAAGCGGCAAAGGAAGCTGTTTGGATCAAGAAGTTCATGACTGAACTTGGTGTGGTTCCTAGTATCTTGGAGCCAGTGGCTTTGTTTTGTGACAACAATGGAGCCATTGCTCAGGCGAAAGAACCCAGGTCACACCAGAAGTCCAAACACGTTGAGAGGAGATATCACATGATTCGTGATATCGTCAATAGAGGTGATGTGAAGATCAGCCGAGTTCCGACAGACGAGAATGTCGCTGATCCTCTGACCAAGTCACTCCCAAGGCCTAAGCATGAGAGTCATACGACTGTTGTAGGCATTAGAGATCTTAAGATGTAATCTTGATTCTAGTGGGAGTTTCAGTTTCGTTTTAGTTATAATAAGACGCTCTTGTAAACATTCTTTGGAAGTGTTTTAATGAAATTTGATTTCAGCATTATTTATTGTGATCTAAATAATGGTCCCAAAATAATTTTATGACATATTATAAGTCATCAAGTTGAGGACTTGATCATGAAACCCTGTAAGTTAAATATGACATAAATTATGTTTTGTCCCTAGTCGAGGTTGTCAAAGTGGGACACTGACAACCGCGTGAGACTAGATTGTGAGGTGACTGTTGGCTAAGTTTCATGGAGCCAATGATATGATTATCGCAGTCAGTCACATAGATATATGTTAGTGAACATATGATCGGACATGACCCACTAATGAGAAGTCTACAAGATAGTTATATCTGTGTCATAAGAGGTTCTCATTACGACTATAGAGTATAGTCCTTAGACCTGAGTTCATCATGCTTTCTTGCATATGAATTGGTACACTTTGACTTTGTCAAATGTCGACCCGTAATTGGCGACTATAACGGCACTGTTCAAGTTTATCATGAAGTGTGCGTTGAAACAGGGATGGAACAAGATGGGATTCGTCCCTCCTGTATAACGGGAGATAAATATCTCGGGGCCTATCGAAGATTTAATACTGAGAAAATGTGTGGCCGCACTCAAACGAACTGTAGTTCAGTTGTTTATAATGTTTCAGTATGAGATCAGGAGTTCGATAAACACGATGTTGGCTTAATAAGGATGACACCAATCTTGCCTTATGCCAAATCGAGATATAGAGACAAAAGGATTATAGGAATAGATGATTCCAGTACAAGTGGGAGATTGTTGGGATAGTATCCTGAAATCACACTTGTACTCACTCCTGTGATAGTTGTGTGTCGAGATCAGACATTCGTATAATACTGGGCGGTTGCAATGTTTTGCTAGAAGCCTCTTGCAATCTGTTAGTTGTATACTTACTGCCAGTATTATATGATCCTATAGGGTCACAAACCTAAGCAAACTGGAAGCTACGACATGGGAATGATCATTATGGTAATGATCATATTAATGTGCATTGGATGCGCATTATAATCGATATAATGGTGTTGTGTCGATCGACACAGCTTGTGTGTCGGTCGACACAGTTCGGAATTTCCGAAACAGCCTTTCGGGTTGGGACTTAATTAAGTCTGGCCCGTTAAGCATGTTTAGGTCGAATAAAACTCGAGAGTTTCGACCTAAACAGTAGGCCGTCCACTTTTCTTGACAGAAACAGTAGACACACCAGAGAGATTCGAATCCCGTTGATCCGGCACTAGCATCCCGTTTCCAGCGAGCGTGCGTGTGTATCTGGTAGAGGCAAGGCATCTGCGTTGCTCCACTGATCTCATTCACCATTATCATTCCGCTGCCAGTTCAAAGGTAAGAACGAGGTTGGTTTTCATTCAATATATCAAACCCTAGATCCTAGGGGATCCAACACCAAGACCTCTATGGGACTCACTACCCCCACAACGACCCACTAGTAGTAGAGCTATTAATCGGAAGCTGCCAAGTATCTCGGATACTAGTGGACACCGGAAGCTCAATAGACTTAATTTTCCTGGATACACTCAAAAAGATGGAAATTAAGGAGGAGGATATCAAGCAGAAGGCCAAGCCACTCACCGGGTTCACAAGCGAGACGACGTATACAATCGGAACGATCAAGTTGCTGGTTTATGCAGGAGGGGTTAACAGATTGGTGAGGTTTCATGTCATTGACAAACCAACCATCTATAACGTTATCCTCGGAACTCCGTGGTTATTGTTGGGAATGTCCTGCAATCTACTGTACTTGCTCTAAGTGAAAGTCGTATAGTCGAGATGAGACAATCACATAACACTAGGTAGTCATAACGCTTTGCTAGAAGCCACTTATGATCAATGAGTTGAGAACTCATTGCTAGTGTTATATGATCCTACAGGGTCACACACCTAAGCAAACTGGGCGTCATAGACGAGGTTGATCATTAATGTAATGATCCAATGAATGCATATTTGATATGCATTCGATATCAATGTTCTGGGGAGCGTCGATCGTTGCAGTTAGTGCATCGATCGATGCACTCGCGGATTAATCAGATTAATTCGGTTTAATCGTTGGTTAATTCCGTTGTGGTTTAAGCCGACATATATAAGATATATGGTCAACCTAAACTCGTCCCTAACCTAATTCACAGCCACCAGAACACAGAAATAAACCTCTCTGGAGATTAGATCTCTGTAAGGCACTAGCATCCCTGCGGTCCAGTTTGTGTGCGTGTGGATACCAGTAGAGGCGCAGCATTTGAGGCGCTTCGTGATCTCGATTATCTGCAAACACTTCCGCTGCAAATCAACAGGTAAATCTGAGATCCCATAGATTCAATTATATGAACCTTAGATCCTAGGCTCGGAATTCAGACTAGGGTTGCTAATCCTGATTAGAACTGCTAGAAATTCCTTCAGTGGTATCAGAGCTTTAGGGTTCCATTGAATCTGTAGCATGATGATTAGATTAGTTGAATCTAGATCTTTGTATAATTGATACAAGCATGCTAAAACTCGTTTTGATCAAAGTAACCTAGTTTAGGGTTTTGTTCGAAAACGTTTTAAGGTTTTTCGCATAGTGTCGATCGTTGCCAATCGGGCATCGATCGACACAGAGCGAAAACCCGAATAAAATTTAGGGTTTTTCGCATGGCGTCGATCGATGCCAATCCGGCATCGATCGATGCAGGGCGAAAACCCGAATAAACCTAGTTTTCGCCTAGTGTCGATCGATGCAATTGTTGCATCGATCGACGCAGCCTCGCGAGATTGTTGGATCGGTTCAATTGGATTGGACCGGTTATCGAGCTTGGTTACAGATGGCCGAACACTGTGAATGGTTTAATGGCGATTGATTTGATAAGGTTGGCATCGACCGATGCTAACGTAGCATCGATCGACACTGACCGGTATTCAAAACCGGATCAATTGGATTGATCGGTCATCGCGGATTAATTAATTATAAGAATTAAAACATAGTAAAACTGAACGTTTTAAATGGTTCCGTTCCTCAACCAAATATCAAGTGATACTTGATGTCTTTCCAATCTTGTCAACTGTCAAGACTCATTTCATTGTACGATAGGCTTGCAGTGCAAGGTGTCAACAATTACATGAGTAAGGCAGGAAGTAATCGTGTTAATGGGCTTGCAGTGCAAGGCATCAACAATTACATGACTGAAGAGATTGGTTTGCTTGACTGGGCTATCAAAATCGTTTTGGGCCCAGAGACATCAGGTGGATTGGACATGAGATGTCGATCCACAACCAAGAGTTATATTGGATATAACTAGCAAAGTTGTTGCTTACCTATATAGCTAAATTTGGGTGATAGCCAGTGGCTCACTCAAGTTTAGTGAAGTATGGATCTTGGATCATTATATTCATCTGAGGAAGCATTGATTGAATATAATGCGAGTTTTCTTAAAAGTTAAGATTTCTCATTTCTTGAACATCATAACTAAACCTTTTTCTTTTCTATGTTCTCAGCTATGACTACTACTCATAATAATTCTTTCTCCCTGTGATCCGTCCTTGAGAAGGACAAGTTAAATGGATCGAATTTTCTCAAATGGTATCGGAACTTGAGAATTGTTCTCAAGCAGGAGAAGCGGGACTATGTCCTTGAAAATGTTCTCCCTGAAAAACCGAGATCCAATGCCGCACATGCAGAAAGGAGTGCTTGGGACAAGCATTCCAATGATGTGGTCGATGTGAATTGTCTCATGTTGGCTACCATGAACTCGGACTTGCAAAAGCAATACGAGAACGTGGAGTCGCCAGTGGAGATGATTACTAGCCTGAAAAGCATGTTTCAGGAGCAAGCACGAACTGAGAGATACCAGACGGTTAAATCTCTCATTGAATGCAAGCTACCAAAGGACAGTCCGGTCAGTCCTCATGTCATTAAGATGATGGGTTATATTGATAACCTGGGGAGACTGGATTGTCCCATTAGCCAAGAGTTGGCTACTGACATCATTCTGCAGTCACTGCCGTCAAGTTATGATCAGTTTGTTATGAACTATAACATGAACAACTTGATGAAGACGTTGACTGAACTGCATGGCATGCTCAAGACAGCTGAGCCTAATATAGGGAAGGGCACTCCTAATGTACTTATGGTACAAGGGGGCAAGAAGTTTAAGAAACTAGGCAAAGGCAAGGGAAAGGGCAAGGCAGTCCCGGTTGAGAACCAGGACACGCCTGCGCCAGCCCCGAAGCCCAAGCCGGGCCCATCTGAGACTGATAAGTGCCATTACTGTAAAGAGCCTGGGCATTGGAAGAGAAATTGCAACAAATTCTTGGAAGAGAAGAAGAAGAAGAAGAAGACTTTCGAGACTTCATCTTCAGGTATTTATGTTATAGAAGTAAATGTTACCACTTCTGGTTCTACTTCTTGGGTATTGGATACCGGCTGTGGTGCTCATATTTGTACAAATATGCAGGGCCTAAGCAACTGTAGGACGTTGGAAAGGGGACAAGTGGACCTGCGTGTGGGGAATGGAGCAAGAGTTGCTGCATTAGCCGTAGGAACATTTAACTTGTCTTTACCTTCTGGTTTGGTTTTAGAACTTCATAATTGCTACTATGTACCTGCTATAAGCAGAAATATTATTTCTATTCCTGTTTTGGATTTGGAAGGATATCAGTTTTCAATTAAGAATAAATGTTGTTCTTTTGATTACAATGATATGTATTATGGTAGCAGCCCATTAGAGAATGGGCTTTATGTTCTAAACCAAAGCACAGAAATCTATAACATTAACACCAAGAGATTCAAAACAAATGACACGAATCAGACTTTTCTATGGCATTGTCGTTTGGGCCACATAAACGAGAAACGGATTCAAAAGCTCCATAGTGATGGGCTTTTGGGCTCATTTGATTATGAATCATGTGAGAAATGTGAATCTTGTTTACTAGGCAAAATGACTAAGGCCCATTTCAACAAATCAAATGAAAGGGCCAGTGACCTGTTGGGCCTTATACATACAGATGTATGCGGCCCAATGAGCACAAGTGCCAGAGGAAATTTTCGATACTTCATTACCTTCACTGATGATTTCAGCAGGTATGGCTATGTCTATTTAATGAGACACAAGTCGGAATCCTTTGAAAAGTTCAAAGAGTTCCAAAATGAAGTACAGAATCAACTTGGCAAAAGTATTAAGGCTCTTCGATCAGATCGTGGAGGAGAATACTTAAGCCAAGAATTCAGTGATCATTTGAGAGATTGTGGAATTGTTTCACAACTCACTCCTCCTGGAACACCACAATGGAATGGCGTGTCTGAGAGGAGGAATCGGACTTTATTAGATATGGTTCGATCAATGATGAGTCTCTCAACTCTTCCATTATCCTTTTGGGGATACGCTCTAGAAACGTCTGCGTTTACACTAAATAGGGTTCCGTCAAAATCAGTTGCAAAGACACCACATGAGATGTGGACTGGAAATGTTCCGAATGTGTCTTTCCTGAAGATTTGGGGTTGTGAAGCTTATGTTAAGAGATTAATTACAGATAAGCTCGAGCCCAAATCTGATAAATGCTACTTCGTTGGTTATCCTAAGGAAACCAAGGCATACTACTTTTACAACCAATCCGAGAACAAAGTGTTTGTTGCTCGGAACTGCGTCTTTCTTGAGAGAGAATTTCTTTCCAAGAGAAACAGTGGGAGTAAAGTACAACTCGAAGAAGTTCGAGAACCGCATGAAAATGCTCAACCCGTAGAGGAAGAGCAACAGTTGGATCTACAAAGAGTTGTAGAACCCGCGCCTGTGGAGCCTGAAATTCGCCGATCCGAAAGGATCCGTCACGAACCCGAGAGATATGGATTTCTCGTAACCAATTGTCATGATTTGTTAATCATTGACAGTGACGAGCCAGCGAATTTCGAAGAAGCAATGATGAGCCCTGACTCCGCAAAGTGGCTGAAAGCCGCTGAATCCGAAATGGGATCCATGTCACAGAACAAAGTATGGACTTTGGTTGATTTACCCGATGGTGCAAGACCCATTGAGTGTAAATGGATTTTCAAGAAGAAAATTGATGTGGATGGAAATATTCAGATATATAAAGCAAGGCTAGTGGCAAAAGGTTTCAAACAAATTCATGGTATTGACTATGAAGAAACCTATTCACCTGTCGCCATGCTTAAATCCATTCGGATTCTCCTAGCAACAGCTGCTCATTATGATTATGAGATCTGGCAGATGGACGTGAAAACAGCTTTCCTTAATGGAATTCTGGAAGAGGATGTGTACATGACACAACCCGAAGGTTTCATCGATCCAAATGCAGCTAGGAAAGTATGAAAACTTCATCGATCCATTTATGGATTGAAGCAAGCATCTCGGAGTTGGAATCTTCGTTTTGATGAAGCAGTCAAAAAGTTTGATTTCATCAGAAGCGAAGAAGAACCATGTGTTTACAAGAAGACTAGTGGGAGCGCAGTTGCATTTCTCGTGTTGTATGTAGATGACATACTCCTTCTCGGAAATGACGTTCCGTTGTTACAGTCTGTTAAGACTTGGCTCGGAAGTGGTTTTTCAATGAAAGACATGGGAGAAGCCGTGTATATTCTTGGAATACGAATCTATAGAGATAGATCAAACAAATTGATTGGATTGTGTCAAGACACTTATATCGATAAGGTCTTACACAGGTTCAGAATGCAAGATTCCAAGAAGGGCTTCATACCAATGTCTTATGGCATAAGTCTCAGCAAGAAGCAGTGTCCTGAGACACCTGCTGAGCGAGATCGCATGAGTCGGATTCCCTATGCCTCGGCGTTGGGATCCATCATGTATGCCATGCTCTGTACTCGTCCAGATGTTGCTTGTGCTTTAAGCATGACGAGTAGATTCCAATCGGATCCAGGTGAAAGTCACTGGACAGCAGTCAAGAATATTCTGAAGTATTTGAGAAATACTAAGGATAAATTCTTGGTGTATGGAGGAAGTGATGAGCTGGTAGTAAGTGGTTACACAGACGCAAGTTTTCAGACAGGCCAAGATGATTTCCGATCGCAATCTGGTTACATCTTCTGCCTGAATGGCGGTGCAGTAAGCTGGAAGAGTTCCAAGCAGGACACTGTAGCAGATTCCACAACTGAAGCTGAGTACCTCGCTGCTTCTGAAGCGGCAAAGGAGGCTGTTTGGATCAAGAAGTTCATCACTGAACTTGGTGTGATTCCTAGCATTTCTGAGCCAGTGGCTTTGTATTGTGACAACAATGGAGCCATTGCGCAAGCAAAGGAACCTAGATCACACCAGAAATCCAAACACATATAAAGACGATATCACCTTATCCGTGATATTGTGAATAGAGGAGATGTGAAGATCAGCAGAGTCCCTACGGATGAGAATGTTGCTGATCCACTGACCAAGCCCCTCCCAAGGCCTAAGCATGAGTTTCATAAAACTGCTGTAGGCATTAGATTTCTTAAGATATGATCTTGATTTCAGTGGGAGTTGTATTTGTTTTAGTTATGACATGATGTTCACAAAGACATAATAGTTATGTTATTTTAATGAAATTGTTTCAGCATTATTTAATTGTGTTAATTAAATATATATAATGTCCCAAAGTAATTTATGACAATTTTATAGGCCATCAAGTATGTGACTTGATCATGAAACCCTATAAGCAATAAATGACATAAATTATAATGGTCCCTGGTCGAGGTTGTTAACGTGGGACATTAACAACCACGTGAGACTAGTATGTGAGGTGACTGATTACCATGTTTCATGGAGTCATTAATAAGTGTATTAAAGTCAATCACATAGATATGTGTTAGAGAACACATGATCGGACTTGACCCGTTAATGAGAACTCTACAATATGTTATATGAGTGTCATAAGAGTTTCTCATTACGACTAAAGAGAGTAGTCCTTAGACCTGAGTTCATCATGTCCTCTCTTATATGGATTGGTTCGTCTTGACTTTGTCAAACGTCAGCCGTAACTGGTGATCATAAAGACACTGATTAGGCGTATCATGAAATATAAAAGAGACATGGATGGAACAAGATGGGATTTGTACCTCCTATATAACAGGAGTTAAATATCTCTGGGCCTATCGAAGATTTGATACTGAAAATGCGTGGCCGCGCTCAAACGAGGTGATTGTCAGTCGTTTGTTTTCATCAGTACAAATCGGGATTCGATAAACGTAATCTGGTTGAATAAGGATGACACAGTGCTTGCCTTATGCTAGATTGAGATATAGCTACAAAGGGATTAAAGGAATAGATGATTCCAGTACAAGTGGGAGATTATTGGGAATGTCCTGCAATCTACTGTACTTGCTCTAAGTGAAAGTCGTATAGTCGAGATGAGACAATCACATAACACTAGGTAGTCATAACGCTTTGCTAGAAGCCACTTATGATCAATGAGTTGAGAACTCATTGCTAGTGTTATATGATCCTATAGGGTCACACACCTAAGCAAACTGGGCGTCATAGACGAGGTTGATCATTAATGTAATGATCCAATGAATGCATATTTGATATGCATTCGATATCAATGTTCTGGGGAGTATCGATCGTTGCAGTTAGTGCATCGATCGATGCACTCGCGGATTAATCAGATTAATTCGGTTTAATCGTTGGTTAATTCCGTTGTGGTTTAAGCCGACATATATAAGATATATGGTCGACCTAAACTCGTCCCTAACCTAATTCACAGCCACCAGAACACAGAAATAAACCTCTCTGGAGATTAGATCTCTGTAAGGCACTAGCATCCCTGCGGTCCAGTTTGTGTGCGTGTGGATACCAGTAGAGGCGCAGCATTTGAGGCGCTTCGTGATCTCGATTATCTGCAAACACTTCCGCTGCAAATCAACAGGTAAATCTGAGATCCCATAGATTCAATTATATGAACCTTAGATCCTAGGCTCGGAATTCAGACTAGGGTTGCTAATCCTGATTAGAACTGCTAGAAATTCCTTCAGTTATACAGTATGAAAGCGGTATGCTCGACATATCATCAATGTCTGAAATTCCCGACACCTAAGGGGATTCAAACAGTTAAGGGATGACAAAGCGCAAGCCGGTCGTGTTTTGCAAGAGAGCATAGGATCAGAGTGCCTTCGTGCATGATCAACACGGAACACGGAAGAAAAGGACCCGAGAAAGAACTAATTCAACAAGTCATCATCGACGACTCCGATGCAAGCAAGTGTGTAGGGATTGGCGCAGAACTACCAGAAGACATCAAAAAGGAATTGATCGCCTTCCTGCAGCAAAATGTTACAACGTTTGCATGGACAATGAAAGACATGAAAGGCATCAATCCAACCATCACAACCCACGAGCTCAATGTCGACCCGACTTATAAACCAGTTAAGTAGAAGAGGCGAAAGCTCGGTCCTGAAAGAGCTGAAGCAGTCAATGATGAGGTAGAGAAGTTACTCGAAGCCGGTTCGATCCAGGAAGTCAAATATCCCGATTGGTTGGCTAATCCAGTGGTCGTGAAAAAGAAACACGGGAAGTGGAGAGTATGTGTCGATTTCACAGATCTCAATAAAGCCTGCCCAAAGGATAGTTTCCCTCTGCCACATATCGACCGACTTGTTGAAGCAACAGCCGGAAACGAATTGCTATCATTCATGGATGCGTTCTCAGGATATAATCAAATCCTCATGAACCCGGACGATAGAGAGAAGACGGCGTTCATCACTGAACGTGGTACGTATTGCTATAAGGTTATGCCCTTTGGTCTCAAAAACGCCGGCGCCACCTACCAGCGGTTGGTCAATCGGATGTTTGCAGGCCAACTAGGCACCACAATGGAGGTTTATATCGACGACATGCTGGTCAAATATTTGATTGCCTCTCAGCACGTCGGCCATTTAAAGGAATGTTTCAACATCCTTAACCGGTACGGAATGAAGCTCAATCCAACCAAGTGTACGTTCGGAGTAACATCAGGAGAGTTCCTTGGGTACGTGGTGACTCTGAGAGGAATAGAAGCTAATCCAAAGCAGATCACAGCCATAATCGACTTGCCATCTCCCAGGAACACACGAGAGGTACAGCGCCTCACTGGCCGCATAGCCGCCTTGAACAGATTCATATCCCGGTCAACGGATAAATGTCTGCCTTTTTACGAACTCCTACGGGGAAATAAAAGATTCGCGTGGGACGATAAGTGCCAGGAGGCATTCATTCAGCTCAAGGACTACTTGTCGAACCCGCCGATACTGTCTAAACCAGAAAACGGTGAGACACTATTGCTTTACATCGCGGTCTCAACAACGGCAGTCAGTGGCGTACTAGTTCGGGAAGATCGAGGGGAACAGAAGCCGATCTTCTACGTAAGCAAAACAATGAACGGAGCCGAGACCAGATATCCCGCAATGGAGAAACTGGCCTTCGCGGTCGTCATCTCAGCACGGAAGCTACGACCCTATTTTCAGTCGCATCCAATCGCTGTATTAAGTAGCCAGCCCCTTCGAACAATCTTGCACAGCCCATGGCAGTCTGGTCGCCTGGCCAAATGGGCAATAGAGCTAAGCGAGTACGACATCGAATACAGAAACAGGACAACCGCCAAGTCGCAGGTAATAGCTGATTTCCTTGTAGAATTATCACCTGAATTGGATGTCGGTACCGAGATGGAAGACAAGAATTGGAAGCTGTTCGTCGACGGGGCTTCATCGAAAAAAGGAGCCGGGATAGGAATACGCCTCATATCACCAACCGGCGAAATATTAGAACAGTCATTCAAGTTGGGTTTCACAGCGTCCAACAACACAACCGAGTATGAAGCTCTATTAGCCGGTCTCAGACTAGCCAGAGAAATCGGAGTACGACATCTCTTGGCCCATTGCGACTCCATGCTTGTAGCGAACCAAATCAATGGAGACTATGAAGCTAAAAACGAGCGGATGGAGGCTTACCGAAAGACGGCATTAGAGCTCACAAGTTCCTTCGAATTCTTTGACATTGTCCAGATACCAAGGAAAGAAAATGCACCGGCAGACGCACTCGCGTCACTGGCATCGAATCCCGATCTCTGTCGGTGGATCCCGGTAGAAACGATCCACGAACCAAGCATCCCGCCCCCCGAAAGCGATCAAGAAGAACCTGACGATACAATCCGACAGAACGGCGAGGATGATATGTGCTCAACGTTCAAGCAAAGAACACCGATCTCATTGCTTTCCTAACTGACGACAATGAGGATTGGCGACTTCCAATAAGAGCATATTTAACAGAAGGAAAGCTTCCAGAAGACAAATGGGAAGCGCGACGACTTAAAGTCAAGAGTGCACGATACACTATACATAACGGTATCCTTTATAAATACTCGGCTAATAAAATCCTCCTCAGATGCATACACGGAGACGAAGTAAGTCGAGTTCTCGAAGAAACGCACTATGGAGAATGCGGCAACCACTCCGGAGGCAGGTCTCTCGCCCTCAAAATCAAGCTGAACGGTCACTATTGGCCGACTATGATAGCCGATTGCGAGACCTATTCCAACAAGTGTGAAAAGTGTCAGCGTCATGTGCCATTTATACATCGACTACAGAACTGCTTACGACTTCGACCGCGGCATATCCATTCATGAGATGGGCGATGGATATCGTTGGACCATTACCATTATCCAATCAAAGGCGTTTTCAACTCATCATGACCGACTACTTCACAAAGTGGGTAGAGGCCAAAGCTTACGTCGCGATCCACGATGTCCAGGTCCAAAATTTCGTTTGGAAATACATAATATGTCGTTTTGGGTTGCCTTACGAGATCGTCACAGATAATGGATCGCAATTCACCTCAAAGGTATTCGAAGGGTTTTGCAAGAAGTGGGATATACGTCTTAGCAAGTCGACACCAAGGTATCCTCAGGGAAACGGGCAAGCCGAAGCTACGAATAAAACCATCATCGTCGGCATCAAAAAGCGCCTTGAGAGCAAAAAAGGAGTTTGGGCTGACGAGCTAGATGGCGTACTCTGGTCGTATAGAACGACCCCCCGCAGCGCGACGGGAACCACCCCATTCTCCTTAGCCTTTGGCGTAGAAGCAATGGTACCGGCTGAAGCTAACATTTATACTCTCCGCCGATCATTCATGCCGCACCATACCGAGATCAATGAAAAAATGCTAATCCAAGCTCTCGATACCTTAGAAGAAGAGCGGGATCGAGCCCTACTCAGAATTCAAAATTACCAACAGCTCGCAGCTCGGTACTACAACCAGAAAGTCAAGGAGCGACAATTTCAAGTCGGTGACTACGTCCTCCGCAAAGTTTTCGAAAACACTCAAGAGTGGAGAGCAGGAAAACTCGGGGCGAAATGGGAAGGACCCTACAAAGTCACGAAAATCGTCAAACCAGGAGTCTACGAGCTTGAGTCAGTGAAAGGCAAAGCTTTACCGCGATCCTGGAATTCGGCGAGTCTAAAAGAGTACTTCTAAGACGGCAAGGCTATCGCCTAAAAACAAAAAAATGTATTATGAACTACGAGTGACTTGATTCTTCCTCGGGAGATATGTAGGCAGCCTTTACCGGCACAGTCACAAATTTAATAAAAAACTTCATTTTCAGTTTATTTACCGCCTTGAAAGCCCTGCAAAAACTAAAACAGGTAAGTCCTTTCATTAAGTATTTAAATACTCTTAATACTAACAAAAGCCGAGTCAAAGCAACTCGCGAAAAGCCGAGTCTAAGCAACTCGCAAAAGCCGAGTCAAAGCTGTTGGAATTCCTAGCAGTTTCTAATCTGATTAGGCAACCCTAAGTCTGAATTCCGAGCCTAGGATCTCAGGGTTTAAGTAATTGAATCATGAATCTCGCGTTTACCTTGTTCTGGCAGCGGAAGATGAATCAGGTAAGACAAGATCAGGAGCGATTCAGATGCCTCGCCTCTATCATAGTCCACACGCACACAACCTGGAAAGCCGGGATGCTAGTGCCGGATCTGGGAATCGAAGAGAGAGTTTTTTCTGTGATCAAGAAAACTGACGGCCTCTTTTTCAGGTCGACCATATAATCCTATATATACGACCTGTTATGACTGAACCATCTTTCGGGTTTAACCGAAAAGGTCTAAGTCATAAACCGAAACATCAGTTTCGGAATCGACCCAGTGTCGATCGATACACCAATTGTGTCGATCGACACACCTCTCTTTTATCGATATTGATATGTATCTAATACATATCATCCTGATCATCACCATGATGATCATTCCCATATATAAGCTTCCAGATTGCTTAGGTGTGTGACCCTATAGGATCATATGATACTGGCATTAAGTCTACAACTTACAGAATGCAAGAGGCTTCTAGCAAAACATTGCAACCGCCCAGTATCATACAACATGTCTGATCTCGACATACAACTATCGTTAGAGTAAGTACAATGTGATTTCAGGACATAATCCCAACAATCTCCCACTTGTACTGGAATCACCTATTCCTATAATCCCTTCGTCTCTATATCTCGATATGGCATAAGGCAAGAGACTGTGTCATCCTTATTGTAGCCAAAATCACGTTCATCGAACTCCTGATCTATACTGATAGAACAAACGACTGACAATCACCTCGTTTGAGCACGGCCATGCATTTTCTCAGTATCAAATCTTCGATGGGCCCTGAGATATTTATCTCCCGTAATAGGAGGGACAAATCCCATCGTGTACCATCCCTGTTTCTACACATACTTCTTGATACGCCTAAGCAATGTCGTTATAGCCGCCAGTTACGGAACGACATTTGACAAGGTCAAAGCGCACCAATTCATATGCTAGAAAGCATGATGAACTCAGGTCTAAGGACTATACTCTATAGTCGTAATGAGAAACTCTCATGACACAGATATAACTATCATGTAGAGTTCTCATTAACGGGTCATGTCCGATCATATGTTCACCAACATATATCTATGTGACTGACTGTGATACTCATATCATTGACTCCATGAAACTTAGTCAACAGTCATTCAACAGTCACCTCACAAGCTAGTCTCTCGCGGTTGTCAGTGTCCCACTTTGACAATCTCGACTAGGGACAATCATAATTTATGTCATCTTTTACTTATAGGGTTTCATGATCAAGTCCTCAACTTGATGACCTATAAAACGAACATAAAATACTTTGGGACCATTACTTAATTATCCAATAATTAAATAATACCGATGTCAGTTTTAACTTACACAAACTTTGCCATAGCATGTCTATGTAAAGATCATAACATAACTAAAATAACTCCCACTGGAATCAAGATCATCTGTTCAGATATCTTATACCTACAACAACAGAATAAATCTCGTGCTTAGGTTGTGGGAGAGACTGCGGTGTTTTTGCTTGAAACAATTCCAACAAACCACACCGCCATTCAGATAAAAGCACTATTCTACGGTCCACTGCTTGGAGCTCTTTCAACAGATAGCACCGTTATTCAGACAAAGAGATATGCCAAGTGTGAACCGTGAATCTTCTTTGTCCGTCTAACTACTTTCAACTGGTTCGTCACTTCCTCAGTTCACCACGAACCTATCCTTAGTGTTTCTCAAACACTTGGGACATTTCTGGCAACTGTTCAGCGACTTTTACCGGAACATATTGGTATTTTCTCATCATGCTTTATGCGTAAGCTGCATCTAGACGAGCGCAAAATATGGCATTCATGATGGATTCTTTTGCATCAGCATAAGCAATCACACTCATCGATACTAGCTCAGCCAGTGTTCAAAACACTTCATCTTTCTAAGATTATTGCCATAAGACCTTTGGTGTGAAGCCATTCTTGGAATCAAGCACATTTGAACTGTCCAATGCCTTATCAACATAAGGATTTTGACATGATCCAATTAGCCTTTCTGATCCATTCCAATGGATCCTTATTCCAATGAACTTTCACGGCCTTCTCCCATGTCCATCGTTAAATTTGACTTCCGACCCAACTCTTGACAAGACTTTAGCGTCGGAACGTCGTTTATGAGATTAAGTACGTTACGTACGTACAGTGTGAGAATTGCAATTACGCTCACACTAGTCTTCTTGTAAACGCATGGTTTCATTTCTATTCTGATCAAGGCAAAACTCTTGACCACATTATCAGAATGTTGATTCCAACTCCAAGATGTTTGCTTCAATCCAGAGATGGATCGGTGAAGCTAACATGCATACCCAGCCAATTTTCGGAGTTGGGGCTCACCATCGCTTCTTTGATTTCGCATGCTCGTCACTTTTCAATGATCAACAGATCACGACAATCGGCTACGAGAAATCACTCTCGAGTTAGTGACGGATCCTTTCGGATCTGCGATTTTCAGGCTCCACAGGTGTAGGTCCTACAGCACTTTGTAGATCTCACCGCTTCTCTCTCTCAACAGGTTGAGCAGCCTCCTGTGTTTATCGAATTTCTTCGATGTGTACTTTTACTCCCACTGTTCCTTTTGAAAGTACGATCTTTCTCAAAGACACAATTCCGAACAACAAATCTTTGTTCTCGGATTGGTTATGAAAGTAGTAAGCCTCGGTTTCCTTGGGACAACCAACGAGGTAGCACTTATCAGATTTGGGTTCAAGCTTATCAGCTATCATCCCCAAATCATCAGAACCAACTTACTTGAAAAACTTCCAGTCCACATCCAATGTGGTGTCTTTCAATTGATTCTGATTGAAACCCTTTGCTGCGCAAACACAGACATTTTAGAACGTATTCTTAAATGATTATGGAAGATTCTTGTGACTCATCATTAATCGGAGCATATCTAATAAGATCCGATTCATTCTGTCAGATGATCATCCAATTCATGACTCAAGTATTTTCCTCCGCGATCCAATCGAGGATCTCAATACTTCTGTCAAATCGGTTCTACACTTCATCTTGGAACTCCTCAAGGGATTCCTGCTCGTGTCTCATCAAATGAACACAGCCATACTTATTGATGCCATCAATAAGGTAATGAAGTACATAAGATTTCCTTTGGCACTAATGCTCATCGGGCCGCATACATCAGTATGTGTAAAGCCCAATAAGCCTTTGGCCCCTTTCCTTCAGCTCTGCTAAAAGGGCCTTAAGTCATTTGGCCCAGTGAGCAGAATTCATATCTCAAATGATTAATAATCGAATGAGTCCAAAACTATGGAACTTCTGAATCTGCTTCACTTTATGTGGTTAAACGACTATGCCAAAGAAAAGTCGAGTTCGAGTCATCAGACTTAAACCTTTAGTATTTGTGTTATATTCAAACTCACGTTGGTTTAAGATATAAAACCCATTCCAAATGGGGTGCTACCATATGATATTTCATTAAGATCTAAAGAACAAAACTTGTCTTTTATCAAAATGAAAAACATCCAAATTCTTGCAAGAAAATGAAAGACATCTCTGCTCAAGGCAGATACATAGTAGCAATTACTTAATTTCTAAAACCAAGTATGAAAGGCTCCTACATGTGGAGAATCTCTACGGCTCATGCAGCAACCATTGCTTCATACCAGACACGCAGTTCCACTTGTCCTTTCTTCAACCTTCTACTGTTGCTTAGGTCCTGCATATTTCAAAAATATAAGTACCACAACTAGTATCCAATACTCACGTAGAAATTGAAGTAATAACACAATACCTGAAGAAGAAGTACCATACATCTCCTTCATCTCTTGTGAATCTTCCAAGAACTTAATGCAATCTCTCTTCCAATGCCCTGACTCATCGCAGTAGAAGCATTTTCTAACACCAGATGGGCCTGACTTGGGCTTATTAGATGACACAGGCTTATCCTAATTCCAAATCTGGACGGCCCTGCCTCTACCCTTGCCAACACAAGATTTCTCAAATCTTTTACCCTTTATGATGTCATGCTCTGTTGTTTTGAGCATGCCATGCAGCTCAGTCAACGTCTTCGTCAAGTTATTCTTGATATAGCTTTTGATAAACTTATCATAACTAGACGGCAGTGACTGCAGAATGATGTCAGTGGCCAACTCTAAGCTGACAGGACATTCCAGTTTCCCCAGGTTATCAATGTAACCCATCATTTTAATGACATGAGGACTTACTAGAGCATCCTCTGGTAGCTTGCACCCAGTGAGATACTTCACCATCTGGAATCTCTCAACTCGTGCCAGATCCTGAAACTTCAGTTTCAGGCTGGTGATCATCTCTATTGGCGACTCCACGTTCTCGTATTGACTCTTCAAGTCCGAGTTCATGGTAGCCAACATCAGACCACACACGTCTACCACATCAATATAATGCTTATTCCAAGCATTATATACTGCACGCGAGCGATTTGTCCCAAGCCTTTCTGGAAGAGCTTCTCAAGGACATAGTCCTTGCTCTCCTGCTTGAGGATTAATCTCAAATTCCGATACCAATCTAGGAAGTTGGATCCATTTAACTTGTCCTTCTCAAGGACGGATCGCAACGAGAAAGTAGTCATAGACATAAGCTGAAATCCAAGAAAAACAAAGATTTAGTTATGTATATCATGAGAAATCTGATCTAATAAGAAAACTCGCATTATATTCAAACAATGTTTCCTCTATGAATACAATGATCCAAGATCCACACTTCACCAAATTCTGAGTGGCAACTCGTCATCACCCAAAATTTAGTTATCTAGGTAAGCAAATCATTGTTAATTGTACCCAGTACAACTCTTGGTCGCAGATAAGACAATCCATGTCTCATCTACTCTGATGTCTCTGGGCCCAGAACTTCTGTTGGCCCAGTCAAGTAAAATAATCTCTTCTGTCTTGTGATCATTGACAGTCGCACTGTGAGTCTATCAATGAACACCTGCCTAGCTCATGTCACTGTGGATACCAAGGACTCCAAGACTATCCAACAATGAACCGAGTCTTGACAGTATACAAGATTGGGCAAGACATTAAGGTTACTTGATATTTAGTTGAGGAAACTAAACCCAAAAGTTTAGCAAATCAATCTCTTAGGTCATGTAATTGTTGATGTTTAGCACTGCAAATCCATCAATCATAACTACCTGCCTTACTTACCTAATTGTGGACACCAAGCTCTTGGCTAGACCATCACACAACGGAATGAGTCTTGACAGTTGACCATATTGAAGCTAAGCTTTGATCAAGGTTTAAGTCTAGTTTGGTTTCTGCAAATTCAAGGTTCAATAACCAGAATTTCGAGCACTGTGTCGATCGACGTAGACTATGTCTGTCGATCGACACCACCAAATGAAACCGGACTTCAATAACCGGTTAATCCAATTAACCTGGTTCATTGAACCGGTCATGTCGATCGACACAACCCATGTGTGACGGTCGACATAGATCCAAACCAAAGACAGTTTTGATAACCGGTCCAATCCAATTGAACCGACTTATCAGATCAAACTGGTCTTAACCAATCGGTTTATATTAATTGGGATAATTAGTTCAATCCAATTGAACCAATTCATCCAATTCAAACCGATCTGTTCGGTCTTAACCAAGCATGATAACCGGTCCAATCCAATTGAACCGATTAACCATTCGCTAGGTCTGTGTCGACCGACACTCAAACTGTGTCGATCGACACTCGACCGAATCTGCTCTGTGTCGACCGACACTCAATCTGTGTCGATCGACACAGTAGGCTTTTGGTTTTTCTTCGCGAAAAACCCTAGCAGCCGATTCTGTTGAATTCGCCATTCTGTGTCGATCGACACTGTGCGAAAACACAGAATCGATTTTGATCCGAATCGATCCAACCTGTTCTAACTCAAACAACCTAGTTTGCGAATTTAAATCATCAAATTCAATTAACAGGTTTGATTCAATGTAAAACCTTAAGGCTCTGATACCACTGTTGGAATTCCTAGCAGTTCCTAATCTGATTAGGCAACCCTAAGTCTGAATTTCGAGCGTAGGATCTCAGGGTTTAAGTAATTGAATCATGAATCTCGCGTTTACCTTGTTCTGGCAGCGGAAGATGAATCAGGTAAGACAAGATCAGGAGCGATTCAGATGCCTCGCCTCTATCGTAGTCCACACGCACACAACCTGGAAAGCCGGGATGCTAGTGCCGGATCTGGGAATCGAAGAGAGAGTTTTTTCTGTTTTCTGTGATCAAGAAAACTGACGGCCTCTTTTTCAGGTCGACTATATAATCCTATATATACGACCTGTTATGACTGAACCATCTTTCGGGTTTAACCGAAAAGGTCTAAGTCATAAACCAAAACATCAGTTTCGGAATCGACCATGTGTCGATCGATACACCAATTGTGTCGATCGACACACCTCTCTTTTATCGATATTGATATGTATCTAATACATATCATCCTGATCATCACCATGATGATCATTCCCATATATAAGCTTCCAGATTGCTTAGGTGTGTGACCATATAGGATCATATGATACTGGCAGTAAGTCTACAACTTACAGACTGCAAGAGGCTTCTAGCAAAACATTGCAACCGCCCAGTATCATACAACATGTCTGATCTCGACATACAACTATCGTTAGAGTAAGTACAATGTGATTTCAGGACATAATCCCAACAAAAGCAACTCGCAAAAAGCCGAGTCAAAGCAACTCACAAAAAGCCGAGTCTAAGCAACTCGCAGAAAGCCGAGCATCTAATAAAGACTCGCACTAGCATCATGCCTCCTGGCCAGGGGTGTGGTCTTTCTCGCGCACGAGGTGCACATCGTGGTAAGGAAAAGCCGGGACCCGTCCCGCAAATTCTTCGCTGTAGGAGATAACAAATAAGTCGAGCACAAAAGACTCGCACATTCTCCCGCCCTTAGAATAAAGCCGAGCATTTGTAAGTCTCGCAAACCGCCTTATGGCAAAATAAAAGTCGCTACTTGTTTAGAAATTGTCAACAACATTTTTAATACAATAGCACGACTTAGTGATGAAAGTCGCTACAAGTTTAAATACAGTAGTACGTCTTGGTCACATAAACAAAAATCGGTATTCGATTTGTGAAGAACAAATTTGAATATAACGCGACTTGGTAACAAACCCAAGTACAAAGTCGCTAAATTGTTTAAGTTTGACGACGAGTTTAATACAAGATTAGTCTGATTTGATTACAAGTCACTAAAATTGTTTAGACTCGTTGGTACTAAGCTTAAATGCAAATTTTTCCGATCTGAATACGTACCAAAATCGCTAAACTGTCTAAAATTGTCTAAAAAACAAGTTTAAACAGGATTGGCCCGACTTAGTACATATTCGACCGCCATTTACTTAAGTTTGACAGAAAGAGCTTAAAACAAAGATAGACCGATTCAAATCACTATCAGGCTCGAAGCAAACTTAATGTAAGTCGCGATCAAATTAAGCAAAAAGATTTAAAGGTTTGCGAAGCTAAAATGAAAGTTATTACAAAAACCGACACAATAAATAAGATTTAATCAGCCCCAGCCGACGACTTCTCAGACTCGCCAATCTTCTCGGTTCCACTCTTCCCAGGAGCGCCATCCAAAGCCGCGACCTCTGAACGGACAGACTTAATGAGATCAGTAGGAACCGCCTCCGGAATTATCCCCTGATTAGTTCCAAACAGATCGACATCCTTTGGGACAGGAGGAGGAGAGTCGTGAGAACGGTCAAGCAGAGGGTGATGTATCGGCGAGAGGACAAAAGTAAGCTCTTCCTTCGACACGACATTCATGTCGTCCAGCTCCGCATTCACCGCAACTTCATCAGCGGCGATCTTATCCAAAAAAGCCTGAGGAACCGACACGCCCTCCCCGCTGAGTTTAACCAAACACTAAGCTCAGAAATCTGAGCTTGTTTGACTTGAAGAGCGATTTCATCCTCTTGATCCTTGATATAGCGCTGGATAAGATTGAAGTGAGTCTGCGCCTTGGTCCTAGCAGCGGATTCGACTCTCTCTCTCTCCTTACGGACTAGATCAAGACAAGACTTCTGCATCTTCTGTTTCTCCGATTGGAATTTGAGAAGATCGGCCTTCGACTTCTCCTCGGCCTCCTTTAACTTACCCTCAAGGGCCAGGTTATTTGCCTCCAATACCCTCTTCTCTTCCTTAATCCTCTTAAGGAGATCATCCCGCTTGGTGACAGCATCGGCCATCTTTTTCGCGGCCCAGGAACTTTCCAAAGCTACGCGATTGGAGGACGCGATCACCTAAAAATAACAATAAAGAATCTCAGTTAAAAATTGACCGATTAAAATAAGAAATCAGGCAAAGGGGAGCTTACGTTAGCTTCAGCATGTTTCAATTTGATAATAGCATCCGAATGAGGCAGCTCTTCTAGCACTGGCCAATCCGACTCGTTTCCTCTGACGCATGTCAACATATCAAAGCAGGCTCTAGGATTGTTAATGAAAGGGATCTCGCTCGCATACTGGTAAGCGAAATTGTGGATAGACGGCCGGACTTCCCCCTCTTTCACTTCGCGCCTTGGTCGCACCAAAACGAGTTCCTTGTTGGATTCGAAGGGCTTAAGGTTACCAGACGAATCGGGAACGGACCCATTAAATGTGTAGAACCGTTTCCACGGATCTTTCTGCTTAGAAGGTTCTCCAGAAGCAGCTACCTCAGCACTAGCGTCTTCAGCCGGCCTACTCGTTTGGGATGCCTTCTTCGCCGACCTTTCCTGAGCCAACTTGTCCTCTGCAGGCCTTTTCTTTGTAGGAACCTTGGGCGGAAGATTGGAAGGATTTACCACCGGGGCAGTCGACTTCTCGCCGACATCGGAAGATTGACTACCGCCTTGAGAAGGTAAAAGTTTATCCTTATCTTTCGACGACTTGGCGGAAGAAGGAGGCTTGGACGAAATCTCCTTAGAATAGTCAACAGAGTCAATTCTCTTAACTTTGCACATCCTCTTTGGCTTGACGAGTTCTTCAGGGGTAACTTTCGCCTTGGTGTCCCACTTAACTGCATTGACGGACGAGAAATCAGAATAAAACAAGGAAAAGGTTATCGTAAAAACAATAAACGAACCTTCGGAGATCCGCGGGAGAAATTTGTTAATACGCTCACGAGTAAGGTCTGACCACTTGCGTAAACCGAGAGCCTGAATCTGCTCGAGGATAGGGAAGTAGTTATCGGGATACGGCTTCAGGAAAGGGTGTTGCACTGCAAAGACAAAAAGGAATTAAGTAAATTGTCACGTTCGAAAGATAGCAAATTTGGGACGACATCTACCATAATATGTATTCCAAGACGTCCTGATGAGTTCCTTATGCTCGTCAGGAATGACTAATGAGGACAATTCAACAAAGAAATAGGATCGTTGCCAGTTGTTGATCTTCTTGGGCGCATATGTCAGAACGCGGTTGCCACTTTTGAATTTAACCGCAAAACACCCTCGGCTAGTAGCCTTCATACGGTTGATCGATGTCATTTCCTCGAAAATCTGTGCGGTTATTGTAATACCGGCCTCAGCTCCTAGCACTAGAAGGCCGACCATGTGGCGAACCGCAACGGCTGAGAGTTGGGAGATGGCAATTTCGCGACGATCGCAGTACGAAATCAACAAGTCGGGTAGCGGAAACCAACAACGACAACCCCCAGTATCAGTGTTGATGAAGTACGACTCATAAAGGGTCATGTATCCCGGAGGAGGACTCCAGGGACGGTCAAGCGGAAAGGGGATGATGACTTTGATCCTTGAATCCGCTCCGCAGTCTTGAAGCATGGATCTCACCGAAGTCGCATTAGATTTGGTCCCAAAAACGTTACTAAACATTTCACTAGGATCAACCGGCAATACAGGAGGAACGTTGTCTTCAGAACCGTCTTGACCAACATCGATGTCGTCCTCATCATCATCATAATCCCGTAACCGAGGAATGATCAAATCTTCCCGGCCATAACTCTCGGCAGCATCGGTCTGACGGGATGCCTCGCGACGACGTCGGAGCTCTTCAATTTCAAAGTGGACAGAATGATTCCTCAAGTCGGACGAAGTACTCGAAGACGAGGAAGCAGAAGGAACAGACTGACGACTTGGTGAGTCTTCCGCAGACGAGACGGTAACAACTTCTTTGTCTTTACTCGATGAACAACGGATCAAAGACATGATTTGTTGAAGAACAAATGAAGAACGCAAGAGAAAAACGAAGATTTAATCTAAAGACCTATAGAGCCTAAAACGGAGCAGCGGCGGAGTGATGATCGGAAAATAAATATCGAGAGAGAGAGAGAGGATTACCTTCCAAACTTCTTCACTTGAGCGAAATGAGGAAGTAAGAAGCAAGAAGGAACTACTTATAGTGAAAATGACGGAGCAGAAATCGAGGCACATCATTACATAGGCGACGATTCGTGTTTCACACCTACCCGGTGGTTAAACCGAGAATCAATTCCGGTTTCGCCGGATCACCATCGGTTCTAAACCGGTTCGCTTAAATCTCGCCGTTCCGGGCCAAGCCGGATCAGCCCGATAAGAATATGGGCCTAAACAGTAATAGAACTCGCCAGACGACGAATATGGGCCAACCAAATCATTTCTTAAACCATAGGTTAACTCCTCGTAATGACGACTTGAGTTCAAGTCGCCACACTGGGGGGGGGCTTATTGTTGGAGTCAAGATTAGCACTTTCCTAAGAAGGCCTATTCATGAGTTTAGGTCAGCCCAGAATGGAAAGTCGGTAAAAAAGCCCAAGGTGGTAAAACTTAGGTTAAACCGAACTAGGGATGACCGGCTTACATTAGGGTTTGGAAGGTGTTAAGGCAAAGGCGCCGCGTGACGACATCAGTAACTCGGAAATATTCCATATCGAGGTGAAAGCGAGATTCTAGGAAACATTCATATTTATCTTGTATTTCCTTATATGATAAACCGACTTGTAACCCTATATAAGGGAACCCAATAACATTCAATAAAGGATACGCTTTTTCTTATTACTTTTCGCTGGAGAGACTTTAGAGCAAATCTTAACCTAAAAATCTCTCCGGCGACTTTTATAGCATTCTTTACCGGCTTCCACCTCGGAAACGCCGGCATAAAACCCTAAATTCTCAAATCTCACCGTGTTCCCAAATTCTTCTTTTAGAATCCCTAATTTACAAACCCTAAAACTCTTTCTATCTTTGGATAGACCGAGTTGAGATCTTACACTTGTGACCTAGAAAAAACGTATGCATGATTGTTGAAAAATAATTAAATAAATATTGTTAATTGATAAGCATTATGTAATTTTATAGTTACACAAATAACAAAGAAAGTGTGGTAACAGAAATTCAATAATAATATGTTTTTCTAAAAACAAAAAAAATATATATGTTTTTCCATATGACTCGAGAATTAGTTTGCAATACAATCTGAAATTCACTGTTTATAGAAAAAACGAGTCAAAAACTGAAAACTAACGGTTTCTTTTTTGTTTTTTTTTTACTTTGGCGAAAGGACATTTTGTTTTTCAAGAATTACTTGAGGCTGATAAGTCATAGGGTGACCGGGTCCCTTGGTGTGATAGTCAACAGGTTTACCGGTAAGCATGAGTTTATTTATAGAAAAAAAACTAGTGGGAACATAGCCGGTCACCGGTCAGAACTGCACCTGTGACTCTGTGAGGTATCCCATTCCTATCTAAATAGCCTCGTTGACTTAGCTCAACCATTGTCTATTTTTCAATTAAAGGATATTTAATTTTACGTGTTGAACTTGAAAATAGTAATAATTACGGGGAAAAAACACTTTTTTTTTTTTTGAAAAAACACTCTTATGTAAACCTAACTTGATAAAAGTCGTGAAATATTAAATGGCATTATAAGTAGATTTTAAATGATTTGTAGACGAGTTGTGAATTGTGATTAATATATAAATACAGTGAATCGAGTCACAACAAAAATCAACAAATTTTCGTACATGTTTGAGTTTATTTAACATGCACTAAATAGAATTAAAGCTTTTAATTATTTCAATCACATGGGAAGCGCCGATTGAATTGCGATCGGTGACATTCATTTCTATTTTCTGATCTATTAATTCTGGTGAACGAGTCAAAAGTCTTTCTAATAGAAAAAGGAAAAAAAATTTAAAGAAAATATACTAATTTAGTCAAAAGAAACAATAATAGCGAAAGCTATATTTCATCTACAATAAGAATTCATTGAAAAAACTTCTTCCCTAAAAATAGTTTTTCTTTTCTCTTTCTTTTTGTGAAAAATAGTTTTTCTTCTCTAAAGCTTATATCTTGACTTGATCAACCAGGGATTCAAAGCTTTACTAATTAGGACAAAGTCTTTGAACAAATTTCGTAGATTGAAGTGCTTTTTTTAGAAAAAAAAATACTTAGGTGAGATTTTTCAGTAGAGTAGACTGGTCTCTCTCTATATATATATTTATTAATATTATACATATATACCTAAACCGTTTAAACAAAAAATCCACATGATAATAGGATGATTAACCAATTTAAAAAAATATAAACCATATTTCTCCAGTAAGAAGTTACTTTTTTAGTTATTTGTCATCTTTCTCTAGTCATTATTTCATTCAATCTTGGATTTACTTTATACTATTGTTTATTTAGGCTAAGTTTTATATTCTTTATTTTATAATATAAATTATTTTATCTGAAAACACAGAAACTACTAAAATTATTATTTTTAAAAGTATTATTGTGTAAACTTTAACTGATTTTACACTCTTGAAAAAACTACATAAAATGTGAAAATAATTTATATTTTTTAAAACAAATTTTTTTTTAAAACAACTAATATTATAGAACCGAGGGAGTAGTAGATTTTTAACTCGAAACTCTACTTAACAATATGAATATTTCTCATATCTTATTTCAGATCATATTTAAATTTAGACGTGGATATCTAACATGCATGCTCTATCAAAATGACAACTTTATCAATTTACCAAAAACTATATATCCAAGTTTTTTTTTAACATTTATATAAGTTTCTTACTAAAACATATCGACAATGAAGGATCGACATATAATTCTTGGACACTGCTTTATGGTCAGTTTAATTTCCGATGTAAAATTCTTAACAATTTACGTACTAAATGAATCAGCGCAATTTTTAAAGAACATAAAACAGCAACAATTGGCGCAATAAAGTATATAAAACATCTTTAATGTTTTTTTATAACAAAAACATCTAATGTTAGACTATATATATATAATTTTTTTTTATAGATATACTCTTATATATGATTAGCAAAGTTAGTAAAACATAACTCCTCTTGTAAACAACAGTCAAATTTGACTCTGCTAATTGTTTGATCCCAAAAGCTGCAAAGGCACGTCTATAATATAAAACAAAATGGTTGGGTCGCATGATATGTTTGTTGTTGATGTTGTAGGTCAATGGCTAGATGGTAGACAAAAATGACGTCGTCACTGACGCAAAATGAACCAAATAAAATCTCCATAAATATCTTTAATTTCAACCAGAATCCAAAATATAAACACACAACAATCTTATTATTACTAAAAATGCGAAAATGTTAGATATATTAGTAGAAAAATTGACAATATCTGAGTCGACGTCAATACCCTTTTTGTAGCCGAACCATTTGGTTCGGTAAGAAGGTCTCTCTCTCTCGTGTCTAACCACATACTGGACAAAATATCTCTTTTCTCTCTCTTCTAAGATATCTTCTTCTTCCCCCCTCTCTATCTATATATGGAGGATTAGATATGGTACGGAACAATTACACACACAGAGTGGATTGCATACGTACATTTTCTTGTCCCTCAAGTAACGTATCTTCTTTTTACTAGGGTTTCGGAATTCCGATAACAAAATTAAGATCATCCGTACTTATACGTTTAATCAAAACACAATCTAAGTTGTAACTTAGGATATCTTTATAGAGAGAGATGTTTCGTTTTCCGGTGAGTCTTGGATGTCCACATGACAATCCAAAGCAGCCACAGCCTTCGGATGAGCAGCAGCGTCGGGCGATGATGGATGAGGTTGACTTTTTCAGGTCGGAGAAGAGAGATGATCAGAATGTTATCACCGACGAGACTCATAGGATTCATGTCAAAAGGGAGAATTCACGTGTTGATGATGATGGTATCAATGTAAGTAGTTAATTACTTTCTATTAATCTTAATTATATTTCTTACCGTCTCATCCTTTTTTGTCAATTAAGTAATTAAATTATAAAATAGTAATTTCTTTTTAGATGAAAATTTTGTTCCTTAAAATTCATATATTTATTGTAAATAGACTGGACTTAATCTTCTCACTGCGAATACGGGAAGCGACGAGTCAATGGTGGATGATGGATTGTCTGTGGATATGGAAGAGAAACGTACAAAGAGTGAGGTACACTTATTAAATTAGTACCTCATTTTCATTTAAAAAAAAAAATTATTGTAAGCAACTCATTTAAAACAAATAAAAGCAGATGGTCAAAATCCGTGAAAAACAGTATATTTATACTAAATCATCACGAGTATTTTGGGTTTATTGTCCGTATCTTAATTTTTTTTGATCGAATTATTTTCCATCATCACTTTTCCCGTATTTAGTCGATAAATTTAGTCATTTCGCTCCATTTTTGGGTTTACGATTTAGTATACATATACCATTTTCATAGATTTTTACAATCTAATGTTTTTTTTTTGCATATAAATATTTTAGAGATTTACTTATAACTAGTTATATATTAGTTCAATGTATTGTTTGAAATTAGTATACATAGTCTCTGATATATGTATTATGGTTGTGTATATTAAAATGAAGAATGCGCAACTTCGAGAAGAGCTAAAGAAGGTGGCTGAAGAGAATCAAAGACTAAAGGAAATGCTAAGTCAAACAACCAACAACTTCAACTCCTTGCAGATGCAACTTGTTGCTGTCATGAGGCAACAAGAAGATCATCATCAGCTGGTACTTAACACTCTAATATCTATCACAATCTTTAATTTATCTGACCACCATTATAAAAAAAAATCAAGCCCGTTCCAAGTTAAATTAGTTAAAGGTTTTAAACGGTTCTTTCATCAGGCTACGACCGAGAGCAAAGTCAAGGCCAATAAACTACATGAAGCGCGCGAAATGGTTCCAAGACAGTTCATCGATTTGGGACTGCCGTCTGCTGAAGTATCGTCCGATGAGAGGACAACGGTTCGGTCAGGAACTCCGCCATCACTTCTAGAGAACTCTAGCTCACGTCAGCGCGGAAAGAGAATACTTGATAGAGAAGAAAGCCCAGAGACCGAATCTAACGGCTGGGGAAACCCTAACAAAGTTTCCAAACACAACGTGTCGTCCAGCAATTGCAATGGTAATGGAAATGCTATCGATCAGTCGGCCGCTGAAGCCACCATGCGTAAAGCCCGTGTCTCGGTCCGTGCTCGGTCCGAAGCTCCCATGGTAACAATAGCCTTAATTAATTACTCTCTAGTTTTTGAAGGTTGATCTATAAAATGTTTGGAGGTCAGCATATTAACATTAATTATTACAGTTAAACGATGGATGTCAATGGAGAAAATACGGACAGAAAATGGCAAAAGGGAACCCATGCCCTCGAGCATATTACCGCTGCACGATGGCCGTTGGATGCCCCGTTCGCAAGCAAGTACGTTATTTAACCATTGTTTTCTAGATTAATGGGAGTTCGATTGGCTCCCGATCCCTATATATTCACACACACACACACATATATATATATATATATCAAACATGTTTTAGGGCAATCAAATGCACAAATGTGTTGATTGACGTACTTGTAACTAATTACCCAATAGGTGCAACGTTGCGCGGAAGACAGATCCATTCTCATAACAACCTACGAAGGAAACCATAACCATCCATTACCTCCGGCAGCTATGTACATGGCTTCAACCACAACCTCAGCCGCAAGCATGCTCCTCTCAGGTTCCACAATGTCGAGCCAAGACGGTTTAATGAACCCAACAAATCTCTTCGCTCGAACCATGTTGCCTTGCTCTTCAAGCATGGCCACGATCTCAGCCTCTGCACCATTCCCAACCATTACATTAGACCTCACAGAATCAGTATCCAACGTTAACAATTCAACTAATAACAATCCGTTGATGCAGTTCTCTAACCGGTCCGGTTTCGCGGAGTTGAACCAATCGGGTTTGCCTCAAATGATAGGTCAGGCTTTGTATTATAACCAGCAGCAGTCCAAGTTCTCCGGTTTACAGACACCGTCTCAGTCGCTGAACGCTGGCGAGAGCGTCAGTGCCGCTACTGCTGCTATCGCCGCCAATCCGAACTTTGCAGCGGCTCTAGCCGCAGCCATCACGTCTATTATCAACGGTTCGAATAGTCATCAGAATGGGAATAGTTGCAGCAGTAATAATAATGTTAAGACGAGCAACGTTGACCGGCAATAACAATTTTTACATGTTTTAGGTTTTCTTTTATCGGCCGATTTTGAATTGTTTTGTCTTCTTTTACATTTTGAATTGTAGTTGCGTTTTTTTTTTTGTTCTTTTCCGAACAACGAGAGTTTTGAGAGCAATTTTTTTCTCGTTGCTTGTATATGATCGAGTATTTTGTTCTGGAATATAAACTCCAATTTATAAAAAATAAATCATATAACGTCAAGTTGATTAACCAAGTGATATGGTTGAGGCAATTGTAACTTGAGGCCAAGGTGTAAACTTGCATATTCCACTAGATACATGCGTTTGGGCATCCAAATTTTAATACTTAATTTCGGCCCAATTATGAAGAAACTGTAAATGGATTTTTGTTGAAATTCTTAAAATATTTAAATCAACACAATAGTAGCATAAATGTGTTTTCATATGTTGACACATCAATTTTTTAGAATCATGAAAAAATGACACATCAATTAAAGAAAATGTTAAAAACCAATTAAAACAAAAAAATACATATTATATTAACACATTAATATATAAATAAAACTGAAAAATCAATCAACAAAACATAAATGTACATCAAAATTTTAATATATTCATAAGCTTAAATGATTGGGCTTAAGACTGGTCCGGTTAAATATTTGGTTATTCGGTTTGGTTTAGGTCTTTTGGTTTCTCGGTTTTAAAAAATAGATTCATTCGTAATCTAACTATAATTCGGTTTGTTTCGAGTTTTAGGGTTTCGGGTTTTAAAAAATAAGTCTCAGTAGGGATCAAATAATATTTTGTTTTAGATTTTTAAAAAATGAGAAAACAAAAACAATTTAATATATTATATTATATATAATAAAAATATTAATTTAAATACTTTAATCAGTTTAGTTCTATTTCTACATAATTTGGCTTGGTTCAGTTCGAGATTGGTTAATCTAGTATATAAATTGCGATTCATTCTTATTTTATAATTTCGTTTTGTTTGGGTTATTTTCAAGTCATTTCAATATTTAGAAGAAGAATAATAGAAAAGACGACAAAGAGGTTACCGACGACAATGGAGGCAACCGAGGCTACAAAGAGAGCGACCAATGGCGACGTACTAGGAGTTCGTTTATATAATGGAGAGGCGAGGATGATACCGAGTACGACAGAGAAATTGACGCCCGTGACGAAGAACTCGACGGCGAGACGACGCTGACTAGAGATGCGAGATGCGCCACCGAGAGTGAGGGATTAGAGAGAGGGAACGCATGCGACAAAGTACGACGGCAAAATTTACGCCGAGACGAAGACATCGACGGCGACGCCAAGACGAAGAAGTCGACGACGAGAGGGCACATACTAGAGAGTCGAGACGCGCCTCCGAGAGTGATGGATTAGAAAGACGAAATAGGCTACAATCTAATTAGGGTTAGGAGTAAAGCTTTGAAAAAACTTTATATAGGTAGGTTAAGTATCGGTTATTGTCGGTTTAGCGATGGTTTACATCGGTTTAGATTAAATTTACGGTATGATTTACTTATATTTTATATTAATCAAAATTTTTTTGCTTATTTCAGTACAGTAAAATCGCAATTCCCGTCCAAATCGGTCCTGTCAAAATATTTGTTCCCGCCCAATTTTTTCCCCCACCTCATCAAGTAAGTTAAATTTAAAAAGTAGACTTCAATGTGAAGTCTACTTTATAGAAATCCAACAATTTACCTTACCGGTTAACTCAATTTGGTTCGATCAAATCATTTTAAATTTTGTTAGTAGACTTCAATGATTTACGTTACCGGTTAACTCAATTTGGTACGATCAAAATCCTATTCATTTATTGGTTTGATCTAAAAAATTTTAATTTTCGTTTGTAGACTTCGATAGAAAGTCTACACTATAAGTATTCTTAAGAAGTCTACAACAAACAAAATACAAATCACACCGCTACATATAATTATACATTTTTGAAGAAACAAAATCAAAATTTCATAATCAAATCCGACCAGAAATCTAGAATTTTAAATGGCAAAACAAAGGAGAATATCATAGTTAAAAGAACTACAATGACTAAAACCGCTGTTTTCATTTCCACAACTCCAAAACAGTGTTGAATAATGGTCTCCTTCAGTTGAATGATCTCAGTCTCAATTAGAGTTTGAGATGAATGATAAACACTATCTTCAAGAACACGGATACATTCTCCCTGGTTTTAAAGCACATCTAAGCTCTTGAAATTCCTTCATAATAGCTTCATCCACTATTTAAATAAATGGTGGTTACCATCCTATACAATGATATTCTACAATTTATAATATTCAAAAGACACAAATCATAATTGTAAACAAACAACACCACAAGAGTCTTATTACCTTATAGTTCTTGCTTCCAAAAAATAACCTACTTGGATTCTCGTCGGTGGTGGAAACTTTCATTACAGTAAACAACCAGAAAAAACATTTGTCAGGAATCTCGAATTTAGTATTAGTAGCAGAGTTCACTTCGGGCAACCCTGAACTGCACAAACTCTTTATGGAGCTACTTGAAGGTTGATTGTAGGACACTACAAGAAAACAGGCTTTTTGCGACTCTAAATTGCGACTGATTTTATAGTCGCTAAATATTGCGGCTACTTAGCGACTATGTTGCGACTGATATTGCGACTAATAGAGAACAATCGCTCTTTAGTCGCTAAATTGCGACCACAAGTTATACGTCGCTAAATAGCGACTATTTAGCGACTAAATTCGGTGAGTCGCTAAACGGTATTTTTTAGTCGCTAAAAGTCGGTATAAAACAAGTTTTTAATGTTCTGAACTGGGAGTACCTAACTTGTAACTAATTTTACGAATCAGTCGCAAAATTAGTCGCTAAACAGTCGCAAAAATTTATATATATACAAACATGGATCAACACGATTTCTCTTCACCCACACAACAAAGATAGACGAAAATGTTGAGACAAATCCTAAATCTACTGTTCTCAAAAATTAACCTAAAACCTTAAATATTACCCTTCAAATCTTATACCCTAAACCCTAAACAAGCCCTAAAACTCAAAATTATAAATAAAAATCTAATAAATAAAATCCCTATTACTATGTAACATATAAAATCAAGTACAACACTTAAAACCTTAAACATTACCCTTCAAAACCTATACCCTAAACCCTAAAAAAATCCTAAAACTCTAAATTATAAATAAAATTTTAAATAATTAGACCTCTAATTACTATATAATATATAAAATCAAGTACAACACTTAAAACCTTAAAAAAATACCCTTTAAACCCTATACCCTAAACCCTAAACAAACCCTAAAACTCTAAATTATAAACAAAAATTTAAATAACTAAACCTCTAATTACTATATAATATATAAAATCAAGTACAATACTTGAAACCTTAAACATTACCCTTAAAACCTTATACCCCAAACCCTAAACAAACCTTAAAACTCTAAATTATAAACCAAAATCTAATAAATAAAACCCCTATTACTATATTACATATAACATCAAGTACAACACTTAAAACCTTAAACATTACCCTTCAAACCCTATACCCTAAACCCTAAAAAAACCCAAAAACTCTAAATTATAAACAAAAATTTAAATAACTAAACATCTAATTACTATACAATATATAAAACCAAGTGCAACACTTAAAACCTAAACACTATACCCTTTAAACCCTATACCCTAAACCCTAAACAAACCCTAAAACTCTAAATTATAAACAAAAATTTAAATAACTAAACCTCTAATTACTATATAATATATAAAATCAAGTACAACACTTGAAACCTTAAACATTACCCTTAAAACCTTATACCCCAAACCCTAAACAAACCCTAAAACTCTAAATTATAAACAAAAATTTAAATAACTAAACCTCCAATTACTATATAACATATAAAATCAAGTACAACACTTAAAACCTTAAATATTATCCTTCAAACCATATACCTTTAACCCTAAA
This sequence comes from Orychophragmus violaceus, assembly GCA_030180135.1. Taxonomy (NCBI): domain Eukaryota; kingdom Viridiplantae; phylum Streptophyta; class Magnoliopsida; order Brassicales; family Brassicaceae; genus Orychophragmus; species Orychophragmus violaceus. Next base: position 83,444,830 of record CM058237.1, read on the forward strand.
CAAACTCTAAAACTCTAAAATATAAAAAATTAATAACTAAACCTCTAATTACTATATAATATATAAAATCAAGTACAACACTTCAAACCTTAAACATTACCCTTAAAACCCTATACCCTAAACCCTAAACAAACCCTAAAACGCTAAATTAAAAACAAAATTTTAAATAACTAAGACTCTAGTTACTATATAATATATAAAATCAAGTACAACACTTGAAACCTTAAACATTACCATTAAAACCCTATACCCCAAACCCTAAACAAACCTAAAACTCTAAATTATAAACAAAATTTAATAACTAAAACTCTAATTACTATATAATATATTAAATTAAGATACAACACTTATAACCTTAAACTTTACCCTTCAAACCCTATACCCTAAAATCATATTCTAAACCTTAATACTAATACTATTCCGCATTATAATCCTTACTATTAACCATAAACTATTAAGTCTTAAACAATCATTTAATTATTATATTCATAACTAAAATTTAAAACTTTTAAAATGATTTTAGCCTAACATATCCAAAAAATTCAATTCCTTAACTTAATATAAACCACAAACCCTAGATCCCAACACTTATAAAAAAGTATTTCTAAATCAAAAAATTTCAAACTTTATATCCTAAACTCCATAAACCCTATACCCCAAACTAAACTATATACCCCAAACTATAACCTTAAATTGTAAACCCTATTATTGTAAACATTATATTAAAAACCCTAAACACATGAATTTAAAAATTCTTAAACAAAATTAAAGTGTTATATATATTCATAAATAAAAAATTTAAAATAAATCAATGAAAATAAAAATTAAAACCCAATTTTATCATTTTTAATTATTATATACACTCATTTTTATTATTTTTAATAAAATTTTACACTTTTAAAAGTTTTATGTATTATAATTTTAAATTTAGATTTTTTTTTATTTAAACCATTTTACTATTTTTAAATTATTTTTAATCATTATATATTAAATATACCTCAAAATATACTATTGGTGTTGACAAAAAAAAATATATATACTATTGGTTAGTAGGAGTATCACTTGGATCACAAATATAAACCATTGATTAAAAGACATCAACGGCTCAGATTGGTTTTAAACAAACACAAAGAATAGATTTATAACCGTTAGATCAAACTTATATTAAATCCTGGCCATTGATCTACTTTAACCTAATTAGCTAACATCTCTTTCCTTAACATTTTTTGCTCACGAACAACAAACAGCCGTCAACCCCATTTCACTTTTTTTATTGTTCAAACATCTTCACTCTTTTTCTTGTCCAGATCTCGTATGGATTCACAGCATTAACATCTTTCATTCTTGGTTTTTGAATGGCGATAATCAACAAAGATCGATTACCAGAAGAAGACAAAGAATGGAGGATAAGAAGATCCGGTGAGCTCGAAGGTGACAGCACTCGGTGAAGACGAAGACGACCGGGAAGAGGAATCCCGAGACGAGATCTCGACATCCGGATGAAGACAAAGCGGAATCGCGAGACCAGAGCCCCTCCTCCACCGCCGGACGGAAGACGAAGCATCTCCGCGGAGAAGAAGAAGAAGCAGGTCCCGCCGGAGAAGAAGCAGGTCCGGTGCAGCGGCGGTGAGGAGGCGGTGCAGCGGCGGTGGTTCGGAGGCTATGGGTGGTGTCGGACCGTCGGATCACGGGAAACATATATATATATATATATATATATGTATATATGTATTTCTTTTCTTTTGTTTTTTATTTTCCTGTATTTCTTGTTTTTTGTTTTTGTATTTATTTATAAATAAAAACATTAAATATTAAATGACAATTTTTTTTGTATTTTTGCATTTTTAATTATTATTATCCAATTAGTAAAGATCAAAATTAATATTATTTATTATTATTATTATTAGTCGCTAATTAGTCGTTAAAATAATCAGATATCAGTCGCAAATTAGTCGTTCATTAGTCACTAAATTTAGCGACTCAATAGCGACTAATTATAACAAAATATATATAGTCGCTAAATAGTCGCAATTTAGCGACTAATATAGCGACTAATAAATTTAGCGACCACAAATTAGCGACTAATGCAGTTAGTCGCTATTGGGTCGCAAAATGTAATATAGCGACTGATTTGCGACTATATACGCAGTCGCAAAAAGCATGTTTTCTTGTAGTGGGAGTATCTCTTCATATCTATGTATTATTAAGCAAGACTAATGAAAAGTAAAAAAGAAGAATAGTGTATTATTACACAAACAAAATGAAGAAGAAATAATACCACCAAAAGAGGCGGCAGCGACAAATGAGGCTCACGGCGAGGAGAGAGAGAGAGAGAGAGAGAGAGAGAGAGAGAGAGAGAGAGAGAGAGAGAGAGAGAGAGAGAGAGAGAGAGAGAGAGAGAGAGAGAGAGAGAGAGAGAGAGAGAGAGAGAGAGAGAGAGAGAGAGAGAGAGAGAGAGAGAGAGAGAGAGTAGAGATTTTCTGTGTTTACTAGAACAAAATTAACACTTACTCTCGCTGCTTTATATATGAGATAAATTTTCAATGTTAAAATTCATTTCAGCAGAATTCAAGAGAAGACTTCTCAAGTAAACTTAAATAGCACTTATTTTTCAAAATAAAAGTTACCGCCATAAACATTTAAGTTCCCGCCAATTTTCATTTTAGGTCTTATTTGAGAAGGTAGACTTCTACCACAACTTCTACAAAAGACTTATACCATAGCCTTCTTTTTCAGCACCTAGAATGTTCTATTTCGACATTTTGTTAAATATGAAAATTTTATTTTTCATATATGACATTTTACTGTGTTTTGATTATTCAAACAGTGGTTTGAAAAATATGTTTTTATAAATTTTAAATTTAAGGTGTATGAAAAAGGTAGACTTTTCAATGAAGTCGACCTTGAAGACTATTACTGGAAGTCTTCCTCGTAGACTTCCAGATAATTAGTAGACTTCTTAAGGGTTAATACGGTAATTTAAATGTATATTTTATTGTTTGGTTGTAAAGGATGCTCAAGATAATTTTCTACCCCCAAAGGTCCTCTTTTGCGTTTCTTTGCAAAAAGGCCTAGTTTAATTTTAAAAACCAAATTTTGGTCTAAAAAGAGCAATTGGTTCATTCTCGCGGTTTAAACCTGAGCGAGAATTGGGACTCACTTCGGCCTTGTAGAGTGAAACACTTATAGGGTTTTTTTGTTTATTTTAGAGGATCTTCTAAAGGAGAAGGACGAGATCTTGAAGGATGAAGAAGCTTAAGGTGGAGCTTAAGAATCTCTAAAACATGAAGGAATTCAAGCCTAACATGGTATGAATCCTAGATCTAGCTCTAGATTGATATTTGGTGGAGATATATCTTTCGACTTATATTTGAGACTAGACCCCACCGCAGATGGAACAAGCATATGCGATAATCGATGTCGCCAGTGGTTACGCATGCAGCGGAAATAGATAGCGAGAGGAAACAAGGTACTCTTTTTCCTCTAAATTTGGATCTATGCACGTTGGCTGATTATTGTATGGATAAAAGATGAATAGCATGGACTGAGGATGAGCATAAAAGGTTCTTGCTTGGCTGCTTCATCGGTGAAGCGATTGAGAGGTGGTTGTCCTTGCTTCATCATGAAGTCTCCTCTCGCGATTCAGATCTGGAAACTGAAGAAAAACAACTAAAATTAACAAAATCCGTTTTAACTCGTTTTTAGGTTCGTCGATGACCCAAACTTCTTACACCATCCCAAGAACTCAAGAATCATTGTAAATCGCAAGATCTAAGAATGGTGAATTTTTAAAATGAGAGTTTTAGTGTTTAATGGATGAAATTAGAGAGGAGATCAACGAAAATGAAGCTTTTAGCTCAAATATAGAGCATTAACATCTTTAAATTTGGTTGTTTGAAGCATTTATAGTTCCATTTTGGTTGGTAATGATGGCTGGGAAATGTTGAAGGCAATGGTATTTTCGTAATTACATGATATTTTTGGGTAATCTTCTTTAAAACCTAGCATCATCGTGAAGTCTTCGTCAGGTCATATTGTGAATAAACAGGTTGTAAAAGGACACTCTAAGTTATTTTGAAAGTTTGGAAATAGTTAATCTAGTTTTGCATTTGACTTCAATTTAGCATCTAATTTTGAAAACAACCAGAAATGATATAGAACTATTTACCATAAAGAGATATGGAGACTAATATAGATTATATAAGAGAATTGCATTTGAATGAGTAGTGAGAGAAAAAAAAAATTATTCATTAATTGATGGAGTTTTGGAGAATAGTAATGAGTAAAAAGAGTATAAATAAAACAAATTTAGGAACATCAGTAAAAGAATAAATTCCGGTGACATACATGAGTTGTTTACAATAAATATTAAAATATGGCATAATATATATGAGAGAATTTTAGAAACAAAGTGACATATATAAATTGACAAACTTGAAAGAAAAAGTAACATTCTTTTATTTTGAAAGATAATGGTTATAAATAAATTAGAATAATCATAAAATTTGAAACAATATAAAAGAATAACATAGCATATACATGGTTGTGTTATTAAAAAAAACATATTTAATTTTATTTACGCAATAATTTTATCTATTTTAAAAATATTTTTGTTCAAAATTAAAATGGATATTGCATTAGAAATGTATATTTTTATTGATTATATTTTATAAAATATGGCACTAAAACAATAATTAAAATACAAGATATAAAAGATCAGTTATATACTAACAAATATATTATACAACAAATAAAATTATGATAAAAGTAACCTCGACGTTAATGCGAGAACTAATCTAATGTATATAATATATGAAGAAAATATAATATCTGAAACGGATGATTTACATATATAATTAAAGTGAAAATGGCCAGTTCATACCCGCATAATGAATATTGGTATAGACTACTATTACCTAGCTTATTTTGGTTTGCTAAATAGTATATGTACTCCAGATTATTTGAATTCCATATAAGAACGAATTTTTACTGGATAAAACATGATTTGGACTACGGCATTGTTAGTCAACTCCGTTAAACTGTTAACGAATGCAATATTAGACGACACATCACTTTTCCTATTGGAAAGAAATAAGACTAAGAGGGGGAAATGGTGTCGTTTTGAGGCGTGGGTAATTAATTTCAAAGGGGGGGTTAATTCTGGATCGGGGGGAAATCGATTTCGTTAGTCCCTCTTGAGAATTCAGGTTCTTCATTCTCTCTAAGAAGTTGTTGATTCCAAGAGAAATCGAGCATAATAGAAGATAACAAAGGTCATGGAATGGACGATAAAAATTCTTAAGAGTTTTTGAGATGAGGTAATGTGAAATGTTAGGGTTTTATCTAGGGATTTGAATCCGATTTTCAATTTTCAATTTCTTTTGATTTGTTTAATCGATAAGAATATAAATTTCGTTCCTAAATTGAGTATTATTTTTTTTACTCAGCGATATTTGGATTGCATTTTCCAAACATCATGGTGGAAAATTTTAGAAATTTGAAGATGCACTACAAGAAAACTCTAAAATAGCCACGAACTAGCCAACAACAATGTCTCTCGAGCAAATAACAATGTGTCCCCAATCAATCTAGGCAATGTCACTCCCCATTCACTCTCTTTTACAAATGAATGAATGTGTAATGTCTATTGAACACGGGGAATTGCTTAAAATACTTTCAAAATTGATTTTAAATAAAAAGTGTACCCTCAAATTGAATCAAATGCAAAACTGTTTTTTTGTCCTAAGGAAATTACCGCAAAGCCTTTATGACCAAACAAAAAAACAGAAACCGCAATTACCATTATAACCTTCGTCTGTGTCAGATTTCTATAGAGGTCTGATTAGTTAGACTCTAATAAAAGTCTAAACGACTTTATCAGTCTTGACCTAGAAGTCTGATACATAATAAATTTTTAAATTTAAATTTAAAATTATAAAAAAATATTTTGTCAAAAATTTTATATACAAAAATTAAATATATACAATTTAAAAGTATTTAGACTTTTAAATTCTCAGACTTCTAGGTAAATCTGGTTCAAGTATTTAGACTTATCATGAAATCTTATTTCAGACTACATACGAAGTCTGAAATTTAAAAGTTTTTGAAAATTTTCACATGAAAACTTTTTTAAAAAGGCGGGAATTTTTGCCTGAAAATTTCCGAATTTCCGCTCACAGAAGTTCCTTCTCAGACTGCATATGAAGTCTGATACCCAATATTTTATAATTTTTAATTATTAAAAATCTGGCGGGAAAATTTCCCTCCATTTTCTCTCCACTTATCTAAACCTAATCTTGTACACATATAACAAAAAAAAAATCTTCACATTCTTCCCTCTCTTACAACCTCTCTTTCTCTATCTCTTTTGTAAAACCTCTCTCAAATTTCTCATCCAAAAAGGCTCTCAAGCTTATTATCTCATATGAATTCTTATGTATGTGACTCATAGTTGATTCTCTTTGAACTGCGAAATATGCAAGTGAATCTGTTTTTTTTAGTGTTTTCAAAAGTTTTTTAACTGAATTAATTGGAACTTTTGACATACACTTTTGATTTTACAATTTGATTTTCTCAAACAATCCTTTATTATCCATTTCTTGGAGACTTGTTCGCTAACTAATGCAAGAGCTCTGTGTTTTTGCTTTTTCAGGTGCTTGGTTTAAGGTGAGCCAGCTGAGTTTCCAAAGAGGCTGGAGTTGGGACTTCTTATGCTGCTAATGGCTCATATAATTTCACTGTAGTACGAGGAACACGAAGTCTGAGAGTCTAATATCAGACTACAACCGAAGTCTGAGAGTTTCTCAGACTTCCAGGTAAATCTGGTTCAAGTATTTAGATTTCTCATGAAGTCTTATTTCAGACTGCATAAGAAGTCTGAAATTTGAAAGTTTTTAAAAAATTTCACGCGAAAACTTTTTAAAAAGGCGGGAAATTTTCCCGCACATAGAAGTTCCTTCTCAGACTGCATATGAAGTCTGATGCCAGATATTTTACAATTTGTAATTATTAAAAATCTGGCGGCAAAATTTCCCTCCAATTTCTCTCCACTTATCTAAACTTAATCTTGTAAACACATATAACAGCAAAAAAAAAAAAACTTCACATTCTTCCTTCTCTTACAACCTCTCTTTCTCTCTCTTTTGCAAAACCTCTTTCAAATCTCTCAACCAAAAATGTTCTCAAACTTATTCTCTTATTTGGGTTCTTTATGTATGTGATTTATACCTAATTCTCTTTGAGCTGCGAAATAGATGAGTTAATCTGTTCTAATTTAGTGTTTTCAAAAGTTTTTTAAATGAACTAATTGGGATTTTTGACATACACTTTTGATTATACAATTTGATTTGCTCAAACAATCTTTTATTATCAATTTCTTGGAGACTTGTTTGCTAACTAATGCAAAAGCTCTGTGTTTTTGTTTTTTCAGGTGCTTGGTTTAAGGTTGAGCCAGCTGACTCTCCAAACAGGTTGGAGTTGGGACTTGTTATGCTGCTAATGGCTCATAAAATTTCATTGTAGTACGAGGAACACGAAGTCTAAGAGTCTAATATCAGACTACAACCGAAGTATGAGAAACTATCAGACTTCCAGGTAAATCTGGTTCAAGTATTTAGACTTATCGAAATCTTATTTTAGACTAATACATAGGTTGATTTAGTGTAGATGTTAGGTGCTTTGGACAAAGAAAGAAAACATAAGAAGAGCAATCTTGAAGATACTGAGGAACATGAAGTGTATGGCGATACAAGGAACACACAGTAATCAGACTACAATCAAAGTCTGAGAGTGAAAATTCAACATGAAGTCTTATATTATACTACTTTTGAAGTCTGAAGTCTGATACTAAATTAGGTGTTTTCTCATTTTTGTAGATTTTTTTTGGTTATTAGTCTTCTTATTGAACACATTGTATTGTATTAGATTATAGGATGATCAAATCAAAGAAAGAAAGTTCACCTTGTGTACTATGCTTGTAGAAAAATACAAAGTTGTATAAATTTACTTTTGTCTACTCAAATCAACAAGTAATTTTGTTCATTGAAAGTATACAATATCATAAAATGGGTTACTTTAACCTTGGAAGAAAGCAAACTCCTTAGATTACATACACCAACATATGACAAACTAAAATAACCTTAAGTGGTGCTGAATTGGTCGTCAGACCTCTATTGCTGTCTGATTCTTATGAGCTAAAAGTTTATAAAATTAACAAGTCCAAATGTCAAGTTCGTTCTCTCATCATCACATTAGTGATCTTATTGAAAAAATCAGCTTGTAAATGCTATGCATGTGGTTTTGTAGCTCATCTTAATTCCAATCTTCTTTTTCATTGATACTTTGATATGATTTGGTGTAATCAGTTCAATTATATCAAAGCATTCAATAAACAACCAACATATATAATGTGGAGTATGACGTTTACGCATAGACATCCGTTCCACCAGCTCGGTTTTCTTGTATTATATGTATAAACAAACACGTATAAACCACATTAGAGATCTTTTGGGAAAAGCCAATATTATTGGCAATGTTATTTGCTACATTGCCAATATTATTCAAAAATTGATTTAAAAATAATTACCATATATAAGAATGTAAAACGCACGCAGAAGAAACATAGAAAACTAACACACATTTATAAAAGTTAAAATCAACGAAATTCATCACAAATATACAATACAATGCATTTTAAAAGTTTTAAATATTTCAGACATCTATAGAAGTCTGATTGTAGTGAAACCAGACATCTACTGCAGTATGAAAAAGAGGGTATTTTTGCAATTGATTTTAAAATGTCAGACAGCAGATGCAGTCTAAAATCCATCAGACAGCGTACGCAGTCTGCTTTAGATTTTTTGAACTTTTTGTTAGACAGTTTTTGAAGTCTGAGAAAAAAGGTAGTTTTGCAATTGATTTTGAAATTTCAGACTTCTTGGAGAAGTCTGAAAAAGTAGAGTGTAGTTTTGCAATTGATTTTGAAATGTCAGACTTCTTATGCTGTCTGAAAAGAATTTCAGACAGCGAGAGAAGTCTGATAAAAAACATCGCATTTTCGGTTTTTATCCAGCATTGACCAAAACTCGATTTTTCAGATGTCTATAGCCGTCTGGCAAAATTTTGGAATTTCAGATGTCTATAGCCGTCTGATATATTTTTCTTTATTTTCAGACAGATTTAGAAGTCTGACGATTTTTTCGCTTATTTTGGTCAACATCTGAAAATTTGGGTAAATTGCAGTTTCTACCCCCCATTATTTTCAGACATCGGATTTCGTTTGACAAAAAGTCAAGAATCGGTCAATTTCTTGCCAGACTACATCAGAAGTCTGACGAAAAAATTAAATTTGAATCAATTGCAAAATTACCCTCTTCTTATTTAGACTTCTTGGTGAAGTCTGATAAATTTTTTTTTCAAAGGAATTTCTCAGACTTATAATGAAGTCTATCAATTGAAAGTCAATTGCAAAACTACCCTCTCGTTGACCATAATTTTTCATCAGACTTCATGGGAAGTCTGAAATCACGAAACATATCTAAAAATCGGGGAATCTTGTGAAAATCACATAAATCTGTGTTTGAGCTCATTTTTACCTTCCCCAAACACTCAAAACTTTTAGTTACACCAATACCCAACAAACCCAACAATTTTTATGCAAGAATAATCAAAATCGCAGGAGATCCAAATTATAAAATTTTGTAGAACGTGAATTAAAGAGTTTTTTGGATGAAATTAGAGAGAAAATAGGAGAATAAAAGGTTGTGAGATCAAATATGGAGTTTTGATGTCACGAAATTGGTTGTTAGAAGCATTATGAGCTCAAATTTGGTTGTTAATGGTGGTTGGGTGAATTGGAGAAGATGACAGTTTCGTAATTATGTTAGATCTAAAAGGCTTTTTTGTTTTTTGGTAAAAATATCAGACTTCATATCATATGAAGTCTGACGATGGCATTATCGTGAATACACAAATTATTAAGGGGATTTATTAGCGAAGGAAGGGAAGGAGAAGAGAAAGGGTAGAATCAGGGTTGACTATTTCGAGGGCATTTTTGCAATCGTCCCATTGAACATTTAGGCTTTTTGTATTTTAAGATTACAATATGTGTCAATATTGTAATATGAAGTGTAATGTCTTAGTAACTAAAAACATTTATGCTTTTTATTGTAATCTGATTTTTATATATAACTAATATTGTATGATATTTTGAATGTAATGATATTTTGTTTTGTATAATATATTATTAATTATGATTTAAATGTATTAATCCAAATTTTAATTGTAATTAGTGGTAAGATATATGTTACTTTTCGTGGCTATGCAATTTATCGAAGCCACAGAAAGTTTGTGGGTGTTCATGGCTACGAGCCACAGCCATTTCATGGCTAATTCATTGCCATTTCCACAGAAAAGGTTGTGGCTTTTCATGGCTATTATAGCCACGAAAGGTTTGTTGATATTCGTGACTAATAACCACAAATCGTTTCGTGGCTATTTCGTAGTTATTGTCACGGGTTGGTTTGTGGCTATTCGTGGCTACTGTAACCACGAAATGTTTGTGGATATTCGTGGTTAATAGCCACAAACGGTTTCGTGGCTATTTCGTAGCCATTACCACGGATTCGTTTGTGGCTATTCGTGAAAAGATAACCACGAAGGTCTATTGTGGTTATTGGTGGCAAATAGCCACTAATATTTTCGTGGCTAATCCGTGAAAGCGTTACCACGAATTGTCACGATTTTGCGATATCCACGAAATACTTTTGTGCCTATCTGTGGCTATGGTCAATATAGCCATGAATTTTGGCTCATATCCAAGAAAAAATCCATGGCTTTGGGGACAGTTTTCTTATAGTGATGGCACAATTTAGTACAACGGTACTTCTGTGACTTAATTCGCAACACTGACACCGACAATGTTTCAAACATTGTCTGTGAGTCTATATTGGTAGAGGGTGTAGTACAACTTACCGTATGAAGACTTTACAGAGCTTAAGAAGATGACCCTTTTTTAATTAACTCATACAGAGTGAAACAACGTCGTTTCTTAATTCCATTATGACGGGAAAGCGACGTGTCATCTGATTTGGCATCCATTAACAATTTAATGGGATTGACTAACGGGGCCACGGTCAAAGCATGTTATAATTAATAAAATTTATTCGTGTATGGATATTCAAATAACCTGGCACCAAAATTAGTCAAGCATTAATCGATACCAGTATTCATTGTGCGGTATTCATTGTGCGGGTCCGTATTAGCTGTTTGCTGTATAATCACTAATATTGTAGTGTCATTGTATATATTTGAAACCCTCACACTATAACACAGAGTCTACAGGGATCATTCAAGGATTAGGCTGGTTTTTGGGAAAGTAAGGAATGAACTAATTTTTGCGACCACATAATTAGTTTCTCTTGGTTTGAAACGCAGTTGAGAAATTGTGATACTTAAATAAAAATTTCACTTGGATATATCGTACAAAGTCGGAGAGAAGATCTATAAAAAATGTGTGTAAATTAATAGCCAGTAGTCACATATCCTATAAAAAGACCTTTATGTGCTTACATTAGTTTTTATTAGACTTTGTTGCAACCACTTTCTTACAGTTGGTTCAACGAGTACTAATGAAAAGAGACTAATGAAACCTAAAGGGGTTAATTAAAGGGATAAGCGAAAGGTTGTTGGCGTCTATAGGGTCCCACGCAGTATCAACAACGTGATGGCGGTTTGCTTGTGCCACAAATTAAAGCAACCTTATGTTTTCCATTTGCAGCAAACACCGATCAAACAATCCATCTATTTTATAATTTGTTATTCTTTTCTTCAAAAAGTAAACTCTGTTTAACCTCTAAACATTGTTCTTGTGAAAATTCCATAACTTAGGCCTTGAATGTTTGTGGTTTTGAATTGGTTTTTAGCTTTAGTTTATCCAAAAGCTATTTTTTATCCAATTAAGATTTTAGTCATATAGATTTTCTAATTTTTAAGGAATTTAAATTTTCAATTAAACAATAATTTCTACATAGAAACTAGAATCCCTATTTTTTGGGTTTTCTCTATTGATTCATCACTTTTATTCTATGATGTATATGGAGTAATTACTCATGGTATAATTAGGATGAAGAAGTTGATTTATAGACTTACTATTACAGAGTGATTAGGTGATCGACCCGCATGCATGTGCGGACTTTATTCTGTTGTTAATTAATTTGGGTATAGTTTTTCGCTGAGTGTTAAGATAAAACACAATTTTAATTTTTTCTGGTCGAGATTGGCTAAAGATTTAATTCATCGTTTTATATGCAAATCGGAATTGTTAGAAATAACCATATTAATAACATACATGATATCTTAGTACAAAATACATGTAATCAAACAATGAGCATGTATATGACATTGTAGCACATTAAATATTAAAAGAGAATATTATTGAAAACAAAAAAAAACAGTTATTGAAACTAAGCACCTAAATATCCGATTAAAATAAAAAACATAAATTAGGGATTTTCAATATCTTGAAGGGCAAACCATTCATCTCTGAATGTGTCACAAACAACATCCTTAGATCTAAATAGTCATATGATCCCCTTGTTACATCCAGTAGACGACGTAAGTATAATAGTTCTCCAATTTCTTCAGCATATACTGGTAAACCACATACCCGCGATATACCTTGTATGCGGGGTTTCCATTCATACCTTTTTGATCCCAAACAAATTCAGTTGTTATTTCTGAATATAGAAGACGTCTTGCTTGAAGATAAACTTGATTGCATTTCATCCATGCCCGAAATTTATCTTCTTTTTGTTGATATTCCAAAAAGACATCATTGTTGAAAACAATTTGTGGATACAGAAGAACAATAGACAAAATTTCCATAAGATCAATTAAACTTCCGGAATCGCCTGATACAAATTTAGATCTGTTCACACAAATAGTCAAACAAGACAAAACAAAATCGAAAGGTATAGAAAATGATAAAACATAAGATGCTAAAGATTTTCCAAAAATACCTATAGCTTACATTAGCAACGCGAAATAGCAATGAAACTGTTTAGAAGACAATATCAATATATATAGTACTATGATATTAGAGTTTCTTATACAAAATTAATAATTTTTTTTGCTTTTAAGTTATATTGAACACATTGATTATATCAATACTATCTATACCTTTAAATGAACAGTTAGTATAAAATCTACTATATTGATAGCTAGAATATCTCATTAGTTGCCTAATTAATCTCTATCTATTTTTTATATAATAGAATTCTATTATAGTTTTATTTACGTTTAGCAACTACTTCCATATTTTAAGTCACAAATATTTTCGTATTTTGTAAATGCGATTGTATTCCGTACTAAACAAAGATATACCACAAAAATTCCTTTTGAATAGTTATGTGCGGGTATTATTCTGTTGTTAATTAATTTAGGTGTATTTCTTGATTAGTGTCAAGATAAAACGTGATTTAAGTTTTTTTCTACATCGAGATGGTATAAGATTTAATTCATAGCTTCATATGAATATCCAAATTATTACGTTCGGATCGGATGCATAAAATAATAAGTATATACACATACGAAAACATTATAGCATTGTATGTATGGAAAAACTAACGGCCATATATAAACATTCGGTTTTTGTTGGACATATTTTTTGTTTAATATTTGTATATTTAAGAATTTTGTAAATCTTATTTAAACCACATTTTCTTGAACCAATCAATGTGCTCCGCGTACACAGAATCTCGTGTCGCTTTAAATCAAGATTAACATGCGTGAGGGTCTCTTCGATAACCATCATTTTTCTGCTTTAAATAAAGCTATAATATCATCACTCTTCACCATACTCACTTTTTCCCTTTCCCTCGGTTATACTAAAACTTCCATTTGTTTCTGCCTTTTATCTTTATTCCTAAATTAAACATGCAAACATGTTCATCGTTTTTATTTTGTTCGAATCTATGTCGACCTCCGGAGTCATGCATGATCGAGTTCGTCGATGAACTTATGGTCCTTATCTAAGTGGTAACTCATCATTAAATAGATTTGTCCTGATGGTTCCTTCCGTTTGTCGCCCTTCCCAACTTAAGGGCGACGCTCATATCATTCATTTGGATCGAAATGATGCCTCGTTAATTTCAGTAACATGTTGTGGTCCGCTATTCCGAGACTGGTTAATTTCCGCGTAAGTTACTTTCTTCTTTTATATTTTTGTTTTGGATCTTAGATTATATGAACTCTGATATATATATATATATTTCCTTTTTTTATTTAGAGCAACCAATTGTAAATCAGAGTGGACCCGAACGGATTTCTGTTTTGAAAATCTGTTCAGCGGAGCTAGGTTGGTTGCGAGATGGCTGTTTTGGAATCGTTGTCACGCCGGTTCAGAATTTTTTTTGCCCCATGAAGATCCCCTGACTGGTGTTGATTTCATCACGGTTCCCATCTGTGCAGCTGACTATCACGGAAAAGTCTAGCGAGGATGACAGAAGAAATTGTCTTTCAAGAAAGGCAACTCGGCGGCGAGATGATTGTTTGAGATTGATTCCTCTGAGTTCCTTAATCTTGAGGAGAACATTGGTTTCAGTGTTGATCTCATAATAGTTTCTCTCATCGACGTCTGACTAGAAAAAAACTACAAATCGTTAGTCGAGAAAGCGGTTCAGTTTCTGGCGGAAAGAAACCGATATCACAAGTCAAGCTTCGGTTTGGTCGAACTTATTTGAAGAAATTATTTTATGTTTAGAATATTGATTAGTACGACTTGTAATATCAAATTTTATGATAAATAAAACGAAGACAATAGCTAAGAATATTCTAAACGAAGGATAATAGCTAAGAAAATGTACTTAGTCTGAATCGTAATATCAATTTTTGCGGATGAATAAAACAAATGACAATAGGTAAGAATATTCTTAACAAACCACTTAACTTACTTAGCCAATAATTCGAACTACAGAAAAGAATATTTTATTTGTAAATATAAATTTCAGAATATTAAATATTCTTGTTAATAACTGCTATCTTCATTCCTTGAACATGGACATCTTGAAGATCTATAAATATTCTAGACCAATGAGCTTGTTCACAAATGTACTCGCCTATGCACAAATGTCAACATATATAAACCGAGTTATGGAGACTTTTATAATTTGTTATTTTAAAATATTTGTTATAATAATTCATCGAGTAATTACCTTTATGCAAGCTAAGAAGCCCAAATTGTATGACACACATTACTGAAAAATCATGGTTGCACTTAGACCAATTGATCGAAAATTCGGTAGCAAAATCGCATGCATACGTATCAGTCAGTTTGCACGACAAAATACCACCTCTGCAATCAAGGTCATGATATAGACATTAGAATATAATATATGCATCACACCATTAAAATGTTGTCTACTCTATTACATATAAAATAAGCACTTATGTATCTAACATGTTATCCATCAAATCAAAATGAATATTTTTCCAAGAAAAACCTGATGGAAGGTACCATTGTTCCAGAGCACGAACATTAATAACTCTTCTAAAGACATCTAACCCAAAAATATTTAAAATTTTAAAACTCGGTACGAATTCATAAAATAATGATATATGTAAAAAAAATTGTAAACAAACTTACGAAGACTTGTATTAACTTTGTGTTCGCCAATGAAAATTTTAGTGAATAAGAAAAAATGAAGTAAAAAACTATCAACCACACTAACAACCCTCTCTAGGGATGTTTCCTCAGTAAACAAAATTTCCCGAGGATGAGGTGTTTCATGAAGATAATTCGTATAAAAACGAACCTTAAATGTTTGAAAGATAATTGTAGTATCCTCAATAATAATTCTCGTCCAATATGGTTGCCATTATTTCTTAGGAATTACTGCATGAATTTTAGAACCCTGCGAGGAAATTTTATGAGAATAAAGATATGTTACACAATTATAGCGTCCACTGAGTTCTAACAGCTGAATATAGATTAGTAACCAAAATTTGAACACTAACCCGTTCGTGTACCAATATAAGATTGATGGTTGGAACGGATGGGGAAATAAAAATGTTCCACTTTCTAAGAATTCGAGCTTTTATTCGCCATTTATCTAAAACACACTGTAAATCAGAAATATTTGTTAATTCTCCGTTATTAAAAACATCAAGACCTTTTGAATCCATCATA
Organism: Orychophragmus violaceus; assembly: GCA_030180135.1. NCBI lineage: Eukaryota > Viridiplantae > Streptophyta > Magnoliopsida > Brassicales > Brassicaceae > Orychophragmus > Orychophragmus violaceus. Next base: position 83,461,013 of record CM058237.1, read on the forward strand.
TCATAGTTGTGATTTGCAAATATATATAGATTTTCCATTGATTTAGATCTAAGTTAGTAAGGTAGAATATTAATATATTATGGAATATTTGCTCATCTATAAGAACAAGTTTTGGTTTATAAATAAATATATAACAAAATATATGACACCGCTTCAAGTCTGTTGAGAAATTTTAGAAATATTTTTTTAGTAAATATTAATGTTTCTAAATGAATATCTAGATCCATAACTATACATATATTCTATATGATTTTAATGGGTATATAAGTTTTACTTCTATTTTTATATTTCTAGTAATTGATTAATACATAAATTTATACGTTACATTATTCGATTACATATAATTATATGTACTATAACAAATGAATATGTGAATGATATCTATACATATATCATTATACAGTGATCGTTATGTATTATTTTTTTCAAAACAACATTAAGAACATGTAATATTTACAGTTGATTTTTTTCAGTGGCTCCGATTATGAATAAGTTTTCATTACGATATTTTGTTATATAGTTTTGTTTGAGAAAATTTAAAATCAAATAAAATAGTAAAAACACTTATTGATAAAAATCAAATCAAATAGTCGTTACAGCCAAACAAAATATAAATCAACGAAATAACCATCGCTGATTATTCCCTTCTCCAGTAATAATCTTAATCATTGTTCTAAGTTCTTTAGAGATGCCACTTGTACCTGCAATTGATCGGAAAAACAATTAGTCATAAATTTATCCTTTGATTATTAATATTATGTAAGGTTGATTTAATTAAAAACTTATATAAAATAGTCTCACTTCTTAATGTCCGGAATATCTATGGTTTTAAAATTAAATAGTTTTCAAATTTGGGAGTAAAAGGTGTGAAGTAGTAAAAGATGTAATAATTATAAGTCACAACCATTTGTTTAGAAAAAACTAATTGGGCCCGGACGCTAATAATATTTTTTGGCTTTAGCCCACATAAATAATCCAGTTTAGATTTGAAATTAGATAGCTTCGTAAGTTTATGAACTTATATGCTTTTTTAACATAATATTTACACCTTTTTCATATTAAGCGTTCTGAAATTTATAAAAACTTTTCATATTGTCTATAAACAAAACCAAGCTAAGAATTACATAAGAGAGTACAATATTAGGACTTCTGATAAAAATCAAGGTATCTATATAAACCAAAAATTTTATTCATCATATATACCTTTCGACCTTTTTAAAAGATCACACTTCTATGAACCTAATTGATTTTCTTTATAAGAATCGGGACAACCTTTTTCATATGAAATGAATTGTGGTCGTTCCAATTCTGATTAAGAATTTCAAATAATTACATAAAATTGTGAAATTTTAAAAGTGAACAATACATATTTGAATAATAAAACAATCCTCCAAGTATATTGTTGAAGTCTTCGAACAATCATATTAAAGATGAAATAAACACTCATAATAAGAATGAGTTTGTGAAGAGATGAATAATAGAAATGTGAGTAGTCAATCTTAATGAAGGTTAGATGTTACATTTTTAATCTGACGGCGCAAAATAGCTAATTTGAAGTTGTTATGAATATGTTATTCCTTTTCTATAATTATCTAGATATATTGAACCTCTGAAAAATGATATTCAAATCTTTGTTAGGGAAGATAACAAATATTTTGTTATATGATTCCGTAATTTTTGTTAACTGTTTTGTAAAGATATGTAGATGATATTTTTGTCATAAATACCTTATATAATCTAATTAACAGTATATATCAGATATAAACTATACTATTGTGTACAACAGAAGTTGTTATTATTGAGGTTAATTTGCTAAGATTTGCTATAATAATAACTTGGAAGCAAAAATTAACAGCATATATGGATAATAATGCAATTAAACAACACAGACTATTTTAAAAATACGAATATAATAAAAACCTAGTGTAACAAAAAATGCCACAAAGTCTAAAATATCCTTCTTGTTACGGTTTCCTTGTCTTCCTGCTTAATATTTTTTGTAACTGATGAATTTTCACCAACGTTGCTTAAAAAGATGCAATCTTCTGATCTTTTTGTTGTTGATGGTGTAAGTGGTAGGGCCATTGATGCATCAGAATCAGTCTTCATACCTGAGGTAAGCATAAGAGGTCTCTAATCAAATAAAAATATTAGCAAAGTTTTATCCAGCGTTTAATATCATGTTTAACATAATGTTTAAAAATCAGGAAAATATATTACGTACCTGAGTTGAGTTAGTTAAATTTTAAAATTCATCAGTTGCAGACTCATCATCCCAAAATAAGTCCACGACATACGGACTCTTTGACACCTTCTGAACATTGTCCTTAGAAATGGTAACTTTGAATAGACACTTGCGACCAATCAAATCGAATAATTCAGTAGGGAAATAATATGGATCCTCACAAGAACAAAAAGTAGAAAACAACGAATTCTCATTATAAAATGTTTTATAGTTTGAAAAGAAACTCAAAATTCAAATATCTTGATTTTCTTTTGGTTTTCTTTGTAGATATTGTCTGCAGATCTCTTCACAACCTTATCTCCAGTTTCATCAAATGTGAGAAATTTTGCTTCACCCTCAGAATAATCAGACACACGGAAGATCAAATAATATCTAGAGCATGCATAAAAATATAAAAGACAGAAACACAAGAGTTCTTCAACTCGGTTAATCTAACACAGATGGTATACCATGTTTGGGCTACGGGATTTGATTGGAAAAAATTCAATGAAAGCTGCTACGACGCAGGCAACACATCAACCATCCTTCTCAAAGGAATCTCATACTTCTTCTTCGATAACAAGAGAGATGAAGGTCTCGCGCGCATACAGGCGGCTGCAGAAGATGGATGCATCTTAAGAAAGTATGTTTATGGATGCATACGCAAAGTCTTCGGGGAAGACAGAGATGATGAACTCTTCGGGTATATATGAATTTACTCGAGAAGACGCAGAGCAACTGCGGTTAAAACTACCACGTCTGGATGATAGTTCATGGGGATGTTAGCTTCCTGATTGTTTCAAAGCGAAACGTGACGAAAACAGTATTGATCGTGTGCGATAGTGCTGATATTGTATCTTCAACCCTTGGCGCTCTGGGTGGCCAATGTTTAAGGACTATTGCGACCAATGTTTCCGGACTATGCAAACCACTTTCTTTTGCAGACTGATAGATAACAACTTCTCCCGATTTCCATGTAATAGATGATGTCGTATTTATATATGTTTTGCCTTTTTCACATTAGATGTTTACCCGTACCAATATCTAGTATTTTGTGTTTACCACAACCTCTACAGATTTCTAGTATTCTGTTTGATGGTTCAGCGTTATTGCATCCCAAAGAAATCACTTGAGACAGTGAATTACACAAATAAACTAAACACATTAATAATAACAAGATCAACGAGAACTTGGTTATAAATTATACCTTAAACTCTAATTGCTAGACCCCATATATTTACCCTAAACTCTAAACCCAAACGTTAAACCCTAAATCCTATATATACCCTAAGCTCTAAACACAGACATTAAACCATATACCCTAAATACTAAAACCCAAACCCTAACCCCAAATTTCAAGTTCAGATATATATGGGAACATCATGGAAAAATACTCAAGTCAATTGGTATTTTATATGTAATGTTGTAATTGTGTTTATGGCTGTTTTATTATTATATATGTAATTTATATAGTCTATTATGTAATATTATAATTATTAATAATTTTGTCAATATCTACAAATATAAATGCAAATGATCATATACCCTAAACTCTAGACCCAAACATTATACCCTATATATTATCTAGAGAACTGCCAATACACGATAGTCTAGGTTTTAATGTTAAGTGGATTTTTCGTTTCATTATTTTATTAATCATTTGTGTGTGGAAAAATGAAAGGTCGTGTCTTTATGTAAGCTAATAAAGATGAAGTAAACCCATTCAATCAAATAGGGATTAATTAACACCCATTCTTAAGAGCGAAATCAACTCTCCACTTCAAAATTACCACCGATTCAGAACGAAACCTTAAAGCCATCTCAAATGCCAAACCCTCATTTATACTGGCCGTTTCCCCGTTTCAACGACCCACTTTACAAAACACGGTCGGTGACAAGAAGGCGGAGGGAGGAAGCGAGACCATTCAACATGCTCGACTTGCCGGAAGATCTAATAAGGAACATTCTTATTCGTGTCTGCGAAAATGACGTGCAGGATCTCCGCCACTTGAGGATTACATGCACTCGGTTGAATGGAATGTCTCAAACAGGCGAGTTCTACGCCTCTATTAATCTAAAGAAGATGACTAGACTGGTTTGGGCTCCTAGTTTTGACTGGAGAAAACTCCATGACAAGTGCTACGACGCAGGCAACAGAACTGCCATCTGCCTCAAAGGAATCTCAAATGTGTTATTCGAGAACAAGCGGGTTGAAGGAGTCGGTCAAATCAAGGTTGCTGCGGAAAATTGATGCATCATTCATGAGCGATTATATCTACGGCATGATGTGGAAATGATCAGGGACGATTGGGAGGAAGGAGTCTTCGGTAAGTATCAATTTACTCGAGAACGTGCAACTCATCTTCGAAACAAACTGCCTAAGATCATTAGGAATAGGTGGGAAAGGATGATTCCAGATTGGTTAATTGCGAAACGTGACCAAAACGAGCCTCATATGATCACCGAGTACAAATGTTCGAAATATGATCCAAGTCAACTATGGTGGGAGAAGCCGAAGGGGGATGACATGTGATAATTGTTACTGGATTTTGCAGGTTGCCTATGTTTCCATAATGGTCGCGAAAAAGTTTATTCTCTTTAAGTGCAATTGTTGAATTTAAGGGTTGTTAGAACTTTTTAATTAATTTCCTATTTACATGTTTAGAGCAAACTGCCTAAGCCCTAAACCATAAACCATAAACCTTAAACTCTAAATGAGAGACAAGGATAATAGTCAATGTTCCTCTCATCCGATATTATTAATTTTCCTTAATATGATAAGTTCGTATATACTCAAAAAAAAATCACATGTATCTAGAAACATTCACAAATTCATAATTAAAATTCTCGACTACTTCATCTCACTATATATGTTTGATTATGATCATTCGATGTAAAATATCATTAAGATCATTAGTCTCTGTAATTAAATATTTCTTTAGTTTTGACTATTAATCACTTCGAAATGAATTGATTGATCATATTTGAGAGTATCACGGAAATACGTTTGTTGAATAATTTTAGTTGTAATATTAAGTGTAATTTGAATGTTTCCCAAACTCCAAAAAAGAACCTAAACCCTTAAAATATAGTTTCGTTTGTGCTTTAAATCTCTAGTCCGAAAGCTATTTCTTAAATTTTGTTGTGTACTATTTTTAATTTGAGTGTTACCAAAATTGCAAAACTATTTCAAAGAATTTAAAACATAAATTTCCTTTCATGGTGAACCACCTTTTATTTGCCGATGACACTATGTTCTTATGTCGTAGTGATCAAACGAGCTGCTTAGCACTTGCAAGCATCTTGGAGAGGTAAGAAAAGGCTTCTGGACAGTGCATCAATCTCCAAAAGTCTACCATCACCTTCTCGTCGAAGACCCCTATTGAAGCCACGAAGAAAGCAAAAGATTGTTTGGGCACAACCAATGAAAGTGGTATCGGAAAGTATCTAGGATTGCCCGAACACTTCGGGCGAAAGAAGAGGGAAATCTTTGCAAGCCTCGTTGATCGCATCCGACAAAGATCCCATAGCTGGACTTCAAAGTTTCTCTCGGGAGAGGGAAAGATGATCCTGCTCAAATCCGTGTTAGCAGCCCTACCTTCATATGCGATGTCTTGATTCAAACTGCCGCTCTCCCTCATTCAACAGATTCATTCTGTTCTTACACGCTTTTGGTGGGATGTTACACCGTCTGTCAAGAATCTATGTTGGGTTTCCTGGAGCAAATTAACTCTCTCAAAGAGCGTAGGAGGCCTTGGGTTAAGGGAATTAGAGCAGTTCAACGACGCTCTGCTAGCAAAGCTGTCTTGGCGCTTAGCGACCTCCCCGGATTCGCTCCTCGGACGAGTATTGCTGGGGAAATCTTGCCAAGCTACAACCTTTATGAACTACTCTGCGGGAAATTTGATATCTCACTGATGGGGTGGGATACTTGCTGGGCGTGAGGTCATTCGTGAAGGAATGGGATGGACAGTCGGTACAGGAGCAGACATAAAGGTCTGGAGTGACCCGTGGTTGTCGACATTAGAACCATGTACCCCAATTGACCCTCCTCCCGAATGTCACAAAGACATGCACGTCTCTGATCTTCTGGACTCATCTCGCCAGAACGACTGGAACTTGGAAGCAATTAAGCTTCACTTACCTCAGTATGAGGAGCGAATTTGTCAATTAATCCACAGCTCGCTTGGAATGCAGGACCGAATGGTGTGGCTACCAGAGAAGTCGGGTATCTACTCTATAAAATCTGGGTATGCACTCACCAAGCTTCACTCAGCTCCTTTAACTTCAGACCCTTTTCCATGGAGAAATGCAATCTGGAAATTACAAACTTCACCAAAAGTAAAGCATTTTCTGTGGAAAGTTATGAGCAAGGCCCTACCCGTGAGCACGAACTTAGCATATAGAGGAATAGACTCGGGAGGTTGCTGTAAAAGGTGCGGACTTCAGGAATCCAAACTCCATATTTTCTTGCATTGCTCCTTTTCAGCCAAAGTGTGGAAGCTTCTCCCCATCACCAATGCTCCGGCACATTCAATATCCTCGATCTCTGAGCTGCTCCTTACTAGACAATGGAGTATATCCCTTCATCCTACAGGACTGTCTGTGACGGCAAATCACTCTTGGGTGCTCTGGTTTCTGTGGAAATCACGCAATGATCTGTTATTCGAAAACAGAATCTTCACCGAAGATGACGTCGTGCTGAAAATACTCCAAGAAGCTCGGGTCTGGAAAGAGGCGCAAATTCCCCATGCAACAGGAACACGAACCAGCCCTCCTCTACCCACGGTATGTCCGCTCTATACCTCGAGCATCTCATGTTTTGTTGATGCTTCATGGGACGGTACTTCCCGTGTTGGTGGATTTGGTTGGCTATTCAAGGATCAAGGATCTTCGATCTTAAAATCCAACACTTCAAACCGCAAATCGGTATCTTCAGCGCATATGGCAGAGACCCTAGCGGTAAAATCGGCTCCACCTGACGCAGTCTCTTCTTGTTTCAAGTCCCTTACGGTGCTATCAGACTGAAAACCACTCATCACCCTCCTTAATCATAGGAGCTCTTGTGTTGAAACTCTAAGTGTTCTTCATGACATCTTTGTCCTCTGTAATACCTTTGAGTATATCTCTTTTCGTTTCCTTCCTCGCCTTTGTAATTCTGAAGCAGGCTTGATTGCTAAGCTAGCTCGAGAGGATGTTATTGCTGTAAAGGCTGTCTAATTTATCTATCTAATGAAGTTTTCCCAAAAAAATTTGCTTTCATCAAACCTGTCTCAATCGTTCTTTATATTGTGAGCAAACTTGTTCTGATTTTAATAAAGTGAAATAGATTAGTTAAAATTTTAAAACAGAGTCAATAAAATAGGAATATATTATGACCACGTTACGCCTACAAGTGAACAAAAATTCAAAAATATTTGCCAAATTAATCTGGGAAACTTAAACCCAATTTTATAGCTCAAAACATTTCAATTACCCGCTTATACCCAAGAATTTTCGACAAAGTGCCGAGAAATCATCAAATACGTCAAACCCTGGTTTTCTTTTGTTCTTCCCCTTTTCAGAAATCTCCTTCAAATCATCTCCCTAATCTCTTCACGAATCATCTCTCTAATCTCTCCACGAATCCTCTTCTACGCCCACCCATCTCAAATTGATATCTCTTCTTCGAATATCTTATTCGAAGCTTTCCATTTAATAGCTAACTTTGGCCGAAACCCTATCGACTCTCTCAAATTCTTCCTTGAATTTCTCAATCACGAAACCCTCCGTGAATCGATGCGTACGGGTACATGTAGATATATTGTAGTTCCTTTTGCTTTGCTTTTGAAATGGGACAGACTCTGAATCTGATTATTTGTTTACAATTAATTTTGGTTCTACAGGTTATAAACGACTCCTATATTCCACAGTCTGGGTAAGTTTGTTGTTTTTTTAATGCGTGTTTGAGGAGTTAGTCTGATGGTTAGGATGTTAATCTTATAGTTAGCACGCAATTGAAGACACCAATCTCTGCTTAAATCATTAATGTGGTTTGCTAAGTTCGAGTGTCTGAGCGCTTACAAGATTGTTTTTGTATCAGTTTAGGCATTCCCAAACCTCACATAACTTTCTTCTAAAACATTTTTCGAGAAGATCTATCAACGACGCATGAAAGACATGGTTAGCATCACAAAGGACTGCAGAAGCACTTTAAAGAACTGCGACCTCTTGAGATATCACCAGTTGAATATAACAACATCTTTCCTCAGGTAAAGTAAATTTTTTCACAATCTATGTTTATAAAGTTATCTCACGATCTTTATTTAATTGTATTTCTCTTACTGTCTGTAATTGTCACGGGCCACTGAGAAGGATCGACGAGTAAATCCTCATGGAGTCAAAAGTCTGACAGCTAATCTTTTAGTGTGCAAGCACAAGCAGCCCAGACACTTCTCAGTCTTGTCGCCCACCAAGAGCAACTGAAGGAAGCTCAAAGTAAGACAACAACACCATCTGATTCGTAGGTTACTTTATCACTGTCTCTTGCACTTGTTAATTTATTGGTATATGATTTGCCAACTCCTAAATGTAGGTCTTATGTGTCTACATGTTACCAATGCTGTTTTTGATGCAAGTGTTTGTTACGTTTGTTGTACCATTCAAATTACGGTATCACCGATTACCAAATCGAAAATGAAGTTAATCCAAAATCTTAATTATACGAATAAAAGCCACTGAACAGTCGTCAATTATTCGCACTACACACACAAACTAGTCGCTAAATATTTACCATCAGCGAATCAAGATTTTCCGAATAGTCGCTTAATAATCGTATTTAGTCATTACACCGTCGCCAAGTAGTCACCATTTCTTACGACTATGTTGTGAATATGTTAGACAGTCAGATAGTAGTCGTCCAGATTGTACCATAATCGAAACTGGATGTTTCGTTTAAACGATGCATATTCGTTTAACAGTCGACAATTAAGATCAAGATGTTTACAATACTAGTATTTGGATTCTCCAATTAGTCGTCATATAATCGGTAAATTAGTCAATAAACAGTCACCAAAACGCCACCACAGTCTACGACTAAATCATGACTTTACTAGTCAGTCACATAACAATCGCCACATAGTGGCGAGACCACATAGTAATTAAAATGGTAGTTACCCAGTCGCCACATAGTGGCTACTATTTACGACTACTTTCTGACTATACAATACAATCACATATTAATCGCCCAGTGGTCACCTAATTTAACGACTATTTGATGACAACATTTCTCCGACTGTATCTGGACTCCCTCTATAGTCGCACAATTATCGCTGCCGTAGTCGCAAATTAGTCCCTATATCTTCCGACGACGCTACGTCTATTTTACGATTACTATGTTGGTCGTATAAATAGTCGTAACTCGCCGACTAATAATACGACTATAAAATTTAGCGACTATAGATTGACGACTACCATATTTAGTCATATGTTTGTCGTAAAACTCCGATTAACGACTATTCTACGATTAAAAGTGAAGTCGTGAAAATGATGTTTTCTTGTAGTGATAGCTTGCCGGATTGGTTTGGACTATGCAAGATTGATCGTAGGGGCATGGTTGTTAGGATAATGATCATATGTGATTGGAAGTAAGGCCTCATATTTCTTGCCGATGTTACGACCGCTAAAGCAAATCTTTTTATTGTTGGGTATCGAGTTTTCCCCATCCAATGTCTTGATGACGTAAAAAATTGGCCTTTGATCGCCAGGATCTTCCTTTAACAAGATCCCTCTTACAACTGCACTTAAAACTGCTATGTATAGATAAAGTGTTTCTCCTTCTTCTGGGTTAGCTAGTACCAACAGAGTTGTGAGATATTCTTTTAATTATTGAAACACCTCCTCACATTTTTGATCCCACTCAAACTTTTTAGTTCCTCTCAAGAGCTGATAGAATGGGAGTTATCAGTCGACCTAGAGATAAAACGGCTGAATGCGGCAATCCTTCTGGTTAGCCTTTGTACTTCGCGAGTTTCTGTTGGCGAAGGAAAATCCATTCCCTCCTTATGTTATGATGTATCCTAGGAATTCTTCCAAAGTGACACCGAAGGTGCATTTTCCGGATTTAGCTTCATGCAGTAGTCGTTCAGAATGTTGAAACACGTTTTTAAGTGCTTGATATGATCTTCACGACCAGCAACTTTACGAGCATGTCATCAATATAAACTTCCATAGTTCGGACGAGATGTTTAGCGAACATTTTGTTGATGAGGCGTTGACATGTTGGTCCCGAGTTCTTGAGTCTGAATAGCATGACCTTGTAGCAAAAGGTTCCTCTGTCAGTTATGAATGATTCTTTTCCCTATCTTATGAATGCATCATGATCAAGTTATACACAGATAAGGTGTCCATAAAGGATAATAGTTCGTTACCAGATGTCACTTCGAACTAGCCGATCAATGTGCGGCAAAGGAAAGCAGTCTTTGGGGCAAGCCTTGTTCAAGTCGGTAAAATCTACAAGACTCTCCATTTACCGTTCTTCTTTTTTACCACTACCAGATTTGGGAGCCATTCCAGGTATTTCACCTCCATTATTGAATCCACTCCTAGTAGTTTGTCCACCTCATCATTCACTGCTTGTGCTCTTTTTGCTCCCAAATTTCTTCTTTTATGCTTGATTGGTTTGTACGTTTTGTCCATGTTGAGTTTGTAACACGCATTGTTAGGATTGATCTCGACCATGTCCTTGACCAACCTAGAAAATGTTGAGATATTTTTCTTTAGAAAATCAATGAGCTCGGATATGATTGATGGATCGAGGTCGGCTCCGGTTCCTACACTTCACTAGGGGTGACGATCGTTGATTTGACGTGAACGATCAATTCCAGTCAAGGATTATCTCGGTTGAACTCTCTTGGGGGCGATCCCTTCTCATGTTCCGTTGTTTTGTTCGTTTTTTCTGGTTGGTTATTCATTGATGCCTATTCACAGTTTGGCGATCGCTTTTTAATTTGTTCTTTGTCTTTGTGGCCTTGATCGCCTTTCCTCTGGTTTATGTTCTTGTCAGCTATGGGTTGTTTGTGACTTTTGATCTTGCGGTAGTTGAATTAGTGCGGGCTCCATCGCTTTGTGGAGGTGAGTTGAGTTGGATCCGCTCTTCTTGGTCTCCTCGGTTGCTAGTGTTGGTGATGTTGCCGGCGTTGCTGGTTCCTCTTGTCTCTTGCGATAAAAGTGGTGTCTCTGTCATTGGCTATCTGCCCTTTGGTCGTATGAGTATACCCAAAGTCCCACAGACGACGCCAATTGTTGAAGCTGAGCTTTGACAAAGATTAGTTATTTAATATAATTGAGATTAGGGAAATGCATAATTCTATTAAGGATCTAAAGCCAATAACAGAAAAACCGAAAATGTAGTCATTTTATTAATCTTAGAGTTTGAAATCGGGGTCAATTTCTCTACTCTGGAAATTAAGGTTTTTAGTACAATGATACATGATGATCTTTTCCCGCGCATAAGAAATATATTTATATCATAAGAATTAATATTTTTTATAGATTCACTCTAATATATAATGTTAAATCCGGATACTTTTGGATTTTCTTTCTTTTTCGATGGTTTTTCTTTATCTTCTTTCTTTTGTCAAATATGTTAATTTGCATTAATTATATTTTCTTTTTTTTGATGTAGGTTTGTGTGCCATTTGTCGGCTTTGCCGAGTTAGGCCAATTTTTTCATTATTGAACTTGATTTTTGATGGGCCAATCTGCTGTTGAGCCGAGGTAAAAGAAGGATGCTAAACCCACTTACAAGACTTAGGTGTACCCACGCTTGGTTTCATTAACGTGAAGCATACCTAATGACAAGACAAACCTAAAGCTGCAAAATCTTTGCAAATCATAAATTACCCATTCTAAATTTCGAAGTAATAAATTAACAAATTATTTACAACAGCGATTTTATATGTACAACTAGCTGACTCGCCCATACCTTGTGCGGGGTTAATTTTTTTTGGAGGATTGTTTGGCTTAACTAAATTAGTAGAAACACATGTAGTCCAGTATTTGGAAATATAGAAATTGTAGATGAAATTTGATTTTATAAAAAGAGAAACTTATAATAAAAATGAAAATGTAGAAACATGAATTCAGTGTTACTGAAAAGTAACATAACAATTATTTGAAAGAAATAAATAAATAGATGAATAAAATAATTGAGCATAAATTAGGGCTCTTCAATATTTTGAAAAGCAAACCATGCATCTCGGAATGTGTCATAAACAACATTGTTAATCGTCCTCAGATCCAAATAGTCACATGGTCCCCTTATTACATCCAATAGAAGACGTAAATAATATAGTTCTCCAATTTCTTCGGCATATACTGGTAAAACACATAAACCTGGTTTACTTTTGATACGGGGTTTCCATTGAAGGGTTTCTTTATTCCAAACAAATTTAGTTGTTATTTGTGAATATCGAAAACGTCTTGCTTGAAGATGAAGTTGATTGCATTTCATCCATGCCCGAAATTTATCTTATTTTTCTAGATATGCCAAACTGACATCTTCGTTGAAAACAAATTGTGGAGAAAGAAGAACAATAGGTAAAATTTCCATAGAATAAATAGAATGTCATGAACAAATTGTTTCAAATGTTGATATGTTAATGAAAACAGTTAAATTTGTTCAACAGAAATAGAAAAAAGTATGGAATATCTATACCTTTAAATGAGAAGTAATTTTTGGGCGAATGCTAACGTGACGTCACGAGAGGGCTCTAGAGACGGATAATGATGACGTGAAAGTGTGACGTGGCAAGCCCAAAAATAAACAATTGGGTTTGGGGTTCGATTTATTTACAGGAATGCCATCAGCTTGATTTAAATTCATGCAATTAATTCATTTCCTTAAAAAATCATAATATCTTTCTGAATATCCTATTATTTCGAGTTTGAAAAAATATATTCTAGGGCATATAACAAGCTTCCGAGAGAAGTCTTTGAAATCCTATATAAGGTGAGCTTGGGTGGGTTGGAAACACAATCGTCTGCATCGTCCAAAATTTCAATAAGCTTTCTGTCTCATTTGTTTTTCTTATTGGCCGTGGAAGTTTTATTCCGGATTATCTAAACTTTGGCCAAATGATCCGTTTTCATTTCTATTTCTTTCTTCTTCTCATCGGTTTTGAAAGGATTTCTATGTTTTTTTTTGTTTTTTGTTTATGTTTTGTTGGTTTGGTCCCATGAAAGAAGAAGTTCGGTTATCACAAAGCTAAGATCTAATGATGTGATGTGAACTAACAAACGGTTGAGATTGTATATAGAAAGGAGTGTGAGATCTAAAAGTCTGATTGGATGTTGTTGGCACGATGTTGTTAGTTCACATCACATGACCCTTTTGTCCCAATGAGCTTATAGTCCGAATAAGGGTTGCCTATTACTATAGAGATGGATACGGTCGTAAACTACAGATTCGGTGAATACTTTTTGAGGTTCAGTTCCGATGAGTTTGGATAAAGCCTGACCATATAGTCTTTTCGTAAATACTCTTTAGCTTTCTTCTTCTTATATATTATAAAATGATTTTGGTTTTGTTTTTGGTTTTTTCTGCTTTGTTCTTTTGGCCCCATGAAAGAATAAGCTCGGTAATCACAAAGCTAAGGTCAAATGAGCGTATAAGAAGGAGTGTGAGATGTAAAAGCCCGATTGATTGTTTTTATCAAGACATAGTAAGTTCACATCACATGTCCCGGTTGATCTAATGAGCCTGTAGCGCATAATATTCTTTTCTTTTACTCTAGAATTTGAATTGGTGGTAAATAATTTTTTTGGTAAATACTCTTTTGAGTTTCATATGAGTTTCAGTCCCGATAGTCCGAATAAAGCCTGATCAAATCCTTTTTTGTAAATAATCTCCTATTTTCCCAGTTCATGGTAGTTTTCTTCCTAATGAATCTAAGTTTAATCAAATGATACGATATAAATCCTATTATTGTCTTATTGTTTTCAAAACGTATTTATGGTTTTGGTTCGAAATATGGTTTATAATTATTTGTACACAACCCTTGATGTAGACGCAAAGGAATTAAGACAATATTGCAATTTAAACATCTTTGTATATCGGTTTGAGAATAAACTAGAAAATATATCGTTAAACTGAATATCTTAACAAATTTTTGTATTTGCATTCATTTCTATAAAATGAATAAATTTGAAAAGGTGCGACAATATTTCACATTCGGAGTAAGACTATTGTTAAACAAAATATCCTAATCCAATCTAAAAAATATTGTTTGTTAGATTAATAATAAGATAATAGTTGTAGTTTTCAGATTTAGCAATAATTTAGATTGACAATCTTAAATATCGTATGATTACCATATATTGTGTAACTTGAACATTTAATTGTTCACAAAGTAAGATAATATTCTACATTCAAATAAATATTTTGGTTATAGATACCCTAACTATATGTAACAATAATATATCCTAATGAGATTGTAGTTTACAAACTTAAACAATAATATATCCTTAAAGTAGAAAATATATGACACTTTCGATATATTATTTATTGCTTTCACCCCACGCAAACACATGCGGCCACTTCCACCTGGTATTATCTTAAACCTAATTCTCACATTCTATATATACAAGGAGATTTATTAATTAGAGAAGATTACTATTGAAACATTTTTATATTATTTTTTATAGCAAAAATGTCGATTTTTATCAAAAAGAAAACAAAGCATGTTACTATCAAAGAAATCATCCCCGCTTATTTGGAGAAATACATGATTAATGTGAAGATACTTTCTTCATGGAGGGTTGTTTTTTCCAATCATTTGAAATCCATTGAGATGGTTTTAGTTGACTCTGAGGTATTATTATTAGTTACTCTAATCTTATTTTAAACATCAAGTGTTTTTTTATCGATTGAACATCTTGAAATTGTTACACATTTATATTCGTATATATGATACACTAACTTTAGTTTTTTAAACCTCGATAACCAGGGTACAAGAATACATGCAACTCTCGATCAGCACATGTCAAGGAAATTTGGTCAAACGTTGTTTGAAGATGAGGCAATTTGTATTGAAAGATTTGAATGTATCACATATTCAAATGAATATAAGACTAATTCTCTGCCTTTTAAAATAACGTTTACAAATCAGACCACAATCACATTATGTGAGGACTTTCCTGAAGAAGTGGAAGATAAATATTTTGTTGATTTTGATGAGATTCTCGCTGGTGATTTTGAGAAAAATGTCTTGATCGTTATCTTTAACCTGCTTAGTTTTGTTAAAAAATAATATGAATATGTATTTATACATTATTTTTTACAATTGTTTGCAAACGTTATTGGTCAAATCGTTGCTCTAGGGTCGCTAGATAATGTCAAGAAACAAAATGGAATGAGCACAAAAAGATTAAACTTTGAGCTCAGAAACGAATCATAAGTGTACATATATTATGTTATATAGTATTTTAAATTTTTATTCATATATATCTCATTGATTTGCAAAGATTTGCGTTTAAAGTGTACACTGTGGGGTGAATATGCTCAACAAGTGTTTGATTTCAATGCAAATAATGAAAGATGTGAAATCATTTTTGTCATGAGATTTGCAAGCTGCAAATCTTATCAAGGTCAATTATCCGCGGTTTATCATTAATATTTTTTGGTTATAGTTATTTAATTTGGATCTAAATAATTTGGTATACTAATCATGTCTTCTTTTGAAACGAAGATGAATGGTCTATATCCAGTGGATTTAATTCAACCAAAGTTCTTCTCAATCCAAACATTTTTTACGTCAACAAGTTTCGCAAGAGGTAAGAGTTTTGTCTGAAATTTTTTTTGTTTTATAATTTTTTTTTTAACTAAGATATGGGCATGTGTGTTTTTGTATAAAAAACCTTACCGTCAGATAATCTAATAATTATTAATGGTGAATCAAGTCAACTTTCAATTGGAACGAATACGACCCTGTATGATGAGTTTTTTGACAAAAAGAACAAGAAACTTACGATATCAGAGATTGTAGTTGATTACGAGGTAAGCATACTTTTCCTAAGAGTGTTTTTTTGAAAAATCTGAAATCAATTGAATTATTGATATGTCAATGTGTTGTAATTATTTAAGCATGGAAAATGCATTACATGTACCACCATTGATTCAATTGATTTGAGTTAAAGTTGGTATTATGCTGCATTTGTTGTATGCAACAAGAAGATGTACGATGCAAGTAATGACGAGGACGATGGAAAACCAGTTGAGTTTGATCGTACGACATGTAATGAAATTGTTACAAATGTGAATGCACGGTATAATAAAAACATCAAATTTTCTTAATTGGTATATTTGTATAGATTTATATTAACATCGACTTTTTTCTCGAATCGAATTTTGTAATTACTTTGTAGCTCAGAAACGAATCGTAAGTGTACATATATTATGTTATATAGTATTTTAATTTTTTTATTCATATATATCTCATTGATTTGCAGAGATTTGCGTTTAAAGTGAACACTGTGGGGTGAATATGCTCAACAAGTGTTTGATTTCAATGCAAATAATGAAGGATGTGTAATCATTTTTGTCATGAGATTTGCAAGCTGCAAATCTTATCAAGGTCAATTATCCGCGGTTTATCATTAATATTTTTTGGTTATAGTTATTTAATTTGGATCTAAATAATTTGGTATACTAATCATGTCTTCTTTTGAAACGAAGATGAATGGTCTATATCCAGTGGATTTAATTCAACCAAAGTTCTTCTCAATCCAAACATTTCTTACGTCAACAAGTTTCGCAAGAGGTAAGAGTTTTGTCTGAAATTTTTTTTTGTTTTATAATTTTTTTTAACTAAGATATGGGCATGTGTGTTTTTGTATAAAAAACCTTACCGTCAGATAATCTAATGATTATTAATGGTGAATCAAGTCAACTTTCAATTGGAACGAATACGACCCTGTATGATGAGTTTTTTGACAAAAAGAACAAGAAACTTACAATATCAGAGATTGTAATTGATTACGAGGTAAGCATACTTTTCCTAAGAGTGTTTTTTTTGAAAAATCTGAAATCAATTGAATTATTGATATGTCAATGTGTTGTAATTATTTAAGCATGAAAAATGCATTACATGTACCACCATTGATTCAATTGATTTGAGTTAAAGTTGGTATTATGCTGCATTTGTTGTATGCAACAAGAAGATGTACGATGCAAGTAATGACGAGGACGATGGAAAACCAGTTGAGTTTGATCGTACGACATGTAATGAAATTGTTACAAATGTGAATGCACGGTATAATAAAACATCAAATTTTCTTAATTGGTATATTTGTATAGATTTATATTAACATCAACTTTATTCTCGAATCCAATTTTGTAGTTACTTTGTAGCTCAGAAACGAATCGTAAGTGTACATATATTATGTTATATAGTATATTAATTTTTTATTCATATACTGTATCTTATTGATTTGCAGAGATTTGCGTTTAAATTGTACACTGTGGGGTGAATATGCTCAACAAGTGTTTGGTTTCAATGCAAATAATGAAGGACTTGAAATAATTTTTGTCATGAGATTTGCAAGCTGCAAATCTTATCAAGGTCAATTATCCGCGTTTTATCATTAATATTTTTTGGTTATAGTTATTTAATTTATATCTAAATAATTTGGTATACTAATCATGTCTTCTTTTGAAACGAAGATGAATGGTCTATATCCACTAGATTTAATTCAACCAAAGTTTTTCTCAATCCAAACATTTCTTATGTCAACAAGTTTCGCAAGAGGTAAGATTTTTGTCTTAATTTTGTTTTTGTTTTATAAATTTTTTTTTTAACTAAGATATGGACATGTGTGTTTTTGTATAAAAAAGCTTACCGTCAGATAATCTAATGATTACCAATGGTGAATCAAGTCAACTTTCACTTGGAACGAATACGACCATGTATGATGAGTTTTTTGGCAAAAAGAACAAGAAACTTACAATATCAGAGATTGTAGTTGATTACGAGGTAAGCACACTTTTCCTAAGAGTGTTTTTTTCAAAAATCTGAAATCAATTGAATTATTGATATGTCAATGTGTTGTAATTATTTAAGCATGGAAAATGCATTACATGTGCCACCATTGATTCAATTGATTTGAGTTAAAGTTGGTACTATTCTGCATTTGTTGTATGCAACAAGAAGGTGTACGATGCAAATAATGACGAGGACGATGGAAAACCAGTTGAGTTTGATCGTACGACATGTAATGAAATTGTTACAAATGTGAATGCACAGTATAATAAAAACATCAAATTTTCTTAATTGGTATATTTGTATAGATTTATATTAACATCAAATTTTTTTTCGAATCGAATTTTGTAGTTACTTTGTAGCTCAGAAACGAATCGTAAGTGTACATATATTATGTTATATAGTATTTTAATATTTTTATTTATATATTGTATCTCATTTATTTGCAGAGATTTGCGTTTAAAGTGTACACTATGGGGTGAATATGCTCAACAAGTGTTTGATTTCAATGCAAATAATGAAGGAGGTGAAATCATTTTTGTCATGAGATTTGCAAGCTGCAAATCTTATCAAGGTCAATTATCCGCGGTTTATCATTAATATTTTTGGTTATAGTTATTTAATTTAGATCTAAATAATTTGGTATACTTATCATGACTCTTCGTTTCAAAAGCAGACATGATTAGTATACCAAATTATTTAGATATAAATTAAATAATTATAACCACAAAAATATTAATGATAAACCGCGGATAATTGACCTTGATAAGTTTTGCAGCTTGCAAATATCATGACAAAAATGATTTCACGTCCTTCATTATTTGCATTGAAACCAAACACTTGTTGAGCATATTCACCCCACAGTGTACACTTTAAACGCAAATCTCTGCAAATCAATGAGATACAGTATATAAATAAAAATTAAAATACTATATAACATAATATATGTACACTTACGATTCGTTTCTGAGCTACAAAGTAACTACAAAATTCGATTCGAGAAAAAAGTTGATGTTAATATAAATCTATACAAATGTACCAATTAGGAAAATGTGATGTTTTTATTATACCGTGCATTCACATTTGTAACAATTTCGTTACATGTCATACAATCAAACTCAACTGGTTTTCCATCGTCCTTGTCATTACTAGCATTGTACACCTTCTTGTTGCATACATAAAATGCAGCATAGTACCAACTTTGACTCAAATCAATTGAATCAATGGTGGCACATGTAGCATTTTCCATGCTTAAATAATTACAACACATTGACATATCAATAATTCAATTGATTTCATATTTTTCAAAAAAACACTCTTAGGAAAAGTAGGCTTACCTCGTAATCAACTACTATCTCTGATATTGTAAGTTTCTTGTTCTTTTTGCGAAAAAACTCATCATACATGGTCGTATTCTTTCCAAGCGAAAGTTGACTTGATTCACCATTGGTAATCATTAGATTATCTGACTGTAAGTTTTTTTATACAATTACACACATGTCCATATCTTAGTTTAAAAAAATATATATAAAACAAAAAAAAATTAAGACAAAACTCTTACCTCTTGCGAAACTTGTTGACGTAAGAAATTTTTGGATTGAGAAGAACTTTGGTTGAATTAAATCAACTGGATATAGACCATTCATCTTCGTTTCAAAAGAATGAATGGTCTATATCCAGTGGATTTAATTTAACCAAAGTTCTTCTCAATCCAAACATTTCTTACGTCAACAAGTTTCGCAAGAGGTAAGAGTTTTGTCTGAATTTTTTTTGTTTTATAAATATTTTTTTAACTAAGATATGGACATGTGTGTTTTTGTATAAAAAAGCTTACCGTCAGATAATCTAATGATTACCAATGGTGAATCAAGTCAACTTTCACTTGGAACGAATACGACCCTGTATGATGAGTTTTTTGGCAAAAAGAACAAGAAACTTACAATATCAGAGATTGTAGTTGATTACGAGGTAAGCATACTTTTTCTAAGAGTGTTTTTTTTTTGAAAAAAAAAATCTGAAATCAATTGAATTATTGATATGTCAATGTGTTGTAATTATTTAAGCATGGAAATGCATTACATGTGCCACCATTGATTCAATTGATTTGAGTTAAAGTTGGTACTATGCTGCATTTGTTGTATGCAACAAGAAGGTGTACGATGCAAGTAATGACGAGGACAATGGAAAACCAGTTGAGTTTGATCGTACGACATGTAATGAAATTGTTACAAATGTGAATGCATGGTATAATAAAAACATCAAATTTTCTTAATTGGTATATTTTATAGATTTATATTAACATCAACTTTTTTCTCGCATCGAATTTTGTAGTTACTTTGTAGCTCAGAAACGAATCGTAAGTGTACATATATTATGTTATATAGTATTTTAATATTTTTATTTATATATTGTATCTCATTGATTTGCAGAGATTTGCGTTTAAAGTGTACACTATGGGGTGAATATTCTCAACAAGTGATTGATTTCAATGCAAATAATGAAGGAGGTGAAATCATTTTTGTCATGAGATTTGCAAGCTGCAAATCTTATCAAGGTCAATTATCCGCGGTTTATCATTAATATTTTTTGGTTATAGTTATTTAATTTAGATCTAAATAATTTGGTATACTTATCATGTCTTCTTGTGAAACGAAGATGAATGGTCTATATCCAGTTGATTTAATTCAACCAAAGTTCTTCTCAATCCAAAAATTTCTTACGTCAACAAGTTTCGCAAGAGGTAAGAGTTTTTTCTTAATTTTTTTTTGTTTTATAAATATTTTTTTTAACTAAGATATGGACATGTGTGTTTTGTATAAAAAAGCTTACCGTCAGATAATATAATGACTACAAATGGTGAATCAAGTCAACTTTCACTTGGAACGAATACGACTCTGTATGATGAGTTTTTCGCAAAAAGAACAAGAAACTTATAATATCAGAGATTGTAGTTGATTACGAGGTAAGCATACTTTTCCTAAGAGTATTTTTTTTGAAAAATATGAAATCAATTGAATTAATGATATGTCAATGTGTTGTAATTACTTAAGCAGGAAAATGCTACATGTGCCACCATTGATTCAATTGATTTGAGTCAAAGTTGGTACTATGCTGCATTTTATGTATGCAACAAGAAGGTGTACAATGCTAGTAATGACAAGAACGATGGAAAACCAGTTGAGTTTGATTGTATGACATGTAACGAAATTGTTATAAATGTGAATGCACGGTATAATAAAAACATCACATTTTCCTAATTGGTATATTTGTATAGATTTATATTAACATCAACTTTTTTCTCGAATCGAATTTTGTAGTTACTTTGTAGCTCAGAAACGAATTGTAAGTGTACATATATTATGTTATATAGTATTTTAATTTTTTTTATTCATATATTGTATCTCATTGATTTGCCGAGTTTTGCGTTTACAGTGTACACTGTGGGGTGAATATGCTCAACAAGTGTTTGATTTCAATGAAAATAATGAAGGACGTGAAATCATTTTTGTCATGATATTTGCAAGCTGCAAATCTTATCAAGGTCAATAATCCGCGGTTTATCATTAATATTTTTTTGGTTATAGTTATTTAATTTATATCTAAATAATTTGGTATACTAATCATGTCTTCTTTTGAAACGAAGATGAATGGTCTATATACAGTGGATTTAATTCAACCAAAGTTTTTCTCAATCCAAACATTTCTTATGTCAACAAGTTTCACAAGAGGTAAGAGTTTTGTCTATTTTTTTTGTTTTATAAATGTTTTTTAACTAAGATATGAACATGTGTGTTTTTGTATAAAAAAATTTACCGTCAGATAATCTAATGATTACCAATGGTGAATCAAGCCATCTTTCACTTGGAACGAATATGACCCTGTATGATGAGTTTTTTTGGCAAAAAGAACAAGAAACTTACAATATCAGAGACTGTAATTGATTAGGAGGTAAGCATACTTTTCCTAAGAGTGTTTTTTTTTAAACTCTGAAATCAATTGAATTATTGATATGTCAATGTGTTGGATTCAATTAATTTGAGTCAAAGTTAGTACTATGCTGCATTTGTTGTATGCAACAAGAAGGTGTACGATGCAAGTAATGACGAGGACGATGGAAAACCAGTTGAGTTTGATTGTACGACATGTAACGAAATTGTTACAAATGTGAATGCACGGTATAATACAAACATCACATTTTCTTAATTGGTATATTTTTATAGATTTATATTAACATCAATTTTTTTCTCGAATCGAATTTTGTAGTTACTTTGTAGCTTTGAAACGAATCGTAAGTGTACAAATATTATGTTATATAGTATTTTAATTTTTTTTTTATTCATATACTGTATCTCATTGATTTGCAGAGATTTGCGTTTAAAGTGTACACTGTGGGGTGAATATGCTCAACAAGTGTTTGATTTCAATGAAAATAATGAAGGAGGTGAAATCATTTTTGTCATGAGATTTGCAAGCTGCAAATCTTATCAAGGTCAATTATCCGCGGTTTATCATTAATATTTTTTTGGTTATAGTTATTTAATTTAGATCTAAATAATTTGATATACTAATCATGTCTTCTTTTGAAACGAAGATGAATGGTCTATATCCAGTGGATTTAATTCAACCAAAGCTCTTCTCAATCAAAAAATTTCTTACGTCAACAAGTTTCGCAAGAGGTAAGAGTTTTGTCTTAAATTTTTTTTTTTATAATTTTTTTTAATTAAGATATGGACATGTGTGTTTTTGTATATAAAAGCTTACCGTCAGATAATCTAATAATTACCAATGGTGAATCAAGTCAACTTCACTTGGAACGAATACGACCCTGTATGATGAGTTTTTTGGCAAAAAGAATAAGAAACTTACAATATCAGAGATTGTAGTTCATTACGAGGTAAGCATACTTTTCCTAAGAGTGTTTTTTTTGAAAAATATGAAATCAGTTGAATTATTGATATGTCAATGTGTTGTAAATATTTAAGCATGAAAAATACATTACATGTGCCACCATTGATTCAATTGATTTGAGTCAAAGTTGGTACTATGCTGCATGTGATGTATGCAACAAGAAGGTGTACGATGCAAGTAATGACGAGGAGGATGGAAAACCAGTTGAGTTTGTGATGCAGCCTCACAGTAGCGTCATCATCACGTTATCTTTACTTTCCTAGTTATGTTTGGTTTGGGCTTTCTTAAGTTATAAGTTATCATATGTTTTTATGATTCATGGGCTTTTGGGGATTATCTATTAAGTCGGTTGTGACCTAATTAGAACCCCTTATATAAGTTATGTACTTCTCTTCTTTAAACGCAGCTTTTGAATAATAAGAAAGAGTTTTAACTCAAACCCTAAGAAACTCGATATCTCTCGACGTCGTTTCAAAGGAAGCATGTCCTAGAAGTTCAATCCTTCTAGTTGAGCTGAGATCTTGTTCTAGTGCTGCGCCAGGTTGGTATCAGAGACAGCTCCGACACTCCGATGGCAAGACCAAGACGAGATCCCCAACTCACCGATGCCCAAATTACGCGGCAAACCCTTGTCCAGCTGCAAGAACAGATGCAACATCTGACGGCGGCCGTACAAACTATCACGCAGCGTATGGATTTGGTCCAGGTGAACAACAATAACAACGAGCCTTCCGAGGAGTCGGATGGTGAGGAAAACCCATTCGCCGAACTCAACCGTGATCGCGTCGAACCTCGCCGCGATGAATCACGATGGGAGCATGGGTTCAAATTCGAATTGCCTGAGTTTCACGGTGGTTCGACTGCGGAGGAGCTTCTTGACTGGATCGCAACAGTAGATGAAGTCCTTGAGTTCAAGAAAGTACCACTCGATCAATGCGTCCCTGTGGTAGCGATGAAGTTTCGTCATCGTGCTGCTGCATGGTGGGCTCAGCTTAAGGCGTCACGTGTTCGCTTGGGTAAACCTAAAATTCAAACGTGGACAAAATTGCAAAGCAAGTTGCACAAGACGTTCCTTCCGTTTAATTACGAGCAAGTGTTGTTCCAAAGGTTGCATACATTACGTCAAGGGACACGAACCGTGGAAGAATATTCTACTGAATTTTTTTCTCTCCTTAACCGTGTCAATCTCATGGATTCAGAACAACAGGTGGTGGCTCGATTTGTTCGTGGATTACGACAGCAACTGCAACACACCATCAATTTGTTTAATCCTCTAACACTCGCGGAAGCTCATAGCCAGGCGCTTACTGTTGAGGCTCAAACAAAAGGAAATTTTTCCTCGTGGACCTCATCGCGTCCGGCGCGTCCCTCTGCCTCGTCTCCGTTACCTGCAATTGACGCTCAGCCGACGAAACCAGAGGCCGCCGTTGTTCCATTCGATGCAAACCGCGCCTCTCGACCAAGCACTCTGCGTTGTTTCAGTTGCGGTGAGCCGGGCCATCGACAAGCCTCTTGTCCAACACGGAATCAACGTGGCCTCCTCTTGGATGAATCAGGGACTGATGTTGAGGTTGTTTATGATGAAGAGATTACAGAGGATTTGGTTGCTGACACCGGCCCACTTTTGGTGTTGCGTCGTGTCTGCCTCACTCCACGCGATACAGGTGACCGTGCCCAGCGAAACAATTTGTTTCAATCCCGCTGCACTATCGGTGGTAAGGTCTGCAAATTAATCATTGACTCGGGCAGTTGTGAGAATGTCGTGGCTGAGGATGCAATTACGAAACTAGCTTTGCCCACTGAAGCGCATCCATCACCGTATCCACTCTCTTGGTTGCAACAGGGCATTGACGTTATTGTTACTCGTCGTGCGTTGATTTCATTCTCCATTGGTGATGCTTATAAGGACCAGATTATGTGTGATGTTGTTCCAATGGATGCTTGCCATCTCCTTTTGGGGCGTCCTTGGGAATTTGACAGGAAAATTCATCATGATGGCTTCTTAAACACTTATTCGTTTCGTTTTAACAATCGATCGTTTACATTGCAGCCATCTGTTCCTGCGAAAGTGGCACCCGTTGCGAGTCCGGTTCTGATCTTGCAACGTACACCATTTGAAGAAGTGTTGCGAGAGGAGGGTCGAGTGTTGATCCTTATTGCACAGGCTGCATCATTACCTCCAGCCTCCGTGATTTCACCGCCTTTCTCTCTTCTGATCGAAGAGTTTACAGATGTCTTTCCAAGCGACTTACCGACAGGTCTCCCTCCTCTGCGAGACATCCAACACCGCATAGATCTTGTTCCTGATGCAGCTCTCCCGAACCGTCCACATTACCGTATGAGTCCAAGTGAGCATGAGGAGCTACGGAAGCAAGTCGAGGACCTTGTTTCTAAAGGATTTTTGCGTGAAAGTTTAAGTCCGTGTGCAGTTCCCGCATTGTTGATACCTAAGAAGGATGGTTCTTGGCGTATGTGCGGCGATAGTCGTGCCATCAATAAAATTACGGTTCGCTATCGCTTTCCAATTCCGCGTTTGGATGATTTATTGGACCAAATCGGTACGGCCTCCATCTTTTCTAAACTGGATTTAAAGAGTGGGTATCATCAGATTCGTATACGTCCGGGCGATGAATGGAAGACAGCATTTAAGACAAGGGAGGGGTTATTCGAATGGCTTGTTATGCCCTTCGGTCTGTCTAATGAACCAAGCACCTTTATGCGTGTCATGAATCAGGCGCTGCGACCTTTTATTGGCAAATTCGTGGTCGTCTATTTTGATGATATTTTGGTGTTTAGCGTTTCTTTGGAGGCTCATATGCAACACCTTCGTGAGGTTCTCCTCGTGTTACGACGTGACAAGTTGTTTGTAGCTTTGAAGAAGTGTGAATTTGGTTCCTCGCAAGTACATTTTCTCGGTTACATTGTTTCGTCGAATGGTCTGGCTGTGGACTCCTCTAAAGTTGCAGCAATACAATCCTGGCCGACGCCTTCAACACTTTCGGAGACTCGTAGCTTTCACGGCTTGGCGTCGTTCTATCGCCGGTTTGTCCCACAGTTCAGCTCGCTTATGGCACCAATCACGGATTGTATCAAGCGTGATGGTGTTTTTATTTGGACAGAGGAGGCTTCGCAAGCATTTGAGGCGATCAAAACGAAACTCTGTTCTGCGCCGATTTTAGCTCTCCCCGACTTTAACCTCGTCCTTGAACTCCATTGTGATGCATCTAAGTTGGGAATCGGTGCTGTTTTGAGCCAAAAGGGGCGCCCCATTGCCTTTTTCAGTGAGAAACTAGCTGGTGCACGTGCGCGTTATAGTACGTATGACATTGAATTTTATGCCATTGTACAAGCGATCAAGCATTGGAGACATTACCTCTTTCACAAGGAGTTTGTTCTGTTCACCGATCATGATGCTCTTAAACACTTGAATAGTCAAGATAAAGTATCTTCTCGTCATGCTTCTTGGGTGGCCTACTTGCAGCAATTCACGTTTGTTATTAAGCATACGTCGGGTCTCTCCAACCGAGTTGCTGATGCATTGAGTCGCCGCACTAGCCTCCTTGCGGTTCTGAATGTGTCCGTACCAGGTTTTGCTTCCTTCGCAGATCTTTATCCTTCAGATGCATTTTTTGGTGGGATTTACAGTGATGCGGCTGCGGGGTTGTCTCGATGTTACACATTGCACGATGGATTCTTGTTTCGTGATGCTCGCCTTTGTGTTCCAGATTGTAGTTTCAGGTTACAAATCATTGCGGAACTACACAATGAGGGGCATGTTGGTCGTGATCGAACGCTTCAGCTCGTCTCCACTTCCTATTTTTGGCCTTCGTTACGTCGTGATGTTGAACGATTTGTGGAGCGTTGTGTGATTTGTCAGACATCCAAAGGGCATGCGTCGAACGCAGGACTGTACATTCCGCT
The DNA here is from genome assembly GCA_030180135.1 of Orychophragmus violaceus. NCBI lineage: Eukaryota > Viridiplantae > Streptophyta > Magnoliopsida > Brassicales > Brassicaceae > Orychophragmus > Orychophragmus violaceus. Next base: position 83,488,082 of record CM058237.1, read on the forward strand.
ACCTATCCCCACACAGCCTTGGACTGACATTAGTATGGACTTTGTGATGGGTCTTCCGCGCACGCAAAAGGGCTTCGACTCCATTTTTGTTGTGGTTGACCGCTTCTCCAAGATGGCTCATTTTATTCCGTGTAAGCGTACGACCGATGCCGTTCAAGTCGCAACACTTTTCTTTCGTGAGGTGTATCGTTTACATGGCCTTCCGACATCCATTGTCTCTGACCGCGACTCACGTTTCCTTGGCCATTTTTGGCGATCCTTGTGGAAGTTGTTGGGCACAAGTCTTGACATGAGCTCCGCGTATCATCCTCAGAGTGACGGTCAGACGGAAGTTACTAATCGTTCCTTGGGTAACCTTCTGCGTTGTCTTGTTGGTGAGTCGATAAAGTCTTGGGATTCTAAACTCCCACAGGCCGAGTTCGCCCATAACCATGCAAATAATCGAAGCTCAGGTTTTAGCCCCTTTCGCGTTGTGTATGGCCTTCTTCCGCGAGGACCATTAGATCTAACAACACTCCCTGATTTGGGAAGAACGCATGGAGTTGCAGCAGATTTTGTTGGAGAACTAGCACGTGTTCATCAGGAAACAAAGACGAACCTCGAGGCATCTTCTGCTAAGTATAAGGCTGCAGCTGACTCTCATCGGCGTCGATTGATCTTTGAAGTTGGCGATTTGGTGTGGGTCGTTCTATCTAAAGATCGTATGCCTTCTCATGCATACAATAAGCTTAAAGCAAGTGCTTGAACGCATCAACGACAATGCTTACCGTCTCCGTCTCCCTGCGGACATTAATACTTCAGACGTCTTCAATGTTCGCTACCTGTCTCGCTATGTTTCTCCAGACCAGCCGTTCGATTCGAGGTCGAATCCTTCTAACCCGCCGGGACCTGATGCAGCCTCACAGTAGCGTCATCATCACGTTATCTTTACTTTCCTAGTTATATTTGGTTTGGGCTTTCTTAAGTTATAAGTTATCGTATGTTTTTATGATTCATGGGCTTTTGGGGATTATCTATTAAGTCGGTTGTGACCTAATTAGAACCCCTTATATAAGTTATGTACTTCTTTTCTTTAAACGCAGCTTTTGAATAATAAGAAAGAGTTTTAACTCAAACCCTAAGAAACTCGATATCTCTCGACGTCGTTTCAAAGGAAGCAGGTCCTAGAAGTTCAATCCTTCTAGTTGAGCTGAGATCTTGTTCTAGTGCTGCGCCAGTTTGATTGTACGACATGTAACGAAATTGTTACAAATGTGAATGCATGGTATAATACAAACATCACATTTTCTTAATTGGTATATATGTATAGATTTATATTAACATCAAAATTTTTCTCGAATCGAATTTCGTAGTTACTTTTTTCTTCTTCGAGTTAAGGACAATTCTCATTCAGAAACTAAGTTTCTGATGTTTGATCGACCCGTTGAAAAACTTCTCCGTCTCACTGCGAATGTTGTGGTTAAAGAATTTAATGAGGTATATATTTACATATTTTGTTTAAGATCTTATGTATCGGTTTGGTTATATATGTATAGATAATTATTTGTTATTTTTAAATAATGGTTGTAGTCCGAAGATTCAAGAACTTTACTTCAATGCATTACCGATTTGATCGGTAGAAAGGTTTTATTCAAAATCACAGTTTCTGAAGACAGGAGAAATAATAAGAACCAACCATTTGTTGTGACACATGCTTGGGCTGATCAAGAGAGGGTTAATCAGTATTTTTCTGAAACTGAACTAGTATTCATTTGACTAGTCGTTTATTTATTTGATCTAATCGATAATTTTTTATGTTATCTTTTGTGATTTTATCTTACCCAGTTGCTCGCGAACTCAACTGACAATTCTGGATCTCATCCCCTTATGCTGACTAATTCATTTGAGAGTTCAGATCCTTCACTTTATGACTAGATTACCCCGGTGTCTAAGAAAAGAGATGTAGTAATAAAAAAAGAAGATGACAAGTCTTCCAGAACAAAAAGATCGAGAGTGATTTTTGACGAGGAGAATAGTGAATGATTACCTTGCCTTTGTGTTTACATGCAATCTTTCTTCCATTTGTTTTTTTTTTGTTTGGTTTTACGGTGTTCTTCTTGCAGAATTTATTTGATTATCTCTTGGATTTCTTGAGTTTATTATTTGTTGGGTTTTTAATAAACACCATATTCTATTATTGGTTTTATTTTAATATGATTTAGATTACATGTTTTGTTATATCTCTTACTGAATTCATGTATTTTTTTATTCGTTTTGCTTGATTGTTTTATTTGTGTATCCATTTTATGTCTACACAATATAATATTCTAAATTTATTCATAGAGTACGAATCTTAAACTATTCATAATTATGTACCTAAATATTATTACCGTAAAACGGATTTATTAACATATGGAAACCATTAAATATTCGTAGCAAGAATATTTAATATTCTAAAATTTATATTTACAAATACAATATTCTTTTTTATAGTTCGAATTATTGGTTAAGTAAGTTAAACGGTTTGTTAAGAATATTCTTAGCTATTTTCATCTGTTTTATTCATCCGCAAAAAATGATATTACAAGTCGGACTAAATAAACTTTCCTAGCTATTATCCTTCGTTTAGAAATTGCTTAGCTATTTTCCTGCGTTTTATTTATCCTAAAAAACTCATATTACAAGTTGGACTAAATAATATTCTAAACATAAAATAATTTGTTCAAACAAGCTCAACCAAACCTAAGCTTGACTTGTGCTATCGGTTTCTTTCCGCCAGAAACATAACTGCTTTCTCGCTGACGATTTGTAGTCTTTTCCCAGACAGACGTCGATGAGAGTTATGAGATCAACACCGAAGCCAATGTTCTTCTCAAGATTAAGGAACTCAGAGGAATCGATCTCAAACAATCATCTCGCCGCCGAGTTGCCTATCTTGAAAGACAATTCCGTCTGTCTTCCTCGCAAGACTTTTCCCTGATAGTCAGCTGCACAAATTGGAACCGTGATGAAATCATCACCGGTCAGGTGATCTTCTTGGGGTAAAAAGCATTTTTAACAGGCTTGACAACGATTCCAAAACAGCCATCTCGCCACCAACCTAGTTGCGCTGAACAGCTTTCCTAAAGAGAAATCTGTTCCACATCTTTCAAGACGGGTCCACTCCTATTTACAATTGGTTGCTCTAAATAAAAAATGAAATATATATCAGGGTTCCTATAATCGAAGATCCAAATCGAAAATATAAAAGAAGGAAGTAACTTACGCGGAAAGAAACCGATCTCGGAATAGCGGACCACAACATGTTACTGAAATTAACGATGCATCATATCAATCCAAGTGAATGATATGAGCGTCTCCCTTAAGTTGGGAAGGGCGACAAATAGAAGGAACCATCGGGACAAATCTATTTAATGATGAGTTACCCCCTAGCAAAAAGACCATAAGTTCATCGGCAAACTCTATCATGGATGACTCCGGAGGTCGACATATATTCGAACACAAGAAAAACGATGAACATGTTTGCATGTTTAATTTAGGAATAAAGATAAAAGCCAGAAAATAGAAGTTTTGGTATAACCGAGGGAAAGGGAAGAAGTGAGTATGGTGAAGAGTGGTGATAGTATAGGCTATATTTAAAGCAGAAGAAATGATGGTTGTGGAAGAGACCCTCATGCATGTCAATCTTAATTTAAAGCGACACGACATTATTTGTACGCGGAGCACATTCATTGGTTCAAGAATAGGTGGTTTAAATAAGCTTTACAAAATTTGTAATATAGAAATGTTAAACAAAAAATATGTCCAACAAAAACTTAATGTTTATATACGGCTGAGTTTTCCATACATACAATGCTATAATATTTTCGTATGAGTATATACTTATTACTTTATGCATACGATCCGATCGTAATAATTCGGATATGCATATGAAACTATGAATTAAATCTTACACCATCACGGTATAGACAAAAACTTATATCACGTTTTATCTTGACATGGAATCGAGCAATATACCTAAGTCCATTAACAACAAAATAATGTCCGCACATGCGTGCGGGTCGATCACCTAGTAAAATAAATAAATATACCAAAGACTTCTCAAATTTACCTATAGCTTCCATTATCCAGCCGTGATAGAAATGATACTAATGAGAAGAGGATATCAAATATATAGTACTCTGATATTAGGGTTTCTTAGTGATAATATATTTTTTGAGGATTTTGTTTACTAATATAGGCCACATAAATTATACACAAAATAACACAGTTTAGATATTAGGTAAGAATATAGTATCTTTTATTTAATGGCAAAAATATCTCATTTGTTATTAGGATATACTATATAATTTCTATTTATTTTTACATTCGGTAAGTAATTCCAAATTTTAAAATTATAAATTTTTATATTTTATTTAGTGAAATTATATTTTTTGTAAAACCAATATATTTCATAAACATCGGTATTAAATTTTATAAACAAAATAAAATAAATTTAGTATGGTAGTAGTTCTAATTGTAAGTAAAAATATAAATAGTAATTGTCTATAATTCTTCAAATGCTATATATTATTAACATAAAATTTGAAATCATGCATTTGTAAATTAAAAAAAAAAATTCATAAAGGGCCAAAATTGTTTGGATGCAAATTCACATAGTTTTAATTGAACACTTATATTAAACAAAGCAACATACTAAAGAGAGGTTTTAGTCATCAAATAAACTACATTTGAAACATAAGTTTTAGATACTTAAACATGATTTTTGGAGGAGAGTTTTAGGACAAGAGTAGAGGTGTTTTCCCAGAACAGTTGAAGGACAATCATTTCGTTAACTTTGACATAGTTTTTACACAAAAATTCACATAAGCCGCCAGCAAAACGAATACGTCGCCTATTAGTATCAGAATGGAAAGCAAGCTCGACATACCATTTCTGTCCACCATCATTGACAATCGATATGGTGTTGCCAGCAACCTTCTCTAAATTGTTTGCATCGACAAAGGACTTAGGAAGATACTGCAAAATGAACAAATATGTATCATGTATCAATATTTAAAACCAAAATACAAAGGAATAAATTATGATTCTGCTTCGTTTGATGTCGTCACTCGTGACGTTTAAGGTAACAAACTTCTCCTCAGTTCCTTCAAATATAATTTCCTTATTAGTCAAAATATTAGAAAGAGTGAAGAACATGTCTCGAAAATAAGTGAAACACACTTACGCGAGCTACCTTCTCCAGTCTCCATCTGAGGTGCTGTATTTTTATATGTAATCTCACAACAGTTTGGTTCAAACTGGTGTAACATATGGAAATCATCACCCGCCCCCACCATCTGATTGAAAAATACCAATCTTGCGTATACTCAAAAATTAAAAGATCGAACTCTTCTAATGCATGAGCCCGAAAGAACCGTCTCCAACCTTCTGTAAGCCTATCACCAACTCGTTTGATAGGGAACTCTTCTCGCCTTAAATCAGATGTGAGTGCACCGATTGTAACATTGGTTTCTCCAAGTATATGACTCTTATAGAAACTGTCCGGGATAGTCTGCTACACAAAGTTTAAACAATGATTGCAAGAAATAAAATCATAAAAAAAAAATTAATCTTAATGAGACAAAGAAATAAGATTACATACCAGACTCTTTTTACATATTCCTGGAAGCATAGACACGAAATTTTTTGGGTTTATCATCTTCATATCTGTTTTGAGAAGCATATAGGAAATCATATAAATCATTAATCATTATATGCATAACATACATAAACCAAAACAATCGAAATTATACATTTTGAAGTTGAATAGAAAGCATCTAAAAATAGAGAATATCAGAGTAGTTGACTAATCTCTAAAGTATAGTTACAAATTGAAAGTTGGTACTTGTAATAGAAATCAATGAGTAAAATTTTGAAATTTAAATGAATAAGATATAGCAAACACCATTGTTCATTGACAGTTCCTTTTTTCTCAAAATAACGATTTATAACCCTAAGTTTAGGAGAAATATTCATGAAATAGTAGATTACCTTGTTTCCCGAGTTGTTGAATGAAATTGATTTTCTCGTACGACAATCTGCCTACCGCACCTTAGTTATGTTGATTTATCTTCTAGATTACTTTCAATTTGTGTTCTAATTGTAGTGAATGGCTTATTTGGGATCGAGTATATATAGCAGTAACTATTTTACAGTGGGTCAAAGTAATTTGGGCTTAATCCTAATCTTTTAATGGATTTTAATATATTAGCTATTAGATTTTTTTAAAAAATAGATTCTAAAATCAGGTCTAATAAAGCCAGTCATTTGAACAATTTATTATCAGCATATTTTGTTTTTTGGTGTGAAAATAATGAATTATTACGACATTAGATCAACAGTTTATTTGTGTAAGTGTATTGTTTTAGAAGATAATATAACTACATATAGCTACTCAGTATACATGTTTTGTTTTAGGATTGCTTACGTAATATGTATATTTAATACGTTCCTATTGCTCTTATAATTTATCATATTATACTTCCAAATAAAACATGTTTTGTCATGAGGATCTATTTATTTTGCTTTGAATTCAATATTAAAAATTTTCCTGTAGGTGAGATTCTATATGAAATTAAAATTATGTAGTAAAATTACTGATTATACTGGACATAAGGGTTGTAACCCTTAATGATACATATGTTTTTTACAGAAACATAAAGATGATCAACAGATCATCTATCCCAAAAATAATAAAGTTAAGTAAAGTCTTTGACAACAAGAACATAATTTACCATGGTTTGAACCAGGAAGGGATGTTATCTTTAGGATATTCGTCAGGTACATGATTTGGAAAACTACAAAATCGGAAAAAATATATGAATTCTGGAAAAGATATAAAGCATATTACATAATTAGTTGCATTAGGCTTATGACGAAAACCTGTGACGAAATCGATTGAGGTCAGAATTCTTTGTTTTGATCGTACATAATTGTAGAAATCCCTTCTTCTGCTTTGAGCCAAGTTATACCCATATCTAAATTTTATACACAAAACAATATTAACATTGTAAACAAACGAGAAATCAAAAGTGTCATCAATCATAAACACAAACATGTAATAGACAATGAATTCATTATAAAAAAAGACACAAAAGTTAATTTATAAGCACACCCTTTATTAGATTAATGTAGAAGCAACGGAGAATAACAAATACATGTCTATCAACCTCCTTCCAAAACCATTTTCTTAGTTCCTTAGCATCCTCCCCATATATTAAACACTCAACACTCTGGAGGCTAGAAAAATTAATGATTTCAAGACTTTTATTAGAGACAAACAACACAACATATGTGAAGAAGATTATAGTCATATGTTGAACTAACCTTAGATCACGAATTGTAAACTGCAGCTTTTGTCTTGTATAATCAGGTTCAAGGTTTCCAACATGTGTAACTACACCAAGGCCATATATAATGGAGAAAATATAATCATTAAGAGCTATATACCTTACTTACCTATTTAGTATAAAATATAATGTCAACCACAATTCGAATAACATCACTAATATTATCCAATACTGGAAAATATGTATTCATTAAAAGTTACCTATAGGGTATTCATCATAAACTCTCCCATCTACTATATCCGGGATTGATTTAAATTGCATAAAATGACCTTCCATAATATTTTCATAAATAAAGCAGAAAGATGTGTTTAACCAGAATATGATCTTAAAATCGTGAGGGGTCAACGACCCATATATCGGTGCTTGTATAACTCGAGAATCCAAAAGTTTAAACCAACGACCCTCAAACCATGTTGTGTAACAAAATTTCTCAATAAGAGGTTGAAGAACAATACCTTCTATTTGGGTACCCTAAAACAACAAACGAATACAGTAACAAAACATGCAATAGCCAAATAAACAAAACAGATTATAGCAGAAAATAGAGATTACCTCTTCATCCACCAAAAGCATTCGGATTGTTGGTTGAAAAAACCTAACACATATCCAAACACAGAGAAGGAGAACTCTTAGGTCCCAAAAGCAAGGAATAAAGTTACTGATGCGAGAAATTTGTCTGAAAGTTTGAGGAGCTGTTGTTTAGATTCTGAGAAAAGTTTGAAGAACAGAGGTTATTCAAAATTAATTGTTTTGTCTCAGTAAATGGTCAGAAATCGAAGCGTTTAGGGTTTTAAAATTAAACAGTTTCCGAATTTGGGAGTAAAATGTGTGAAGTAGTAAAAGATGTAATAATTATAAGTCACAACCATTTGTTTAGAAAAACTAATTGGGCCCGGACGCTAATAATATTTTTTGGCCTTAGCACACATAAATAATCCAGTTTAGATTTGAAATTAGATAGCTTCGTAAGTTTATGAACTTATATGCTTTTTTAGCATAATATTTACACCTTTTTCATATGAAGCGTTCTGAAATTTGTAAAAACTTTTCATATTGTCCATAAACAAAACCAAGCTAAGAATTACATAAGCGAGTACAATATTAGGACTTCTGATAAAAATCAAGGTATCTATATAAACCAAAAATTTTATTCATCATATATACCTTTCGACCTTTATAAAAGATCACACTTCTATGAACTTAATTGATTTTCTTTATCAGAATCGCGACAACCTTTTTCATATGAAATGAATTGTGGTCGTTCCAATTCTGATTAAGAATTTCAAATAATTACATAAAATTGTGAAATTTTAAAAGTGAACAATACGTATTTTAATTAAAAAAACAATCCTCCAAGTATATTGTTGAAGTCTTCGAACAATCATATTAAAGATGCAATCAACACTCATAATAAGAATGAGTTTGTGAAGAGATGAAAAATGGAAAGGTGAGTAGTTCAATCTTAATGAAGGTTAGATGTTACATTTTTAATCTGCCGGCGCAAAATATCTAATTCGAAGTTGTTATGAATATGTTATTCCTTTTTTATAATTATCTAGATATATTGAACCTCTGAAACATGATATTCAAATCTTTGTTAGGGAAGATAACAAATATTTTGTTATATGATTCCGTAATTTTTGTTAACTGTTTTTTAAAGATATGTAGATAATATTTTTGTTATAAATACCCTATATAATCTAATTAACAATATTTATCAGAGATAAACTATACCATTGTGTACAACAGAAGTTGTTATTATTGAGGTTAATTTGCTAAGATTTGTTATAATAATAACTTGAAAGCAAAACTAACAGCATATATGGATAATAATGCAATTAAACAACACAAATTGTTTTAAAAATACGAATATAATAAAAACCTAGTGTAACAAAAAAAATACGCCATAAAAGTCTAAAGTATCCTTCTTGTTACAGTTTCCTTGTGTTCCTGCTTAATCTTTTTGTAAATGATGAATTTTCACTAACGCTGCTTAAAAAGATGCAATCTTCTGATCTTTTTGTTGTTGATGGTGTAAGTGGTAGGGCCAAATATGCATCAGAATCAGTCTTCATACCCGAGGTAAGTATAAAAGGTCCCTAATCAAATAAAAATATTAGCAAAGTTTTATCCAGCGTTTAACATAATGTTTAAAAATCAGGCAAATATATTACGTACCTGAGTTGAGTTAGTTAAATTTTCAAATTCATCAGTTGCAGACTCATCATCACAAAATAAGTCCACGACATACGGACTCTTTGACACCTTCTGAACATTGTCCTTAGGAATGGTAACTTTGAATAGACACTTGCGACAAATCAAATCAAATAATTCAGTAGGGAGATAATATGGATCCTCATAAGAACAAAAAGTAGAAAACAATGAATTCTCATTATAAAATGTTTTATAGTTTCAAAAGAAACTCAAAATTCAAATACCTTAATTTTCTTTTGGTTTTCTTTGTAAATATTGTCTACAGATATCTTCACAAGCTTATCTCCAGTTTAATCAAATGTGAGAAATTTTGATTCACCCTCAGAATAATCAGACACACGGAAGATCAAATAATATCTAGAGCATGCATAAAAATATAAAAACATGTTAGTTGAGATATATAAATTAAATAACACAGCATGCTTATAAAGAAATTACCCTGCAAGAATACTTATAAACAAATTAACTTGCAAAGACATTTTTCACATTGCCACATGTTTTACAATTATATAAGGGTTGGGAATTTTCTTCATCTTCAGAATCTGATCTATACTGAAGCACTTTCAATTTGCAAACTTTGCAAGCTTGAAAATACCATTTTCTTGAAGAGTCAATTGAGACAATTGAGGCACACGTAACCACCTTACCATGCTAAACAACAATAAAATCATCAAGTAAATATAAAAATGGTTTCAAATTAATACAAGTATATTTTTATATCTAAATAGAGATAACTAACCCTTTCCGATTGCAGAATACCAAGTAGAGGCATTCTATTATTCTTGATAAAAAACACAGTACGCAAATCCAAAAGTGGACCTGATCCAAAGAAAACCATGCTTTTCTCAGACTTGATAATTAGAGCTTGAGATTCTTTTGGTATACTGTAAAATAGATTTTGAATGAATAGATGTACTTTTGAATTGAAAATGTTCAAACAGTTCTTTTAAACATAATGTATCACATTACCCATCCAACCACTTTGAAATCCCAGGGTTATTTTCATCTTCGAATGAGAGTTGGGTAGAGTTGTAAGCGTTCGAGATGTACAACTTCGCTATATTAATGAAAATTCAAATGAAACAATTACTGTTACAAACAACAGATTATACATTACAATTAACCGAGTAATTACCTCCATATTCTTTGATCCATGCAAACCGGATGATAACCACGACAGGAGCATTGCTATTTGTGTAAGTATAGTCAATAACTTGTTTGGCATAAATTCCCCACAATGTGCAAGGCAATGCTTCATCTCTGTATTCAAATAGAAGATAAAAAATCATTAAAAAATTATTTATTTATTTAGGAATTATAACGATTAATATTCTAACCCATTATCTTTCAGGTATAATTCAAGCTTGGTGTTGTTTCCAGACTTGCTCTTGATCTTGACATCTTCAATAGCACATATGTGGACAATGACTTCAATAACATCTTATATAGGTGAAACAATAATTACCAACTAATTATTTAAAAGTAGAATATAAGGAACAATAGGTATATTATAAAATAGCATCTTACCAATTAAAACTCTTTTGTCCAAGGATCCCTCGAGAATTTGAGAAATAGTATAACAATACTTATCGTGATTCTCAATCTCAAAATCTTCCAAAGGTTTTGTTCTTGTAGTACATGTGATTGATAACTTGTAAGTAAGATCACTTGGTCGGAATTCATCAACATACTCCTTGGAATAAAAAGCATTAACCATAACATGTTTACCTATCTGAAGACATTCTTTATGTTTTCTGAATAAGGCCTCCTCACATGATGCTTGAACTCTTGTTCCCTAAAGAAAGTGTCAAGAAAATCTACAAGTATACGAACAACACAATTTCATACCGAATATAAACCAAAACACATGTATTTCTCGTACCTTTATGTCAGCCCAAATAATTTCTATCACATTTCAAGACTTAGAGTTAAACAAAATTCATTGTGCTAATACCATAACCTGGAACTTCTCGGCTTCAAGGCTCGTGTCTATGTTTCTAGCAAAACATAGGTCGAACGCCGTCTGCGTGGGAGATTCTTATTGGTGTCCACTAATTCTGCCATTTTGTAAAATCTCGATATAGTTTAGAAATGAATGATAAATAAGTTAAATACTGATGAATATATATAGTAGTTCGGAGACCTAACAGATCAACGCACACTATAATATAAAGAATATTTTGTTACAACTAATTTGGAGAGTAAAAGATTTGCAGTTACACATTATAAGATATTTGCTATATATGATTATGTGGTATTGGTTAAAATGAAAATCAGTGAATTAAATCGATTGTTATTAGTTCCCTAAATCATGGTATAGTGTTATTTTGTATTTCAAAACTAAGAAAATCACTGAGGGAGAAAATATTTGTTGTAATCTATAATTTAGGGAAGAAGTTAAGATTACAAATCAAAATTTCAGGGAAGAATGTTCATTAGATTTGTAGGAAATATCATTTAATTGATTGCGATGTTTTATTGTTTTTTTTCCTCATATATAATCTTCCTAATATTAATATTAACCCAAAAATATTGCGTCTCGAGTAAATTTGAATATTAACGATTAATTAGATTTTGGAGTACATAATAGAAAGTTGCATATGATTGAGTCGTAATTGCATAAAGTAAATTTGATTATTAGTCTATATTGTTAATAGTTAAGTTATTATAAAATGCGTGTTATTTAATATTTGATAAATAAGGAAATCAAGCGACACTTCAAATACTTTTTTTTTGTCAACAAGAGAAAAACTAAAGGAACCTATTTTTACTAAACCAGCTTGGTGGCTCCGGTCCAACGTGGATTGAATATGACGGTCTTAGGCGGGCACTACGTGCAAGTCTATCTGCCATCAAATTTTTTGTGCGCGGTACATGGATGAGTTCAAAAGTTGTAAAGTACTCATTTCTTGCTTGGAACTCCTCTAAGTGTATCGAGAAAGCTGGTCATTCTTCTGGTTCCGACACTATCTTCATCAATTCTAAACAGTCTGTTGAAAATGTGATATGCTGATGTTTGTGATACTTCATGCATTCCATAGCCCATACCAGGGCTTCAAATTCTGCATGTAGTGGTGATAAACTGGCTCTGATATTCATTGCCTCCATCAAAACATTTACATCTCTCTCATAACCACTATACCATCCTTGTCCTGAAAACTGATCACCCTCTTTCCAAGATCCATCCACAAAACACCATTGCCCAGTGGGTATCCAATCAATTTCAGAGTTTCCTCCATCTAATGTTCCTGGTATTGATTCTTTTACCTCATTTAACTGCGCATCTCCCAATGTAGCAGATTCTGTTTCTGCCAATCTTAAGGTTTCCTGAGGGTTCCGGTCAATATGACTATAAACCATATCATTCCTACTCTTCTAAATATACCATATTAACCAGGGATAGATATTCATCTCCTTATCCGAGGGTAATCTCCAAAACAGATAATCCAAATTCGTATAAATAGATCTCGTAGGAAAAATCTCCGGGTTTGTCGGTATTTGGGACAATGCCCAAGTTTGAATTGCTGGTGGACATTCAAATAAGACGTGATTTATTGATTCTTCTTCTGCTCCACACCGAGCACAACGAGTGTCACATTTTATCCCTCTTCCCTTCAATTTTTTTCTACTGGTAAACAACATGATAATGCTTGCCATATAAAATGCCTTATCTTGGGTGAACATTTGACCTTCGACGAAAAAGCTTGAAGTTTTTTTGATACTTGGTTCCAAAATAGGAGTAGCTTCGCCGTTGTTATTGAAATCTCTCTCCAGATGATACCCCAAGTTCACCGTGTATTTTCCAGACTTCGTAGGAAACCATCCCAATGAGTCAGATCTATGAGTCCGGCTAAAAGGGATACTCAGGATCAAATCCACATCCTCTGGTACTATAACTGTCTCCAGTAGTTGTATATTCCACATCTTGTTAGGATGATCAATCAACTGGTCAACAGTCACCAACGTATGATAAGAATCCATTTTTTGAGTTGCTGGTCTCAGACGATAAGATGGTATCCACGGGTCATTCCATATTGAAACAGACTTCCCTGTTCCCACCCTTTTGATAAGTCTTTTTTTAACCAGAGGCCTAGACGATGTAATACTCCGCCATCCATATGATGCTTCAAAATCTTTTAATGAGGGAAATCGAGTCAATTCAAAATTAATAACTCAAGATATTGATTAATAACCAAATATAAAGTTAATATCCCCAATATTAAACACGAATCTCCCAAAATATTAATATGGTACGTGTAAATAACATGGGAGGTGGAATTGTGAAGACGTATTTTGATTATTATAAAGAGGGTTTTTCACCAATGGTTTTTAAAATAGAATGAGCTTATTTGAACAATAGATCTCGCTGATAAAAAAAAATTCACTAACATTGGATAAAATTTAACCATCTTAATAGTATTACAAAAGTACTTAACACAGTATCAAACACATGCATTGTTACATTCTAATCCGTTAACTTTCTTGATGGCCATTTTTTTAAACTTTGCAATTTCAGGAAGAGCACCGTCCATAATAACCTGAACATAATCACCAGCAAATGTTGCAATCCAATCACGTGTGAAATTAATGTTTATAAATAATCGGTGAATAATGAAGACTGTAACAACTAATATAAAACGTAAAAAAAATAGAGTCTCCACGTCATACCGTTTCTAAAAATAAGCTTAGCAAACCTCAAAATGCAAACAATAATGTAGTCATCATTATCCACATAAGATTTCTGAAAGTCTTTAATTTTCTTTTCGCCACCGAGCTCACAAAGCAAGCGACACTTCCTGGATGCTAAAAATTAATAACCAACTTATAATACACATACGAATATTTTGATATTAGAACAGATAAACACTAACCTAGCATTCACCAGATTAAAGGTTATGGGATCGCGAGACCAAGCAAGCAAATCATCAACTCGGCCAATTAAATCTATACAAATACACAGACAGAAAATAAATAAGCTTCATAGACCAAAAAAAATACAAAAATACACTATATCATTATCTTACATACCCACAGAATGAAGACGATCATGAGACTCATATTTTATGTGCTGAAAATCAACAAAATCATAGAAACTGCTTGTGCTTATTGAAGGAATTTTCTCAACATATGTTGTCCACTTCCACTTTATTTTGAATCGATGAGATGTCGGTTTAAAATCTCCAACAACATGAATTAGGTCAAAATCAGAAACAAATAGAAACTCCTTCAACCAAGACATCCAATGATTGGTCAATATAAAGATAGCAATTTATAATTCCATGTATCTTAGTTCTCTGTAACATTATCTTCGCATTTTAGAACAACCAAAACAAAGTAACTAAACAAATAAAATAATGTATTAAAGTTATATAAGAAAAATCTGCTCATTGATCATTATTAAACCGATTGTTCGTTTAACTCCTTAATTGATAATATATCTCCTCAATATTTTAACATGAATTCTCCATTCACTGATGTTTGAATTCATGGTAGACACATCTACAAACTTTGAACAAGACATCGAAACAATCTGCATAAAAGATAAACAGAAACACGAACATATTATATTGTCCTTCTCTTTGATCTTTATTGACTTCATGATTAATCTTCTTTGTGTGTGAATTGTAACCATGTTTCAGCTTCATTGACTTCATGCATTAAATCATCGAAAACAAAATTAGAATCATGTTAATTGTAAGAGAATAATAACTTATTGTTTGGCTTGGTATAAAAAAATAGCTGCAAATTCATCAAAACCAATTACTACTGTTAGGACTATGTTAATCAACACCTCATAGTTATCTATCATTTGGCTTGGTTTGTTACATACCTGTAAATTCAACAAAAGCACATAACAAAATTAGAAGGATGTTAATGGTTACTAATAAAAAGTTATCTCATCGTTTGGTTTGGAATGTTACAGAGCTACAAATGCATCAAAACAATATAACAATATTAGAACCATGTTGATTGTAAGAAAATAATTACCTGTCGTTTGGCTTTGAATTTTATATACCTGCAAAATTATCAAAACCACAAAAAATTAGAATTTTGTAAAGAAAAAAAAATGTTTCGAGATGTGGATGCAATGAGTCTGGTGAGGTTCTATTTATAAGGATCATCATATTTAGGGTTTCACTATGTTTTCGGAATCTTCTATTCGAAGATTAGTATATTCTGTGGATTTTTTTTTAATTTGATAATTATTGTCGATACTTATTAGTTGCTAAATTTTAGTTTGGACTTTATTTTGAATTTGAAAAGTAAGGAAATAAAATATGAATAAAATAAAAAAATTGTAATCTAAATTTATGGGAAAAAAGTTAGGATTACAATTCGAAAATTTAGTAAACCACATTTAATTTTAAAATTTGATTAATTGTCAAATTTTGGTTTTCTTAAATCAACAACTTTCCTAAACTAATTTTGAATTATTATTAATGTCAAAAATACTCTCGACCAATCAAAACATTTCATTAAAGACATGTCATCAATAACATCATAATTTTGATTGGTCAAGAATGATACACATCATCCAATTCAATAATTCACTTTGCAAATAATATATAATAGATAACTTAGTTAACAAATATAAGATTGAGGCTTTTATGTATTTTAATTTCCTTTTAATCACACACGCTAGATGTTATGAAAACTAATGGAAATCAAAAGTGTACTTGAGTACAAGATAGATTAATGCGTATAATAAAATTCTTCCTTGTGCAAAATGTTATAAGTTTTTACTTCGACCAAAAAGATAAGCTTTTACTTTACATATTTAAGAAAACATTTTGGGTCAAAATGAAATAAGACATAATACAAGGGTGGGCATATTAAAGTGCAAGTGCAATTTTCCCTTAAAAAAAATTGATGACTTGTCCGGGCCCACGCAACGCAAACAAGGTTTGATAAACGTGACGCTTGCTTATAAATGTATACACATTGACAGTGAATACTGCATTTATGTTTCTCTAATTTTCTTCAAAGTTCTCTTTTAAGTCATTTTATTACGTATAAATATGAATAAATCCCTGCACCATTCTTCTTGTCACTGAGTTTTCTTCTTTCTCCTCTTATAAGGTTTCGGAATCTGTACTTTCTCAATTTCTGTTTTATCCCTGTTCTCAGTTATATTTTGAAAAGGCTGATTGGATTTAATATATATTCAGTGATTCGTTACTGTATAATCTAAGGTTTGTTGAGGCTCATATCTAGCCTTAACATTTTCTTAACCAATTACTACACATGCTTTCTCATTTTTTACATTTTTATTGACTTGAAATTTGAGAGAAACATTCATCAACAGTATTACACTTGGCTTGTCTTCAGTATCCACTAGGATTTTGTGGAAAATAAGTAAAGACTAAAGACTAGTTGTCCTAAAGTTGGTAAATCAGAAACTTTATGAAAGTGTTCTGGTCCTCTAATTCACCAATCTTGGATCTTGGATCTTTTGTCTGATATATAGGAAGTAGGCTTTTAATTTTGCACAGCATGTGTTCTCTTTCATCTTTAGAACAGTAACGATTAAGTTTTATGTGGCTGTTCTTTAACCTTGATGTGAGATTGTTATTTGATGACAGGTTAAAATGGGAACTCGGCTCCAATCCTTCTTGCTCGTGTTCTTGCTTTCATGTCTAGTCCTTATATCCGCGGCCTCATCTGAGCAAAAAGGTGATGGCACACTTAAAATTAGATTGAAGAAGAGGAACCTAGACCGGGCCAACAGGCTAGCTTCTCAGCTTTTCTTGAAAAAACGAGGGTCTCCCAAAGATTATTTTCGTCTGAACGATGCAAATTCGGATATTGTTCCGCTGAAAAACTATTTGGATGCTCAATATTATGGTGAAATTACCATTGGTACTCCACCTCAGAAGTTTACTGCCATCTTTGATACCGGAAGCTCCAATCTTTGGATACCATCTACTAAATGCTACTTATCGGTACGCATTAGCCGTTAATTTTGTTCTTAGGAATGCATACTAAATATTTTTCTTCTTTTATCTCAAGAAAAGAAACAAATTTTTTTTTTCCAGCTTTCTTGTATTTTTCATTCCAAGTACAAGGCTAGCCACTCATCGACATACAGAAAGAACGGTTTGTTCTCTCTTTTCATCTTGTTATTTTAATTCTTGAGATTTGATACTTTGATAACTCTTCAAGAAAGGGATAACATTTAGCGTCGCCGGTCTTCTGATATGTTTTGACAATAAATGTTATTGACATTACAGGAAAACCTGCATCAATCCGATATGGAACAGGTGCCATTTCTGGTTACTTTAGCTATGATGATGTTAAAGTTGGTGATTTTGTTATCAAAGATCAGGTAAACCATATAATAATCTTGTGGTTTTGCTGTTCTTTTGTTTTTGTATCTTACTGCTACTTTTATATCACCACAGGAATTCATAGAGGCCACTAGTGAGCCTGGTATTACATTCTTGGTGGCCAAGTTTGATGGTATTCTAGGGTTGGGATTCAAAGAGATAGCTGTAGGAAATTCGACTCCGGTTTGGTATGAGAAGACTTCGTTATTTTATACATTTGATCCTTCATCTGATCAAAGACTTAACTTTACCATCTGAATTATATAGGTATAAAATGTTAGACAAAGGTGTGGTTAAGGAGCCGATTTTTTCGTTTTGGCTTAACCGTAACCAGCAAGATCCAGCTGGTGGTGAGCTTGTTTTTGGTGGAGTCGATCCTAAGCACTTCAAAGGAGAGCATACTTATGTTCCAGTGACACATAAAGGTTACTGGCAGTTCGACATGGGTGATCTCAACATTTCTGGCAAACCAACCGGTAAGTAAGCTTTTGAAATGTTTCAGTCTCGAAAGTGGATTGAGTCTTTTAGATATAATTTGACATATCTATTTCATTCAGGATATTGTGCTAAAGGTTGTTCTGCCATTGCTGATTCCGGAACTTCTCTGCTCACTGGTCCAACTGTGAGAGAAAGATTTTGTAGATTGTTGCACTAATCAACACCTGAAACATGCTAAATAGTTAGCTATACTTTCTTTCTGTATATCTAGACTGTCATCACAATGATCAATCATGCAATCGGAGCGGTAGGAGTCGCAAGCCAAGAGTGCAAAACTGTAGTAGGTCAATACGGAAAAAACATATTGGGTTCGCTTCTATCTCAGGTTGAACTTACTTCTCATACCAACACATTCACACTTACCTATTTATAAACAAATACAATCTGGAAATCAGTACTCTCTGCATCTATTGAGTTACAGGTGGATCCCAGGAAGGTATGCTCACAGATAGGACTCTGTGGTTATGATGGTACACACAGTGTGAGGTCAGTACATTACATAGCCCAGGAAAAAGGACATTTCTAGTCATTAGTTAGCAAACTTAAACTGATTCATGTTTTGCCTGCAGTATGGGGATTAAGTCAGTTGTAGATGATGGAACATCGGATCTTCTAAACGAAGCGATGTGCAGCGCCTGTGAAATGGCAGCCGTGTGGATGCATAGCGTATTGATTCAGAATGAAACACAAGAACGCATACTTACTTATGCTGCTGAGGTGAGTTTTGAGAGTCTTTCAAACCATGTTTTGGACATAAAACATGTTAAAACTCTAATCTTTGTGAAATTTTTTAGCTTTGTGACCACATACCAAACCCGAATCAACAATCATCAGTGGACTGTAAGAAGGTTTCGTCGATGCCTATAGTCACATTCACAATTGGTGGCAAAGGCTTTGATCTCTCCCCTCAAGATGTAACTACTCTCATCAGATTCTCCTTGAATATCACCTTACCAATATCATCACAAAGAGTTTAAACATAAAGTCTTTTCCATGGATCAGTATATATTCAAGATTGGGGATGGAGTTCAGGCTCAGTGCACCAGTGGTTTCACCGCCATGGATATTCCTCCACCTCGTGGACCTCTCTGGTATTTCTCATTTGTAAATCTAATCTACTATAACCAAAAAACTCAAAATGTGTTCTACCCTAAAAGTTTGTAATCGTGTGAAAATACAGGATCTTGGGTGATATGTTCATGGGGCCATACCATACTGTGTTTGATTACGGGAAAGCAAGAGTTGGATTTGCCAAAGCTGCCTAAAAATGATCTCTTATTTAATACCTTTTTCCATATGATGTTTGTGAATATGATTTAGACAAAATCTGAAATGGTTGTAATAAATTTAAAACATTGCTATCATCTTAAGACATATTCTTATTCGGTTTTATTTATTTATTTACTGTCTAGACTTGCTTTAACTTACAGGGAACAAACATTGTTGCTAGTACGAGGATTGAGTTCTTGCTCGATGTGTTACTTAGCCTTAGCCAAAGCCAGTGTCATTGACCTTGCTCGCAGAGTCAGGAAAATTCCCCTGAAAAACAAAAGAATAAGAATGTTAAGTTTTGATCATGGTTTGGTTTGTGGAAGCTGCAGCAAATATGAATCACTGTCTTACCAGAAGAATGCAACGAGGCTGTGCAAGATGACCCGGAAGTGCAGTGGGACATACTTGTAGTTCACCCATCCCACGATTGGGAAAAACTGTGATCAAAACAGTGGACATAAATATTGTAACACTTACCAAAACGTTGATAAAATCATCCGGCACTACTCTTTCTATCACTTACCGTCCATGCTGTAAGCTGGACTGTCGGGTAAGTCTTCTTGATCCTGTCTCTAACAAGATTCCAGGGAGTTCCTGTTTCAGTCAACATTGTATATCACAACTCTTGATATTATTTGAAGACAATTCGGGTTTTACAAATGGAGTAAGAAAAAAAAGTAACTTACTTTCTACGACTACTCCATAATAGACCATGAAAAGCAAATGGTTCAATGGTGACAATGTCAGTTGTTCCACGATTACCTTTTATGTTCCAAACAGATCAATTAGCATAAACCTTTAACATAAATACAAACCATTGGGAAATTATTGGAGATTTACCTTCTTTGCCACAGTCTTTGTGTCCTTCTTCCCTTGAAAAATCTTATCTAGAGTTGTATGAAAGAAATGCCCCGCTGGTCCAAGAAAGCCACCAGCAAATATCTGTTGGAGAAGGCGATGGAACTCAATGGTTTAAGAAAATCCATATTGAATTATTTAAAGAAGGCATCAAATGAAGCGAGGAGGATTAGCTTGAAAACAGAGTTCTTGATGAGAGAGATTCAAGCTTTACCATTTTGAGAAGAACCCTTCTTAGCTGAATCTTCTGTATGCCAGATAGTTTCTGTGAAACAACATCACTTACACCGGACAAAACTCCGGCAGTAATGGCCTGCAAATTACAGAGATATTGTTCAATCGAAAACAACATTATTGTCTCTCGATCAATCGAACGAAACCTAATTTCAACGAAATGTAAATCAAAATTTTATATTCTTTAAATTACAAAGAAGAAAAAGAGAACAAAGATCAACCTTTGTTCTTAGAGGATGTTGCTGGAGTTGTGACAAGTATCGTTGCAGAGTCGTCTTCTTCGCTGGCGATCCCATTTCTTAGATTCTTCTCTTTCGATTCTCTATAGTGTGCGTGTCTACTCAATTTCTACCGAATTTCAATAGCAAAACCGAACCGGCTCAATCCCGACAAACGACACAATCAAACAAACCGATACGGTTAACTTCGGTATAAGATTATTAAAGACTCGTTCTACGAGGATGGCGGGTAAAATTGGGAGGCTTTCGGTTTAGACCAAAACCGCCACAAGAGAATCTATCAGCGCCTAGGAGGCTAGGAATAATTGGTCTTTGGTCAAAATTCTTTTTTTTTTTTTTTTTTTTTTTTTTTTTTTTTTTTTTTTTTTTTGAAAAGAATGTTAAATTATATTCAAACCAAAAAAAACTGTTTTACATCATGATAATCATGTGTGACTTGAAGACAAAGAGATTATAGCTTTAAACATATGTTTTTAAGAACGAAACTGGAACCAAAGGCTCATGGCTTGAGCGTAGGCATGGTCTCCATTCAGTCTAATCGATGTTACTCGATTGCGGACGTTCTTGTCAATGGTTCGGGTCAGCTGAGTCGCCGGTAATGCTTTTTCTCCATGAATACGGTTGTTTCTTTCCCTCCATAGGTGGTACAAGGTGGCTTGGAGCACATATCTGAAGAGGAACGTCGTGAGTCGATCGAATGTTGGGGAATGAAGAAGCTCCACCAGTCTGTCCCACTGAGTAGTGTATTCCGTCCCCATCATTCTCTCTTTGGTCAAAATTCAATTCTCATTCTCTCTTTGGTCAATTCAATTCCTTTCGTTTTAATGCTTATCAACAAAAACTTATATATAGCTTGCATCATATCTCTCCCTTCATCATCATCTTCATCAAACACAATTACAAAACTTCATACAGAGTTTAAGAAACCAAACGTAAGCAAACCGATCACGAACCGGTTTCAACTGAGTGAAAGAAGAAATCAAATTAGTATTTCTTATTGTATACTTCAATGGCTTCATTGCAGGTTTGTGTTCTATCGTCTTCTTCTTCTTGTTCGAGACCTAAAGCCGCGGTCTCCATCCCGAAATTGCCGAAATTCAACGTCTCCGTTCCCAAAATACCGATAAAGAAGCAGACTTTATCGGTTAAAGAACCGAGCTTTGAGTTAGATGGGTTCATGGAAAGTTTTCCTCTTCCGTTGAAACAGAGGAGAGACTCTGATCCTATCCAAAGGGCACGCCTCAGTGCGGTTCTTGAAGCAGTTATGGATAGGATTGAAATGCACAATAATATCGGAGATCAGCGAAACAATTGGAACTCTCTATTGCTCAATTCCGTCAACATGATCACTCTCACCGCCACTTTGATGGCAGGAATAGCCTCGGTTAACGGTCATGGTGGAGATTCTGTGACGGCAGTGAAGATAGCTTCAACGGTTTTGCTAACCTCTGCCACAGGTATCGGTGCCTTGATGAGCAAGATTCAACCGTCGCAGCTCGCCGAAGAACAAAGGAATGCGACGAGGCTGTTCAAGAAGCTGAGAACCGAAATTGAAATGTTTCTAAGAGAAAACGAGGAAATCGACGAAGAAGATGTTAAGGAAGCGATGCAGAGAGTATTGTCTCTAGACAAAGCTTACCCTCTTCCTCTAATCGGAACAATGCTCGAGAAATTTCCCAAAGAGTTTAAACCGGCGACTTGGTGGCGTGAAAATAAGCAGCGACACCCTAAAACCGGTTTTGAGAACGGGTGGAGTCCAGAGCTGTAGATGGAGATGAGAGAAGTGGCTCATGTGGTTAAGAGCAGAGACGCCGAAGAGTATGAAAAATTAGGTAACGTGGCGTTAAAGCTGAACCGGTTCTTGGCTATCTCTGGACCAGTTTTAACCGGAGTTTCTGCAGTGAGCTCTGTTTGTATCGGTCAAGATTCTAGTTTAGCTGGAATTGTGGCGATGACTTGTGCTTCTTTAGCTGCTATTGTCAACACTTTGGAGCATGGTGGTCAAGTGGGAATGGTGTTTGAGATGTATAGAAACTCAGCCGGATTTTTCTCTCTGTTAGAACAAACGATGAAATCGACGGAGAAGAGAGAGAACGGACAAGTGTTTGAGACAAAAGTTGCGTTGACGCTAGGGAGAAGCTTGTCGGAACTGAGAGATCTTGCGAAGAAATCGAACCTCTCTCAGGTGAAGGCTAATGAATTCGCAAGCAAACTTTTCTAGTTTTTACAGAGATAACTTCCATTGATTTGTATACATGAATTCGTCCATTCTTTGATTTATTCGTGTCAAAAAATATATTTTACTTTTACAAAGAGATATATCTTATGATAGAACTTCAACGAGAATTTGGAATTAAGTTTTTTTTTTCATTGGGATTATTATTTATTCAACATACAACAAATATGAGAAATATTATAAAGCCGGAGAAACTGGAGACAAATCCAAAAACCTATTTAGAGCTTATGCTTTCTCCAAAAACTGGAGAAACAGGGTCTGCACACACCTACATGAATCCACCGCAAGAATCCCATCTCACTTATGCTTACCACACAAATCAAGGTCCACGCGCTTCGAATAGCAGAGCAGCCACCAATAGAGGAAGCTAAAACCACACCGAACCACGAATCAAACAACAACGAGCTTCAGCTTCGGAACACCATTGCAGTGATGATCGGACAGAAACCAGAGAAGGCGGCGGCGAGGAGAGACCAACGAAGATAAATGGAAACTGTAACACCCGTCCCTTCGATCCCAAGTCAACGACCCTTTGACTCTACGAGTCATAGTTCACAACCGCGAACCAGGTCATAACCCAAGGACCAACACGTAAATAACTGAAAAGGTTTTACTTTATTGAAATGAAAAGCCGAGTCTTACAAGAAAACCGGACCAACTGAAATAGCTTAACGAAAACGGAAGAACCGCATAAGTCTCAACGCATAAAAGACAGAAAGGAAAAGAAGAGAAGGTAAAATCCCGCTCCCAAAACGTAACACCACACCGTCCGTCTACCCCTGCAACGCTCCTGGGTTACCTGCAAAACAAACAACGAAGGAGGCCTGAGTAATTGGTTTTCACCAATACCCAGTGAGGGCGGATTCAAGGAATACCGCTATCTCTACTCTACACTAGCACAACATCAAGAAAAGAGTCCAAGACTAATAACATCTTGCACCCACGCCCGAAGGCACAAACAATACTACACCCACTCGTGCGTACACACTCATGAGCCCCTCTCTAGCCCGAAGGCTCACACAACCCGGCCCACCCGGTAACTTCCACGTCGGCCCGTCGGCCAGTAAACTTGGGGAGGCTCGCCAAGACCTCCCTTCCTACGATACAAGGGTCGCGTACCAAAACTCGTTATACGCGAGCCGCCAAGAAACACCCTTTCGGGGGACCTAAACAGTTCTAGCAAGCATAGCCTTCAAACACAAACAACATTTTCAGTTCAAATGATAACCTATGACTAAGTTCCGTTTTCGGTTTAAGTGACCACCTAGGTTCTAGGTTTTCATCCATCACATCAACGCAAATCAACAACTAGATCTACTCTACCTAGGAAGACACTATTAAGCGAGGATTCAATTCCTAACACGGCGACATAATAAAGAAGGAGATCACGTCCAGTCCTCACCTTAGTCTAGATCTGACGAACGGGAAGTAGATCTGGGATTCCTGCACACAGATCTAGGTTTAGAAGACAGATCTAGAGAAAAGAAGAGCAGATCTAGGGTTTTGTCCAACAGATCTGGACAAACGACGAAGATACGGTTCAGATCTACAACTTCTATCCATCAGAAGCATAGATCTTAAACAGATCTGAGAAAAAGAGAGAGATACGGTCCAGATCTACAACTTCTATCCATCAGAAGCATAGATCTGAAGCAGATCTGAGCGAGAGAGAGACGGAATGGAAGATACGGTTCAGATCTACGACTTCTACGGATCAGATCTGATCTAGAAGCATAGATCTGAAGCAGATCTGGGTTTAGAAGGGGAAAACGGAGCAGATCTGAGAATCCGGGGATCTCACCTTAAGAACGAGTAGATCGGAGGGCTCTACACTCAAACGAATCAAGAAGACGGCGATTCGGGGTGCGGGATCGGAAGCGGCGACGATCGGCGGTCTCCGGCGAAGATTCTGGCGACTCACGGCGGCGGCGGTCGGCGGAGCGGCGGCGGCGATCGGAGCTCCGGCGGTCGGCGGCGGTGGTCGGCGGTCGTCGGCGGTCGTCGGCTCCGGGCTGGTCAGCGGTGGCTGGCTGGCTCGGGGCTTCGGCAGAGCTTCGTTGCTTCGGGAAATGTGCAGAAATGAAGGGGATGCTCCTCTTTTTATAGGGGATTCTGCTAGGGCTTCCAGATCTGACGGGTTGGGCCTTGGGCTTCTGGCCCATTCCTTCCTTTTCTTTGGGCTCAAGCAAAGCCTTAAGGCCCTTTCCCCCTTTTTCTTTGGGCTCAAGTAACTCTTCTTGGGCCTTTCCTTTGGGCCCAAGTATGGGTATGTTACAATTCTCCCCCATCAATCTGGAATTCGTCCCCGAATTCGGCTCGGTGAACAACTCTGGATGGCTCAACTCAAACGGCTGCTCGGGTTCCCAGACATCATCCTGGATTCCGTCTCTCTCCCAACGAACCAAAACCATCTTGGTTCTCTTCCCGTTGAACTCTGATTCCCGACGATCCACCACTTGGACCGGTTTGCTCGTCACTGACCAGTTACGGTTGACATCTGATGGCGGCTTAGGTAGGATTAGTTCCGGTTCACGAACAACCTTCCGCAAAACAGACACATGGAACACGTTGTGAAAATCTGACAGCTCCTGTGGTAACTCTAATCTATACGCCACCGCACCAACTCTCTCGACAATCATGAATGGTCCCATATATCTAGGCCTCAACTTTTTCAGCTTGCGGTTGGGATCGTTGCCCTGGAACGTCCTCATCTTAAGGTACATTGCGTCTCCCACTGCAAACTCCAGATCCTTCCGATGCTTATCTGCATAATTCTTCTGACGGTCATGGGCCTGCTTTAATCTTTCTTTGAGTAGTTCCACTTGCTTGACTGTCTCTTGGATCATTTCTGGCTCTAAATCACGCCTCTCCCCCACCTCGGTCCAACATAGGGGGGTCCTGCTGGGTCGACCATATAGAGCCTCATATGGTGACATCCCTATGCTTGCGTGGTAACTGTTGTTGTAGACAAACTCGACCAAAGGTAGGAACTTAACCCAGTTCCCTTCCCAATCCAACACACATGCCCGAAGCATATCTTCCAGCGTTTGGATGGTCCGCTCAGACTGTCCATCGGTCTGCGGATGGTAAGCCGTACTGAGTGGTACCTTCGTACCCATTGCTTTCTGAAAAGCCTACCAGAATATAGAAGTAAACTTTGGATCTCTGTCTGACACAATACTGACTGGCGAACCGTGCTGCTTTACTATGCACTCCACATACTTCCGAGCGAGTGTCTCAGTCCCGTCTGTCTTCTTAATCGCGAGGAAGTGTGCAGACTTGGTGAGTCGGTCCACGATCACCCAAATCGCATCCTTCTTTCCCGTCGTCCTTGGTAATCCGGTAACGAAGTCCATGGTGACCATATCCCATTTCCATTCTGGTATGGACAGCCCTTGTAGTATCCCGCTGGGGACCTTCCTTTCTGCCTTGACCTGCTGGCAGTTCTGGCACTGGGAGATCCATTTCTCCACATCCCTTTTCATACCTTCCCAATGGTAGTAACGCTTCAGAGCGTAGTACATCTTAACGATTCCCGGGTGAATCGAGAACTGAGACTGGTGCGCTTGCTTCAGGATCTCCTTCCTTAACTCTTCAACTTGAGGTACACAGATTCGGTTTTTGAACATTACCATCCCATTGGCCGCCATGTGGTACCCGATTACCTGCTTCTCAACCATGGCCAATAGGGTTTGGTCCCGGGGTTGGGCTTCTTGGATCCTTCCCAGTAGATCAGCTTGATCCCAAACTCCCAATCCGGTGACGCTTTCTGTGACGTTAGTAACGCACAACTGTAGTTCTGACAGGGCTGCTGACAATTCCTGAACTTCCTTGTTCTCTGACACGACGATCTTTCTTCTGCTTAAAGCATCAGCTACCTGGTTGGCCTTTCCAGGGTGATACTCGATCTCCAAATCGTAGTCCGCTAATAGCTCCATCCATCGGCGCTGCCTCAAATTCAACTCTCCTTGTGTGAAGACGTACTTCAGGCTCTTATGGTCCGTGAATATCTGCACCTTCTCTCCGTACAGATAAGCACGCCATATCTTCAAAGCAAAAACCACTGCTGCTAGTTCCAAGTCGTGGGTGGGGTAGTTAACCTCGTGCTTCCTTAACTGCCTTGATGCATAGGCGATCACCTTCCCCTCCTGCATCAAGACACACCCAAGTCCAACTCCAGATGCGTCCGTGTAGACTACATACGGTATTCCCGGCCGCGGTAGTACTAACACTGGAGTCTGAGTCAACCGTTCCTTTTGTTGCTCAAAGCTCCAGGCACACTTGTCCGTCCACTCGAACTTGACGTCCTTACCGGTTAGGATCGTCAGAGGTTTAGCGATGCTGGCGAACCCTTCCACGAACTTCTTGTAGTATCCGGCTAGTCCCAAGAAACTGCGAACGTCGGTTGCATTCTCCGGCTTTGCCCACTTGGTGATGGAGGTGATCTTTTCCGGATCCACTGCTACACCAGATGCCGAGATCACATGGCCAAGGAATCCAATCTCCCTTTGCCAGAAGCTACACTTACTGAGCTTAGCGAACAACTGCTGCTTCCTGAGAGTATCTAAGACTATCCTGAGGTCCCACTCGTGTTGCTCCTTACTTCTCGAGTAGACCAGGATATCGTCAATGAAGACAATAACGTACTTGTCCAAGTACTCTCGGAAGACGTCATTCATCATCTTCATGAAGGCTGCTGGCGCGTTGGTTAACCCAAACGGCATTACCACGAACTCGTAGTGTCCATAGCGGGTCCGGAATGCCGTCTTCTTGATGTCCTCCTCTGCTATCCGGATTTGGTGGTACCCCGAGGCAAGATCGATCTTCGAGAACCAGGAGGCTCCCTGCAGTTGGTCCAACAACTCATCGATCCTTGGCAACGGGTACTTGTTCTTGATGGTCACCTTATTGAGGCCTCGGTAGTCGATGCAAAGTCTGAAACTCCCATCCTTCTTCTTGACAAACAACACTGGCGCTCCCCATAGCGAACTGCTCGGTCGGACAAATCCCTTCTCCAAAAGATCCTCTAGTTGCTTCTTCAACTCCACCATCTCTGCAGGCGCTAAACGATATGGAGCCCTTGACACAGGTGCCGTTCCGGGCTCTAACTCTATCGTGAAGGCATCATTCCATTCCGGTGGTGGCCCCTTCAACGGCGCGAATACGTCCTCGTATTCCGCGTCCACCGGAATGGTCTCCAAGCTTGGCGCTTACCCTTCCTTAGTCATGGAGATGGTCGCCAAATATGCCTCGTTTCCTCTGCTGATCAGCTCCTCTGCTTGGATCATGGATATGACCGATATCCCTGTCCGCGTTTTCATTCCCCGGAAGACGATCTCTCCTTCCGCCCGGGGTAAGGTGATGGTCGCCTTGGCGCAATCCATTACCGCCTGGTGACGCACCAACCAGTCCATGCCCAGAATAACCTCGTAGTAACCCAGCTCAAACCGTGCCATGTCTGTGGGCAGATCAACTCCGCCTATCGTTACTGGCACCTCTTCGAAGATCCCCGTGCCCGATACCTTCTCCGATCCGGCGGTCTCTACACTCATGATCCCGTCGATGAATTTGCCCTTAAAGGACCAAATTTTTGAGAACCGAGGACTCACGAAGCTGTGAGTAGCTCCCGAGTCAAACATGGTGTGGGCAGCTTTTCCCCCGACCACAACCGATCCTACACATTCACTATTCTAAGCTACTAGACTTTTGGGTATTACACTGCGACAATTCACACATCAAGTAAGATTTACGTACCCGCGATCGGTTCCACTCCTCTGGGGGCTGCTGCAGCATACACCCTAGGTTCCCCTGCTGGTGGCGGTGGTAGAGGCAGCATCCTGGCTCCTCCCTGCCCTCCCTGCTGTGGTGGTGGTGGCATCCCCGCTCCTTCTTGCCCTCCTGCTCCTCTCCGATTAGATGGATGGGTGCAGTACCTTG
This sequence comes from Orychophragmus violaceus, assembly GCA_030180135.1. Taxonomy (NCBI): domain Eukaryota; kingdom Viridiplantae; phylum Streptophyta; class Magnoliopsida; order Brassicales; family Brassicaceae; genus Orychophragmus; species Orychophragmus violaceus. The sequence goes on from CM058237.1 coordinate 83,517,267, forward strand.
CCATATGCCCCCCTTGACCACAGTTGTAACATTGTACCTGTGGGCAATCCCTACTGAAATGACCCGCTTGTCCGCACTGGAAGCATCCCCTGGGCGCTATTTGCTGCAACGGCTGCACTGGCAGTGGCTGTGCTCTCGGTGCCGGCGGCGCTTGCTGTGCAGGATGTGTTGGGGCTGCTGGTGCCGCAACATAAGCTGTATCCCAACTTCTCTTGACTCCCTTGTTGTGCCCGTTCTTCTGTTACTTCTGCTCTTCTTCCCAGTCCGTCTCAGTGTCGGCTGCCTTCTCGATTAGGTCGTTGATGTCGTAGTAGTCCCTCTGCTTGCAACGAACCTTGAGCTCAATCTTCAACCCCATGAGAAACTGGCGAATCAGCTCTCGCTCCGACAAATACCTCCCTGCAAATCTCCTCAAACGGTTGAACTCCTCCCCGTACTGCCGTACACTCCGGATTCCCTGGCGGAGGTTTCAGAACTCCCCCTCCAACCTGTCCATGGTCACCTCTGGGAAGTACTTCCGGTTGAATGCCTCACGAAAATCCTCCCATGTCATCTGACGTCTTTGGGCGCTCTCCTGCAGTCCTTCCCACCAAACCAGAGCATCATCCTTGAGATAGGAGGTCGCTATCTCCACACGGAACTCCATCGGGCACCTAGCAGTGTCCAAACTCCGCTCCAGCTTCCTTCTCCAGTTGTCTGCGGCAATGGCGCTGACACCTCCAGCAAAGTGGCCCATCTGCATCTCCCTTAGATGCTTCAACATGGTCCAGTAGGTCACTCCTGGCACCGCTCCTGGCACATGCGGTGGTGGTGGTGGCGGGTTCACCACTGGCTGCGGCTGAACGAATCCAAACCCCATTTGAGCGGCTTCTGCTCCCCCAGCAGCAAAGACGACTCCTCCTGGGGCGTTCACCGCTCCTCCCTGACCATTCCCAACTCCTCCTGGGGCTCCAGGCGCCCCGTTAACATTCATCGGTATCACTCCGGGTGCTCATGCTCCATTCCCTCCTGGTGCTCCTCCTGCCTCCGCGGCTATGGCAGCTTGTGCCTGCTGAAGCGCGGGCAGCTCTTGCAGAAGAGCGGCATCAACGGCTACCTGTCCAGCTACCAATACTGGTCCAGCTTGGTTTCCAACAGCCGGTCCCTGGGGTCCGTGCACACTGGTGGCACTGTGCGTCGAAGAAGCCGGCACTGGTGCATCTTGGTTACGACGAGCTGGCGGGGTTCTTCTCTTAGGCGGCATCTGTTGCAAAAGAAGGACGATTTGAGTCAGTTTAACGGCTGAACACTGAACTCACTTCCGGAGTGTATGTAAGGAGGAGATCGGAGTGGTGCTTCTAGTATCTAACTTTTCGGAAATCCCCATTTAGAAAGAATCGGAAAAAATTTGAAAACAGTTTTGAGAAATGATTTTTGAAATCCGAATATAAATACCCTACCTAACCAGGGCAGGACTGGTTAGGTTTTAACCTGGCTCTGATACCAAAATTGTAACACCCGTCCCTTCGATCCCAAGTCAACGACCCTTTGACTCCACGAGTCATAGTTCACAACCGCGAACCAGGTCATAACCCAAGGACCAACACGTAAATAACTGAAAAGGTTTTACTTTATTGAAATGAAAAGCCGAGTCTTACAAGAAAACCGGACCAACTGAAATAGCTTAACGAAAACGGAAGAACCGCATAAGTCTCAACGCATAAAAGACAGAAAGGAAAAGAAGAGAAGGTAAAATCCCGCTCCCAAAACGTAACACCACACCGTCCGTCTACCCCTGCAACGCTCCTGGGTTACCTGCAAAACAAACAACGAAGGAGGCCTGAGTAATTGGTTTTCACCAATACCCAGTGAGGGCGGATTCAAGGAATACCGCTATCTCTACTCTACACTAGCACAACATCAAGAAAAGAGTCCAAGACTAATAACATCTTGCACCCATGCCCGAAGGCACAAACAATACTACACCCACTCGTGCGTACACACTCATGAGCCCCTCTCTAGCCCGAAGGCTCACACAACCCGGCCCACCCGGTAACTTCCACGTCGGCCCGTCGGCCAGTAAACTTGGGGAGGCTCGCCAAGACCTCCCTTCCTACGATACAAGGGTCGCGTACCAAAACTCGTTATACGCGAGCCGCCAAGAAACACCCTTTCGGGGGACCTAAACAGTTCTAGCAAGCATAGCCTTCAAACACAAACAACATTTTCAGTTCAAATGATAACCTATGACTAAGTTCCGTTTTCGGTTTAAGTGACCACCTAGGTTCTAGGTTTTCATCCATCACATCAACGCAAATCAACAACTAGATCTACTCTACCTAGGAAGACACTATTAAGCGAGGATTCAATTCCTAACACGGCGACATAATAAAGAAGGAGATCACGTCCAGTCCTCACCTTAGTCTAGATCTGACGAACGGGAAGTAGATCTGGGATTCCTGCACACAGATCTAGGTTTAGAAGACAGATCTAGAGAAAAGAAGAGCAGATCTAGGGTTTTGTCCAACAGATCTGGACAAACGACGAAGATACGGTTCAGATCTACAACTTCTATCCATCAGAAGCATAGATCTTAAACAGATCTGAGAAAAAGAGAGAGATACGGTCCAGATCTACAACTTCTATCCATCAGAAGCATAGATCTGAAGCAGATCTGAGCGAGAGAGAGACGGAATGGAAGATACGGTTCAGATCTACGACTTCTACGGATCAGATCTGATCTAGAAGCATAGATCTGAAGCAGATCTGGGTTTAGAAGGGGAAAACGGAGCAGATCTGAGAATCCGGGGATCTCACCTTAAGAACGAGTAGATCGGAGGGCTCTACACTCAAACGAATCAAGAAGACGGCGACTCGGGGTGCGGGATCGGAAGCGGCGGCGATCGGCGGTCTCCGGCGAAGATCCGGCGACTCACGGCGGCGGCGGTCGGCGGAGCGGCGGCGGCGATCGGAGCTCCGGCAATCGGCGGCGGTGGTCGGCGGTCGTCGGCGGTCGGCGGTCGTCGGCTCCGGGCTGGTCGGCGGTGTCTGGCTGGCTCAGGGCTTCGGCAGAGCTTCGTTGCTTCGGGAAATGTGCAGAAATGAAGGGGCTGCTCCTCTTTTTATAGGGGATTCTGCTAGGGCTTCCAGATCTGACGGGTTGGGCCTTGGGCTTCTAGCCCATTCCTTCCTTTTCTTTGGGATCAAGCAAAGCCTTAAGACCCTTTCCCCCTTTTTCTTTGGGCTCAAGTAACTCTTCTTGGGCCTTTCCTTTGGGCCCAAGTATGGATATGTTACAGAAACGAACAAAACAAACGCCGAAGAATTGTCGGAGGAGCTAAGGACCAGAAGGAGATGATTGCCGAGGAGATATCTACACCATTGAGGACCACTCCCCGGTTCCGGCAGTGAACGCCGACCACCGAGGAGTACATAGATCAGGGGAAAAAGGCCGCCGCAAATACCTCATATAACGTTCCCGAGAGAAAGCAATTTACAGCGAACTGATGGTGTGTGGGTAGTTATGTTTGATATATAATATTTATTTGGAATAAGTTTAAGCTGTTAGAAAGTTGGCATTTTAACAAACCGAAATCATCAAACTGAATCCAAAACGAGACAACCGAACCATAATCTAATATAAACTAATTGGTACTAAATTTTCACACTTAAAAATTGAATCGAAGGCGAGTTTAATCAAATTTACAATACATTATTTTGCTTAAAATACACAGAAGATGATTTTAATTTAATGGATTAAGAATATTTTTTTCCTAAACCAAAACTAATCTAAACCAAACTGTAATAATTCGGTGACAGGATTTAAAATATTCATAAGAATTTTCTTGTATCTTACCGTATAGCAACTGCAATTTTTGTCTTGAATGCATATGAGGTTATTTGTGTCCTAAGAAACTTATGTAACATGAAACTCTCAAGGGAAAGATAAAGTGGAAGATTCATTGAGGATACAACACAGAAATCGAAACCTCGTCCATCATATGCAAAAAGTTATTTCCTTATGCACTACTCATTTGCAAACATACAACCTTGTCTTTGTAGTTTTAAGAGTATCAATCCACTTGAGTGATCAAACAAACTAATTAAAAAACAAAAAATGACTTAATCAAAGTGCAAATGATTCACAGACTGTCTAACGATTATTGCGGGAAATCTAAACCGAATATGAAAACTAAGCATGGCCAGAAACGATGCAAAACCTTTCACTAAAAATAGAGTAAATCATATATTGAAAAAGGGATAAAACACTTGATAAAACAAGAAATTCCTTGGGTTGAGATTATTGACTCGGATGATCGAATACTAATTTAAGATGCAAATTAACATATTCTGGCTCCACCCTCGCAACAGTCGGTTGCGATTACCCCTCCAGATCGAGTAATTGCCCCATCTCCCATCATTACCACCACTGATGCAACTTGGAAGGTGTATCCATCAAGAGGGCTCGCTTGCAATCTCCTTCGCTTCCTCGGCCGTGACGATGGGATCAGCCCTCATGGCAGAAACATTAGGTGTCCAATCAGCCATGTCTTCATCTTTGGATAGCGGATTTAGAAGGATATAAGTCAGCTCAGTGTCACGGACTGATTTCTCACAATCGGTCAGTGCGGCCTTAGCTCCTTTCTGCCCCTCGCAGTAGCTAAGTCAGCTTTGCTCTGAAATAGGACTTCGGTCCTTAGAGAGAGAAACTCACGAAATTTGTAGAGAGAGAGTGTTTAGAATAAAGAACTTGTATTGCTTAATGCTTGGATGATTTACAAGTGAGGCTCACACCTCCTTATATACAAGTTTCCACAAAGATCCAACGGTGGAGATTAATCTAATCTAAGGGCTAAGATTAATCCTCTAGGTTCTTCCACACTCTTCCACACTTTTCTACAAATATCTACAATAATCTAAGATACTCTCCAAGCTTCTAGAGGTTGGGCCAATGATCTTGGGTTTGTAGTATCTTGGATCTTCTCTTGGACACGGCCCATTACCATCAAGTAAACTCATGGGCAAGTTAGCCAAAATTGGGCAGTGACATCCTCCCCCACTTATTGCGGAGACGTCCTCGTCGCCGTGTACTCTTTCAGCTTCTCGCGGAACTGCCACAAGTCATCCTCGGGTTCCCAAGTGGCTTCTGACTCCGACAATCCCTTCCACTTGATCAAGAAGTGAGTTTGACGCGGAACGCCTCGCTTCCTAACTTCTTTCTTCCCGAGCACTTCCCCAATCTCCTTATCATAGGATTTCGTCATGATGAGTGGTGCTCGGTTTGATTCTCCCCGACTTTGATCCTCTTCATCCCGGTGGTAAGACTTCAGCATACTCACGTGGAACACCGGGTGGATCTTCAGCGTATCTGGCAAGTCAAGCCAGTAGGACACCTTTCCAACCTTCGCAATCACTTCGAAGGGTCCTTCATATCTCCGGTCTAGGCCCTTGTGCAAGCTCCGAAGTGCCTTGAATTGTTGAGGCAGAAGCTTCACAAAGACCAAGTCTCCCACAAGCGTCTCTTCTCGTCCGCCCATTTCTTCATCCGCTTCCGAGACTTTTCCAAGCATACTCGGGCCAGATCAGCATGCTCCTCCCATGCTTTGACCATCTTCATCGCTCCCGGACTCTTCCCTTACGAACCGGGGTTTGCCAACGTATGCGGGGTCAAAGGCTGTTTCCCCGTTGCTAGCTCGAATGGACTCCGACCAGTGATAGGTGTATAGTTTTATCCCTATTCTACTGCAAGTGCACAGTTAATGCAATCGTAGTATATAAGGTATCGAATCCCACGAGGACTCTCAGTCACACAATAGATTATTAGTAGTTCAGATTAAATTAAGCGAAGCAGATGTGAAAACAGTAAACGAAATAGCAAAGCAAATCAAGTGAGTTTGTAAGCAAGAAAGCGAAGCGTTAGGTTTCAGGAGTTCTCAGGAAATCAGGAACGCAAGCAATCAATCTATCTAGATCTAATCAATAACTGTTCTAGAACTCAAACACTGATATAGAATTAACCAAATTCCTTTGCGATAATTCTCTAAGTCTAAGTGCAGCAAACCAAACTTTCGTTTGCGAGAACTAACAGATTAAACTAGCATTAATTCCAAGTTTGATATGTTCACAATTAACCTGAACCAAACTTCCGTTTGCGAACAGTTTAATTGCTCATCTAAGTTCTTTCTAGTTAAATTAACCAACTTCCGCTGAATTAATCAACCTAACATCATAACTCTGATTAGCTACTTCAGATTAAGCATTAAGAACAACTTAGATAAAGAACTAGCAGATATGAATCTCTACAGATTAATTAAACTATAATTCTCTGAAATCCTTAATGAGAATCCTTCAACCTAACAGGTGATCTACTCAGACATATTCATCGAGACAGAAGATATCATAAGTAGAAAACCAAATATCATATAATAAAATAAGAACTGGGGTTCAAAATCATGTCTCTTTCGAGAACAAAACCAGCCCCTAAAATCTCCTAAGAGAATAAAACTTAGTTATGAAGCATAGCCTAAACAATGGCTCAAAAACTCTATTTATAACCTAAAACACAAATTGGGGCTTCTTTGTAAATATCAGGAACTTCTGGGCAAAACTGCAATTTCATCATTCTTCATTAAACCGTCGTTTGGCCCATCTCGCTGGTGCATCGATCGATGCCATAAGTGTGACGATCGTTGCATCTCGGAAATATCAACAGTGAACTCTATCTCTCGGCCAATTACTCCAATTAGCTCCAGAAAGTGCCAAAATCACCAAATATGCTCCAAATGTGCTTGTACCTAATAAACACTTGAAAAGACTCTAAAACATAGTAAAAGACTCGATAAATAACACATATACCATGGTTAAAATCCCTAAAATCCATGGTATATCAACTCCCCCACACTTAGCTCTTGCTTGTCCTCAAGCAAGACAAAAAACTAAATGTAGTCAAGAGATTTGAAAACTCTTCAGAAACTCATTTCATCCTAGAAGCTACAATACTCAGATTCCCCTTAGTAAACCACTGAAAGAATCAATCACAGGATATCAAGACCAACATGTACTTCCCCCACACTTAGCAACTGTCCTAGGTAAACTCCACAATCACATTCAAGCATTCAAATTCTCCCTACTGACTTCTGCAAGTATTTAATGTTGGGAATGTCCTGAAATCTACCGTACTATCTCTAGAAAGTATGATAAGTGTCGAGATCAGACATAAGTCATAAATACTGGGTGATCATGATGACTTGCTAGAGCCCGCTCATGATCTATAAGTTTAGGACTTATAACCAGTATTGTATGATCCCTAAGGGTCACACACCATAGCTAACGGGAAAGTTAACAAGGAATTAATACGGTAAGATGCAAGGCATTTACTGTATTTGTACAGAGAATTGGGCCAGACAAAAGACAGTCTTTTGTCTGATTTGGGCCTTGGGCCCAAAAGCCTAATGAGCTATTAGTTTAATTACTTGGGCCCATATAAGGAAGAGGAGGCGCCAGAAAACCCTAAGGCTTCTTGACCCTGCGATTTTTCTGAGCACCAGAGCCGTCCTCTCTCTCTGTTGATTCCTAGCTTGGTCTAGCAGCCTGATCCAATAGCTTGTAAGAGTGTGGATACCTAGGAGGAGCCGGTTTCTATCAGCTCTTGCAGATCTCTTCATTCCTTTGATCAATCCGCTGCAATCACAAGGTAATGAATCTGATCTGTCTATGATTCAACTGCAAATCACCTAGATCCTAGTTAATTATGTGCTAGGATGTAACCTGACAATTACACCATGAACACACATAATCCTACAGTGGTATCAGAGCCTAGGTCATTAGGTTTTTGCCTTTTGGATCATACTAGGTTGTTTATTAGTTTGATGAATCGATTTTAATGAATAAAATTGATTGAAACTTGGAAAACCTAGAAATAAGAAAAGCTTATTGATTAAAGTTGACTTTGTATCAATCGCATGTTATTTTTTTTTCTTGATCGTGATTTGACAATCACAAGCGAATTGGACAAAGTCAAAAAATCACTTATTGAATTAATGTATAAGAATCGATTTGTTCATGAGTTGAATTGGAAAGTCAAATCGTTTTTTTTTTTGTCTTTAGTGCTTGGTATGAATCGCTTTTGACTTTGTTCAATCATAAGTGAATTGATTGTTAATGGCATGATACGATTTGGTTAATGATCAAAAGAAATCGATTTGTTTAATTTGAATGTCAAAAATCGTTTTTGTCTTCTTGTTAATAGCATGATACGATTTGTTAAGATATTGTTAAGAATCGATTATGAATTTGAAAAGGACAAAATCATGTTGACTTTGCTTTATTATAAATAAACAATTTGTTTGATAATTATGGTTTAAGCGGTTAACCCAAAATCGCGGTTTGCTGGAAATTATTTAATGCAATTGGTATTATTTAATTTCTGGTTAAACCGGATTTAAATTCAAAAAAAAATTGAATTTTAACCTAAACCGAAGGCTGGTCTAAGTTTGATTTGGTTGGACCAAATAATTTAGAGCTGGTCTGGTTTAGTAAATAACCAGTTGGATTTAGTAGTTAATTTGGTCTTGGACCAGAATTAATGAACCGACTCGGTTATGTCAAATTATTGGGCCAATTGGAATTCTGTGGTCTTGGGCCAAGAATTGGGCCTATAATTTGTGACCCAACCGAAAACTTTAATAAAATATTAAATTAGAAATTTCTATTTTAGTATGTTTCTAAATTTAGAAAGTTTCTAAAATAAGCATGTTTCCGATTTAGAAAGTTTCTAAAAATAGTAGGTTTCCCTAAATAGAAAGTTTCCATATTTAGTAAGTTACCTGAAATGGAAAGTTTCCCAAAATAGTAATCTTCTATTTTTGGGAGGAAATCTATTGAAACCTGAAATCCTCAAAAACAATATCAAGCTTGGATGTCTTGCCCAATCTTGTTAGCTACTTAACGCTTATTCAATTACATATATGGCTTACAGTGTGAGGTGTCTGTTTTTGCGTAAGTAAAGTAGTATATAGTCACTAATTTCATTGGGAGTCCCAGACCTTAGTGATTATTTGGCTGTAAGAGATTGGTTTCCTTGACTGGGACATCGGGAGTCCCGGGCCTTGAGACATCTGGTGTATTGGGCCTTGGGCCCAATTCACAACCGAGAGTTATTGGATATAACTAGCTGTGTGTATGCTTACCAAGTAAAACTACTTCTGGGTGACGGCCAGTGGCCCACTTTGGATTTAGCTGAACATGGGTCTCGGAATCATTGCATTCTTATGAGGTTAAACAAAGAAATTTTGAATGCAATGCGAGTTTTCTTATAAGTTATTAAGATTACTCTTTTATGAACTAAATAACTAAAACTCTATTTATCTCTAAATTTCAGTTATGACTAGCACAAACAATCAAAACACTTTCTCGATCCGGTCTGTCCTTGAGATGGACAAACTGAACGGATCAAATTTCTTGACTTGGTCGCGGAACCTGAGGCTAGTCCTCAGGCAGGAGAGAAAGGACTATGTCCTTGAGAGAGCTCTCCCCGAGAGGATCGGATCCAATGCCACTCATGCAGTATATGATGCTTGGAATAAGCATTATAATGATGCGGTAGATGTGCGTGGTCTGATATTGGCTACCATGGACTCAGATTTGCGGAAGCAATATGAGAACATGGAGTCGCCAATAGAGATGATCAGCAGCCTGAAATTGAAATTTCAGGAGCAGGTAAGAGTGGAGAGATACCAGTTGGTTAAGTCTCTCACTAGCTGCAAGCTACCAAATGATCATCCAGTGAGTCCTCATGTCAGTAAAATGATGGGTTACATTGATAACCTGAGGAAACTGGATTATCCAGTTAGCCAAGAACTGGCAACTGAGATCATTCTGCAGTCACTGCCGTCAAGCTATGATAAGTTCAAAAGGAACTATATCAAGAAAGGCTTAACGAAGACGCTGACTGAACTGCATGATATGCTCAAGACAGTTGAGCCAAACGTGAAGAGTACCCTGTATAATCTCATAAAGGAGAAGGGTAGGTTTACTAAACCTAATGCTGACAAGGGTGAAGACAAAGTTGTCCAGATTTTGAATCATGGCAAGCGTGTGTCTTCTGAGCCCGAGTCAGATACCTCTTACGTTGGTAAGTGCTGCTACTGTAAAGAGACTGGGCATTGGAAGAGAGATTGCATTAAATTCATGGAAGATTATGAGGAATTGAAGTTGATGTATGAGACTACTTCCTCAGGTATTCATGTTATTACTTCAAGTTCTACCTTATAGATATTGGATACTGGTTGTGGCACTGATATTTGTTATAATATGCAGAGCCTGAGCAACAGTAGAACGTTGAAGGAAGGACAAGTGGAACTGCATGTCTGGAAGGAGCTATGAATGCTGCCTCAGCCATAGGGTTTTCACTTGAAGATGCCTTTGAGGCTTGGTTTTGTATTAAGTAATTGCTACAATGTACCTGCTTTAAGCAGAGTTGTCTTTCATTTTCTTGTAAGAATTTGAATGTTTTCATTTTGATAAAAGACAAGTTTTGTTCTTTTGATCTCAATGAAATATTAATTGTAGCACCCTATTCAAGGAATGGGTTTTATATCTTAAACCAAAGAGTGCCTAAATGTAACATAAATACCGAATTGGTTTAAATCTGATGAATTAAACCTGATTTTTCTTGGCGTAAATGTTTTGGTCACATAGAGTGAGTCGGATTCAAAAATCCCATAGTTATGGACTTTTGGGCTCATTTGATCGGATATCTTATGAGACTTGAATTCTGCTTACTGGACCAAAAGACAAAGGGCCCATCTTAGCCGAACTAGAGAAAGGCCCAAAGGCTTATTGGACCTTGAACATACTCATGTATGTGGCCCGATGAGCAGTAATGCCAGAGAAAATTTCCTGTACTTCATTATATTTACTGATTACTTCAGTGAGTATGACTGTGTTCATTTGATGAGACACGAGTCGGAATTCTTTGAAATGGTCGAAAGAGTTCCAGAATGAGGTATAGAATCTGAGTGACAGAAGTATTGAGACTCTGGATTAGATCACGAGTGAGAATACTTAAGTCATTGATGGTGTGATCATCTGAATGAGTGTGAAGTCGTTTCACAACTCATTTCTCCTGAAAACCTTGAGGTGTTTCTGTGAGAAAGAATCAGATCTTATTAGAAATGATTAAAGATGAGTCACACGAATCTTCCATGATATTCTTTAAGAATAACGCTCTAGAAATATCTAAGTTTACGATGAAATAGTTCCACCAATATCAGTTGAAAGACACCACATAAATGTGGACTGGAAATGATCCAATTTCGTCTTTACTGAGTATTTGTAGTTGTGCTACTTCGCTGGTTGTCCTAGGGAAACCAAGGCTTGTTATTTTTTACGTCCATTCCGAAAACAAGTTAGGTTGTTCGGAATTCTGTTTTCTAAAAGGAAAGTTACTTTCCAAGAAGAACAGTGGGAGTAAAAGTATAACTCGAAGAAATTCGAGAAATACAGGAGGCTGCTCAACCTGTTGAGGGAGAGCAGCGGATAGATTTACAGATTTCTGTAGAATCTACACCTGTAGAGCCTGAAGTTCGCAGATCTGATGAGTCACTAATCCGAGAGTGATTTCTCGTGATTAATTGCCATGATCTGATGATCATTGAAAGTGACGAACCTGCGAAATTCACAGAAGCGAAAGTGAGCCCGAACTCCGAAAAATTATACTGTATGTAAGTTAGCTTCATCGATCCATTCATGGATAGAAGCAAGCATATCGGAGTTGGAATCTTCGTTCTGTTGAAGTAGTCAAGGTTTTGACTTGAACAGGAACGAAGTGGAACTGTGCGTTTACTAATAGATAAGTGGGAGCGATGTTGCATTTCTCATAGTGTATGTCGATGACATACTGATTCTCGGAAATAACGTTCCAATGCTGCAGTCGGTAAAGGACTGGCTTGGGAGTTGGTTTTATGATTGATATGGGTATAGCCACGTAAGTTCTTGGATTTTGGATCTAAAGATAGAGATCCAAAAGAGCTGATAGGACAAAGTCAGGATTCTTATATTGACAAAGTCCTACACGTTTTCAGCATTCCAAGAAGGGTTTTATGCCAATGTCACATGGCATTACGTTAAGCAAGAAACAGTGTCCTATGATAACTGCTGAGCTTGAATGCATGGATGAGATTCCATATGCGTCGGCAATTGGATCTATCATGTATGCCATGACACGTACTTGTTTTGATGATGCTTTAATGTTAAGCAAGACAAGTAAAGACCAGTCAAATCCAGCAAAGAATCACTGGATAGACGTAATGAATATCCTCAAGTATTTGGAAAATACTTAGGATAAGTTCTTGATTTACGGAGAAAGTGAGGTGCTACAAGTCGGTAGAGTCTGAAAGGCAAGTTACCAACAGACAAAGATGATTTCCGGTCACAGTCCGGTTATATCTTGTGTCTGTCTGGCGGTGCAAGGCACTGTTGCTGACTCCATGACTTAAGCTGAACATTTCGCAGCTTGGGTAGCGGCGAAAGAGGTTGTTTGGAAAGAAAAGTTCATCACTGAACTTGATGTGATTCCCAGCATAGATGAGACTAGCTGCACATCAGAGGTCCAAACACCTTGAGGGTAGGTATAACCTATTCCGTGAGATAAATGACAGAGGTGTTAAGTAGATCAGCAAGTTTCAACGAATGAGAACGTTGCTAATCTATTAACGAAGCCACTCCTTAGGCCTAAGCACGAGTCGCGGACTGTAGCTGTAGGATAAGTGAAATTAAGATGAAGTCTTAATTTCAGTGGGAGTTTGTAAAGGGCTTTATTTAGTTGTTTTGAAAGGTTCATGTAAACATAATATTTTATGTTTATGAAATTTATGATTTCTGGATTATTTTAACTGTGATATAAATAATCGTTCCAAAATGATTCATGTCATTATATATGGGCCATCGAAGTACATGAGTAGACTTGATCCTGAAACCCCATATTTGACAAAATGACATAAATCATAGTGTCCATAGTCGAAGGTTGTTGAAATTGGAACACCAACAACCACTTGAGACTAGATTGTGTTGAGACTTATGACCAAGTTTCGAGGGGTCATAGATGCGCGGCATCAAAGTCGACACATAGGTATATGTAGGGGAGCATATGACCGGACATGGCCCGCTGATGAGAACTCTACAAGATATTAATATCTGTGTCATAAGAGGTTCTCATATACGACTATAGAGTATAGTCCTTAGACCTGAGTTTGCATGCATGTGGCTGCACATGGAGTGATGCGCTTTGATCATTGTCTAACGCTGTTTCGTAACTGGGAGCTATAAGGACCTTGGTTGGGTGTATTATAAAGTGTGTAGTTCACAGTGATGGAACAAGATGGGATTTGTCCCTGCCGTTTAACGGAGGTAATATCTCTAGGCCAATCGGAGACTTGATAGCTGGTAAGAGAGTGGCCACTCCCAAACGGACTTGCCCAAGTCGTTTGCATTGTCAGTATCAAATCTGGTCCGATGAACATGGTCTGGCTATATAAGGATGACACGCATCTTGCCTTATGCCAGATCGAGATATTGAGACAAAAGGATTAGGGAATGTAGGATTCCAGTACAAGTGGGAGATTGTTGGGAATGTCCTGAAATCTACCGTACTATCTCTAGAAAGTATGATAAGTGTCGAGATCAGACATAAGTCATAAATACTGAGTGATCATGATGACTTGCTAGAGCCCGCTCATGATCTATAAGTTTAGGACTTATAACCAGTATTGTATGATCCCTAAGGGTCACACACCATAGCTAACGGGAAAGTTAACAAGGAATTAATACGGTAAGATGCAAGGCATTTACTGTATTTGTACAGAGAATTGGGCCAGAAAAAAGACAGTCTTTTGTCTGATTTGGGCCTTGGGCCCAAAAGCCTAATGAGCCATTAGTTTAATTACTTGGGCCCATATAAGGAAGAGGAGGCGCCAGAAAACCCTAAGGCTTCTTGACCCTGCGATTTTTCTGAGCACCAGAGCCGTCCTCTCTCTCTGTTGATTCCTAGCTTGGTCTAGCAGCCTGATCCAATAGCTTGTAAGAGTGTGGATACCTAGGAGGAGCCGGTTTCTATCAGCTCTTGCAGATCTCTTCATTCCTTTGATCAATCCGCTGCAATCACAAGGTAATGAATCTGATCTGTCTATGATTCAACTGCAAATCACCTAGATCCTAGTTAATTATGTGCTAGGATGTAACCTGACAATTACACCATGAACACACATAATCCTACATTTAAGTGCGGTCTCACCTAAGGAGTATCGATCAAAGGGCACATGGATTCTTACCTTATCAGCTCTAGACCACCATACTACCTTTCTCTAGTCCCTTTCTTCTCTTTCCCTTCTTTAACAACTGATTTTTCCCCACTGGGTATCATTTTATTTTTTTTATCAGTGTTCTTCCCGTTATGGGGTGTACTTTGGACACATTCCATGGATCACATGAGAGATAATAGTGTTTGCTACTATTCCCATGACCACTTCGGAGTTACTAACTCATCCTTAGTTTATTATTATTATTTTTTTTTTTACTTTATAGAAGGGGAGAAGGGAACTTAATAGGATAGGTTGACAGGCTGTGTCAGAACTAACAAGGGAATCCGACACAAAGTATACCAAGCCCTTAGGTGAGAAATCTAAGTCAGTATTAAGTTGAAGTCAGCAAAGGATCCTCTGATACCTGAAGTGATGTGGGTGTTCCCAGTAGGTTGATCTGTGATGGGGTTTTCTAATAGTCAGAGATAGATCCTGCAACTTCATCCCAATAGTTACTTAAGTTCCTGCAAGTCTTGTAAATCTTCTCAGAAAATCATAGTTTCTTACTTAAACAATTTTGACTCAATAAAACAAAAATTTTGTTGAAAAACGGACTGACTCTTAAGAAAACAGAAAACAAAAGTCAGTAGCACCTCCCCCACACTTAAGACACACTGTCCCCAGCAGTGTCAAGCGAAGGGTTGGTAAAAATAAAGAAAACAAATTGTTAATGGATGTTTTAGTTCTGTCGGGATTACCTCTGTCGCTCAAGCATCGATCGTTGCACTAGGTGCACCGACCGTTGCTGTGGAAGCTGTGGCTCGCTTCTTGCGGGGTTGCCGTTGAGACGCCATCTGCAAAAACAGAGTTCAAACATTTATAAGTCTCGGCAAAATTTCACTGTGAAATCGCGAAGCATCGACCGTTGCATCTAAGGCATCGATCATTGCAAGGCGATTTCGTTGTATTGAACATTTCCCAAAATCGCAAAGCAACGACCGTTGCTCGAGAGCAACGACCGTTGCAAGGCGATTCTGCCGCAAACAAATCATCAAAATCAGTCAAATCCAAGCCACATTGTCTCAAATCAGTTCAAAATCCTAACCCATCACCCTAAATCGATCTAATCATGCATACAACATCAATTTTCAGTTCAAAAATCAACAACCCTAAAATCTCAAAATCCAATCCGAAAATTCGAAAATAGAAGAACATTACCTTGATTTCTTGAGATAAGGGTTGGGGAAATGGATTGGGAGCGTAAAAATAAGTAAATAGCACTTGGAAACAAGAAATTTGATGAAGAAAAGATGATTTTTGGGCGGAGGTTCTCGGTGTGTCGACCAAAAGAAATGGAGAAGAAGGAGAGAAAATAGGGTTTAAGGTAACTTACCTTGGTCGTGGGTGCAACGATCGTTGCTTTAGGGGCAACGATCGATGCTGGGTGAACCAGATTGATTCCGGTTTAGCTCAACGTACCTTAATTTTCGATTTGAACCAATTGCAACGACCGTTGCACATGTGAGCAACGATCGTCACACATCTCCAGACTTGTGTTCTGTATCTAAAAACTAACAAACAAATAAAAACGTGAAATCCTAAGAAAAACGCCAAAAATGAAGAGAAAAAATAATTAAACCTAGCAGTGGGTTGCCTCCCACTCAGCGCTTGTTTCAAGTCATTAGCTTTACTTTTTGGAAAGGGGTCAGACTCATGGAGGTTTCAACAGAGACTTTGAGTGTCTCTGTGAATGCCTTATCATCCATGGTGGTGTGTAAGCAGTAGCAGCATGATGTCGTCCAAGGAACGTCGGGAGGAATGTAGGGTGAGATTGACACTTGGGTGTTTTAACGCTCTTTCCTGCATTCAAAACAGTGGAGTCAGGAGGTTTAAACTTAGAGGATTTATGCTTTACCTTTGGCAAAGATTTGATGTTCGGAGCCTTCTGTTTATGAGTGGTTTTAGGCCTTGAAGATGTTAGAATAGGCTCTTGTGGAACCACCATCTTCTTGTCAACCACCACTGTGCACTGAACCACATCTTTGGACTTAACGGGAGCTTTCGGGAATGGTAATGGAGGTTTGTAGGTTCTTTCCTTAGCAGGTCTTTGAGATATGAGCGAAAATGGCTCCTTTCGAGGTGCAACGATCGGTGCATGTGATGCAACGATCGATGCTGACGTCTCAGCTCGGGTTTCAACTACAGTCTCGGGTTTATCCGCTTCTTGGTCCATTCCAGCCATCTCAGACTCAAATTTCTCTCCTTGGCATGGTCCCGCTTCAATCTGAACTATCCAAGTCAAGAGATCCATGTCAATCTCTGTTGAGTCAGGTGCATCGAAGCTTTCAAACTCAGGTAATTCAACATCAAATCCCTCTCTGTCTTCCACAAATTCCACAGCCTTAACTGCTAGACATGATCTATGATCCATCTGTGTCTCATCCTGAATGGGAATGTTGCTGGTATGAGCTTCTTGAGAATCCCTCCTTGGGGTAGAACTTGAAACTTGATCCATCTGTGTGTCCAGCTGCTTCATACGAGTGTTCAAGGATTCAAATTTCTCGTTCAAATTAGTGTACAGGTTCTCTAGCTTCGAGCTGAAGGAAGCTGTGTTCTGCTGCTGCTTTTCAATTGATTGTTCTATCATCATCTCTAGTTTGCTCCTTTGTGTAGGAGGTACCAGATAGGAAGTATAATTATGGTCTCTTGATCCTTGAGCATGCCTAGAACCTTGTCTCTGCTGATGTCCCAATGTATGTCCATAAGAGTCGGCTCCAGCCATATAGTGTACCTCTGAAAATTTATCAGTTTTTGCTTCTCCTCGGAACTGTCTCTCCATAAGTAAGATGTCGTGGATGTCATCTATCTTATTCTGCATCTCAGCTACTTGCCCAACCAATACATGGTAATTTGGTAAGATGGGGTTTCCTTCCCCATCTATTTTCTGACCTTTTGCGTTGCATATGTGACCCTCTTGGTCTCGTAAAACGCCGTTTTCACCGCGAATCAAAATCACAGGCTCCATGGCGCGGAACCTATTGAACGTCTCAGATCTCAGCATCGCTGTTCTCGCCTTGTGTCGATCGATGCAAGGTGGCAACGATCGATGCAGTGCGAATCCCTGCGAATCCAAAAATCAAAAACGTGAGTAAACAGGAAAATTAAAAAGAATGCTTAGTCTAAATCCTAATACTAAATCTATCGGTGAACTCAAAGAGTCCCCGACAACGGCGCCAAAAACTTGATAGGTGTATAGTTTTATCCCTATTCTACTGCAAGTGCACAGTTAATGCAATCGTAGTATATAAGGTATCGAATCCCACGAGGACTCTCAGTCACACAATAGATTATTAGTAGTTCAGATTAAATTAAGCGAAGCAGATGTGAAAACAGTAAACGAAATAGCAAAGCAAATCAAGTGAGTTTGTAAGCAAGAAAGCGAAGCGTTAGGTTTCAGGAGTTCTCAGGAAATCAGGAACGCAAGCAATCAATCTATCTAGATCTAATCAATAACTGTTCTAGAACTCAAACACTGATATAGAATTAACCAAATTCCTTTGCGATAATTCTCTAAGTCTAAGTGCAGCAAACCAAACTTTCGTTTGCGAGAACTAACAGATTAAACTAGCATTAATTCCAAGTTTGATATGTTCACAATTAACCTGAACCAAACTTCCGTTTGCGAACAGTTTAATTGCTCATCTAAGTTCTTTCTAGTTAAATTAACCAACTTCCGCTGAATTAATCAACCTAACATCATAACTCTGATTAGCTACTTCAGATTAAGCATTAATAACAACTTAGATAAAGAACTAGCAGATATGAATCTCTACAGATTAATTAAACTATAATTCTCTGAAATCCTTAATGAGAATCCTTCAACCTAACAGGTGATCTACTCAGACATATTCATCGAGACAGAAGATATCATAAGTAGAAAACCAAATATCATATAATCAAATAAGAACTGGGGTTCAAAATCAAGTCTCTTTCGAGAACAAAACCAGCCCCTAAAATCTCCTAAGAGAATAAAACTTAGTTATGAAGCATAGCCTAAACAATGGCTCAAAAACTCTATTTATAACCTAAAACACAAATTGGGGCTTCTTTGTAAATATCAGGAACTTCTGGGCAAAACTGCAATTTCATCATTCTTCATTAAACCGTCGTTTGGCCCATCTCGCTGGTGCATCGATCGATGCCATAAGTGTGACGATCGTTGCATCTCGGAAATATCAACAGTGAACTCTATCTCTCGGCCAATTACTCCAATTAGCTCCAGAAAGTGCCAAAATCACCAAATATGCTCCAAATGTGCTTGTACCTAATAAACACCTGAAAAGACTCTAAAACATAGTAAAAGACTCGATAAATAACACATATACCATGGTTAAAATCCCTAAAATCCATGGTATATCAGCCAGTCGACTCGCTTCGTTGCAAGTTGTATGAGAATTGGGCAATGTCCAAAAACTTAGCCCAATCTCTCTGATTCGCGCTCACGAATTGTCAAAGATAACACTCCAACAAGGCATTCACCCTTTCCGTCTGTCCATCCGATTGAGGGTGAAGCTTGTAGAAAAGTTCAAGTCCGTCCCAAGCAACTTGAACAACTCCGTCCAAAGCTTCCCGATAAAGCGGGGATCCCTATCACTCACGATGTTCCTCGGCAACCCCCAATAGTTCACCACGTTTTTGAAAAATGCCCTTGCGGCACCTTCAGCCGTGCAATCCCGATCACACGCCACAAGCGTTCCATACTTAGAGAATCAATCCACAATCACCATGATGGATCCGAACCCTTCCGGCTTAGGCAAGGCGCTAATGAAATCCAACGAGACCGATTCCCATGGTCTCTCCGGAACAGGCAAAGGCTCCAGCAAGCCTGCCGATTGCCTGTTCTCCGTTTTGTCTTGTTGGCAAACAAGACAAGTATTCACATACAACTCCACGGTATCCCGCATCCGTGGCCAGAAGTAGGCTGCTTCTACCAACGCCAACGTCCGTTTTTGCCCCGGATGTCCTGCCCATCGAGTAACATGACATTCCCAAACAACATCTCGACGGAGGCTCTCCCACTTCGGAACATATAGCCGACGTCCCTTAGCATAAAGCAACCCATTCTCAACCCAAAACCGATGGGTTTTGCCTTCTCCAGCCAGCTTCATAAACTCTTAGGCCATTGACTCTCCAGCAAGCTTCATCAACTCTCAGTGGTTTACAAAAAACATCGTATCTTCGAAATGCCATAACTTTTGAACCTTGTGGAACTACGCTGCCGACAACACCTTTTCGGAAAGCTCTAAATTCATTAATTGGAGTGCCTAAGGTCTTTGGACCGTAGGTGCGGCTTTTTCGACCCCAAATTATGAAATTTAGACCCTCTTTCGGATGGTTTTATACTATATTCCACAAAGTGATGTGGTTAGGTCTTTAGAGATCTTTTAATGGCATTCCAAACGGATTTAAAATTGTGTTTACATCAGACGAGCATGACCATGTGTCTAGTGGGACCCGCAACTTATGATTATAAGAGTCCGGGAAAAACATATATGGAATTGCAATACATCTACTAACGGGTGCGATCATACCAGCACTAATGCACCGGATCCCATCAGAACTCCGCAGTTAAGCGTGCTTGGGCGAGAGTAGTACTAGGTTGAGTGACCTCCCGGGAAGTCCTCGTGTTGCACCCCTTTTGTTTTTTTTTAATCAGTGGTTTACAAAAAACATTGTATCTTCGAAACACCATAACTTTTGAACCGTGTGGAACTACGCTGCCGACATCACCGTTTCGAAAAGCTCTAAATTCATTAATTGGAGTGCCTAAGGTCTTTGGAATGTAGGCGCGGCTTTTTCGGCCCCAAATTATGAAGTTTAGACCCTCTTACGGATGGTTTTATACCATATTCCACAAAGTGATGTGGTTAGGTCTTTTGAGATCTTTTAATGGCGTTCCAAACAGATGTAAAATTGTGTTTACATCAGACCAGCATGACCACGTGTCTTGTGGGACCCGCAACTTATGAGTATAAGAGTCCGGGAAAAACATATATGGAATTGCAATACATCTACTAACGGGTGCGATCATACCAGCACTAATGCACCGGATCCCAAAAGAACTCCGCAGTTAAGCGTGCTTGGGCGAGAGTTGTACTAGGATGGATGACCTCCCGGGAAGTCCTCGTGTTGCACCTTTTTTTTTTTTTTGATCAGTGGTTTACAAAAAACATCGTATCTTCGAAACACCATAACTTTTGAACCGTGTGGAACTACGCTGCCGACAGCACCTTTTCGAAAAGCTCTCAATTCATTAATTGGAGTGCCTAAGGTCTTTGGACCGTAGGTACGGCTTTTTTGGCCCCAAATTATGAAGTTTATGTTGGAATTGTGTCCAGTAATCTCGGTACTGTCTCTAGAAAGTAAGAGTATGTCAATGATCAGACATAAGTCATATAATACTGGGGGTCATGATGGCTTGCTAGAGTCCGCTCATGATCTATAAGTCTTGGACTTATTGCCTTTATTATATGATCCCATATGGGTCACACGCCTAAGCTAACAGGAAAATGTGTAGGAACGGCTTAGCAGAAGTACGGTAAAAGTGCCAGGCATTTGTCGTACTTAGAGAGAGATTAATGGGTCTGATTAAATCCAAGGGATTTAATCAGATTGGTATTTGGGCCCAAAAGCCCAAAAGGGAAAGAGAAGGGTTTTATAAAGTAAAACCCAAATCTCTTTCTCTCTAACCCTAGCCTCCCTGCGCCAACTCTCTCTCTTCCTGCGCCTCCTCAGCTCGGTCTAGCAGCCTCTCTTCCTGCTTGGTGTGCGTGTGTGAACCTCTGGAGGAGTTATCACTTGGTGGCTCTCTGATCTCTGATATACCTTCTCTTTCCGCTGCATAAACAGGTATAAGGTGAGATCCATTGTTGTTTCTATTCAAGAGAACCTAGATCCGTATGTTTAGGATGATCTGAATCTGAGAATTGAATCAGGATTAACTAAAACATCCTTCAGTGGTATCAGAGCTATTGGTTCTGGTTTTTCTTGTTTAGATTCATGTTTAGGATTATTTTTCTTGTTTAAAAAGTGTTTTGAATCAACTACTGATAAGAGAAATCACTTAAGCAACAAGAATTGAAACCTAAACAAACTAATGAAAATCGCAAGCCAATCTATATGAATTGGTATGCGTCGGAGTGTTGATCAGTTTCGGATCACACGTCCGGATCGTTTTGACGAACAAACCGATCTTGGATTGGGTTTGTGTCATCAACACGATCGACGGCACGGCACAAACGATCGTATGGATCGAAGCCGTACGCGTCTCGTCCGATCGCGTAGGATGGTCCGATCGCATGGATTGCACGAACGCGATCGCATGGATCACGTCCAGTCCCGATCGCACGTCCCGCTCTCGGCCCGTCATGTCCCGTCCCGTCCTGCAATCGACCGAGCATCATCGCGTGATCGAGATGGACCGATCACGGATCGCGTCCCGTTCGTGAAGCTGGGCGATGTTCCGTCCCGTCCCGCGATCATCCAAGCCTCGATCGTGATCGTGAGTTGGGCCGATCTCGGATCGAGTCCAATCCGACCATGATCGTTGCGTGATGCGGAAGCATGGAGCTAGGTCACAACCGTGATCGGTTTGTGACCAATTCGGTTCGGTTCGGTTTAAAACTTGATTAAAATCAAAAACGTCGCGGTTTAATAAACAGATTTAATAATTTTATTAAGTTCTGGTTAAACCGGGATAAGAAATCCAAAGTCGAAAATTGGATTTTGTGCCTAAACCAGGATTTTCTAATTTGATTTGGTTGGACCAAATAAATTGAGAAAATCCGGTTTAGTAAATAACCGGTTGACAATTGTGGTCATCGTAGTAATTAATTTTGGTTAGACCAATTTTAATGAACCAGACCGGTTATGTCATTTAATTGGACAATTGGGTTATGTCTTGGACATAGACCAATTCTTGGGCCTCGGGCCAAGAAGTTAAAACAATTGGGCCAATTATTTGAGTCTTTTTCATCAGATTAATTTAAAATTTATTTTTATAAAATAATTATATAAATCGATTTTAAATTAAAGTTTCCGAAATTTTGAAATTAGAAAGTTTCTTAAAATAGAAGTTTCTAGATTTGCGGGTTTTGGATTTTAAGAAATTTCTAAAGTTAGAAAGTTTCCGGTTTTAGAAAGTTTCCAATTTTAGAAAGTTTCCATAAATAGTAGGTTTCCAAAATAGAAAGTTTCCCGAAATAGTAATCTTCTATTTTGGGAATGAAATTTTAATAAACCTATGAACCTCAAATAATATCAAGCGTTGGATGTCTTGTCCAGGCTATGTCAGCTGTCGAAGCCCATTCAATTGTATTCATGGCCTTACAGTGTGAGGGTGTCTGCTTTTGCGTGGATAAGACGGTTTGTGATTCATAAATGTCATTGGGAGTCCCAGACATTAATGATTACATGACTGTATAGTCTGGTTTTCTTGACTAGGCCATCGGGAGTCCCGGGCCTTGAGACATCAGAGTGGATTGGGCCTCGGGCCCAGATTCACAACCAAGAGTTATATCACGGATATAATTAGCCGACATAGGGCTTACCGATATAAGCTAAGGTTGGGTGATGGCCAGTGGCCCACTTTGATCTTAGTTATATGTGGATCTTGGAATCATTATATTCTATTGAGGGTAACTTATGTTATTGAATATAATGCGTGATTAATCATATTAAGTATAATACAAGATTAATCATATTGAACATATTAACTAAAATCCTTTTATCTTAATTTTCAGTTATGACTAGCACAAACAATCAAAACACTTTCTCGATCCGGTCTGTCCTTGAGATGGACAAGCTGAACGGATCAAATTTCTTGACTTGGTCGCGGAACCTGAGGCTAGTTCTCAGACAGGAGAGAAAGGACTATGTCCTTGAGAGAGCTCTCCCCGTGAGGATCGGGTCCAATGCTTCTCATGCAGTATATGATGCTTGGAATAAGCATTATAATGATGCGGTAGATGTGCGTGGTCTGATATTGGCTACCATGGACTCAGACTTGCGGAAGCAATATGAGAACATGGAGTCGCCAATAGAGATGATCAGCAGCCTGAAATTGAAATTTCAGGAGCAGATAAGAGTGGAGAGATACCGGTTGGTTAAGTCTCTCACTAGCTGCAAGCTACCAAATGATCATCCAGTGAGTCCTCATGTCAGTAAAATGATGGGTTACATTGATAACCTGAGGAAACTGGATTATCCAGTTAGCCAAGAATTGGCAACTGAGATCATTCTGCAGTCACTGCCGTTAAGCTATGATAAGTTCAGAAGGAACTATATCAAGAAAGGCTTAACAAAGACGCTGACTGAACTGCATGATATGCTCAAAACAGTTGAGCCAAACATGAAGAGTACCCTGAATAATCTCATGAATGAGAAGGGTAGGTTTAATAAACCTAATGCTGACAAGGGTGAAGGCAAAGTTGTCCAGATTTTGAATCATGGCAAGCGTGTGTCTTCTGAGCCCGAGTCAGATACCTCTTACGTTGGTAAGTGCTGCTACTGTAAGGAGACAGGGCATTGGAAGAGAGATTGCATTAAATTCATGGAAGATGATGAGGAGTTGAAGTTGATGTATGCGACTACTTCCTCAGGTATTCATGTTATTACTTCAAGTTCTACCTTAAAGGTATTGGATACTGGTTGTGGCACTGATATTTGTGATAATATACAGAGCCTAAGCAACAGTAGAACGTTGAAGGAAGGACAAGTGGATCTACATGTCTGGAAGGAGCTATGGACGCTGCCTCAGCCGTAGGATTTTCACTTATAGATGCCTTCGAGGCTTGGTTTTATTAAGTAATTGCTACAATGTACCTGCTTTAAGCAGAGTTGTCTTTCATTTTCTTGTAAGAATTTGAATGTTTTTCATTTTGATAAAAGACAAGTTTTGTTCTTTTGATCTTAATGAAATATTAATTGTAGCACCCTATTCAAGGAATGGGTTTTATATCTTAAACCAAAGAGTGCCTAAATGTAACATAAATACCGAATTGGTTTAAATCTGATGAATTAAACCTGATTTTTCTTGGCATAAAAGTCTTGGTCACATAGAGTAAGTCGGATTCAGAAATCCCATAGTTATGGACTGTTGGGCTCATTTGATACGATATCTTATGAGACTTGAATTCTGCTTACTGGACCAAAAGGCAAAGGGCCTATCTTAGCCGAGCTAGAGAAAGGCCCAAAGGCTTATTGGACCTGGAACATACTCATGTATGTAGCCCAATGAGCAGTAATGCCAGAGAAAATTTCCTGTACTTCATTGTCTCTACTGATTACTTCAGTGAGTAAGACTGTGTTCATTTGATGAGACACAAGTCGGAATTCTTTGACATGGTCGAAAGAGTTCCAGAATGAAGTATAGGATCTGAATGACAGAAGTATTAAGACTCTGGATCAGATCACGAGTGAGAATACTTAAGTCATTGATGGTGTGATCATCTGAATGAGTGTGAAATCGTTTCACAGCTCATTTCTCCTGAAAACCTGAAGGAGTTTCTGTGAGAAAGAATCAGATCTTATTAGAAATGATTAAAGATGAGTCACACGAATCTTCCATGATATTATTTAAGAATAACGCTCTAGAAATATCTAAGTTTACGCTGAAAAGGTTCCACCAATATCAGTTGAAAGACACCACGTAAATGTGGATTGGAATCGATCCAAATTCGTCTTTACTGAGTATTTGTAGTTGTGCTACTTCGATGGTTATCCTAGGGAAACCAAGGCTTGTTACTTTTACGCCCATTCTGTTTTCTAAGAAGGGAAGTTACTTTCCAAGAGGAAACACTGGGAGTAAAAGTATAACTCGAAGAAATTCGAGAAATACAGGAGGCTGCTTAACCTATTGAGGGAGAGCAGCGGAAGGATTTACAGATTTCTGTAGAATCTACACCTGTGGAGCCTGAAGTTCGCAGACATGAATGAATCAGTCACTAATCCGAGAGTGATTTCTCGTCATTAGTTGAACCTGATGATCATTGAAAGTTCGCATGATCTGATGATCATTGAAAGCGACGAATCTGCGAAATTCAAATAAGCGAAAGTGAGCCCGGACTCCAAAAATATACACTTTGTGTAAGTTAACTTCATCGATCCTTTTATGGATGGAAGCAAACATATCGGAGTTGGAATCTTCGTTCTGTTGAAATAGTCAAGGTTTTGACTTGAACAGGAACGAAATGGAACTGTGCGTTTACTAATAGATAAGTGGGAGCAATATTGCATTTCTCATAATGTATGTCGATGACATACTGATTCTCGGATATAGCGTCCCAATGCTGCAGTCGGTAAAGGACTGGCTTGGGAGTTGGTTTTATGATTGACATGGGTAAAACCACGTAGTTCTTGGATTTTGGATCTAAAGATAAAGATCCGAAAGAGCTGGTAGGACAAAGTCAGGATTCTTATCCCGACAAAGTCTTACACGTTTTCAGCATTCCAAGAAGAGTTTTATGCCAATGTCACATGGCATTACGTTAAGCAAGACACAGTGTCCTACGATAACTGCTGAGCTTAAATGCATGGATAAGATTCCATATGCGTCGGCAATTGTATCTATCATGTATGCCATGAAACGTACTTGTTTGATGTTGCTTTAATGTTAAGCAAGACAAGTAAAGACCAGTCAAATCCAGCAAAGAATCACTGGATTGCCATAAAGAATGTCCTAAAGTATTTGAGAAATACTTAGGATAAGTTCTTGATTTACGGAGAAAGTGAGGTGCTACAAGTCGGTAGAGGTCACAGTCCGGTTATATCTTGTGTCTATCTGGCGGTGCAAGACACTGTTGCTGACTCCATGACTTAAGCTGAACATTTCGCAGCTTGGGAAGCGGCGAAAGAGGTTGTTTGGAAAGAAGAGTTCGTCACTGAACTTGATGTGATTCCCAGCATAGATGAGACTAGCTGCACATCAGAGGTCCAAACACCTTGAGGATAGGTATAACCTATTCCGTGAGATAAATGACAGAGAAGTTAAGTAGATCAGCAAGTTTCAACGAATGAGAACGTTGCTAATCTATTAACGAAGCCACTCCTTAGGCCTAAGCACGAGTCGCGGACTGTTGCTGTAGGATAAGTGAAATTAAGATGTAGTCTTAATTTCAGTGGGAGTTAATAAAGGGCTTTATTTAGTTATTTGATATGTTCTTGTAAAACATTCTTATGTTTAATGAAATTATTATTTCAAGATTATTTTAACTGTGATGAAATAATCGTTCCAAAATGATATAAACCATTTTATAGGTCATCGAAGTAAGTGACTTGATCTTGAGTCATCAAAGTCATTTAGCTTGATCATGAGACCCTATATTTGATAGATGGATTATATCATCCTGTCCCTAGTCGAAGGTTGTTGAAATTGGAACACCAACAACCGTGTGAGACTGGATTGGTATGTGACTTATGACAAAGTCTCAGTGTGTCATAGATGCGCGGCATCGAAGTCAGTACATAGGTGTATGTGGGGTACATACGACCGGATAAGACCCGCTTATAAGAACTCTTCAAGATATTTATATCTGTGTCATAAGAGATTCTTACTACGACTATAGAGTATAGTCCTTAGACCTGAGTTCGCATGCATGTGACTGCACATGGACTGATGCACTTTGATCATTGTCTAACGCTGTCGTTATGCGATAGCTATAAGGACCTTGTTTGGGTGTATTACGAAATGAGTAGTTTACAGTGATGGAACAAGACGGGATTTGTCCCTCCAATATAAATGGAGTGAATATCTCTAGGCCAATCGGAGATTTGAATACTGTAAAATGCATGGCCATGCTCAAACGGACTTTCCCGAGTCGTTTGGATTGTCAGTATCAAATCAGAGTCCGATGAACAAGATTAGGCTTTATAAGGATGACACTAATCTTGCCTTATGACTAATCGAGATATTGAGACAAAAGGATTATGAATACAGAGATTCCAGTACAAGTGGGAGATTGTTGGAATTGTGTCCAGTAATCTCGGTACTGTCTCTAGAAAGTAAGAGTATGTCAATGATCAGACATAAGTCATATAATACTGGGGGTCATGATGGCTTGCTAGAGTCCGCTCATGATCTATAAGTCTTGGACTTATTGCCTTTATTATATGATCCCATATGGGTCACACGCCTAAGCTAACAGGAAAATGTGTAGGAACGGCTTAGCAGAAGTACGGTAAAAGTGCCAGGCATTTGTCGTACTTAGAGAGAGATTAATGGGTCTGATTAAATCCAAGGGATTTAATCAGATTGGTATTTGGGCCCAAAAGCCCAAAAGGGAAAGAGAAGGGTTTTATAAAGTAAAACCCAAATCTCTTTCTCTCTAACCCTAGCCTCCCTGCGCCAACTCTCTCTCTTCCTGCGCCTCCTCAGCTCGGTCTAGCAGCCTCTCTTCCTGCTTGGTGTGCGTGTGTGAACCTCTGGAGGAGTTATCACTTGGTGGCTCTCTGATCTCTGATATACCTTCTCTTTCCGCTGCATAAACAGGTATAAGGTGAGATCCATTGTTGTTTCTATTCAAGAGAACCTAGATCCGTATGTTTAGGATGATCTGAATCTGAGAATTGAATCAGGATTAACCAAAACATCCTTCAGTTTAGACTCTCTTTCGGATGGTTTTATACCATATTCCACAAAGTGATGTGGTTAGGTCTTTAGAGATCTTTTAATGGCGTTCCAAACGGATGTAAAATTGTGTTTACATCAAACGAGCATGATTACGTGTCTAGTGGGACCCGCAGCTTATGATTATAAGAGTCCGGCAAAAACATATATGGAATTGCAATACATCGACTAACGGGTGCGATCATACCAGCACTAATGCACCGGTTCCCATCAGAACTCCGCAGTTAAGCGTGCTTGGGCGAGAGTAGTACTAGGTTGGGTTGACCTCCCGGGAAGTCCTCGTGTTGCACCCCTTTTGTTTTTTTTTTTGATCAGTGGTTTACAAAAAACATCGTATCTTCGAAACACCATAACTTTTGAACCGTGTGGAACTACGCTGCCGATAGCACCTTTTCGAAAAGCTCTAAATTCATTAATTGGAGTGCCTAAGGTCTTTGGACCGTAGGTACGGCTTTTTCGGCCCCAAATTATGAAGTTTAGACCCTCTTTCGGATGGTTTTATACCATATTCCACAAAGTGATGTGGTTAGGTCTTTAGAGATCTTTTAATGGCGTTCCAAACGGATGTAAAATTGTGTTTACATCAGACGAGCATGACTACGTGTCTAGTGGGAACCGCAGCTTATGATTATAAGAGTCCGGCAAAAACATATATGGAATTGCAATACATCTACTAACGGGTGCGATCATACCAGCATTAATGCACCGGATCCCATCAAAACTCCGCAGTTAAGCGTGCTTGGGCGAGAGTAGTACTAGGTTGGGTTGACCTCCCGGGAAGTCCTCGTGTTGCATCCCTTTTGTTTTTTTTTGATCAGTGGTTTACAAAAAACATCGTATCTTCGAAACACCATAACTTTTGAACCGTGTGGAACTATGCTGCCGACAACACCTTTTCGGAAAGCTCTAAATTCATTAATTGGAGTGCCTAAGGTCTTTGGACCGTAGGCGCGGCTTTTTTGCCCCCAAATTATGAAGTTTAGACCCCTCTCGGATGGTTTTATACCATATTCTACAAAGTGATGAGGTTAGGTCTTTAGAGATCTTTTAACGGCGTTCCAAACGGATGTAAAATTGTGTTTACATCAGATGAGCATGACCACGTGTCTAGTGGGACCCGCAGCTTATGATTATAAGAGTCCGGGAAAAATATATATGGAATTGCAATACATGTACTAACGGGTGCGATCATACCAGCACTAATGCACCGGATCCCATCAGAACTCCGCAGATAAGCGTGCTTGGGCGAGAGTAGTACTAGGATGGGTGACCTCCCGGGAAGTCCTCGTGTTGCACCCCTTTTTGTTTTTTGTTTTTATCAGTGGTTTACAAAAAAACATCGTATCTTCGAAATGCCATAACTTTTGAACCTTGTGGAACTACGCTGCCGACAGCACCTTTTCGAAAAGCTCTCAATTCATTAATTGGAGTGCCTAAGGTCTTTGGACCGTAGGTACGGCTTTTTCGGCCCCAAATTATGAAGTTTAGACTCTCTTTCGGATGGTTTTATACCATATTCCACAAAGTGATGTGGTTAGGTCTTTAGAGATCTTTTAATGGCGTTCCAAACGGATGTAAAATTGTGTTTACATCAAACGAGCATGACTACGTGTCTAGTGGGACCCGCAGCTTATGATTATAAGAGTCCGGCAAAAACATATATGGAATTGCAATACATCGACTAACGGGTGCGATCATACCAGCACTAATGCACCGGTTCCCATCAGAACTCCGCAGTTAAGCGTGCTTGGGCGAGAGTAGTACTAGGTTGGGTTGACCTCCCGGGAAGTCCTCGTGTTGCACCCCTTTTGTTTTTTTTTTGATCAGTGGTTTACAAAAAACATCGTATCTTCGAAACACCATAACTTTTGCACCGTGTGGAACTACGCTGCCGATAGCACCTTTTCGAAAATCTCTAAATTCATTAATTGGAGTGCCTAAGGTCTTTGGACCGTAGGTACGGCTTTTTCGGCCCCAAATTATGAAGTTTAGACCCTCTTTCGGATGGTTTTATACCATATTCCACAAAGTGATGTGGTTAGGTCTTTAGAGATCTTTTAATGGCGTTCCAAACGGATGTAAAATTGTGTTTACATCAGACGAGCATGACTACGTGTCTAGTGGGAACCGCAGCTTATGATTATAAGAGTCCGGCAAAAACATATATGGAATTGCAATACATCTACTAACGGGTGCGATCATACCAGCATTAATGCACCGGATCCCATCAGAACTCCGCAGTTAAGCGTGCTAGGGCGAGAGTAGTACTAGGTTGGGTTGACCTCCCGGGAAGTCCTCGTGTTGCATCCCTTTTGTTTTTTTTTTTTTTGATCAGTGGTTTACAAAAAACATCGTATCCGAAACACCATAACTTTTGAACCGTGTGGAACTACGCTGCCGACAGCACCTTTTCGGAAAGCTCTAAATTCATTAATTGGAGTGCCTAAGGTCTTTGGACCGTAGGCGCTGCTTTTTTGCCCCCAAATTATGAAGTTTAGACCCCTCTCGGATGGTTTTATACCATATTCTACAAAGTGATGAGGTTAGGTCTTTAGAGATCTTTTAATGGCGTTCCAAACGGATGTAAAATTGTGTTTACATCAGATGAGCATGACCACGTGTCTAGTGGGACCCTCAGCTTATGATTATAAGAGTCCGGGAAAAACATATATGGAATTGCAATACATGTACTAACGGGTGCGATCATACCAGCACTAATGCACCGGATCCCATCAGAACTCCGCAGATAAGCGTGCTTGGGCGAGAGTAGTACTAGGATGGGTGACCTCCCGGGAAGTCCTCGTGTTGCACCCCTTTTTGTTTTTTGTTTTTATCAGTGGTTTACAAAAAAACATCGTATCTTCGAAATGCCATAACTTTTGAACCTTGTGGAACTACGCTGCCGACAGCACCTTTTCGAAAAGCTCTAAATTCATTAATTGGAGTGCCTAAGGTCTTTGGACCATACGCGCGGCTTTTTCGGCCCCAAATTATGAAGTTTAGACCCTCTTTCGGATGGTTTTATACAATATTCCACAAAGTGATGTGGTTAGGTCTTTAGAGATCTTTTAATGGCGTTCCAAACGGATGTAAAATTGTGTTTACATCAGACGAGCATGACCACGTGTCTAGTGGGACCCGCAACTTAGGATTATAAGAGTCCGGGAAAAACATATATGGAATTGCAATACATGTACTAACGGGTGCGATCATACCAGCACTAATGCACCGGATCCCATCAGAACTCCGCAGTTAATCGTGCTTGGGCGAGAGTAGTACTAGGATGGTTGACCTCCCGGGAAGTCCTCGTGTTGCACCCCTTTTTTTATTAGTGGTTTACAAAAAACATCGTATCTTCGAAATGCCATAAGTTTTGAACCTTGTGGAACTACGCTGCCGACAACACCTTTTCGGAAAGCTCTAAATTCATTAATTGGAGTGCCTGAGGTCTTTGGACCGTAGGTGCGGCTTTTTTAGCTCTGAATTATGAAGTTTTGGACCCTCTTTCGGATGGTTTTATACCATATTCCACAAAGTGATGTGGTTAGGTCTTTAGAGATCTTTCAATGGCGTTCCAAACGGATGTAAAATTGGGTTTACATCAGACGAGCATGAACACGTGTCTAGTGGGACCCGCAACTTATGATTATAAGAGGCCGGGAAAATATATATTGAATTGCAATACATGTACTAACTGGTGCGATCATACCAACACTAGTGCACCGGATCCCATCAGAACTCCGCAGTTAAGCGTGCTTGGACGAGAGTAGTACTAGGTTGGGTTGACCTCCCGGGAAGTCCTCGTGTTGCACCCCTTTTGTTTATTTTTTGATCAGTGGTTTACAAAAAACATCGTATCTTCGAAACACCATAACTTTTGAACCGTGTGGAACTACGCTGCCGACAGCACCTTTTCGGAAAGCTCTAAATTTATTAATTGGAGTGCCTAAGGTATTTGGACCGTAGGCGCGGCTTTTTTGCCCCCAAATTATGAAGTTTAGACCCCTCTCGGATGGTTTTATACCATATTCTACAAAGTGATGAGGTTAGGTCTTTAGAGATCTTTTAATGGCGTTCCAAAAGGATGTAAAATTGTGTTTACATCAGATGAGCATGACCACGTGTCTAGTGGGACCCGCATCTTATGATTATAAGAGTCCGGGAAAAACATATATGGAATTGCAATACATGTACTAACGGGTGCGATCATACCAGCACTAATGCACCGGATCCCATCAGAACTCCGCAGATAAGCGTGCTTGGGCGAGAGTAGTACTAGGATGGGTGACCTCCCGGGAAGTCCTCGTGTTGCACCCCTTTTTGTTTTTTGATTTTATCAGTGGTTTACAAAAAAACATCGTATCTTCGAAATGCCATAACTTTTGAACCTTGTAGAACTACGCTGCCGACAGCACCTTTTCGAAAAGCTCTAAATTCATTAATTGGAGTGCCTAAGGTCTTTGGACCATACGCGCGGCTTTTTCGGCCCCAAATTATGAAGTTTAGACCCCCTTTCGGATGGTTTTATACTATATTCCACATAGTGATGTGGTTAGGTCTTTAGAGATCTTTTAATGGCGTTCCAAACGGATGTAAAATTGTGTTTACAGCAGACGAGCATGACCACATGTCTAGTGGGACACGCAACTTAGGATTATAAGAGTCCGGGAAAAACATATATGGAATTGCAATACATGTACTAACAGGTGCGATCATACCAGCACTAATGCACCGGATCCCATCAGAACTCCGCAGTTAATCGTGCTTGGGCGAGAGTAGTACTAAGATGGTTGACCTCCCGGGAAGTCCTCGTGTTACACCCCTTTTTTATTAGTGGTTTACAAAAAACATCGTATCTTCGAAATGCCATAACTTTTGAACCTTGTGGAACTACGCTGCCGACAACACCTTTTCGGAAAGCTCTAAATTCATTAATTGGACTGCCTAAGGTCTTTGGACCGTAGGTGCGGCTTTTTTAGCCCTAAATTATGAAGTTTAGACCCTCTTTCGGATGGTTTTATACCATATTCCACAAAGTGATGTGGTTAGGTCTTTAGAGATCTTTTAATGGCGTCCCAAACGGATGTAAAATTGCGTTTACATCATACGAGCATGGCCACGTGTCTAGTGGGACCCGCAGCTTATGATTATAAGAGTCGGGGAAAAACATATATGGAATTGCAGTACATGTACTAACGGGTGCGATCATACCAGCACTAATGCACCGGATCCCATCAGAACTCCGCAGTCAAGCGTGCTTGGGCGAGAGTAGTACTAGGATGGGTGACCTCCCGGGAAGTCCTCGTGTTGCACCCCTTTTTGTTTTTTTTTGTTCAGTGGTTTACAAAAAACATCGTATCTTCGAAACGCCATAACTTTTGAACCGTGAGGAACTACGCTGCCGACAGCACCTTTTCGGAAAGCTCTAAATTCACTAATTGGAGTGCATAAGGTCTTTAGACCATAGGCGCGTCTTTTTCAGCCCCAAATTATGAAGTTTAGACCGTCTTTCGGATGGTTTTATACCATATTCCAAAAAGTTTTGTGGTTAGGTCTTTAGAGATCTTTTAATGGCGTCCCAAACGGATGTAAAATTGCGTTTACATCATACGAGCATGGCCACGTGTCTAGTGGGACCCGCAGCTTATGATTATAAGAGTCGGGGAAAACATATATGGAATTGCAGTACATGTACTAACGGGTGCGATCATACCAGCACTAATGCACCGGATCCCATCAGAACTCCGCAGCTAAGCGTGCTTGGGCGAGAGTAGTACTAGGATGGGTGACCTCCCGGGAAGTCCTCGTGTTGCACCCCTTTTTGTTTTTTTTTGTTCAGTGGTTTACAAAAAACATCGTATCTTCGAAACGCCATAACTTTTGAACCGTGAGGAACTACGCTGCCGACAGCACCTTTTCGAAAAGCTCTAAATTCATTAATTGGAGTGCCTAAGGTCTTTGGACCATACGCGCGGCTTTTTCGGCCCCAAATTATGAAGTTTAGACCCCCTTTCGGATGGTTTTATACTATATTCCACATAGTGATGTGGTTAGGTCTTTAGAGATCTTTTAATGGCGTTCCAAACGGATGTAAAATTGTGTTTACAGCAGACGAGCATGACCACATGTCTAGTGGGACACGCAACTTAGGATTATAAGAGTCCGGGAAAAACATATATGGAATTGCAATACATGTACTAACAGGTGCGATCATACCAGCACTAATGCACCGGATCCCATCAGAACTCCGCAGTTAATTGTGCTTGGGCGAGAGTAGTACTAGGATGGTTGACCTCCCGGGAAGTCCTCGTGTTACACCCCTTTTTTATTAGTGGTTTACAAAAAACATCGTATCTTCGAAATGCCATAACTTTTGAACCTTGTGGAACTACGCTGCCGACAACACCTTTTCGGAAAGCTCTAAATTCATTAATTGGACTGCCTAAGGTCTTTGGACCGTAGGTGCGGCTTTTTTAGCCCTAAATTATGAAGTTTAGACCCTCTTTCGGATGGTTTTATACCATATTCCACAAAGTGATGTGGTTAGGTCTTTAGAGATCTTTTAATGGCGTCCCAAACGGATGTAAAATTGCGTTTACATCATACGAGCATGGCCACGTGTCTAGTGGGACCCGCAGCTTATGATTATAAGAGTCGGGGAAAAACATATATGGAATTGCAGTACATGTACTAACGGGTGCGATCATACCAGCACTAATGCACCGGATCCCATCAGAACTCCGCAGTCAAGCGTGCTTGGGCGAGAGTAGTACTAGGATGGGTGACCTCCCGGGAAGTCCTCGTGTTGCACCCCTTTTTGTTTTTTTTTGTTCAGTGGTTTACAAAAAACATCGTATCTTCGAAACGCCATAACTTTTGAACCGTGAGGAACTACGCTGCCGACAGCACCTTTTCGGAAAGCTCTAAATTCACTAATTGGAGTGCCTAAGGTCTTTAGACCATAGGCGCGTCTTTTTCAGCCCCAAATTATGAAGTTTAGACCGTCTTTCGGATGGTTTTATACCATATTCCAAAAAGTTTTGTGGTTAGGTCTTTAGAGATCTTTTAATGGCGTCCCAAACGGATGTAAAATTGCGTTTACATCATACGAGCATGGCCACGTGTCTAGTGGGACCCGCAGCTTATGATTATAAGAGTCAGGGAAAACATATATGGAATTGCAGTACATGTACTAACGGGTGCGATCATACCAGCACTAATGCACCGGATCCCATCAGAACTCCGCAGCTAAGCGTGCTTGGGCGAGAGTAGTACTAGGATGGGTGACCTCCCGGGAAGTCCTCGTGTTGCACCCCTTTTTGTTTTTTTTTGTTCAGTGGTTTACAAAAAACATCGTATCTTCGAAACGCCATAACTTTTGAACCGTGAGGAACTACGCTGCCGACAGCACCTTTTCGGAAAGCTCTAAATTCACTAATTGGAGTGCCTAAGGTCTTTAGACCGTAGGCGCGTCTTTTTCGGCCCCAAATTATGAAGTTTAGACCGTCTTTCGGATGGTTTTATACCATATTCCAAAAAGTTTTGTGGTTAGGTCTTTAGAGATCTTTTAATGGCGTCCCAAACGGATGTAAAATTGCGTTTACATCATACGAGCATGGCCACGTGTCTAGTGGGACCCGCAGCTTATGATTATAAGAGTCGGGGAAAAACATATATGGAATTGCAGTACATGTACTAACGGGTGCGATCATACCAGCACTAATGCAGCGGATCCCATCAGAACTCCGCAGTTAAGCGTGCTTGGGCGAGAGTAGTACTAGGATGGGTGACCTCCCGGGAAGTCCTCGTGTTGCACCCCTTTTTGTTTTTTTTTTGTTCAGTGGTTTACAAAAAACATCGTATCTTCGAAACGCCATAACTTTTGAACCGTGAGGAACTACGCTGCCGATAGCACCTTTTCGGAAAGCTCTAAATTCACTAATTGGAGTGCCTAAGGTCTTTAGACCGTAGGCGCGTCTTATTCAGCCCCAAATAATGAAGTTTAGACCGTCTTTCGGATGGTTTTATACCATATTCAAAACGTTTTGTGGTTATGTCTTTAGAGATCTTTTAATGGCGTCCCAAACGGATGTAAAATTGCGTTTACATCATACGAGCATGGCCACGTGTCTAGTGGGACCCGCAGCTTATGATTATAAGAGTCGGGGAAAACATATATGGAATTGCAGTACATGTACTAACTGGTGCGATCATACCAGCACTAATGCACCGGATCCCATCAGAACTCCGCAGTTAAGCGTGCTTGGGCGAGAGTAGTACTAGGATGGGTGACCTCCCGGGAAGTCCTCATGTTGCACCCCTTTTTGTTTTTTGTTGTTCAGTGGTTTACAAAAAACATCGTATCTTCGAAACGCCATAACTTTTGAACCGTGAGGAACTACGCTGCCGACAGCACCTTTTCGGAAAGCTCTAAATTCACTAATTGGAGTGCCTAAGGTCTTTAGACCGTAGGCGCGTCTTTTTCAGCCCCAAATAATGAAGTTTAGACCGTCTTTCGGATGGTTTTATACCATATTCCAAAAAGTTTTGTGGTTAGGTCTTTAGAGATCTTTTAATGGCGTCCCAAACGGATGTAAAATTGCGTTTACATCATACGAGCATGGCCACGTGTCTAGTGGGACCCGCAGCTTATGATTATAAGAGTCCGGGAAAAACATATATGGAATTGCAGTACATGTACTAAGGGGTGCGATCATACCAGCACTAATGCACCGGATCCCATCAGAACTCCGCAGTTAAGCGTGCTTGGGCGAGAGTAGTACTAGGATGGGTGACCTCCCGGGAAGTCCTCGTGTTGCACCCCTTTTTGTTTTTTTTTTGTTCAGTGGTTTACAAAAAACATCGTATCTTCGAAACGCCATAACTTTTGAACCGTGAGGAACTACGCTGCCGACAGCACCTTTTCGGAAAGCTATAAATTCACTAATTGGAGTGCCTAAGGTCTTTAGACCGTAGGCGCGTCTTTTTCAGCCCCAAATTATGAAGTTTAGACCGTCTTTCGGATGGTTTTATACCATATTCCAAAACGTTTTGTGGTTAGGTCTTTAGAGATCTTTTAATGGCGTCCCAAACGGATGTAAAATTGCGTTTACATCATACGAGCATGGCCACGTGTCTAGTGGGACCCGCAGCTTATGATTATAAGAGTCGGGGAAAAACATATATGGAATTGCAGTACATGTACTAACGGGTGCGATCATACCAGCACTAATGCACCGGATCCCATCAGAACTCCGCAGCTAAGCGTGCTTGGGCGAGAGTAGTACTAGGATGGGTGACCTCCCGGGAAGTCCTCGTGTTGCACCCCTTTTTGTTTTTTTTTGTTCAGTGGTTTACAAAAAACATCGTATCTTCGAAACGCCATAACTTTTGAACCGTGAGGAACTACGCTGCCGACAGCACCTTTTCGGAAAGCTATAAATTCACTAATTGGAGTGCCTAAGGTCTTTAGACCGTAGGCGCGTCTTTTTCAGCCCCAAATTATGAAGTTTAGACCGTCTTTCGGATGGTTTTATACCATATTCCAAAAAGTTTTGTGGTTATGTCTTTAGA
Source organism: Orychophragmus violaceus (assembly GCA_030180135.1). Lineage (NCBI taxonomy): Eukaryota > Viridiplantae > Streptophyta > Magnoliopsida > Brassicales > Brassicaceae > Orychophragmus > Orychophragmus violaceus. Next base: position 83,554,800 of record CM058237.1, read on the forward strand.
GATCTTTTAATGGCGTCCCAAACGGATGTAAAATTGCGTTTACATCATACGAGCATGGCCACGTGTCTAGTGGAACCCGCAGCTTATGATTATAAGAGTCGGGGAAAAACATATATGGAATTGCAGTACATGTAATAACGGGTGCGATCATACCAGCACTAATGCACCGGATCCCATCAGAACTCCGCAGTTAAGCATGCTTGGGCGAGAGTAGTACTAGGATGGGTGACCTCCCGGGAAGTCCTCGTGTTGCACCCCTTTTTGTTTTTTTTGTTCAGTGGTTTACAAAAAACATCGTATCTTCGAAACGCCATAACTTTTGAACCGCGAGGAACTACGCTGCCGACAGCACCTTTTCGGAAAGCTATAAATTCACTAATTGGAGTGCCTAAGGTCTTTAGACCGTAGGCGCGTCTTTTTCAGCCCCAAATTATGAAGTTTAGACCGTCTTTCGGATGGTTTTATACCATATTCCAAAACGTTTTGTGGTTATGTCTTTAGAGATCTTTTAATGGCGTCCCAAACAGATGTAAAATTGCGTTTACATCATACGAGCATGGCCACGTGTCTAGTGGGACCCGCAGCTTATGATTATAAGAGTCGGGGAAAAACATATATGGAATTGCAGTACATGTACTAACGGGTGCGATCATACCAGCACTAATGCACCGGATCCCATCAGAACTCCGCAGCTAAGCGTGCTTGGGCGAAAGTAGTACTAGGATGGGTGACCTCCCGGGAAGTCCTCGTGTTGCACCCCTTTTTGTTTTTTTTTTGTTCAGTGGTTTACAAAAAACATTGTATCTTCGAAACGCCATAACTTTTGAACCGTGAGGAACTACGCTGCCGACAGCACCTTTTCGGAAAGCTCTAAATTCACTTATTGGAGTGCCTAAGGTCTTTAGACCATAGGCGCGTCTTTTTCAGCCCCAAATTATGAAGTTTAGACCGTCTTTCGGATGGTTTTATACCATATTCCAAAAAGTTTTGTGGTTAGGTCTTTAGAGATCTTTTAATGGCGTCCCAAACGGATGTAAAATTGCGTTTACATCATACGAGCATGGCCACGTGTCTAGTGGGACCCGCAGCTTATGATTATAAGAGTCGGGGAAAACATATATGGAATTGCAGTACATGTACTAACGGGTGCGATCATACCAGCACTAATGCACCGGATCCCATCAGAACTCCGCAGCTAAGCGTGCTTGGGCGAGAGTAGTACTAGGATGGGTGACCTCCCGGGAAGTCCTCGTGTTGCACCCCTTTTTGTTTTTTTTTGTTCAGTGGTTTACAAAAAACATCGTATCTTCGAAACGCCATAACTTTTGAACCGTGAGGAACTACGCTGCCGACAACACCTTTTCGGAAAGCTCTAAATTCACTAATTGGAGTGCCTAAGGTCTTTAGACCGTAGGCGCGTCTTTTTCAGCCCCAAATTATGAAGTTTAGACCGTCTTTCGGATGGTTTTATACCATATTCCAAAAAGTTTTGTGGTTAGGTCTTTAGAGATCTTTTAATGGCGTCCCAAACGGATGTAAAATTGCGTTTACATCATACGAGCATGGCCACGTGTCTAGTGGGACCCGCAGCTTATGATTATAAGAGTCGGGGAAAACATATATGGAATTGCAGTACATGTACTAACGGGTGCGATCATACCAGCACTAATGCACCGGATCCCATCAGAACTCCGCAGTTAAGCGTGCTTGGGCGAGAGTAGTACTAGGATGGGTGACCTCCCGGGAAGTCCTCGTGTTGCACCCCTTTTTGTTTTTTTTTTTGTTCAGTGGTTTACAAAAAACATCGTATCTTCGAAACGCCATAACTTTTGAACCGTGAGGAACTACGCTGCCGACAGCACCTTTTCGGAAAGCTCTAAATTCACTTATTAGAGTGCCTAAGGTCTTTAGACCATAGGCGCGTCTTTTTCAGCCCCAAATTATGAAGTTTAGACCGTCTTTCGGATGGTTTTATACCATATTCCAAAAAGTTTTGTGGTTAGGTCTTTAGAGATCTTTTAATGGCGTCCCAAACGGATGTAAAATTGCGTTTACATCATACGAGCATGGCCACGTGTCTAGTGGGACCCGCAGCTTATGATTATAAGAGTCGGGGAAAAACATATATGGAATTGCAGTACATGTACTAACGGGTGCGATCATACCAGCACTAATGCACCGGATCCCATCAGAACTCCGCAGTTAAGCGTGCTTGGGCGAGAGTAGTACTAGGATGGGTGACCTCCCGGGAAGTCCTCGTGTTGCACCCCTTTTTGTTTTTTTTTGTTCAGTGGTTTACAAAAAACATTGTATCTTCGAAACGCCATAACTTTTGAACCGTGAGGAACTACGCTGCCGACAGCACCTTTTCGGAAAGCTCTAAATTCACTAATTGGAGTGCCTAAGGTCTTTAGACCGTAGGCGCGTCTTTTTCAACCCCAAATTATGAAGTTTAGACCGTCTTTCGGATGGTTTTATACCATATTCCAAAAAGTTTTGTGGTTATGTCTTTAGAGATCTTTTAATGGCGTCCCAAACGGATGTAAAATTGCGTTTACATCATACGAGCATGGCCACGTGTCTAGTGGGACCCGCAGCTTATGATTATAAGAGTCGGGGAAAAACATATATGGAATTGCAGTACATGTACTAACGGGTTCGATCATACCAGCACTAATGCACCGGATCCCATCAGAACTCTGCAGTTAAGCGTGCTTGGGCGAGAGTAGTACTAGGATGGGTGACCTCCCGGGAAGTCCTCGTGTTGCACACCTTTTTGTTTTTTTTGTTCAGTGGTTTACAAAAAACATCGTATCTTCGAAACGCCATAACTTTTGAACCGTGAGGAACTACGCTGCCGTCATCACCTTTTCGGAAAGCTCTAAATTCACTTATTGGAGTGCCTAAGGTCTTTAGACCATAGGCGCGTCTTTTTCAGCCCCAAATTATGAAGTTTAGACCGTCTTTCGGATGGTTTTATACCATATTCCAAAAAGTTTTGTGGTTAGGTCTTTAGAGATCTTTTAATGGCGTCCCAAACGGATGTAAAATTGCGTTTACATCATACGAGCATGGCCACGTGTCTAGTGGGACCCGCAGCTTATGATTATAAGAGTCGGGGAAAAACATATATGGAATTGCAGTACATGTACTAACGGGTGTGATCATACCAGCACTAATGCACCGGATCCCATCAGAACTCCGCAGTTAAGCGTGCTTGGGCGAGAGTAGTACTAGGATGGGTGACCTCCCGGGAAGTCCTCGTGTTGCACCCCTTTTTGTTTTTTTTTGTTCAGTGGTTTACAAAAAACATCGTATCTTCGAAACGCCATAACTTTTGAACCGTGAGGAACTACGCTGCCGACAGCACCTTTTCGGAAAGCTCTAAATTCACTAATTGGAGTGCCTAAGGTCTTTAGACCGTAGGCGCGTCTTTTTCAGCCCCAAATTATGAAGTTTAGACCGTCTTTCGGATGGTTTTATACCATATTCCAAAAAGTTTTGTGGTTATGTCTTTAGAGATCTTTTAATGGCGTCCCAAACGGATGTAAAATTGCGTTTACATCATACGAGCATGGCCACGTGTCTAGTGGGACCCGCAGCTTATGATTATAAGAGTCGGGGAAAAACATATATGGAATTGCAGTACATGTACTAACGGGTTCGATCATACCAGCACTAATGCACCGGATCCCATCAGAACTCTGCAGTCAAGCGTGCTTGGGCGAGAGTAGTACTAGGATGGGTGACCTCCCGGGAAGTCCTCGTGTTGCACACCTTTTTGTTTTTTTTTTGTTCAGTGGTTTACAAAAAACATCGTATCTTCGAAACGCCATAACTTTTGAACCGTGAGGAACTACGCTGCCGTCATCACCTTTTCGGAAAGCTCCAAATTCACTAATTGGAGTGCCTAAGGTCTTTAGACCATAGGCGCGTCTTTTTCAGCCCCAAATTATGAAGTTTAGACCGTCTTTCGGATGGTTTTATACCATATTCCAAAAAGTTTTGTGGTTAGGTCTTTAGAGATCTTTTAATGGCGTCCCAAACGGATGTAAAATTGCGTTTACATCATACGAGCATGGCCACGTGTCTAGTGGGACCCGCAGCTTATGATTATAAGAGTCGGGGAAAACATATATGGAATTGCAGTACATGTACTAACGGGTGCGATCATACCAGCACTAATGCACCGGATCCCATCAGAACTCCGCAGCTAAGCGTGCTTGGGCGAGAGTAGTACTAGGATGGGTGACCTCCCGGGAAGTCCTCGTGTTGCACCCCTTTTTGTTTTTTTTTGTTCAGTGGTTTACAAAAAACATCGTATCTTCGAAACGCCATAACTTTTGAACCGTGAGGAACTACGCTGCCGACAACACCTTTTCGGAAAGCTCTAAATTCACTAATTGGAGTGCCTAAGGTCTTTAGACCGTAGGCGCGTCTTTTTCAGCCCCAAATTATGAAGTTTAGACCGTCTTTCGGATGGTTTTATACCATATTCCAAAAAGTTTTGTGGTTAGGTCTTTAGAGATCTTTTAATGGCGTCCCAAACGGATGTAAAATTGCGTTTACATCATACGAGCATGGCCACGTGTCTAGTGGGACCCGCAGCTTATGATTATAAGAGTCGGGGAAAAACATATATGGAATTGCAGTACATGTACTAACGGGTGCGATCATACCAGCACTAATGCACCGGATCCCATCAGAACTCCGCAGTTAAGCGTGCTTGGGCGAGAGTAGTACTAGGATGGGTGACCTCCCGGGAAGTCCTCGTGTTGCACCCCTTTTTGTTTTTTTTTTGTTCAGTGGTTTACAAAAAACATCGTATCTTCGAAACGCCATAACTTTTGAACCGTGAGGAACTACGCTGCCGACAGCACCTTTTCGGAAAGCTCTAAATTCACTTATTGGAGTGCCTAAGGTCTTTAGACCATAGGCGCGTCTTTTTCAGCCCCAAATTATGAAGTTTAGACCGTCTTTCGGATGGTTTTATACCATATTCCAAAAAGTTTTGTGGTTAGGTCTTTAGAGATCTTTTAATGGCGTCCCAAACGGATGTAAAATTGCGTTTACATCATACGAGCATGGCCACGTGTCTAGTGGGACCCGCAGCTTATGATTATAAGAGTCGGGGAAAAACATATATGGAATTGCAGTACATGTACTAACGGGTGCGATCATACCAGCACTAATGCACCGGATCCCATCAGAACTCCGCAGTTAAGCGTGCTTGGGCGAGAGTAGTACTAGGATGGGTGACCTCCCGGGAAGTCCTCGTGTTGCACCCCTTTTTGTTTTTTTTTGTTCAGTGGTTTACAAAAAACATCGTATCTTCGAAACGCCATAACTTTTGAACCGTGAGGAACTACGCTGCCGACAGCACCTTTTCGGAAAGCTCTAAATTCACTAATTGGAGTGCCTAAGGTCTTTAGACCGTAGGCGCGTCTTTTTCAGCCCCAAATTATGAAGTTTAGACCGTCTTTCGGATGGTTTTATACCATATTCCAAAAAGTTTTGTGGTTATGTCTTTAGAGATCTTTTAATGGCGTCCCAAACGGATGTAAAATTGCGTTTACATCATACGAGCATGGCCACGTGTCTAGTGGGACCCGCAGCTTATGATTATAAGAGTCGGGGAAAAACATATATGGAATTGCAGTACATGTACTAACGGGTTCGATCATACCAGCACTAATGCACCGGATCCCATCAGAACTCTGCAGTTAAGCGTGCTTGGGCGAGAGTAGTACTAGGATGGGTGACCTCCCGGGAAGTCCTCGTGTTGCACACCTTTTTGTTTTTTTTTGTTCAGTGGTTTACAAAAAACATCGTATCTTCGAAACGCCATAACTTTTGAACCGTGAGGAACTACGCTGCCGTCATCACCTTTTCGGAAAGCTCTAAATTCACTTATTGGAGTGCCTAAGGTCTTTAGACCATAGGCGCGTCTTTTTCAGCCCCAAATTATGAAGTTTAGACCGTCTTTCGGATGGTTTTATACCATATTCCAAAAAGTTTTGTGGTTAGGTCTTTAGAGATCTTTTAATGGCGTCCCAAACGGATGTAAAATTGCGTTTACATCATACGAGCATGGCCACGTGTCTAGTGGGACCCGCAGCTTATGATTATAAGAGTCGGGGAAAAACATATATGGAATTGCAGTACATGTACTAACGGGTGCGATCATACCAGCACTAATGCACCGGATCCCATCAGAACTCCGCAGTTAAGCGTGCTTGGGCGAGAGTAGTACTAGGATGGGTGACCTCCCGGGAAGTCCTCGTGTTGCACCCCTTTTTGTTTTTTTTTGTTCAGTGGTTTACAAAAAACATCGTATCTTCGAAACGCCATAACTTTTGAACCGTGAGGAACTACGCTGCCGACAGCACCTTTTCGGAAAGCTCTAAATTCACTAATTGGAGTGCCTAAGGTCTTTAGACCGTAGGCGCGTCTTTTTCAGCCCCAAATTATGAAGTTTAGACCGTCTTTCGGATGGTTTTATACCATATTCCAAAAAGTTTTGTGGTTATGTCTTTAGAGATCTTTTAATGGCGTCCCAAACGGATGTAAAATTGCGTTTACATCATACGAGCATGGCCACGTGTCTAGTGGGACCCGCAGCTTATGATTATAAGAGTCGGGGAAAAACATATATGGAATTGCAGTACATGTACTAACGGGTTCGATCATACCAGCACTAATGCACCGGATCCCATCAGAACTCCGCAGTTAAGCGTGCTTGGGCGAGAGTAGTACTAGGATGGGTGACCTCCCGGGAAGTCCTCGTGTTGCACACCTTTTTGTTTTTTTTTGTTCAGTGGTTTACAAAAAACATCGTATCTTCGAAACGCCATAACTTTTGAACCGTGAGGAACTACGCTGCCGTCATCACCTTTTCGGAAAGCTCCAAATTCACTAATTGGAGTGCCTAAGGTCTTTAGACCATAGGCGCGTCTTTTTCAGCCCCAAATTATGAAGTTTAGACCGTCTTTCGGATGGTTTTATACCATATTCCAAAAAGTTTTGTGGTTAGGTCTTTAGAGATCTTTTAATGGCGTCCCAAACGGATGTAAAATTGCGTTTACATCATACGAGCATGGCCACGTGTCTAGTGGGACCCGCAGCTTATGATTATAAGAGTCGGGGAAAACATATATGGAATTGCAGTACATGTACTAACGGGTGCGATCATACCAGCACTAATGCACCGGATCCCATCAGAACTCCGCAGCTAAGCGTGCTTGGGCGAGAGTAGTACTAGGATGGGTGACCTCCCGGGAAGTCCTCGTGTTGCACCCCTTTTTGTTTTTTTTTGTTCAGTGGTTTACAAAAAACATCGTATCTTCGAAACGCCATAACTTTTGAACCGTGAGGAACTACGCTGCCGACAACACCTTTTCGGAAAGCTCTAAATTCACTAATTGGAGTGCCTAAGGTCTTTAGACCGTAGGCGCGTCTTTTTCAGCCCCAAATTATGAAGTTTAGACCGTCTTTCGGATGGTTTTATACCATATTCCAAAAAGTTTTGTGGTTAGGTCTTTAGAGATCTTTTAATGGCGTCCCAAACGGATGTAAAATTGCGTTTACATCATACGAGCATGGCCACGTGTCTAGTGGGACCCGCAGCTTATGATTATAAGAGTCGGGGAAAAACATATATGGAATTGCAGTACATGTACTAACGGGTGCGATCATACCAGCACTAATGCACCGGATCCCATCAGAACTCCGCAGTTAAGTGTGCTTGGGCGAGAGTAGTACTAGGATGGGTGACCTCCCGGGAAGTCCTCGTGTTGCACCCCTTTTTGTTTTTTTTTGTTCAGTGGTTTACAAAAAACATCGTATCTTCGAAACGCCATAACTTTTGAACCGTGAGGAACTACGCTGCCGACAGCACCTTTTCGGAAAGCTCTAAATTCACTAATTGGAGTGCCTAAGGTCTTTAGACCGTAGGCGCGTCTTTTTCAGCCCCAAATTATGAAGTTTAGACCGTCTTTCGGATGGTTTTATACCATATTCCAAAAAGTTTTGTGGTTATGTCTTTAGAGATCTTTTAATGGCGTCCCAAACGGATGTAAAATTGCGTTTACATCATACGAGCATGGCCACGTGTCTAGTGGGACCCGCAGCTTATGATTATAAGAGTCGGGGAAAAACATATATGGAATTGCAGTACATGTACTAACGGGTGCGATCATACCAGCACTAATGCACCGGATCCCATCAGAACTCCGCAGCTAAGCGTGCTTGGGCGAAAGTAGTACTAGGATGGGTGACCTCCCGGGAAGTCCTCGTGTTGCACCCCTTTTTGTTTTTTTTTGTTCAGTGGTTTACAAAAAACATCGTATCTTCGAAACGCCATAACTTTTGAACCGTGAGGAACTACGCTGCCGACAGCACCTTTTCGGAAAGCTCTAAATTCACTTATTGGAGTGCCTAAGGTCTTTAGACCATAGGCGCGTCTTTTTCAGCCCCAAATTATGAAGTTTAGACCGTCTTTCGGATGGTTTTATACCATATTCCAAAAAGTTTTGTGGTTAGGTCTTTAGAGATCTTTTAATGGCGTCCCAAACGGATGTAAAATTGCGTTTACATCATACGAGCATGGCCACGTGTCTAGTGGGACCCGCAGCTTATGATTATAAGAGTCGGGGAAAACATATATGGAATTGCAGTACATGTACTAACGGGTGCGATCATACCAGCACTAATGCACCGGATCCCATCAGAACTCCGCAGCTAAGCGTGCTTGGGCGAGAGTAGTACTAGGATGGGTGACCTCCCGGGAAGTCCTCGTGTTGCACCCCTTTTTGTTTTTTTTTGTTCAGTGGTTTACAAAAAACATCGTATCTTCGAAACGCCATAACTTTTGAACCGTGAGGAACTACGCTGCCGACAACACCTTTTCGGAAAGCTCTAAATTCACTAATTGGAGTGCCTAAGGTCTTTAGACCGTAGGCGCGTCTTTTTCAGCCCCAAATTATGAAGTTTAGACCGTCTTTCGGATGGTTTTATACCATATTCCAAAAAGTTTTGTGGTTAGGTCTTTAGAGATCTTTTAATGGCGTCCCAAACGGATGTAAAATTGCGTTTACATCATACGAGCATGGCCACGTGTCTAGTGGGACCCGCAGCTTATGATTATAAGAGTCGGGGAAAAACATATATGGAATTGCAGTACATGTACTAACGGGTGCGATCATACCAGCACTAATGCACCGGATCCCATCAGAACTCCGCAGTTAAGCGTGCTTGGGCGAGAGTAGTACTAGGATGGGTGACCTCCCGGGAAGTCCTCGTGTTGCACCCCTTTTTGTTTTTTTTTGTTCAGTGGTTTACAAAAAACATCGTATCTTCGAAACGCCATAACTTTTGAACCGTGAGGAACTACGCTGCCGACAGCACCTTTTCGGAAAGCTCTAAATTCACTAATTGGAGTGCCTAAGGTCTTTAGACCGTAGGCGCGTCTTTTTCAGCCCCAAATTATGAAGTTTAGACCGTCTTTCGGATGGTTTTATACCATATTCCAAAAAGTTTTGTGGTTATGTCTTTAGAGATCTTTTAATGGCGTCCCAAACGGATGTAAAATTGCGTTTACATCATACGAGCATGGCCACGTGTCTAGTGGGACCCGCAGCTTATGATTATAAGAGTCGGGGAAAAACATATATGGAATTGCAGTACATGTACTAACGGGTTCGATCATACCAGCACTAATGCACCGGATCCCATCAGAACTCCGCAGTTAAGCGTGCTTGGGCGAGAGTAGTACTAGGATGGGTGACCTCCCGGGAAGTCCTCGTGTTGCACACCTTTTTGTTTTTTTTTGTTCAGTGGTTTACAAAAAACATCGTATCTTCGAAACGCCATAACTTTTGAACCGTGAGGAACTACGCTGCCGACAGCACCTTTTCGGAAAGCTCTAAATTCACTAATTGGAGTGCCTAAGGTCTTTAGACCATAGGCGCGTCTTTTTCAGCCCCAAATTATGAAGTTTAGACCGTCTTTCGGATGGTTTTATACCATATTCCAAAAAGTTTTGTGGTTAGGTCTTTAGAGATCTTTTAATGGCGTCCCAAACGGATGTAAAATTGCGTTTACATCATACGAGCATGGCCACGTGTCTAGTGGGACCCGCAGCTTATGATTATAAGAGTCGGGGAAAACATATATGGAATTGCAGTACATGTACTAACGGGTGCGATCATACCAGCACTAATGCACCGGATCCCATCAGAACTCCGCAGCTAAGCGTGCTTGGGCGAGAGTAGTACTAGGATGGGTGACCTCCCGGGAAGTCCTCGTGTTGCACCCCTTTTTGTTTTTTTTTGTTCAGTGGTTTACAAAAAACATCGTATCTTCGAAACGCCATAACTTTTGAACCGTGAGGAACTACGCTGCCGACAACACCTTTTCGGAAAGCTCTAAATTCACTAATTGGAGTGCCTAAGGTCTTTAGACCGTAGGCGCGTCTTTTTCAGCCCCAAATTATGAAGTTTAGACCGTCTTTCGGATGGTTTTATACCATATTCCAAAAAGTTTTGTGGTTAGGTCTTTAGAGATCTTTTAATGGCGTCCCAAACGGATGTAAAATTGCGTTTACATCATACGAGCATGGCCACGTGTCTAGTGGGACCCGCAGCTTATGATTATAAGAGTCGGGGAAAAACATATATGGAATTGCAGTACATGTACTAACGGGTGCGATCATACCAGCACTAATGCACCGGATCCCATCAGAACTCCGCAGTTAAGTGTGCTTGGGCGAGAGTAGTACTAGGATGGGTGACCTCCCGGGAAGTCCTCGTGTTGCACCCCTTTTTGTTTTTTTTTGTTCAGTGGTTTACAAAAAACATCGTATCTTCGAAACGCCATAACTTTTGAACCGTGAGGAACTACGCTGCCGACAGCACCTTTTCGGAAAGCTCTAAATTCACTAATTGGAGTGCCTAAGGTCTTTAGACCGTAGGCGCGTCTTTTTCAGCCCCAAATTATGAAGTTTAGACCGTCTTTCGGATGGTTTTATACCATATTCCAAAAAGTTTTGTGGTTATGTCTTTAGAGATCTTTTAATGGCGTCCCAAACGGATGTAAAATTGCGTTTACATCATACGAGCATGGCCACGTGTCTAGTGGGACCCGCAGCTTATGATTATAAGAGTCGGGGAAAAACATATATGGAATTGCAGTACATGTACTAACGGGTGCGATCATACCAGCACTAATGCACCGGATCCCATCAGAACTCCGCAGTTAAGCGTGCTTGGGCGAGAGTAGTACTAGGATGGGTGACCTCCCGGGAAGTCCTCGTGTTGCACCCCTTTTTGTTTTTTTTTGTTCAGTGGTTTACAAAAAACATCGTATCTTCGAAACGCCATAACTTTTGAACCGTGAGGAACTACGCTGCCGACAGCACCTTTTCGGAAAGCTCTAAATTCACTAATTGGAGTGCCTAAGGTCTTTAGACCATAGGCGCGTCTTTTTCAGCCCCAAATTATGAAGTTTAGACCGTCTTTCGGATGGTTTTATACCATATTCCAAAAAGTTTTGTGGTTAGGTCTTTAGAGATCTTTTAATGGCGTCCCAAACGGATGTAAAATTGCGTTTACATCATACGAGCATGGCCACGTGTCTAGTGGGACCCGCAGCTTATGATTATAAGAGTCGGGGAAAAACATATATGGAATTGCAGTACATGTACTAACGGGTGCGATCATACCAGCACTAATGCACCGGATCCCATCAGAACTCCGCAGCTAAGCGTGCTTGGGCGAGAGTAGTACTAGGATGGGTGACCTCCCGGGAAGTCCTCGTGTTGCACCCCTTTTTGTTTTTTTTTGTTCAGTGGTTTACAAAAAACATCGTATCTTCGAAACGCCATAACTTTTGAACCGTGAGGAACTACGCTGCCGACAGCACCTTTTCGGAAAGCTCTAAATTCACTAATTGGAGTGCCTAAGGTCTTTAGACCGTAGGCGCGTCTTTTTCAGCCCCAAATTATGAAGTTTAGACCGTCTTTCGGATGGTTTTATACCATATTCCAAAAAGTTTTGTGGTTAGGTCTTTAGAGATCTTTTAATGGCGTCCCAAACGGATGTAAAATTGCGTTTACATCATACGAGCATGGCCACGTGTCTAGTGGGACCCGCAGCTTATGATTATAAGAGTCGGGGAAAAACATATATGGAATTGCAGTACATGTACTAACGGGTGCGATCATACCAGCACTAATGCACCGGATCCCATCAGAACTCCGCAGTTAAGCGTGCTTGGGCGAGAGTAGTACTAGGATGGGTGACCTCCCGGGAAGTCCTCGTGTTGCACCCCTTTTTGTTTTTTTTTGTTCAGTGGTTTACAAAAAACATCGTATCTTCGAAACGCCATAACTTTTGAACCGTGAGGAACTACGCTGCCGACAGCACCTTTTCGGAAAGCTCTAAATTCACTAATTGGAGTGCCTAAGGTCTTTAGACCGTAGGCGCGTCTTTTTCAGCCCCAAATTATGAAGTTTAGACCGTCTTTCGGATGGTTTTATACCATATTCCAAAAAGTTTTGTGGTTATGTCTTTAGAGATCTTTTAATGGCGTCCCAAACGGATGTAAAATTGCGTTTACATCATACGAGCATGGCCACGTGTCTAGTGGGACCCGCAGCTTATGATTATAAGAGTCGGGGAAAAACATATATGGAATTGCAGTACATGTACTAACGGGTTCGATCATACCAGCACTAATGCACCGGATCCCATCAGAACTCCGCAGTTAAGCGTGCTTGGGCGAGAGTAGTACTAGGATGGGTGACCTCCCGGGAAGTCCTCGTGTTGCACACCTTTTTGTTTTTTTTTGTTCAGTGGTTTACAAAAAACATCGTATCTTCGAAACGCCATAACTTTTGAACCGTGAGGAACTACGCTGCCGACAGCACCTTTTCGGAAAGCTCTAAATTCACTAATTGGAGTGCCTAAGGTCTTTAGACCATAGGCGCGTCTTTTTCAGCCCCAAATTATGAAGTTTAGACCGTCTTTCGGATGGTTTTATACCATATTCCAAAAAGTTTTGTGGTTAGGTCTTTAGAGATCTTTTAATGGCGTCCCAAACGGATGTAAAATTGCGTTTACATCATACGAGCATGGCCACGTGTCTAGTGGGACCCGCAGCTTATGATTATAAGAGTCGGGGAAAACATATATGGAATTGCAGTACATGTACTAACGGGTGCGATCATACCAGCACTAATGCACCGGATCCCATCAGAACTCCGCAGCTAAGCGTGCTTGGGCGAGAGTAGTACTAGGATGGGTGACCTCCCGGGAAGTCCTCGTGTTGCACCCCTTTTTGTTTTTTTTTGTTCAGTGGTTTACAAAAAACATCGTATCTTCGAAACGCCATAACTTTTGAACCGTGAGGAACTACGCTGCCGACAACACCTTTTCGGAAAGCTCTAAATTCACTAATTGGAGTGCCTAAGGTCTTTAGACCGTAGGCGCGTCTTTTTCAGCCCCAAATTATGAAGTTTAGACCGTCTTTCGGATGGTTTTATACCATATTCCAAAAAGTTTTGTGGTTAGGTCTTTAGAGATCTTTTAATGGCGTCCCAAACGGATGTAAAATTGCGTTTACATCATACGAGCATGGCCACGTGTCTAGTGGGACCCGCAGCTTATGATTATAAGAGTCGGGGAAAAACATATATGGAATTGCAGTACATGTACTAACGGGTGCGATCATACCAGCACTAATGCACCGGATCCCATCAGAACTCCGCAGTTAAGCGTGCTTGGGCGAGAGTAGTACTAGGATGGGTGACCTCCCGGGAAGTCCTCGTGTTGCACCCCTTTTTGTTTTTTTTTGTTCAGTGGTTTACAAAAAACATCGTATCTTCGAAACGCCATAACTTTTGAACCGTGAGGAACTACGCTGCCGACAGCACCTTTTCGGAAAGCTCTAAATTCACTAATTGGAGTGCCTAAGGTCTTTAGACCATAGGCGCGTCTTTTTCAGCCCCAAATTATGAAGTTTAGACCGTCTTTCGGATGGTTTTATACCATATTCCAAAAAGTTTTGTGGTTAGGTCTTTAGAGATCTTTTAATGGCGTCCCAAACGGATGTAAAATTGCGTTTACATCATACGAGCATGGCCACGTGTCTAGTGGGACCCGCAGCTTATGATTATAAGAGTCGGGGAAAAACATATATGGAATTGCAGTACATGTACTAACGGGTGCGATCATACCAGCACTAATGCACCGGATCCCATCAGAACTCCGCAGCTAAGCGTGCTTGGGCGAGAGTAGTACTAGGATGGGTGACCTCCCGGGAAGTCCTCGTGTTGCACCCCTTTTTGTTTTTTTTTGTTCAGTGGTTTACAAAAAACATCGTATCTTCGAAACGCCATAACTTTTGAACCGTGAGGAACTACGCTGCCGACAGCACCTTTTCGGAAAGCTCTAAATTCACTAATTGGAGTGCCTAAGGTCTTTAGACCGTAGGCGCGTCTTTTTCAGCCCCAAATTATGAAGTTTAGACCGTCTTTCGGATGGTTTTATACCATATTCCAAAAAGTTTTGTGGTTAGGTCTTTAGAGATCTTTTAATGGCGTCCCAAACGGATGTAAAATTGCGTTTACATCATACGAGCATGGCCACGTGTCTAGTGGGACCCGCAGCTTATGATTATAAGAGTCGGGGAAAAACATATATGGAATTGCAGTACATGTACTAACGGGTGCGATCATACCAGCACTAATGCACCGGATCCCATCAGAACTCCGCAGTTAAGCGTGCTTGGGCGAGAGTAGTACTAGGATGGGTGACCTCCCGGGAAGTCCTCGTGTTGCACCCCTTTTTGTTTTTTTTTGTTCAGTGGTTTACAAAAAACATCGTATCTTCGAAACGCCATAACTTTTGAACCGTGAGGAACTACGCTGCCGACAGCACCTTTTCGGAAAGCTCTAAATTCACTAATTGGAGTGCCTAAGGTCTTTAGACCGTAGGCGCGTCTTTTTCAGCCCCAAATTATGAAGTTTAGACCGTCTTTCGGATGGTTTTATACCATATTCCAAAAAGTTTTGTGGTTAGGTCTTTAGAGATCTTTTAATGGCGTCCCAAACGGATGTAAAATTGCGTTTACATCATACGAGCATGGCCACGTGTCTAGTGGGACCCGCAGCTTATGATTATAAGAGTCGGGGAAAAACATATATGGAATTGCAGTACATGTACTAACGGGTGCGATCATACCAGCACTAATGCACCGGATCCCATCAGAACTCCGCAGTTAAGCGTGCTTGGGCGAGAGTAGTACTAGGATGGGTGACCTCCCGGGAAGTCCTCGTGTTGCACCCCTTTTTGTTTTTTTTTGTTCAGTGGTTTACAAAAAACATCGTATCTTCGAAACGCCATAACTTTTGAACCGTGAGGAACTACGCTGCCGACAGCACCTTTTCGGAAAGCTCTAAATTCACTAATTGGAGTGCCTAAGGTCTTTAGACCGTAGGCGCGTCTTTTTCAGCCCCAAATTATGAAGTTTAGACCGTCTTTCGGATGGTTTTATACCATATTCCAAAAAGTTTTGTGGTTATGTCTTTAGAGATCTTTTAATGGCGTCCCAAACGGATGTAAAATTGCGTTTACATCATACGAGCATGGCCACGTGTCTAGTGGGACCCGCAGCTTATGATTATAAGAGTCGGGGAAAAACATATATGGAATTGCAGTACATGTACTAACGGGTGCGATCATACCAGCACTAATGCACCGGATCCCATCAGAACTCCGCAGTTAAGCGTGCTTGGGCGAGAGTAGTACTAGGATGGGTGACCTCCCGGGAAGTCCTCGTGTTGCACACCTTTTTGTTTTTTTTTGTTCAGTGGTTTACAAAAAACATCGTATCTTCGAAACGCCATAACTTTTGAACCGTGAGGAACTACGCTGCCGACAGCACCTTTTCGGAAAGCTCTAAATTCACTAATTGGAGTGCCTAAGGTCTTTAGACCATAGGCGCGTCTTTTTCAGCCCCAAATTATGAAGTTTAGACCGTCTTTCGGATGGTTTTATACCATATTCCAAAAAGTTTTGTGGTTAGGTCTTTAGAGATCTTTTAATGGCGTCCCAAACGGATGTAAAATTGCGTTTACATCATACGAGCATGGCCACGTGTCTAGTGGGACCCGCAGCTTATGATTATAAGAGTCGGGGAAAAACATATATGGAATTGCAGTACATGTACTAACGGGTGCGATCATACCAGCACTAATGCACCGGATCCCATCAGAACTCCGCAGCTAAGCGTGCTTGGGCGAGAGTAGTACTAGGATGGGTGACCTCCCGGGAAGTCCTCGTGTTGCACCCCTTTTTGTTTTTTTTTGTTCAGTGGTTTACAAAAAACATCGTATCTTCGAAACGCCATAACTTTTGAACCGTGAGGAACTACGCTGCCGACAACACCTTTTCGGAAAGCTCTAAATTCACTAATTGGAGTGCCTAAGGTCTTTAGACCGTAGGCGCGTCTTTTTCAGCCCCAAATTATGAAGTTTAGACCGTCTTTCGGATGGTTTTATACCATATTCCAAAAAGTTTTGTGGTTAGGTCTTTAGAGATCTTTTAATGGCGTCCCAAACGGATGTAAAATTGCGTTTACATCATACGAGCATGGCCACGTGTCTAGTGGGACCCGCAGCTTATGATTATAAGAGTCGGGGAAAAACATATATGGAATTGCAGTACATGTACTAACGGGTGCGATCATACCAGCACTAATGCACCGGATCCCATCAGAACTCCGCAGTTAAGCGTGCTTGGGCGAGAGTAGTACTAGGATGGGTGACCTCCCGGGAAGTCCTCGTGTTGCACCCCTTTTTGTTTTTTTTTGTTCAGTGGTTTACAAAAAACATCGTATCTTCGAAACGCCATAACTTTTGAACCGTGAGGAACTACGCTGCCGACAGCACCTTTTCGGAAAGCTCTAAATTCACTAATTGGAGTGCCTAAGGTCTTTAGACCGTAGGCGCGTCTTTTTCAGCCCCAAATTATGAAGTTTAGACCGTCTTTCGGATGGTTTTATACCATATTCCAAAAAGTTTTGTGGTTATGTCTTTAGAGATCTTTTAATGGCGTCCCAAACGGATGTAAAATTGCGTTTACATCATACGAGCATGGCCACGTGTCTAGTGGGACCCGCAGCTTATGATTATAAGAGTCGGGGAAAAACATATATGGAATTGCAGTACATGTACTAACGGGTGCGATCATACCAGCACTAATGCACCGGATCCCATCAGAACTCCGCAGTTAAGCGTGCTTGGGCGAGAGTAGTACTAGGATGGGTGACCTCCCGGGAAGTCCTCGTGTTGCACCCCTTTTTGTTTTTTTTTGTTCAGTGGTTTACAAAAAACATCGTATCTTCGAAACGCCATAACTTTTGAACCGTGAGGAACTACGCTGCCGACAGCACCTTTTCGGAAAGCTCTAAATTCACTAATTGGAGTGCCTAAGGTCTTTAGACCATAGGCGCGTCTTTTTCAGCCCCAAATTATGAAGTTTAGACCGTCTTTCGGATGGTTTTATACCATATTCCAAAAAGTTTTGTGGTTAGGTCTTTAGAGATCTTTTAATGGCGTCCCAAACGGATGTAAAATTGCGTTTACATCATACGAGCATGGCCACGTGTCTAGTGGGACCCGCAGCTTATGATTATAAGAGTCGGGGAAAACATATATGGAATTGCAGTACATGTACTAACGGGTGCGATCATACCAGCACTAATGCACCGGATCCCATCAGAACTCCGCAGCTAAGCGTGCTTGGGCGAGAGTAGTACTAGGATGGGTGACCTCCCGGGAAGTCCTCGTGTTGCACCCCTTTTTGTTTTTTTTTGTTCAGTGGTTTACAAAAAACATCGTATCTTCGAAACGCCATAACTTTTGAACCGTGAGGAACTACGCTGCCGACAACACCTTTTCGGAAAGCTCTAAATTCACTAATTGGAGTGCCTAAGGTCTTTAGACCGTAGGCGCGTCTTTTTCAGCCCCAAATTATGAAGTTTAGACCGTCTTTCGGATGGTTTTATACCATATTCCAAAAAGTTTTGTGGTTAGGTCTTTAGAGATCTTTTAATGGCGTCCCAAACGGATGTAAAATTGCGTTTACATCATACGAGCATGGCCACGTGTCTAGTGGGACCCGCAGCTTATGATTATAAGAGTCGGGGAAAAACATATATGGAATTGCAGTACATGTACTAACGGGTGCGATCATACCAGCACTAATGCACCGGATCCCATCAGAACTCCGCAGTTAAGCGTGCTTGGGCGAGAGTAGTACTAGGATGGGTGACCTCCCGGGAAGTCCTCGTGTTGCACCCCTTTTTGTTTTTTTTTGTTCAGTGGTTTACAAAAAACATCGTATCTTCGAAACGCCATAACTTTTGAACCGTGAGGAACTACGCTGCCGACAGCACCTTTTCGGAAAGCTCTAAATTCACTAATTGGAGTGCCTAAGGTCTTTAGACCGTAGGCGCGTCTTTTTCAGCCCCAAATTATGAAGTTTAGACCGTCTTTCGGATGGTTTTATACCATATTCCAAAAAGTTTTGTGGTTATGTCTTTAGAGATCTTTTAATGGCGTCCCAAACGGATGTAAAATTGCGTTTACATCATACGAGCATGGCCACGTGTCTAGTGGGACCCGCAGCTTATGATTATAAGAGTCGGGGAAAAACATATATGGAATTGCAGTACATGTACTAACGGGTTCGATCATACCAGCACTAATGCACCGGATCCCATCAGAACTCCGCAGTTAAGCGTGCTTGGGCGAGAGTAGTACTAGGATGGGTGACCTCCCGGGAAGTCCTCGTGTTGCACACCTTTTTGTTTTTTTTTGTTCAGTGGTTTACAAAAAACATCGTATCTTCGAAACGCCATAACTTTTGAACCGTGAGGAACTACGCTGCCGACAGCACCTTTTCGGAAAGCTCTAAATTCACTAATTGGAGTGCCTAAGGTCTTTAGACCATAGGCGCGTCTTTTTCAGCCCCAAATTATGAAGTTTAGACCGTCTTTCGGATGGTTTTATACCATATTCCAAAAAGTTTTGTGGTTAGGTCTTTAGAGATCTTTTAATGGCGTCCCAAACGGATGTAAAATTGCGTTTACATCATACGAGCATGGCCACGTGTCTAGTGGGACCCGCAGCTTATGATTATAAGAGTCGGGGAAAACATATATGGAATTGCAGTACATGTACTAACGGGTGCGATCATACCAGCACTAATGCACCGGATCCCATCAGAACTCCGCAGCTAAGCGTGCTTGGGCGAGAGTAGTACTAGGATGGGTGACCTCCCGGGAAGTCCTCGTGTTGCACCCCTTTTTGTTTTTTTTTGTTCAGTGGTTTACAAAAAACATCGTATCTTCGAAACGCCATAACTTTTGAACCGTGAGGAACTACGCTGCCGACAACACCTTTTCGGAAAGCTCTAAATTCACTAATTGGAGTGCCTAAGGTCTTTAGACCGTAGGCGCGTCTTTTTCAGCCCCAAATTATGAAGTTTAGACCGTCTTTCGGATGGTTTTATACCATATTCCAAAAAGTTTTGTGGTTAGGTCTTTAGAGATCTTTTAATGGCGTCCCAAACGGATGTAAAATTGCGTTTACATCATACGAGCATGGCCACGTGTCTAGTGGGACCCGCAGCTTATGATTATAAGAGTCGGGGAAAAACATATATGGAATTGCAGTACATGTACTAACGGGTGCGATCATACCAGCACTAATGCACCGGATCCCATCAGAACTCCGCAGTTAAGCGTGCTTGGGCGAGAGTAGTACTAGGATGGGTGACCTCCCGGGAAGTCCTCGTGTTGCACCCCTTTTTGTTTTTTTTTGTTCAGTGGTTTACAAAAAACATCGTATCTTCGAAACGCCATAACTTTTGAACCGTGAGGAACTACGCTGCCGACAGCACCTTTTCGGAAAGCTCTAAATTCACTAATTGGAGTGCCTAAGGTCTTTAGACCGTAGGCGCGTCTTTTTCAGCCCCAAATTATGAAGTTTAGACCGTCTTTCGGATGGTTTTATACCATATTCCAAAAAGTTTTGTGGTTAGGTCTTTAGAGATCTTTTAATGGCGTCCCAAACGGATGTAAAATTGCGTTTACATCATACGAGCATGGCCACGTGTCTAGTGGGACCCGCAGCTTATGATTATAAGAGTCGGGGAAAAACATATATGGAATTGCAGTACATGTACTAACGGGTGCGATCATACCAGCACTAATGCACCGGATCCCATCAGAACTCCGCAGCTAAGCGTGCTTGGGCGAGAGTAGTACTAGGATGGGTGACCTCCCGGGAAGTCCTCGTGTTGCACCCCTTTTTGTTTTTTTTTGTTCAGTGGTTTACAAAAAACATCGTATCTTCGAAACGCCATAACTTTTGAACCGTGAGGAACTACGCTGCCGACAGCACCTTTTCGGAAAGCTCTAAATTCACTAATTGGAGTGCCTAAGGTCTTTAGACCGTAGGCGCGTCTTTTTCAGCCCCAAATTATGAAGTTTAGACCGTCTTTCGGATGGTTTTATACCATATTCCAAAAAGTTTTGTGGTTAGGTCTTTAGAGATCTTTTAATGGCGTCCCAAACGGATGTAAAATTGCGTTTACATCATACGAGCATGGCCACGTGTCTAGTGGGACCCGCAGCTTATGATTATAAGAGTCGGGGAAAAACATATATGGAATTGCAGTACATGTACTAACGGGTGCGATCATACCAGCACTAATGCACCGGATCCCATCAGAACTCCGCAGTTAAGCGTGCTTGGGCGAGAGTAGTACTAGGATGGGTGACCTCCCGGGAAGTCCTCGTGTTGCACCCCTTTTTGTTTTTTTTTGTTCAGTGGTTTACAAAAAACATCGTATCTTCGAAACGCCATAACTTTTGAACCGTGAGGAACTACGCTGCCGACAGCACCTTTTCGGAAAGCTCTAAATTCACTAATTGGAGTGCCTAAGGTCTTTAGACCGTAGGCGCGTCTTTTTCAGCCCCAAATTATGAAGTTTAGACCGTCTTTCGGATGGTTTTATACCATATTCCAAAAAGTTTTGTGGTTAGGTCTTTAGAGATCTTTTAATGGCGTCCCAAACGGATGTAAAATTGCGTTTACATCATACGAGCATGGCCACGTGTCTAGTGGGACCCGCAGCTTATGATTATAAGAGTCGGGGAAAAACATATATGGAATTGCAGTACATGTACTAACGGGTGCGATCATACCAGCACTAATGCACCGGATCCCATCAGAACTCCGCAGTTAAGCGTGCTTGGGCGAGAGTAGTACTAGGATGGGTGACCTCCCGGGAAGTCCTCGTGTTGCACCCCTTTTTGTTTTTTTTTGTTCAGTGGTTTACAAAAAACATCGTATCTTCGAAACGCCATAACTTTTGAACCGTGAGGAACTACGCTGCCGACAGCACCTTTTCGGAAAGCTCTAAATTCACTAATTGGAGTGCCTAAGGTCTTTAGACCGTAGGCGCGTCTTTTTCAGCCCCAAATTATGAAGTTTAGACCGTCTTTCGGATGGTTTTATACCATATTCCAAAAAGTTTTGTGGTTAGGTCTTTAGAGATCTTTTAATGGCGTCCCAAACGGATGTAAAATTGCGTTTACATCATACGAGCATGGCCACGTGTCTAGTGGGACCCGCAGCTTATGATTATAAGAGTCGGGGAAAAACATATATGGAATTGCAGTACATGTACTAACGGGTGCGATCATACCAGCACTAATGCACCGGATCCCATCAGAACTCCGCAGCTAAGCGTGCTTGGGCGAGAGTAGTACTAGGATGGGTGACCTCCCGGGAAGTCCTCGTGTTGCACCCCTTTTTGTTTTTTTTTGTTCAGTGGTTTACAAAAAACATCGTATCTTCGAAACGCCATAACTTTTGAACCGTGAGGAACTACGCTGCCGACAACACCTTTTCGGAAAGCTCTAAATTCACTAATTGGAGTGCCTAAGGTCTTTAGACCGTAGGCGCGTCTTTTTCAGCCCCAAATTATGAAGTTTAGACCGTCTTTCGGATGGTTTTATACCATATTCCAAAAAGTTTTGTGGTTAGGTCTTTAGAGATCTTTTAATGGCGTCCCAAACGGATGTAAAATTGCGTTTACATCATACGAGCATGGCCACGTGTCTAGTGGGACCCGCAGCTTATGATTATAAGAGTCGGGGAAAAACATATATGGAATTGCAGTACATGTACTAACGGGTGCGATCATACCAGCACTAATGCACCGGATCCCATCAGAACTCCGCAGTTAAGCGTGCTTGGGCGAGAGTAGTACTAGGATGGGTGACCTCCCGGGAAGTCCTCGTGTTGCACCCCTTTTTGTTTTTTTTTGTTCAGTGGTTTACAAAAAACATCGTATCTTCGAAACGCCATAACTTTTGAACCGTGAGGAACTACGCTGCCGACAGCACCTTTTCGGAAAGCTCTAAATTCACTAATTGGAGTGCCTAAGGTCTTTAGACCGTAGGCGCGTCTTTTTCAGCCCCAAATTATGAAGTTTAGACCGTCTTTCGGATGGTTTTATACCATATTCCAAAAAGTTTTGTGGTTATGTCTTTAGAGATCTTTTAATGGCGTCCCAAACGGATGTAAAATTGCGTTTACATCATACGAGCATGGCCACGTGTCTAGTGGGACCCGCAGCTTATGATTATAAGAGTCGGGGAAAAACATATATGGAATTGCAGTACATGTACTAACGGGTGCGATCATACCAGCACTAATGCACCGGATCCCATCAGAACTCCGCAGTTAAGCGTGCTTGGGCGAGAGTAGTACTAGGATGGGTGACCTCCCGGGAAGTCCTCGTGTTGCACCCCTTTTTGTTTTTTTTTGTTCAGTGGTTTACAAAAAACATCGTATCTTCGAAACGCCATAACTTTTGAACCGTGAGGAACTACGCTGCCGACAGCACCTTTTCGGAAAGCTCTAAATTCACTAATTGGAGTGCCTAAGGTCTTTAGACCGTAGGCGCGTCTTTTTCAGCCCCAAATTATGAAGTTTAGACCGTCTTTCGGATGGTTTTATACCATATTCCAAAAAGTTTTGTGGTTAGGTCTTTAGAGATCTTTTAATGGCGTCCCAAACGGATGTAAAATTGCGTTTACATCATACGAGCATGGCCACGTGTCTAGTGGGACCCGCAGCTTATGATTATAAGAGTCGGGGAAAAACATATATGGAATTGCAGTACATGTACTAACGGGTGCGATCATACCAGCACTAATGCACCGGATCCCATCAGAACTCCGCAGCTAAGCGTGCTTGGGCGAGAGTAGTACTAGGATGGGTGACCTCCCGGGAAGTCCTCGTGTTGCACCCCTTTTTGTTTTTTTTTGTTCAGTGGTTTACAAAAAACATCGTATCTTCGAAACGCCATAACTTTTGAACCGTGAGGAACTACGCTGCCGACAGCACCTTTTCGGAAAGCTCTAAATTCACTAATTGGAGTGCCTAAGGTCTTTAGACCGTAGGCGCGTCTTTTTCAGCCCCAAATTATGAAGTTTAGACCGTCTTTCGGATGGTTTTATACCATATTCCAAAAAGTTTTGTGGTTATGTCTTTAGAGATCTTTTAATGGCGTCCCAAACGGATGTAAAATTGCGTTTACATCATACGAGCATGGCCACGTGTCTAGTGGGACCCGCAGCTTATGATTATAAGAGTCGGGGAAAAACATATATGGAATTGCAGTACATGTACTAACGGGTGCGATCATACCAGCACTAATGCACCGGATCCCATCAGAACTCCGCAGTTAAGCGTGCTTGGGCGAGAGTAGTACTAGGATGGGTGACCTCCCGGGAAGTCCTCGTGTTGCACCCCTTTTTGTTTTTTTTTGTTCAGTGGTTTACAAAAAACATCGTATCTTCGAAACGCCATAACTTTTGAACCGTGAGGAACTACGCTGCCGACAGCACCTTTTCGGAAAGCTCTAAATTCACTAATTGGAGTGCCTAAGGTCTTTAGACCGTAGGCGCGTCTTTTTCAGCCCCAAATTATGAAGTTTAGACCGTCTTTCGGATGGTTTTATACCATATTCCAAAAAGTTTTGTGGTTAGGTCTTTAGAGATCTTTTAATGGCGTCCCAAACGGATGTAAAATTGCGTTTACATCATACGAGCATGGCCACGTGTCTAGTGGGACCCGCAGCTTATGATTATAAGAGTCGGGGAAAAACATATATGGAATTGCAGTACATGTACTAACGGGTGCGATCATACCAGCACTAATGCACCGGATCCCATCAGAACTCCGCAGTTAAGCGTGCTTGGGCGAGAGTAGTACTAGGATGGGTGACCTCCCGGGAAGTCCTCGTGTTGCACCCCTTTTTGTTTTTTTTTGTTCAGTGGTTTACAAAAAACATCGTATCTTCGAAACGCCATAACTTTTGAACCGTGAGGAACTACGCTGCCGACAGCACCTTTTCGGAAAGCTCTAAATTCACTAATTGGAGTGCCTAAGGTCTTTAGACCGTAGGCGCGTCTTTTTCAGCCCCAAATTATGAAGTTTAGACCGTCTTTCGGATGGTTTTATACCATATTCCAAAAAGTTTTGTGGTTATGTCTTTAGAGATCTTTTAATGGCGTCCCAAACGGATGTAAAATTGCGTTTACATCATACGAGCATGGCCACGTGTCTAGTGGGACCCGCAGCTTATGATTATAAGAGTCGGGGAAAAACATATATGGAATTGCAGTACATGTACTAACGGGTGCGATCATACCAGCACTAATGCACCGGATCCCATCAGAACTCCGCAGTTAAGCGTGCTTGGGCGAGAGTAGTACTAGGATGGGTGACCTCCCGGGAAGTCCTCGTGTTGCACCCCTTTTTGTTTTTTTTTGTTCAGTGGTTTACAAAAAACATCGTATCTTCGAAACGCCATAACTTTTGAACCGTGAGGAACTACGCTGCCGACAGCACCTTTTCGGAAAGCTCTAAATTCACTAATTGGAGTGCCTAAGGTCTTTAGACCATAGGCGCGTCTTTTTCAGCCCCAAATTATGAAGTTTAGACCGTCTTTCGGATGGTTTTATACCATATTCCAAAAAGTTTTGTGGTTAGGTCTTTAGAGATCTTTTAATGGCGTCCCAAACGGATGTAAAATTGCGTTTACATCATACGAGCATGGCCACGTGTCTAGTGGGACCCGCAGCTTATGATTATAAGAGTCGGGGAAAACATATATGGAATTGCAGTACATGTACTAACGGGTGCGATCATACCAGCACTAATGCACCGGATCCCATCAGAACTCCGCAGCTAAGCGTGCTTGGGCGAGAGTAGTACTAGGATGGGTGACCTCCCGGGAAGTCCTCGTGTTGCACCCCTTTTTGTTTTTTTTTGTTCAGTGGTTTACAAAAAACATCGTATCTTCGAAACGCCATAACTTTTGAACCGTGAGGAACTACGCTGCCGACAACACCTTTTCGGAAAGCTCTAAATTCACTAATTGGAGTGCCTAAGGTCTTTAGACCGTAGGCGCGTCTTTTTCAGCCCCAAATTATGAAGTTTAGACCGTCTTTCGGATGGTTTTATACCATATTCCAAAAAGTTTTGTGGTTAGGTCTTTAGAGATCTTTTAATGGCGTCCCAAACGGATGTAAAATTGCGTTTACATCATACGAGCATGGCCACGTGTCTAGTGGGACCCGCAGCTTATGATTATAAGAGTCGGGGAAAAACATATATGGAATTGCAGTACATGTACTAACGGGTGCGATCATACCAGCACTAATGCACCGGATCCCATCAGAACTCCGCAGTTAAGCGTGCTTGGGCGAGAGTAGTACTAGGATGGGTGACCTCCCGGGAAGTCCTCGTGTTGCACCCCTTTTTGTTTTTTTTTGTTCAGTGGTTTACAAAAAACATCGTATCTTCGAAACGCCATAACTTTTGAACCGTGAGGAACTACGCTGCCGACAGCACCTTTTCGGAAAGCTCTAAATTCACTAATTGGAGTGCCTAAGGTCTTTAGACCGTAGGCGCGTCTTTTTCAGCCCCAAATTATGAAGTTTAGACCGTCTTTCGGATGGTTTTATACCATATTCCAAAAAGTTTTGTGGTTATGTCTTTAGAGATCTTTTAATGGCGTCCCAAACGGATGTAAAATTGCGTTTACATCATACGAGCATGGCCACGTGTCTAGTGGGACCCGCAGCTTATGATTATAAGAGTCGGGGAAAAACATATATGGAATTGCAGTACATGTACTAACGGGTTCGATCATACCAGCACTAATGCACCGGATCCCATCAGAACTCCGCAGTTAAGCGTGCTTGGGCGAGAGTAGTACTAGGATGGGTGACCTCCCGGGAAGTCCTCGTGTTGCACACCTTTTTGTTTTTTTTTGTTCAGTGGTTTACAAAAAACATCGTATCTTCGAAACGCCATAACTTTTGAACCGTGAGGAACTACGCTGCCGACAGCACCTTTTCGGAAAGCTCTAAATTCACTAATTGGAGTGCCTAAGGTCTTTAGACCATAGGCGCGTCTTTTTCAGCCCCAAATTATGAAGTTTAGACCGTCTTTCGGATGGTTTTATACCATATTCCAAAAAGTTTTGTGGTTAGGTCTTTAGAGATCTTTTAATGGCGTCCCAAACGGATGTAAAATTGCGTTTACATCATACGAGCATGGCCACGTGTCTAGTGGGACCCGCAGCTTATGATTATAAGAGTCGGGGAAAACATATATGGAATTGCAGTACATGTACTAACGGGTGCGATCATACCAGCACTAATGCACCGGATCCCATCAGAACTCCGCAGCTAAGCGTGCTTGGGCGAGAGTAGTACTAGGATGGGTGACCTCCCGGGAAGTCCTCGTGTTGCACCCCTTTTTGTTTTTTTTTGTTCAGTGGTTTACAAAAAACATCGTATCTTCGAAACGCCATAACTTTTGAACCGTGAGGAACTACGCTGCCGACAACACCTTTTCGGAAAGCTCTAAATTCACTAATTGGAGTGCCTAAGGTCTTTAGACCGTAGGCGCGTCTTTTTCAGCCCCAAATTATGAAGTTTAGACCGTCTTTCGGATGGTTTTATACCATATTCCAAAAAGTTTTGTGGTTAGGTCTTTAGAGATCTTTTAATGGCGTCCCAAACGGATGTAAAATTGCGTTTACATCATACGAGCATGGCCACGTGTCTAGTGGGACCCGCAGCTTATGATTATAAGAGTCGGGGAAAAACATATATGGAATTGCAGTACATGTACTAACGGGTGCGATCATACCAGCACTAATGCACCGGATCCCATCAGAACTCCGCAGTTAAGCGTGCTTGGGCGAGAGTAGTACTAGGATGGGTGACCTCCCGGGAAGTCCTCGTGTTGCACCCCTTTTTGTTTTTTTTTGTTCAGTGGTTTACAAAAAACATCGTATCTTCGAAACGCCATAACTTTTGAACCGTGAGGAACTACGCTGCCGACAGCACCTTTTCGGAAAGCTCTAAATTCACTAATTGGAGTGCCTAAGGTCTTTAGACCGTAGGCGCGTCTTTTTCAGCCCCAAATTATGAAGTTTAGACCGTCTTTCGGATGGTTTTATACCATATTCCAAAAAGTTTTGTGGTTATGTCTTTAGAGATCTTTTAATGGCGTCCCAAACGGATGTAAAATTGCGTTTACATCATACGAGCATGGCCACGTGTCTAGTGGGACCCGCAGCTTATGATTATAAGAGTCGGGGAAAAACATATATGGAATTGCAGTACATGTACTAACGGGTTCGATCATACCAGCACTAATGCACCGGATCCCATCAGAACTCCGCAGTTAAGCGTGCTTGGGCGAGAGTAGTACTAGGATGGGTGACCTCCCGGGAAGTCCTCGTGTTGCACCCCTTTTTGTTTTTTTTTGTTCAGTGGTTTACAAAAAACATCGTATCTTCGAAACGCCATAACTTTTGAACCGTGAGGAACTACGCTGCCGACAGCACCTTTTCGGAAAGCTCTAAATTCACTAATTGGAGTGCCTAAGGTCTTTAGACCGTAGGCGCGTCTTTTTCAGCCCCAAATTATGAAGTTTAGACCGTCTTTCGGATGGTTTTATACCATATTCCAAAAAGTTTTGTGGTTAGGTCTTTAGAGATCTTTTAATGGCGTCCCAAACGGATGTAAAATTGCGTTTACATCATACGAGCATGGCCACGTGTCTAGTGGGACCCGCAGCTTATGATTATAAGAGTCGGGGAAAACATATATGGAATTGCAGTACATGTACTAACGGGTGCGATCATACCAGCACTAATGCACCGGATCCCATCAGAACTCCGCAGTTAAGCGTGCTTGGGCGAGAGTAGTACTAGGATGGGTGACCTCCCGGGAAGTCCTCGTGTTGCACCCCTTTTTGTTTTTTTTTGTTCAGTGGTTTACAAAAAACATCGTATCTTCGAAACGCCATAACTTTTGAACCGTGAGGAACTACGCTGCCGACAGCACCTTTTCGGAAAGCTCTAAATTCACTAATTGGAGTGCCTAAGGTCTTTAGACCGTAGGCGCGTCTTTTTCAGCCCCAAATTATGAAGTTTAGACCGTCTTTCGGATGGTTTTATACCATATTCCAAAAAGTTTTGTGGTTATGTCTTTAGAGATCTTTTAATGGCGTCCCAAACGGATGTAAAATTGCGTTTACATCATACGAGCATGGCCACGTGTCTAGTGGGACCCGCAGCTTATGATTATAAGAGTCGGGGAAAAACATATATGGAATTGCAGTACATGTACTAACGGGTTCGATCATACCAGCACTAATGCACCGGATCCCATCAGAACTCCGCAGTTAAGCGTGCTTGGGCGAGAGTAGTACTAGGATGGGTGACCTCCCGGGAAGTCCTCGTGTTGCACACCTTTTTGTTTTTTTTTGTTCAGTGGTTTACAAAAAACATCGTATCTTCGAAACGCCATAACTTTTGAACCGTGAGGAACTACGCTGCCGACAGCACCTTTTCGGAAAGCTCTAAATTCACTAATTGGAGTGCCTAAGGTCTTTAGACCGTAGGCGCGTCTTTTTCAGCCCCAAATTATGAAGTTTAGACCGTCTTTCGGATGGTTTTATACCATATTCCAAAAAGTTTTGTGGTTAGGTCTTTAGAGATCTTTTAATGGCGTCCCAAACGGATGTAAAATTGCGTTTACATCATACGAGCATGGCCACGTGTCTAGTGGGACCCGCAGCTTATGATTATAAGAGTCGGGGAAAACATATATGGAATTGCAGTACATGTACTAACGGGTGCGATCATA
This sequence comes from Orychophragmus violaceus, assembly GCA_030180135.1. Classification (NCBI taxonomy): domain Eukaryota; kingdom Viridiplantae; phylum Streptophyta; class Magnoliopsida; order Brassicales; family Brassicaceae; genus Orychophragmus; species Orychophragmus violaceus. The sequence goes on from CM058237.1 coordinate 83,584,116, forward strand.
CCAGCACTAATGCACCGGATCCCATCAGAACTCCGCAGCTAAGCGTGCTTGGGCGAGAGTAGTACTAGGATGGGTGACCTCCCGGGAAGTCCTCGTGTTGCACCCCTTTTTGTTTTTTTTTGTTCAGTGGTTTACAAAAAACATCGTATCTTCGAAACGCCATAACTTTTGAACCGTGAGGAACTACGCTGCCGACAACACCTTTTCGGAAAGCTCTAAATTCACTAATTGGAGTGCCTAAGGTCTTTAGACCGTAGGCGCGTCTTTTTCAGCCCCAAATTATGAAGTTTAGACCGTCTTTCGGATGGTTTTATACCATATTCCAAAAAGTTTTGTGGTTAGGTCTTTAGAGATCTTTTAATGGCGTCCCAAACGGATGTAAAATTGCGTTTACATCATACGAGCATGGCCACGTGTCTAGTGGGACCCGCAGCTTATGATTATAAGAGTCGGGGAAAAACATATATGGAATTGCAGTACATGTACTAACGGGTGCGATCATACCAGCACTAATGCACCGGATCCCATCAGAACTCCGCAGTTAAGCGTGCTTGGGCGAGAGTAGTACTAGGATGGGTGACCTCCCGGGAAGTCCTCGTGTTGCACCCCTTTTTGTTTTTTTTTGTTCAGTGGTTTACAAAAAACATCGTATCTTCGAAACGCCATAACTTTTGAACCGTGAGGAACTACGCTGCCGACAGCACCTTTTCGGAAAGCTCTAAATTCACTAATTGGAGTGCCTAAGGTCTTTAGACCGTAGGCGCGTCTTTTTCAGCCCCAAATTATGAAGTTTAGACCGTCTTTCGGATGGTTTTATACCATATTCCAAAAAGTTTTGTGGTTATGTCTTTAGAGATCTTTTAATGGCGTCCCAAACGGATGTAAAATTGCGTTTACATCATACGAGCATGGCCACGTGTCTAGTGGGACCCGCAGCTTATGATTATAAGAGTCGGGGAAAAACATATATGGAATTGCAGTACATGTACTAACGGGTGCGATCATACCAGCACTAATGCACCGGATCCCATCAGAACTCCGCAGTTAAGCGTGCTTGGGCGAGAGTAGTACTAGGATGGGTGACCTCCCGGGAAGTCCTCGTGTTGCACCCCTTTTTGTTTTTTTTTGTTCAGTGGTTTACAAAAAACATCGTATCTTCGAAACGCCATAACTTTTGAACCGTGAGGAACTACGCTGCCGACAGCACCTTTTCGGAAAGCTCTAAATTCACTAATTGGAGTGCCTAAGGTCTTTAGACCGTAGGCGCGTCTTTTTCAGCCCCAAATTATGAAGTTTAGACCGTCTTTCGGATGGTTTTATACCATATTCCAAAAAGTTTTGTGGTTAGGTCTTTAGAGATCTTTTAATGGCGTCCCAAACGGATGTAAAATTGCGTTTACATCATACGAGCATGGCCACGTGTCTAGTGGGACCCGCAGCTTATGATTATAAGAGTCGGGGAAAACATATATGGAATTGCAGTACATGTACTAACGGGTGCGATCATACCAGCACTAATGCACCGGATCCCATCAGAACTCCGCAGCTAAGCGTGCTTGGGCGAGAGTAGTACTAGGATGGGTGACCTCCCGGGAAGTCCTCGTGTTGCACCCCTTTTTGTTTTTTTTTGTTCAGTGGTTTACAAAAAACATCGTATCTTCGAAACGCCATAACTTTTGAACCGTGAGGAACTACGCTGCCGACAACACCTTTTCGGAAAGCTCTAAATTCACTAATTGGAGTGCCTAAGGTCTTTAGACCGTAGGCGCGTCTTTTTCAGCCCCAAATTATGAAGTTTAGACCGTCTTTCGGATGGTTTTATACCATATTCCAAAAAGTTTTGTGGTTAGGTCTTTAGAGATCTTTTAATGGCGTCCCAAACGGATGTAAAATTGCGTTTACATCATACGAGCATGGCCACGTGTCTAGTGGGACCCGCAGCTTATGATTATAAGAGTCGGGGAAAAACATATATGGAATTGCAGTACATGTACTAACGGGTGCGATCATACCAGCACTAATGCACCGGATCCCATCAGAACTCCGCAGTTAAGCGTGCTTGGGCGAGAGTAGTACTAGGATGGGTGACCTCCCGGGAAGTCCTCGTGTTGCACCCCTTTTTGTTTTTTTTTGTTCAGTGGTTTACAAAAAACATCGTATCTTCGAAACGCCATAACTTTTGAACCGTGAGGAACTACGCTGCCGACAGCACCTTTTCGGAAAGCTCTAAATTCACTAATTGGAGTGCCTAAGGTCTTTAGACCGTAGGCGCGTCTTTTTCAGCCCCAAATTATGAAGTTTAGACCGTCTTTCGGATGGTTTTATACCATATTCCAAAAAGTTTTGTGGTTATGTCTTTAGAGATCTTTTAATGGCGTCCCAAACGGATGTAAAATTGCGTTTACATCATACGAGCATGGCCACGTGTCTAGTGGGACCCGCAGCTTATGATTATAAGAGTCGGGGAAAAACATATATGGAATTGCAGTACATGTACTAACGGGTGCGATCATACCAGCACTAATGCACCGGATCCCATCAGAACTCCGCAGTTAAGCGTGCTTGGGCGAGAGTAGTACTAGGATGGGTGACCTCCCGGGAAGTCCTCGTGTTGCACCCCTTTTTGTTTTTTTTTGTTCAGTGGTTTACAAAAAACATCGTATCTTCGAAACGCCATAACTTTTGAACCGTGAGGAACTACGCTGCCGACAGCACCTTTTCGGAAAGCTCTAAATTCACTAATTGGAGTGCCTAAGGTCTTTAGACCGTAGGCGCGTCTTTTTCAGCCCCAAATTATGAAGTTTAGACCGTCTTTCGGATGGTTTTATACCATATTCCAAAAAGTTTTGTGGTTAGGTCTTTAGAGATCTTTTAATGGCGTCCCAAACGGATGTAAAATTGCGTTTACATCATACGAGCATGGCCACGTGTCTAGTGGGACCCGCAGCTTATGATTATAAGAGTCGGGGAAAAACATATATGGAATTGCAGTACATGTACTAACGGGTGCGATCATACCAGCACTAATGCACCGGATCCCATCAGAACTCCGCAGTTAAGCGTGCTTGGGCGAGAGTAGTACTAGGATGGGTGACCTCCCGGGAAGTCCTCGTGTTGCACCCCTTTTTGTTTTTTTTTGTTCAGTGGTTTACAAAAAACATCGTATCTTCGAAACGCCATAACTTTTGAACCGTGAGGAACTACGCTGCCGACAGCACCTTTTCGGAAAGCTCTAAATTCACTAATTGGAGTGCCTAAGGTCTTTAGACCGTAGGCGCGTCTTTTTCAGCCCCAAATTATGAAGTTTAGACCGTCTTTCGGATGGTTTTATACCATATTCCAAAAAGTTTTGTGGTTATGTCTTTAGAGATCTTTTAATGGCGTCCCAAACGGATGTAAAATTGCGTTTACATCATACGAGCATGGCCACGTGTCTAGTGGGACCCGCAGCTTATGATTATAAGAGTCGGGGAAAAACATATATGGAATTGCAGTACATGTACTAACGGGTTCGATCATACCAGCACTAATGCACCGGATCCCATCAGAACTCCGCAGTTAAGCGTGCTTGGGCGAGAGTAGTACTAGGATGGGTGACCTCCCGGGAAGTCCTCGTGTTGCACACCTTTTTGTTTTTTTTTGTTCAGTGGTTTACAAAAAACATCGTATCTTCGAAACGCCATAACTTTTGAACCGTGAGGAACTACGCTGCCGACAGCACCTTTTCGGAAAGCTCTAAATTCACTAATTGGAGTGCCTAAGGTCTTTAGACCATAGGCGCGTCTTTTTCAGCCCCAAATTATGAAGTTTAGACCGTCTTTCGGATGGTTTTATACCATATTCCAAAAAGTTTTGTGGTTAGGTCTTTAGAGATCTTTTAATGGCGTCCCAAACGGATGTAAAATTGCGTTTACATCATACGAGCATGGCCACGTGTCTAGTGGGACCCGCAGCTTATGATTATAAGAGTCGGGGAAAACATATATGGAATTGCAGTACATGTACTAACGGGTGCGATCATACCAGCACTAATGCACCGGATCCCATCAGAACTCCGCAGCTAAGCGTGCTTGGGCGAGAGTAGTACTAGGATGGGTGACCTCCCGGGAAGTCCTCGTGTTGCACCCCTTTTTGTTTTTTTTTGTTCAGTGGTTTACAAAAAACATCGTATCTTCGAAACGCCATAACTTTTGAACCGTGAGGAACTACGCTGCCGACAACACCTTTTCGGAAAGCTCTAAATTCACTAATTGGAGTGCCTAAGGTCTTTAGACCGTAGGCGCGTCTTTTTCAGCCCCAAATTATGAAGTTTAGACCGTCTTTCGGATGGTTTTATACCATATTCCAAAAAGTTTTGTGGTTAGGTCTTTAGAGATCTTTTAATGGCGTCCCAAACGGATGTAAAATTGCGTTTACATCATACGAGCATGGCCACGTGTCTAGTGGGACCCGCAGCTTATGATTATAAGAGTCGGGGAAAAACATATATGGAATTGCAGTACATGTACTAACGGGTGCGATCATACCAGCACTAATGCACCGGATCCCATCAGAACTCCGCAGTTAAGCGTGCTTGGGCGAGAGTAGTACTAGGATGGGTGACCTCCCGGGAAGTCCTCGTGTTGCACCCCTTTTTGTTTTTTTTTGTTCAGTGGTTTACAAAAAACATCGTATCTTCGAAACGCCATAACTTTTGAACCGTGAGGAACTACGCTGCCGACAGCACCTTTTCGGAAAGCTCTAAATTCACTAATTGGAGTGCCTAAGGTCTTTAGACCGTAGGCGCGTCTTTTTCAGCCCCAAATTATGAAGTTTAGACCGTCTTTCGGATGGTTTTATACCATATTCCAAAAAGTTTTGTGGTTAGGTCTTTAGAGATCTTTTAATGGCGTCCCAAACGGATGTAAAATTGCGTTTACATCATACGAGCATGGCCACGTGTCTAGTGGGACCCGCAGCTTATGATTATAAGAGTCGGGGAAAAACATATATGGAATTGCAGTACATGTACTAACGGGTGCGATCATACCAGCACTAATGCACCGGATCCCATCAGAACTCCGCAGTTAAGCGTGCTTGGGCGAGAGTAGTACTAGGATGGGTGACCTCCCGGGAAGTCCTCGTGTTGCACCCCTTTTTGTTTTTTTTTGTTCAGTGGTTTACAAAAAACATCGTATCTTCGAAACGCCATAACTTTTGAACCGTGAGGAACTACGCTGCCGACAGCACCTTTTCGGAAAGCTCTAAATTCACTAATTGGAGTGCCTAAGGTCTTTAGACCGTAGGCGCGTCTTTTTCAGCCCCAAATTATGAAGTTTAGACCGTCTTTCGGATGGTTTTATACCATATTCCAAAAAGTTTTGTGGTTAGGTCTTTAGAGATCTTTTAATGGCGTCCCAAACGGATGTAAAATTGCGTTTACATCATACGAGCATGGCCACGTGTCTAGTGGGACCCGCAGCTTATGATTATAAGAGTCGGGGAAAAACATATATGGAATTGCAGTACATGTACTAACGGGTGCGATCATACCAGCACTAATGCACCGGATCCCATCAGAACTCCGCAGCTAAGCGTGCTTGGGCGAGAGTAGTACTAGGATGGGTGACCTCCCGGGAAGTCCTCGTGTTGCACCCCTTTTTGTTTTTTTTTGTTCAGTGGTTTACAAAAAACATCGTATCTTCGAAACGCCATAACTTTTGAACCGTGAGGAACTACGCTGCCGACAACACCTTTTCGGAAAGCTCTAAATTCACTAATTGGAGTGCCTAAGGTCTTTAGACCGTAGGCGCGTCTTTTTCAGCCCCAAATTATGAAGTTTAGACCGTCTTTCGGATGGTTTTATACCATATTCCAAAAAGTTTTGTGGTTAGGTCTTTAGAGATCTTTTAATGGCGTCCCAAACGGATGTAAAATTGCGTTTACATCATACGAGCATGGCCACGTGTCTAGTGGGACCCGCAGCTTATGATTATAAGAGTCGGGGAAAAACATATATGGAATTGCAGTACATGTACTAACGGGTGCGATCATACCAGCACTAATGCACCGGATCCCATCAGAACTCCGCAGTTAAGCGTGCTTGGGCGAGAGTAGTACTAGGATGGGTGACCTCCCGGGAAGTCCTCGTGTTGCACCCCTTTTTGTTTTTTTTTGTTCAGTGGTTTACAAAAAACATCGTATCTTCGAAACGCCATAACTTTTGAACCGTGAGGAACTACGCTGCCGACAGCACCTTTTCGGAAAGCTCTAAATTCACTAATTGGAGTGCCTAAGGTCTTTAGACCGTAGGCGCGTCTTTTTCAGCCCCAAATTATGAAGTTTAGACCGTCTTTCGGATGGTTTTATACCATATTCCAAAAAGTTTTGTGGTTATGTCTTTAGAGATCTTTTAATGGCGTCCCAAACGGATGTAAAATTGCGTTTACATCATACGAGCATGGCCACGTGTCTAGTGGGACCCGCAGCTTATGATTATAAGAGTCGGGGAAAAACATATATGGAATTGCAGTACATGTACTAACGGGTGCGATCATACCAGCACTAATGCACCGGATCCCATCAGAACTCCGCAGTTAAGCGTGCTTGGGCGAGAGTAGTACTAGGATGGGTGACCTCCCGGGAAGTCCTCGTGTTGCACCCCTTTTTGTTTTTTTTTGTTCAGTGGTTTACAAAAAACATCGTATCTTCGAAACGCCATAACTTTTGAACCGTGAGGAACTACGCTGCCGACAGCACCTTTTCGGAAAGCTCTAAATTCACTAATTGGAGTGCCTAAGGTCTTTAGACCGTAGGCGCGTCTTTTTCAGCCCCAAATTATGAAGTTTAGACCGTCTTTCGGATGGTTTTATACCATATTCCAAAAAGTTTTGTGGTTAGGTCTTTAGAGATCTTTTAATGGCGTCCCAAACGGATGTAAAATTGCGTTTACATCATACGAGCATGGCCACGTGTCTAGTGGGACCCGCAGCTTATGATTATAAGAGTCGGGGAAAAACATATATGGAATTGCAGTACATGTACTAACGGGTGCGATCATACCAGCACTAATGCACCGGATCCCATCAGAACTCCGCAGTTAAGCGTGCTTGGGCGAGAGTAGTACTAGGATGGGTGACCTCCCGGGAAGTCCTCGTGTTGCACCCCTTTTTGTTTTTTTTTGTTCAGTGGTTTACAAAAAACATCGTATCTTCGAAACGCCATAACTTTTGAACCGTGAGGAACTACGCTGCCGACAGCACCTTTTCGGAAAGCTCTAAATTCACTAATTGGAGTGCCTAAGGTCTTTAGACCGTAGGCGCGTCTTTTTCAGCCCCAAATTATGAAGTTTAGACCGTCTTTCGGATGGTTTTATACCATATTCCAAAAAGTTTTGTGGTTATGTCTTTAGAGATCTTTTAATGGCGTCCCAAACGGATGTAAAATTGCGTTTACATCATACGAGCATGGCCACGTGTCTAGTGGGACCCGCAGCTTATGATTATAAGAGTCGGGGAAAAACATATATGGAATTGCAGTACATGTACTAACGGGTTCGATCATACCAGCACTAATGCACCGGATCCCATCAGAACTCCGCAGTTAAGCGTGCTTGGGCGAGAGTAGTACTAGGATGGGTGACCTCCCGGGAAGTCCTCGTGTTGCACACCTTTTTGTTTTTTTTTGTTCAGTGGTTTACAAAAAACATCGTATCTTCGAAACGCCATAACTTTTGAACCGTGAGGAACTACGCTGCCGACAGCACCTTTTCGGAAAGCTCTAAATTCACTAATTGGAGTGCCTAAGGTCTTTAGACCATAGGCGCGTCTTTTTCAGCCCCAAATTATGAAGTTTAGACCGTCTTTCGGATGGTTTTATACCATATTCCAAAAAGTTTTGTGGTTAGGTCTTTAGAGATCTTTTAATGGCGTCCCAAACGGATGTAAAATTGCGTTTACATCATACGAGCATGGCCACGTGTCTAGTGGGACCCGCAGCTTATGATTATAAGAGTCGGGGAAAACATATATGGAATTGCAGTACATGTACTAACGGGTGCGATCATACCAGCACTAATGCACCGGATCCCATCAGAACTCCGCAGCTAAGCGTGCTTGGGCGAGAGTAGTACTAGGATGGGTGACCTCCCGGGAAGTCCTCGTGTTGCACCCCTTTTTGTTTTTTTTTGTTCAGTGGTTTACAAAAAACATCGTATCTTCGAAACGCCATAACTTTTGAACCGTGAGGAACTACGCTGCCGACAACACCTTTTCGGAAAGCTCTAAATTCACTAATTGGAGTGCCTAAGGTCTTTAGACCGTAGGCGCGTCTTTTTCAGCCCCAAATTATGAAGTTTAGACCGTCTTTCGGATGGTTTTATACCATATTCCAAAAAGTTTTGTGGTTAGGTCTTTAGAGATCTTTTAATGGCGTCCCAAACGGATGTAAAATTGCGTTTACATCATACGAGCATGGCCACGTGTCTAGTGGGACCCGCAGCTTATGATTATAAGAGTCGGGGAAAAACATATATGGAATTGCAGTACATGTACTAACGGGTGCGATCATACCAGCACTAATGCACCGGATCCCATCAGAACTCCGCAGTTAAGCGTGCTTGGGCGAGAGTAGTACTAGGATGGGTGACCTCCCGGGAAGTCCTCGTGTTGCACCCCTTTTTGTTTTTTTTTGTTCAGTGGTTTACAAAAAACATCGTATCTTCGAAACGCCATAACTTTTGAACCGTGAGGAACTACGCTGCCGACAGCACCTTTTCGGAAAGCTCTAAATTCACTAATTGGAGTGCCTAAGGTCTTTAGACCGTAGGCGCGTCTTTTTCAGCCCCAAATTATGAAGTTTAGACCGTCTTTCGGATGGTTTTATACCATATTCCAAAAAGTTTTGTGGTTATGTCTTTAGAGATCTTTTAATGGCGTCCCAAACGGATGTAAAATTGCGTTTACATCATACGAGCATGGCCACGTGTCTAGTGGGACCCGCAGCTTATGATTATAAGAGTCGGGGAAAAACATATATGGAATTGCAGTACATGTACTAACGGGTGCGATCATACCAGCACTAATGCACCGGATCCCATCAGAACTCCGCAGCTAAGCGTGCTTGGGCGAGAGTAGTACTAGGATGGGTGACCTCCCGGGAAGTCCTCGTGTTGCACCCCTTTTTGTTTTTTTTTGTTCAGTGGTTTACAAAAAACATCGTATCTTCGAAACGCCATAACTTTTGAACCGTGAGGAACTACGCTGCCGACAGCACCTTTTCGGAAAGCTCTAAATTCACTAATTGGAGTGCCTAAGGTCTTTAGACCGTAGGCGCGTCTTTTTCAGCCCCAAATTATGAAGTTTAGACCGTCTTTCGGATGGTTTTATACCATATTCCAAAAAGTTTTGTGGTTAGGTCTTTAGAGATCTTTTAATGGCGTCCCAAACGGATGTAAAATTGCGTTTACATCATACGAGCATGGCCACGTGTCTAGTGGGACCCGCAGCTTATGATTATAAGAGTCGGGGAAAACATATATGGAATTGCAGTACATGTACTAACGGGTGCGATCATACCAGCACTAATGCACCGGATCCCATCAGAACTCCGCAGCTAAGCGTGCTTGGGCGAGAGTAGTACTAGGATGGGTGACCTCCCGGGAAGTCCTCGTGTTGCACCCCTTTTTGTTTTTTTTTGTTCAGTGGTTTACAAAAAACATCGTATCTTCGAAACGCCATAACTTTTGAACCGTGAGGAACTACGCTGCCGACAGCACCTTTTCGGAAAGCTCTAAATTCACTAATTGGAGTGCCTAAGGTCTTTAGACCGTAGGCGCGTCTTTTTCAGCCCCAAATTATGAAGTTTAGACCGTCTTTCGGATGGTTTTATACCATATTCCAAAAAGTTTTGTGGTTAGGTCTTTAGAGATCTTTTAATGGCGTCCCAAACGGATGTAAAATTGCGTTTACATCATACGAGCATGGCCACGTGTCTAGTGGGACCCGCAGCTTATGATTATAAGAGTCGGGGAAAAACATATATGGAATTGCAGTACATGTACTAACGGGTGCGATCATACCAGCACTAATGCACCGGATCCCATCAGAACTCCGCAGTTAAGCGTGCTTGGGCGAGAGTAGTACTAGGATGGGTGACCTCCCGGGAAGTCCTCGTGTTGCACCCCTTTTTGTTTTTTTTTGTTCAGTGGTTTACAAAAAACATCGTATCTTCGAAACGCCATAACTTTTGAACCGTGAGGAACTACGCTGCCGACAGCACCTTTTCGGAAAGCTCTAAATTCACTAATTGGAGTGCCTAAGGTCTTTAGACCGTAGGCGCGTCTTTTTCAGCCCCAAATTATGAAGTTTAGACCGTCTTTCGGATGGTTTTATACCATATTCCAAAAAGTTTTGTGGTTATGTCTTTAGAGATCTTTTAATGGCGTCCCAAACGGATGTAAAATTGCGTTTACATCATACGAGCATGGCCACGTGTCTAGTGGGACCCGCAGCTTATGATTATAAGAGTCGGGGAAAAACATATATGGAATTGCAGTACATGTACTAACGGGTGCGATCATACCAGCACTAATGCACCGGATCCCATCAGAACTCCGCAGTTAAGCGTGCTTGGGCGAGAGTAGTACTAGGATGGGTGACCTCCCGGGAAGTCCTCGTGTTGCACCCCTTTTTGTTTTTTTTTGTTCAGTGGTTTACAAAAAACATCGTATCTTCGAAACGCCATAACTTTTGAACCGTGAGGAACTACGCTGCCGACAGCACCTTTTCGGAAAGCTCTAAATTCACTAATTGGAGTGCCTAAGGTCTTTAGACCGTAGGCGCGTCTTTTTCAGCCCCAAATTATGAAGTTTAGACCGTCTTTCGGATGGTTTTATACCATATTCCAAAAAGTTTTGTGGTTAGGTCTTTAGAGATCTTTTAATGGCGTCCCAAACGGATGTAAAATTGCGTTTACATCATACGAGCATGGCCACGTGTCTAGTGGGACCCGCAGCTTATGATTATAAGAGTCGGGGAAAAACATATATGGAATTGCAGTACATGTACTAACGGGTGCGATCATACCAGCACTAATGCACCGGATCCCATCAGAACTCCGCAGTTAAGCGTGCTTGGGCGAGAGTAGTACTAGGATGGGTGACCTCCCGGGAAGTCCTCGTGTTGCACCCCTTTTTGTTTTTTTTTGTTCAGTGGTTTACAAAAAACATCGTATCTTCGAAACGCCATAACTTTTGAACCGTGAGGAACTACGCTGCCGACAGCACCTTTTCGGAAAGCTCTAAATTCACTAATTGGAGTGCCTAAGGTCTTTAGACCGTAGGCGCGTCTTTTTCAGCCCCAAATTATGAAGTTTAGACCGTCTTTCGGATGGTTTTATACCATATTCCAAAAAGTTTTGTGGTTATGTCTTTAGAGATCTTTTAATGGCGTCCCAAACGGATGTAAAATTGCGTTTACATCATACGAGCATGGCCACGTGTCTAGTGGGACCCGCAGCTTATGATTATAAGAGTCGGGGAAAAACATATATGGAATTGCAGTACATGTACTAACGGGTTCGATCATACCAGCACTAATGCACCGGATCCCATCAGAACTCCGCAGTTAAGCGTGCTTGGGCGAGAGTAGTACTAGGATGGGTGACCTCCCGGGAAGTCCTCGTGTTGCACACCTTTTTGTTTTTTTTTGTTCAGTGGTTTACAAAAAACATCGTATCTTCGAAACGCCATAACTTTTGAACCGTGAGGAACTACGCTGCCGACAGCACCTTTTCGGAAAGCTCTAAATTCACTAATTGGAGTGCCTAAGGTCTTTAGACCATAGGCGCGTCTTTTTCAGCCCCAAATTATGAAGTTTAGACCGTCTTTCGGATGGTTTTATACCATATTCCAAAAAGTTTTGTGGTTAGGTCTTTAGAGATCTTTTAATGGCGTCCCAAACGGATGTAAAATTGCGTTTACATCATACGAGCATGGCCACGTGTCTAGTGGGACCCGCAGCTTATGATTATAAGAGTCGGGGAAAACATATATGGAATTGCAGTACATGTACTAACGGGTGCGATCATACCAGCACTAATGCACCGGATCCCATCAGAACTCCGCAGCTAAGCGTGCTTGGGCGAGAGTAGTACTAGGATGGGTGACCTCCCGGGAAGTCCTCGTGTTGCACCCCTTTTTGTTTTTTTTTGTTCAGTGGTTTACAAAAAACATCGTATCTTCGAAACGCCATAACTTTTGAACCGTGAGGAACTACGCTGCCGACAACACCTTTTCGGAAAGCTCTAAATTCACTAATTGGAGTGCCTAAGGTCTTTAGACCGTAGGCGCGTCTTTTTCAGCCCCAAATTATGAAGTTTAGACCGTCTTTCGGATGGTTTTATACCATATTCCAAAAAGTTTTGTGGTTAGGTCTTTAGAGATCTTTTAATGGCGTCCCAAACGGATGTAAAATTGCGTTTACATCATACGAGCATGGCCACGTGTCTAGTGGGACCCGCAGCTTATGATTATAAGAGTCGGGGAAAAACATATATGGAATTGCAGTACATGTACTAACGGGTGCGATCATACCAGCACTAATGCACCGGATCCCATCAGAACTCCGCAGTTAAGCGTGCTTGGGCGAGAGTAGTACTAGGATGGGTGACCTCCCGGGAAGTCCTCGTGTTGCACCCCTTTTTGTTTTTTTTTGTTCAGTGGTTTACAAAAAACATCGTATCTTCGAAACGCCATAACTTTTGAACCGTGAGGAACTACGCTGCCGACAGCACCTTTTCGGAAAGCTCTAAATTCACTAATTGGAGTGCCTAAGGTCTTTAGACCGTAGGCGCGTCTTTTTCAGCCCCAAATTATGAAGTTTAGACCGTCTTTCGGATGGTTTTATACCATATTCCAAAAAGTTTTGTGGTTAGGTCTTTAGAGATCTTTTAATGGCGTCCCAAACGGATGTAAAATTGCGTTTACATCATACGAGCATGGCCACGTGTCTAGTGGGACCCGCAGCTTATGATTATAAGAGTCGGGGAAAAACATATATGGAATTGCAGTACATGTACTAACGGGTGCGATCATACCAGCACTAATGCACCGGATCCCATCAGAACTCCGCAGCTAAGCGTGCTTGGGCGAGAGTAGTACTAGGATGGGTGACCTCCCGGGAAGTCCTCGTGTTGCACCCCTTTTTGTTTTTTTTTGTTCAGTGGTTTACAAAAAACATCGTATCTTCGAAACGCCATAACTTTTGAACCGTGAGGAACTACGCTGCCGACAGCACCTTTTCGGAAAGCTCTAAATTCACTAATTGGAGTGCCTAAGGTCTTTAGACCGTAGGCGCGTCTTTTTCAGCCCCAAATTATGAAGTTTAGACCGTCTTTCGGATGGTTTTATACCATATTCCAAAAAGTTTTGTGGTTAGGTCTTTAGAGATCTTTTAATGGCGTCCCAAACGGATGTAAAATTGCGTTTACATCATACGAGCATGGCCACGTGTCTAGTGGGACCCGCAGCTTATGATTATAAGAGTCGGGGAAAAACATATATGGAATTGCAGTACATGTACTAACGGGTGCGATCATACCAGCACTAATGCACCGGATCCCATCAGAACTCCGCAGTTAAGCGTGCTTGGGCGAGAGTAGTACTAGGATGGGTGACCTCCCGGGAAGTCCTCGTGTTGCACCCCTTTTTGTTTTTTTTTGTTCAGTGGTTTACAAAAAACATCGTATCTTCGAAACGCCATAACTTTTGAACCGTGAGGAACTACGCTGCCGACAGCACCTTTTCGGAAAGCTCTAAATTCACTAATTGGAGTGCCTAAGGTCTTTAGACCGTAGGCGCGTCTTTTTCAGCCCCAAATTATGAAGTTTAGACCGTCTTTCGGATGGTTTTATACCATATTCCAAAAAGTTTTGTGGTTAGGTCTTTAGAGATCTTTTAATGGCGTCCCAAACGGATGTAAAATTGCGTTTACATCATACGAGCATGGCCACGTGTCTAGTGGGACCCGCAGCTTATGATTATAAGAGTCGGGGAAAAACATATATGGAATTGCAGTACATGTACTAACGGGTGCGATCATACCAGCACTAATGCACCGGATCCCATCAGAACTCCGCAGTTAAGCGTGCTTGGGCGAGAGTAGTACTAGGATGGGTGACCTCCCGGGAAGTCCTCGTGTTGCACCCCTTTTTGTTTTTTTTTGTTCAGTGGTTTACAAAAAACATCGTATCTTCGAAACGCCATAACTTTTGAACCGTGAGGAACTACGCTGCCGACAGCACCTTTTCGGAAAGCTCTAAATTCACTAATTGGAGTGCCTAAGGTCTTTAGACCGTAGGCGCGTCTTTTTCAGCCCCAAATTATGAAGTTTAGACCGTCTTTCGGATGGTTTTATACCATATTCCAAAAAGTTTTGTGGTTATGTCTTTAGAGATCTTTTAATGGCGTCCCAAACGGATGTAAAATTGCGTTTACATCATACGAGCATGGCCACGTGTCTAGTGGGACCCGCAGCTTATGATTATAAGAGTCGGGGAAAAACATATATGGAATTGCAGTACATGTACTAACGGGTGCGATCATACCAGCACTAATGCACCGGATCCCATCAGAACTCCGCAGTTAAGCGTGCTTGGGCGAGAGTAGTACTAGGATGGGTGACCTCCCGGGAAGTCCTCGTGTTGCACCCCTTTTTGTTTTTTTTTGTTCAGTGGTTTACAAAAAACATCGTATCTTCGAAACGCCATAACTTTTGAACCGTGAGGAACTACGCTGCCGACAGCACCTTTTCGGAAAGCTCTAAATTCACTAATTGGAGTGCCTAAGGTCTTTAGACCGTAGGCGCGTCTTTTTCAGCCCCAAATTATGAAGTTTAGACCGTCTTTCGGATGGTTTTATACCATATTCCAAAAAGTTTTGTGGTTAGGTCTTTAGAGATCTTTTAATGGCGTCCCAAACGGATGTAAAATTGCGTTTACATCATACGAGCATGGCCACGTGTCTAGTGGGACCCGCAGCTTATGATTATAAGAGTCGGGGAAAAACATATATGGAATTGCAGTACATGTACTAACGGGTGCGATCATACCAGCACTAATGCACCGGATCCCATCAGAACTCCGCAGTTAAGCGTGCTTGGGCGAGAGTAGTACTAGGATGGGTGACCTCCCGGGAAGTCCTCGTGTTGCACCCCTTTTTGTTTTTTTTTGTTCAGTGGTTTACAAAAAACATCGTATCTTCGAAACGCCATAACTTTTGAACCGTGAGGAACTACGCTGCCGACAGCACCTTTTCGGAAAGCTCTAAATTCACTAATTGGAGTGCCTAAGGTCTTTAGACCGTAGGCGCGTCTTTTTCAGCCCCAAATTATGAAGTTTAGACCGTCTTTCGGATGGTTTTATACCATATTCCAAAAAGTTTTGTGGTTAGGTCTTTAGAGATCTTTTAATGGCGTCCCAAACGGATGTAAAATTGCGTTTACATCATACGAGCATGGCCACGTGTCTAGTGGGACCCGCAGCTTATGATTATAAGAGTCGGGGAAAAACATATATGGAATTGCAGTACATGTACTAACGGGTGCGATCATACCAGCACTAATGCACCGGATCCCATCAGAACTCCGCAGTTAAGCGTGCTTGGGCGAGAGTAGTACTAGGATGGGTGACCTCCCGGGAAGTCCTCGTGTTGCACCCCTTTTTGTTTTTTTTTGTTCAGTGGTTTACAAAAAACATCGTATCTTCGAAACGCCATAACTTTTGAACCGTGAGGAACTACGCTGCCGACAGCACCTTTTCGGAAAGCTCTAAATTCACTAATTGGAGTGCCTAAGGTCTTTAGACCGTAGGCGCGTCTTTTTCAGCCCCAAATTATGAAGTTTAGACCGTCTTTCGGATGGTTTTATACCATATTCCAAAAAGTTTTGTGGTTAGGTCTTTAGAGATCTTTTAATGGCGTCCCAAACGGATGTAAAATTGCGTTTACATCATACGAGCATGGCCACGTGTCTAGTGGGACCCGCAGCTTATGATTATAAGAGTCGGGGAAAACATATATGGAATTGCAGTACATGTACTAACGGGTGCGATCATACCAGCACTAATGCACCGGATCCCATCAGAACTCCGCAGCTAAGCGTGCTTGGGCGAGAGTAGTACTAGGATGGGTGACCTCCCGGGAAGTCCTCGTGTTGCACCCCTTTTTGTTTTTTTTTGTTCAGTGGTTTACAAAAAACATCGTATCTTCGAAACGCCATAACTTTTGAACCGTGAGGAACTACGCTGCCGACAGCACCTTTTCGGAAAGCTCTAAATTCACTAATTGGAGTGCCTAAGGTCTTTAGACCGTAGGCGCGTCTTTTTCAGCCCCAAATTATGAAGTTTAGACCGTCTTTCGGATGGTTTTATACCATATTCCAAAAAGTTTTGTGGTTAGGTCTTTAGAGATCTTTTAATGGCGTCCCAAACGGATGTAAAATTGCGTTTACATCATACGAGCATGGCCACGTGTCTAGTGGGACCCGCAGCTTATGATTATAAGAGTCGGGGAAAAACATATATGGAATTGCAGTACATGTACTAACGGGTGCGATCATACCAGCACTAATGCACCGGATCCCATCAGAACTCCGCAGTTAAGCGTGCTTGGGCGAGAGTAGTACTAGGATGGGTGACCTCCCGGGAAGTCCTCGTGTTGCACCCCTTTTTGTTTTTTTTTGTTCAGTGGTTTACAAAAAACATCGTATCTTCGAAACGCCATAACTTTTGAACCGTGAGGAACTACGCTGCCGACAGCACCTTTTCGGAAAGCTCTAAATTCACTAATTGGAGTGCCTAAGGTCTTTAGACCGTAGGCGCGTCTTTTTCAGCCCCAAATTATGAAGTTTAGACCGTCTTTCGGATGGTTTTATACCATATTCCAAAAAGTTTTGTGGTTAGGTCTTTAGAGATCTTTTAATGGCGTCCCAAACGGATGTAAAATTGCGTTTACATCATACGAGCATGGCCACGTGTCTAGTGGGACCCGCAGCTTATGATTATAAGAGTCGGGGAAAAACATATATGGAATTGCAGTACATGTACTAACGGGTGCGATCATACCAGCACTAATGCACCGGATCCCATCAGAACTCCGCAGTTAAGCGTGCTTGGGCGAGAGTAGTACTAGGATGGGTGACCTCCCGGGAAGTCCTCGTGTTGCACCCCTTTTTGTTTTTTTTTGTTCAGTGGTTTACAAAAAACATCGTATCTTCGAAACGCCATAACTTTTGAACCGTGAGGAACTACGCTGCCGACAGCACCTTTTCGGAAAGCTCTAAATTCACTAATTGGAGTGCCTAAGGTCTTTAGACCGTAGGCGCGTCTTTTTCAGCCCCAAATTATGAAGTTTAGACCGTCTTTCGGATGGTTTTATACCATATTCCAAAAAGTTTTGTGGTTAGGTCTTTAGAGATCTTTTAATGGCGTCCCAAACGGATGTAAAATTGCGTTTACATCATACGAGCATGGCCACGTGTCTAGTGGGACCCGCAGCTTATGATTATAAGAGTCGGGGAAAAACATATATGGAATTGCAGTACATGTACTAACGGGTGCGATCATACCAGCACTAATGCACCGGATCCCATCAGAACTCCGCAGTTAAGCGTGCTTGGGCGAGAGTAGTACTAGGATGGGTGACCTCCCGGGAAGTCCTCGTGTTGCACCCCTTTTTGTTTTTTTTTGTTCAGTGGTTTACAAAAAACATCGTATCTTCGAAACGCCATAACTTTTGAACCGTGAGGAACTACGCTGCCGACAGCACCTTTTCGGAAAGCTCTAAATTCACTAATTGGAGTGCCTAAGGTCTTTAGACCGTAGGCGCGTCTTTTTCAGCCCCAAATTATGAAGTTTAGACCGTCTTTCGGATGGTTTTATACCATATTCCAAAAAGTTTTGTGGTTATGTCTTTAGAGATCTTTTAATGGCGTCCCAAACGGATGTAAAATTGCGTTTACATCATACGAGCATGGCCACGTGTCTAGTGGGACCCGCAGCTTATGATTATAAGAGTCGGGGAAAAACATATATGGAATTGCAGTACATGTACTAACGGGTGCGATCATACCAGCACTAATGCACCGGATCCCATCAGAACTCCGCAGTTAAGCGTGCTTGGGCGAGAGTAGTACTAGGATGGGTGACCTCCCGGGAAGTCCTCGTGTTGCACCCCTTTTTGTTTTTTTTTGTTCAGTGGTTTACAAAAAACATCGTATCTTCGAAACGCCATAACTTTTGAACCGTGAGGAACTACGCTGCCGACAGCACCTTTTCGGAAAGCTCTAAATTCACTAATTGGAGTGCCTAAGGTCTTTAGACCGTAGGCGCGTCTTTTTCAGCCCCAAATTATGAAGTTTAGACCGTCTTTCGGATGGTTTTATACCATATTCCAAAAAGTTTTGTGGTTAGGTCTTTAGAGATCTTTTAATGGCGTCCCAAACGGATGTAAAATTGCGTTTACATCATACGAGCATGGCCACGTGTCTAGTGGGACCCGCAGCTTATGATTATAAGAGTCGGGGAAAAACATATATGGAATTGCAGTACATGTACTAACGGGTGCGATCATACCAGCACTAATGCACCGGATCCCATCAGAACTCCGCAGTTAAGCGTGCTTGGGCGAGAGTAGTACTAGGATGGGTGACCTCCCGGGAAGTCCTCGTGTTGCACCCCTTTTTGTTTTTTTTTGTTCAGTGGTTTACAAAAAACATCGTATCTTCGAAACGCCATAACTTTTGAACCGTGAGGAACTACGCTGCCGACAGCACCTTTTCGGAAAGCTCTAAATTCACTAATTGGAGTGCCTAAGGTCTTTAGACCGTAGGCGCGTCTTTTTCAGCCCCAAATTATGAAGTTTAGACCGTCTTTCGGATGGTTTTATACCATATTCCAAAAAGTTTTGTGGTTAGGTCTTTAGAGATCTTTTAATGGCGTCCCAAACGGATGTAAAATTGCGTTTACATCATACGAGCATGGCCACGTGTCTAGTGGGACCCGCAGCTTATGATTATAAGAGTCGGGGAAAAACATATATGGAATTGCAGTACATGTACTAACGGGTGCGATCATACCAGCACTAATGCACCGGATCCCATCAGAACTCCGCAGTTAAGCGTGCTTGGGCGAGAGTAGTACTAGGATGGGTGACCTCCCGGGAAGTCCTCGTGTTGCACCCCTTTTTGTTTTTTTTTGTTCAGTGGTTTACAAAAAACATCGTATCTTCGAAACGCCATAACTTTTGAACCGTGAGGAACTACGCTGCCGACAGCACCTTTTCGGAAAGCTCTAAATTCACTAATTGGAGTGCCTAAGGTCTTTAGACCGTAGGCGCGTCTTTTTCAGCCCCAAATTATGAAGTTTAGACCGTCTTTCGGATGGTTTTATACCATATTCCAAAAAGTTTTGTGGTTAGGTCTTTAGAGATCTTTTAATGGCGTCCCAAACGGATGTAAAATTGCGTTTACATCATACGAGCATGGCCACGTGTCTAGTGGGACCCGCAGCTTATGATTATAAGAGTCGGGGAAAAACATATATGGAATTGCAGTACATGTACTAACGGGTGCGATCATACCAGCACTAATGCACCGGATCCCATCAGAACTCCGCAGTTAAGCGTGCTTGGGCGAGAGTAGTACTAGGATGGGTGACCTCCCGGGAAGTCCTCGTGTTGCACCCCTTTTTGTTTTTTTTTGTTCAGTGGTTTACAAAAAACATCGTATCTTCGAAACGCCATAACTTTTGAACCGTGAGGAACTACGCTGCCGACAGCACCTTTTCGGAAAGCTCTAAATTCACTAATTGGAGTGCCTAAGGTCTTTAGACCGTAGGCGCGTCTTTTTCAGCCCCAAATTATGAAGTTTAGACCGTCTTTCGGATGGTTTTATACCATATTCCAAAAAGTTTTGTGGTTAGGTCTTTAGAGATCTTTTAATGGCGTCCCAAACGGATGTAAAATTGCGTTTACATCATACGAGCATGGCCACGTGTCTAGTGGGACCCGCAGCTTATGATTATAAGAGTCGGGGAAAAACATATATGGAATTGCAGTACATGTACTAACGGGTGCGATCATACCAGCACTAATGCACCGGATCCCATCAGAACTCCGCAGTTAAGCGTGCTTGGGCGAGAGTAGTACTAGGATGGGTGACCTCCCGGGAAGTCCTCGTGTTGCACCCCTTTTTGTTTTTTTTTGTTCAGTGGTTTACAAAAAACATCGTATCTTCGAAACGCCATAACTTTTGAACCGTGAGGAACTACGCTGCCGACAGCACCTTTTCGGAAAGCTCTAAATTCACTAATTGGAGTGCCTAAGGTCTTTAGACCGTAGGCGCGTCTTTTTCAGCCCCAAATTATGAAGTTTAGACCGTCTTTCGGATGGTTTTATACCATATTCCAAAAAGTTTTGTGGTTAGGTCTTTAGAGATCTTTTAATGGCGTCCCAAACGGATGTAAAATTGCGTTTACATCATACGAGCATGGCCACGTGTCTAGTGGGACCCGCAGCTTATGATTATAAGAGTCGGGGAAAACATATATGGAATTGCAGTACATGTACTAACGGGTGCGATCATACCAGCACTAATGCACCGGATCCCATCAGAACTCCGCAGCTAAGCGTGCTTGGGCGAGAGTAGTACTAGGATGGGTGACCTCCCGGGAAGTCCTCGTGTTGCACCCCTTTTTGTTTTTTTTTGTTCAGTGGTTTACAAAAAACATCGTATCTTCGAAACGCCATAACTTTTGAACCGTGAGGAACTACGCTGCCGACAGCACCTTTTCGGAAAGCTCTAAATTCACTAATTGGAGTGCCTAAGGTCTTTAGACCGTAGGCGCGTCTTTTTCAGCCCCAAATTATGAAGTTTAGACCGTCTTTCGGATGGTTTTATACCATATTCCAAAAAGTTTTGTGGTTAGGTCTTTAGAGATCTTTTAATGGCGTCCCAAACGGATGTAAAATTGCGTTTACATCATACGAGCATGGCCACGTGTCTAGTGGGACCCGCAGCTTATGATTATAAGAGTCGGGGAAAAACATATATGGAATTGCAGTACATGTACTAACGGGTGCGATCATACCAGCACTAATGCACCGGATCCCATCAGAACTCCGCAGTTAAGCGTGCTTGGGCGAGAGTAGTACTAGGATGGGTGACCTCCCGGGAAGTCCTCGTGTTGCACCCCTTTTTGTTTTTTTTTGTTCAGTGGTTTACAAAAAACATCGTATCTTCGAAACGCCATAACTTTTGAACCGTGAGGAACTACGCTGCCGACAGCACCTTTTCGGAAAGCTCTAAATTCACTAATTGGAGTGCCTAAGGTCTTTAGACCGTAGGCGCGTCTTTTTCAGCCCCAAATTATGAAGTTTAGACCGTCTTTCGGATGGTTTTATACCATATTCCAAAAAGTTTTGTGGTTAGGTCTTTAGAGATCTTTTAATGGCGTCCCAAACGGATGTAAAATTGCGTTTACATCATACGAGCATGGCCACGTGTCTAGTGGGACCCGCAGCTTATGATTATAAGAGTCGGGGAAAAACATATATGGAATTGCAGTACATGTACTAACGGGTGCGATCATACCAGCACTAATGCACCGGATCCCATCAGAACTCCGCAGTTAAGCGTGCTTGGGCGAGAGTAGTACTAGGATGGGTGACCTCCCGGGAAGTCCTCGTGTTGCACCCCTTTTTGTTTTTTTTTGTTCAGTGGTTTACAAAAAACATCGTATCTTCGAAACGCCATAACTTTTGAACCGTGAGGAACTACGCTGCCGACAGCACCTTTTCGGAAAGCTCTAAATTCACTAATTGGAGTGCCTAAGGTCTTTAGACCGTAGGCGCGTCTTTTTCAGCCCCAAATTATGAAGTTTAGACCGTCTTTCGGATGGTTTTATACCATATTCCAAAAAGTTTTGTGGTTAGGTCTTTAGAGATCTTTTAATGGCGTCCCAAACGGATGTAAAATTGCGTTTACATCATACGAGCATGGCCACGTGTCTAGTGGGACCCGCAGCTTATGATTATAAGAGTCGGGGAAAAACATATATGGAATTGCAGTACATGTACTAACGGGTTCGATCATACCAGCACTAATGCACCGGATCCCATCAGAACTCCGCAGTTAAGCGTGCTTGGGCGAGAGTAGTACTAGGATGGGTGACCTCCCGGGAAGTCCTCGTGTTGCACACCTTTTTGTTTTTTTTTGTTCAGTGGTTTACAAAAAACATCGTATCTTCGAAACGCCATAACTTTTGAACCGTGAGGAACTACGCTGCCGACAGCACCTTTTCGGAAAGCTCTAAATTCACTAATTGGAGTGCCTAAGGTCTTTAGACCATAGGCGCGTCTTTTTCAGCCCCAAATTATGAAGTTTAGACCGTCTTTCGGATGGTTTTATACCATATTCCAAAAAGTTTTGTGGTTAGGTCTTTAGAGATCTTTTAATGGCGTCCCAAACGGATGTAAAATTGCGTTTACATCATACGAGCATGGCCACGTGTCTAGTGGGACCCGCAGCTTATGATTATAAGAGTCGGGGAAAACATATATGGAATTGCAGTACATGTACTAACGGGTGCGATCATACCAGCACTAATGCACCGGATCCCATCAGAACTCCGCAGCTAAGCGTGCTTGGGCGAGAGTAGTACTAGGATGGGTGACCTCCCGGGAAGTCCTCGTGTTGCACCCCTTTTTGTTTTTTTTTGTTCAGTGGTTTACAAAAAACATCGTATCTTCGAAACGCCATAACTTTTGAACCGTGAGGAACTACGCTGCCGACAACACCTTTTCGGAAAGCTCTAAATTCACTAATTGGAGTGCCTAAGGTCTTTAGACCGTAGGCGCGTCTTTTTCAGCCCCAAATTATGAAGTTTAGACCGTCTTTCGGATGGTTTTATACCATATTCCAAAAAGTTTTGTGGTTAGGTCTTTAGAGATCTTTTAATGGCGTCCCAAACGGATGTAAAATTGCGTTTACATCATACGAGCATGGCCACGTGTCTAGTGGGACCCGCAGCTTATGATTATAAGAGTCGGGGAAAAACATATATGGAATTGCAGTACATGTACTAACGGGTGCGATCATACCAGCACTAATGCACCGGATCCCATCAGAACTCCGCAGTTAAGCGTGCTTGGGCGAGAGTAGTACTAGGATGGGTGACCTCCCGGGAAGTCCTCGTGTTGCACCCCTTTTTGTTTTTTTTTGTTCAGTGGTTTACAAAAAACATCGTATCTTCGAAACGCCATAACTTTTGAACCGTGAGGAACTACGCTGCCGACAGCACCTTTTCGGAAAGCTCTAAATTCACTAATTGGAGTGCCTAAGGTCTTTAGACCGTAGGCGCGTCTTTTTCAGCCCCAAATTATGAAGTTTAGACCGTCTTTCGGATGGTTTTATACCATATTCCAAAAAGTTTTGTGGTTATGTCTTTAGAGATCTTTTAATGGCGTCCCAAACGGATGTAAAATTGCGTTTACATCATACGAGCATGGCCACGTGTCTAGTGGGACCCGCAGCTTATGATTATAAGAGTCGGGGAAAAACATATATGGAATTGCAGTACATGTACTAACGGGTTCGATCATACCAGCACTAATGCACCGGATCCCATCAGAACTCCGCAGTTAAGCGTGCTTGGGCGAGAGTAGTACTAGGATGGGTGACCTCCCGGGAAGTCCTCGTGTTGCACACCTTTTTGTTTTTTTTTGTTCAGTGGTTTACAAAAAACATCGTATCTTCGAAACGCCATAACTTTTGAACCGTGAGGAACTACGCTGCCGACAGCACCTTTTCGGAAAGCTCTAAATTCACTAATTGGAGTGCCTAAGGTCTTTAGACCATAGGCGCGTCTTTTTCAGCCCCAAATTATGAAGTTTAGACCGTCTTTCGGATGGTTTTATACCATATTCCAAAAAGTTTTGTGGTTAGGTCTTTAGAGATCTTTTAATGGCGTCCCAAACGGATGTAAAATTGCGTTTACATCATACGAGCATGGCCACGTGTCTAGTGGGACCCGCAGCTTATGATTATAAGAGTCGGGGAAAACATATATGGAATTGCAGTACATGTACTAACGGGTGCGATCATACCAGCACTAATGCACCGGATCCCATCAGAACTCCGCAGCTAAGCGTGCTTGGGCGAGAGTAGTACTAGGATGGGTGACCTCCCGGGAAGTCCTCGTGTTGCACCCCTTTTTGTTTTTTTTTGTTCAGTGGTTTACAAAAAACATCGTATCTTCGAAACGCCATAACTTTTGAACCGTGAGGAACTACGCTGCCGACAACACCTTTTCGGAAAGCTCTAAATTCACTAATTGGAGTGCCTAAGGTCTTTAGACCGTAGGCGCGTCTTTTTCAGCCCCAAATTATGAAGTTTAGACCGTCTTTCGGATGGTTTTATACCATATTCCAAAAAGTTTTGTGGTTATGTCTTTAGAGATCTTTTAATGGCGTCCCAAACGGATGTAAAATTGCGTTTACATCATACGAGCATGGCCACGTGTCTAGTGGGACCCGCAGCTTATGATTATAAGAGTCGGGGAAAAACATATATGGAATTGCAGTACATGTACTAACGGGTGCGATCATACCAGCACTAATGCACCGGATCCCATCAGAACTCCGCAGTTAAGCGTGCTTGGGCGAGAGTAGTACTAGGATGGGTGACCTCCCGGGAAGTCCTCGTGTTGCACCCCTTTTTGTTTTTTTTTGTTCAGTGGTTTACAAAAAACATCGTATCTTCGAAACGCCATAACTTTTGAACCGTGAGGAACTACGCTGCCGACAGCACCTTTTCGGAAAGCTCTAAATTCACTAATTGGAGTGCCTAAGGTCTTTAGACCGTAGGCGCGTCTTTTTCAGCCCCAAATTATGAAGTTTAGACCGTCTTTCGGATGGTTTTATACCATATTCCAAAAAGTTTTGTGGTTAGGTCTTTAGAGATCTTTTAATGGCGTCCCAAACGGATGTAAAATTGCGTTTACATCATACGAGCATGGCCACGTGTCTAATGGGACCCGCAGCTTATGATTATAAGAGTCGGGGAAAACATATATGGAATTGCAGTACATGTACTAACGGGTTCGATCATACCAGCACTAATGCACCGGATCCCATCAGAACTCCGCAGTTAAGCGTGCCTGGGCGAGAGTAGTACTAGGATGGGTGACCTCCCGGGAAGTCCTCGTGTTGCACACCTTTTTGTTTTTTTTTGTTCAGTGGTTTACAAAAAACATCGTATCTTCGAAACGCCATAACTTTTGAACCGTGAGGAACTACGCTGCCGACAGCACCTTTTCGGAAAGCTCTAAATTCACTAATTGGAGTGCCTAAGGTCTTTAGACCATAGGCGCGTCTTTTTCAGCCCCAAATTATGAAGTTTAGACCGTCTTTCGGATGGTTTTATACCATATTCCAAAAAGTTTTGTGGTTAGGTCTTTAGAGATCTTTTAATGGCGTCCCAAACGGATGTAAAATTGCGTTTACATCATACGAGCATGGCCACGTGTCTAGTGGGACCCGCAGCTTATGATTATAAGAGTCGGGGAAAACATATATGGAATTGCAGTACATGTACTAACGGGTGCGATCATACCAGCACTAATGCACCGGATCCCATCAGAACTCCGCAGCTAAGCGTGCTTGGGCGAGAGTAGTACTAGGATGGGTGACCTCCCGGGAAGTCCTCGTGTTGCACCCCTTTTTGTTTTTTTTTGTTCAGTGGTTTACAAAAAACATCGTATCTTCGAAACGCCATAACTTTTGAACCGTGAGGAACTACGCTGCCGACAACACCTTTTCGGAAAGCTCTAAATTCACTAATTGGAGTGCCTAAGGTCTTTAGACCGTAGGCGCGTCTTTTTCAGCCCCAAATTATGAAGTTTAGACCGTCTTTCGGATGGTTTTATACCATATTCCAAAAAGTTTTGTGGTTAGGTCTTTAGAGATCTTTTAATGGCGTCCCAAACGGATGTAAAATTGCGTTTACATCATACGAGCATGGCCACGTGTCTAGTGGGACCCGCAGCTTATGATTATAAGAGTCGGGGAAAAACATATATGGAATTGCAGTACATGTACTAACGGGTGCGATCATACCAGCACTAATGCACCGGATCCCATCAGAACTCCGCAGTTAAGCGTGCTTGGGCGAGAGTAGTACTAGGATGGGTGACCTCCCGGGAAGTCCTCGTGTTGCACCCCTTTTTGTTTTTTTTTGTTCAGTGGTTTACAAAAAACATCGTATCTTCGAAACGCCATAACTTTTGAACCGTGAGGAACTACGCTGCCGACAGCACCTTTTCGGAAAGCTCTAAATTCACTAATTGGAGTGCCTAAGGTCTTTAGACCGTAGGCGCGTCTTTTTCAGCCCCAAATTATGAAGTTTAGACCGTCTTTCGGATGGTTTTATACCATATTCCAAAAAGTTTTGTGGTTATGTCTTTAGAGATCTTTTAATGGCGTCCCAAACGGATGTAAAATTGCGTTTACATCATACGAGCATGGCCACGTGTCTAGTGGGACCCGCAGCTTATGATTATAAGAGTCGGGGAAAAACATATATGGAATTGCAGTACATGTACTAACGGGTTCGATCATACCAGCACTAATGCACCGGATCCCATCAGAACTCCGCAGTTAAGCGTGCTTGGGCGAGAGTAGTACTAGGATGGGTGACCTCCCGGGAAGTCCTCGTGTTGCACACCTTTTTGTTTTTTTTTGTTCAGTGGTTTACAAAAAACATCGTATCTTCGAAACGCCATAACTTTTGAACCGTGAGGAACTACGCTGCCGACAGCACCTTTTCGGAAAGCTCTAAATTCACTAATTGGAGTGCCTAAGGTCTTTAGACCATAGGCGCGTCTTTTTCAGCCCCAAATTATGAAGTTTAGACCGTCTTTCGGATGGTTTTATACCATATTCCAAAAAGTTTTGTGGTTAGGTCTTTAGAGATCTTTTAATGGCGTCCCAAACGGATGTAAAATTGCGTTTACATCATACGAGCATGGCCACGTGTCTAGTGGGACCCGCAGCTTATGATTATAAGAGTCGGGGAAAACATATATGGAATTGCAGTACATGTACTAACGGGTGCGATCATACCAGCACTAATGCACCGGATCCCATCAGAACTCCGCAGCTAAGCGTGCTTGGGCGAGAGTAGTACTAGGATGGGTGACCTCCCGGGAAGTCCTCGTGTTGCACCCCTTTTTGTTTTTTTTTGTTCAGTGGTTTACAAAAAACATCGTATCTTCGAAACGCCATAACTTTTGAACCGTGAGGAACTACGCTGCCGACAACACCTTTTCGGAAAGCTCTAAATTCACTAATTGGAGTGCCTAAGGTCTTTAGACCGTAGGCGCGTCTTTTTCAGCCCCAAATTATGAAGTTTAGACCGTCTTTCGGATGGTTTTATACCATATTCCAAAAAGTTTTGTGGTTAGGTCTTTAGAGATCTTTTAATGGCGTCCCAAACGGATGTAAAATTGCGTTTACATCATACGAGCATGGCCACGTGTCTAGTGGGACCCGCAGCTTATGATTATAAGAGTCGGGGAAAAACATATATGGAATTGCAGTACATGTACTAACGGGTGCGATCATACCAGCACTAATGCACCGGATCCCATCAGAACTCCGCAGTTAAGCGTGCTTGGGCGAGAGTAGTACTAGGATGGGTGACCTCCCGGGAAGTCCTCGTGTTGCACCCCTTTTTGTTTTTTTTTGTTCAGTGGTTTACAAAAAACATCGTATCTTCGAAACGCCATAACTTTTGAACCGTGAGGAACTACGCTGCCGACAGCACCTTTTCGGAAAGCTCTAAATTCACTAATTGGAGTGCCTAAGGTCTTTAGACCGTAGGCGCGTCTTTTTCAGCCCCAAATTATGAAGTTTAGACCGTCTTTCGGATGGTTTTATACCATATTCCAAAAAGTTTTGTGGTTATGTCTTTAGAGATCTTTTAATGGCGTCCCAAACGGATGTAAAATTGCGTTTACATCATACGAGCATGGCCACGTGTCTAGTGGGACCCGCAGCTTATGATTATAAGAGTCGGGGAAAAACATATATGGAATTGCAGTACATGTACTAACGGGTTCGATCATACCAGCACTAATGCACCGGATCCCATCAGAACTCCGCAGTTAAGCGTGCTTGGGCGAGAGTAGTACTAGGATGGGTGACCTCCCGGGAAGTCCTCGTGTTGCACACCTTTTTGTTTTTTTTTGTTCAGTGGTTTACAAAAAACATCGTATCTTCGAAACGCCATAACTTTTGAACCGTGAGGAACTACGCTGCCGACAGCACCTTTTCGGAAAGCTCTAAATTCACTAATTGGAGTGCCTAAGGTCTTTAGACCATAGGCGCGTCTTTTTCAGCCCCAAATTATGAAGTTTAGACCGTCTTTCGGATGGTTTTATACCATATTCCAAAAAGTTTTGTGGTTAGGTCTTTAGAGATCTTTTAATGGCGTCCCAAACGGATGTAAAATTGCGTTTACATCATACGAGCATGGCCACGTGTCTAGTGGGACCCGCAGCTTATGATTATAAGAGTCGGGGAAAACATATATGGAATTGCAGTACATGTACTAACGGGTGCGATCATACCAGCACTAATGCACCGGATCCCATCAGAACTCCGCAGCTAAGCGTGCTTGGGCGAGAGTAGTACTAGGATGGGTGACCTCCCGGGAAGTCCTCGTGTTGCACCCCTTTTTGTTTTTTTTTGTTCAGTGGTTTACAAAAAACATCGTATCTTCGAAACGCCATAACTTTTGAACCGTGAGGAACTACGCTGCCGACAACACCTTTTCGGAAAGCTCTAAATTCACTAATTGGAGTGCCTAAGGTCTTTAGACCGTAGGCGCGTCTTTTTCAGCCCCAAATTATGAAGTTTAGACCGTCTTTCGGATGGTTTTATACCATATTCCAAAAAGTTTTGTGGTTAGGTCTTTAGAGATCTTTTAATGGCGTCCCAAACGGATGTAAAATTGCGTTTACATCATACGAGCATGGCCACGTGTCTAGTGGGACCCGCAGCTTATGATTATAAGAGTCGGGGAAAAACATATATGGAATTGCAGTACATGTACTAACGGGTGCGATCATACCAGCACTAATGCACCGGATCCCATCAGAACTCCGCAGTTAAGCGTGCTTGGGCGAGAGTAGTACTAGGATGGGTGACCTCCCGGGAAGTCCTCGTGTTGCACCCCTTTTTGTTTTTTTTTGTTCAGTGGTTTACAAAAAACATCGTATCTTCGAAACGCCATAACTTTTGAACCGTGAGGAACTACGCTGCCGACAGCACCTTTTCGGAAAGCTCTAAATTCACTAATTGGAGTGCCTAAGGTCTTTAGACCGTAGGCGCGTCTTTTTCAGCCCCAAATTATGAAGTTTAGACCGTCTTTCGGATGGTTTTATACCATATTCCAAAAAGTTTTGTGGTTATGTCTTTAGAGATCTTTTAATGGCGTCCCAAACGGATGTAAAATTGCGTTTACATCATACGAGCATGGCCACGTGTCTAGTGGGACCCGCAGCTTATGATTATAAGAGTCGGGGAAAAACATATATGGAATTGCAGTACATGTACTAACGGGTTCGATCATACCAGCACTAATGCACCGGATCCCATCAGAACTCCGCAGTTAAGCGTGCTTGGGCGAGAGTAGTACTAGGATGGGTGACCTCCCGGGAAGTCCTCGTGTTGCACACCTTTTTGTTTTTTTTTGTTCAGTGGTTTACAAAAAACATCGTATCTTCGAAACGCCATAACTTTTGAACCGTGAGGAACTACGCTGCCGACAGCACCTTTTCGGAAAGCTCTAAATTCACTAATTGGAGTGCCTAAGGTCTTTAGACCATAGGCGCGTCTTTTTCAGCCCCAAATTATGAAGTTTAGACCGTCTTTCGGATGGTTTTATACCATATTCCAAAAAGTTTTGTGGTTAGGTCTTTAGAGATCTTTTAATGGCGTCCCAAACGGATGTAAAATTGCGTTTACATCATACGAGCATGGCCACGTGTCTAGTGGGACCCGCAGCTTATGATTATAAGAGTCGGGGAAAACATATATGGAATTGCAGTACATGTACTAACGGGTGCGATCATACCAGCACTAATGCACCGGATCCCATCAGAACTCCGCAGCTAAGCGTGCTTGGGCGAGAGTAGTACTAGGATGGGTGACCTCCCGGGAAGTCCTCGTGTTGCACCCCTTTTTGTTTTTTTTTGTTCAGTGGTTTACAAAAAACATCGTATCTTCGAAACGCCATAACTTTTGAACCGTGAGGAACTACGCTGCCGACAACACCTTTTCGGAAAGCTCTAAATTCACTAATTGGAGTGCCTAAGGTCTTTAGACCGTAGGCGCGTCTTTTTCAGCCCCAAATTATGAAGTTTAGACCGTCTTTCGGATGGTTTTATACCATATTCCAAAAAGTTTTGTGGTTAGGTCTTTAGAGATCTTTTAATGGCGTCCCAAACGGATGTAAAATTGCGTTTACATCATACGAGCATGGCCACGTGTCTAGTGGGACCCGCAGCTTATGATTATAAGAGTCGGGGAAAAACATATATGGAATTGCAGTACATGTACTAACGGGTGCGATCATACCAGCACTAATGCACCGGATCCCATCAGAACTCCGCAGTTAAGCGTGCTTGGGCGAGAGTAGTACTAGGATGGGTGACCTCCCGGGAAGTCCTCGTGTTGCACCCCTTTTTGTTTTTTTTTGTTCAGTGGTTTACAAAAAACATCGTATCTTCGAAACGCCATAACTTTTGAACCGTGAGGAACTACGCTGCCGACAGCACCTTTTCGGAAAGCTCTAAATTCACTAATTGGAGTGCCTAAGGTCTTTAGACCGTAGGCGCGTCTTTTTCAGCCCCAAATTATGAAGTTTAGACCGTCTTTCGGATGGTTTTATACCATATTCCAAAAAGTTTTGTGGTTATGTCTTTAGAGATCTTTTAATGGCGTCCCAAACGGATGTAAAATTGCGTTTACATCATACGAGCATGGCCACGTGTCTAGTGGGACCCGCAGCTTATGATTATAAGAGTCGGGGAAAAACATATATGGAATTGCAGTACATGTACTAACGGGTTCGATCATACCAGCACTAATGCACCGGATCCCATCAGAACTCCGCAGTTAAGCGTGCTTGGGCGAGAGTAGTACTAGGATGGGTGACCTCCCGGGAAGTCCTCGTGTTGCACACCTTTTTGTTTTTTTTTGTTCAGTGGTTTACAAAAAACATCGTATCTTCGAAACGCCATAACTTTTGAACCGTGAGGAACTACGCTGCCGACAGCACCTTTTCGGAAAGCTCTAAATTCACTAATTGGAGTGCCTAAGGTCTTTAGACCATAGGCGCGTCTTTTTCAGCCCCAAATTATGAAGTTTAGACCGTCTTTCGGATGGTTTTATACCATATTCCAAAAAGTTTTGTGGTTAGGTCTTTAGAGATCTTTTAATGGCGTCCCAAACGGATGTAAAATTGCGTTTACATCATACGAGCATGGCCACGTGTCTAATGGGACCCGCAGCTTATGATTATAAGAGTCGGGGAAAACATATATGGAATTGCAGTACATGTACTAACGGGTTCGATCATACCAGCACTAATGCACCGGATCCCATCAGAACTCCGCAGCTAAGCGTGCTTGGGCGAGAGTAGTACTAGGATGGGTGACCTCCCGGGAAGTCCTCGTGTTGCACACCTTTTTGTTTTTTTTTGTTCAGTGGTTTACAAAAAACATCGTATCTTCGAAACGCCATAACTTTTGAACCGTGAGGAACTACGCTGCCGACAGCACCTTTTCGGAAAGCTCTAAATTCACTAATTGGAGTGCCTAAGGTCTTTAGACCGTAGGCGCGTCTTTTTCAGCCCCAAATTATGAAGTTTAGACCGTCTTTCGGATGGTTTTATACCATATTCCAAAAAGTTTTGTGGTTAGGTCTTTAGAGATCTTTTAATGGCGTCCCAAACGGATGTAAAATTGCGTTTACATCATACGAGCATGGCCACGTGTCTAGTGGGACCCGCAGCTTATGATTATAAGAGTCGGGGAAAAACATATATGGAATTGCAGTACATGTACTAACGGGTGCGATCATACCAGCACTAATGCACCGGATCCCATCAGAACTCCGCAGTTAAGCGTGCTTGGGCGAGAGTAGTACTAGGATGGGTGACCTCCCGGGAAGTCCTCGTGTTGCACCCCTTTTTGTTTTTTTTTGTTCAGTGGTTTACAAAAAACATCGTATCTTCGAAACGCCATAACTTTTGAACCGTGAGGAACTACGCTGCCGACAACACCTTTTCGGAAAGCTCTAAATTCACTAATTGGAGTGCCTAAGGTCTTTAGACCGTAGGCGCGTCTTTTTCAGCCCCAAATTATGAAGTTTAGACCGTCTTTCGGATGGTTTTATACCATATTCCAAAAAGTTTTGTGGTTAGGTCTTTAGAGATCTTTTAATGGCGTCCCAAACGGATGTAAAATTGCGTTTACATCATACGAGCATGGCCACGTGTCTAGTGGGACCCGCAGCTTATGATTATAAGAGTCGGGGAAAAACATATATGGAATTGCAGTACATGTACTAACGGGTGCGATCATACCAGCACTAATGCACCGGATCCCATCAGAACTCCGCAGTTAAGCGTGCTTGGGCGAGAGTAGTACTAGGATGGGTGACCTCCCGGGAAGTCCTCGTGTT
Organism: Orychophragmus violaceus; assembly: GCA_030180135.1. NCBI lineage: Eukaryota > Viridiplantae > Streptophyta > Magnoliopsida > Brassicales > Brassicaceae > Orychophragmus > Orychophragmus violaceus. The sequence continues at coordinate 83,616,895 of CM058237.1, forward strand.
GCACCCCTTTTTGTTTTTTTTTGTTCAGTGGTTTACAAAAAACATCGTATCTTCGAAACGCCATAACTTTTGAACCGTGAGGAACTACGCTGCCGACAGCACCTTTTCGGAAAGCTCTAAATTCACTAATTGGAGTGCCTAAGGTCTTTAGACCGTAGGCGCGTCTTTTTCAGCCCCAAATTATGAAGTTTAGACCGTCTTTCGGATGGTTTTATACCATATTCCAAAAAGTTTTGTGGTTATGTCTTTAGAGATCTTTTAATGGCGTCCCAAACGGATGTAAAATTGCGTTTACATCATACGAGCATGGCCACGTGTCTAGTGGGACCCGCAGCTTATGATTATAAGAGTCGGGGAAAAACATATATGGAATTGCAGTACATGTACTAACGGGTTCGATCATACCAGCACTAATGCACCGGATCCCATCAGAACTCCGCAGTTAAGCGTGCTTGGGCGAGAGTAGTACTAGGATGGGTGACCTCCCGGGAAGTCCTCGTGTTGCACACCTTTTTGTTTTTTTTTGTTCAGTGGTTTACAAAAAACATCGTATCTTCGAAACGCCATAACTTTTGAACCGTGAGGAACTACGCTGCCGACAGCACCTTTTCGGAAAGCTCTAAATTCACTAATTGGAGTGCCTAAGGTCTTTAGACCATAGGCGCGTCTTTTTCAGCCCCAAATTATGAAGTTTAGACCGTCTTTCGGATGGTTTTATACCATATTCCAAAAAGTTTTGTGGTTAGGTCTTTAGAGATCTTTTAATGGCGTCCCAAACGGATGTAAAATTGCGTTTACATCATACGAGCATGGCCACGTGTCTAGTGGGACCCGCAGCTTATGATTATAAGAGTCGGGGAAAACATATATGGAATTGCAGTACATGTACTAACGGGTGCGATCATACCAGCACTAATGCACCGGATCCCATCAGAACTCCGCAGCTAAGCGTGCTTGGGCGAGAGTAGTACTAGGATGGGTGACCTCCCGGGAAGTCCTCGTGTTGCACCCCTTTTTGTTTTTTTTTGTTCAGTGGTTTACAAAAAACATCGTATCTTCGAAACGCCATAACTTTTGAACCGTGAGGAACTACGCTGCCGACAACACCTTTTCGGAAAGCTCTAAATTCACTAATTGGAGTGCCTAAGGTCTTTAGACCGTAGGCGCGTCTTTTTCAGCCCCAAATTATGAAGTTTAGACCGTCTTTCGGATGGTTTTATACCATATTCCAAAAAGTTTTGTGGTTAGGTCTTTAGAGATCTTTTAATGGCGTCCCAAACGGATGTAAAATTGCGTTTACATCATACGAGCATGGCCACGTGTCTAGTGGGACCCGCAGCTTATGATTATAAGAGTCGGGGAAAAACATATATGGAATTGCAGTACATGTACTAACGGGTGCGATCATACCAGCACTAATGCACCGGATCCCATCAGAACTCCGCAGTTAAGCGTGCTTGGGCGAGAGTAGTACTAGGATGGGTGACCTCCCGGGAAGTCCTCGTGTTGCACCCCTTTTTGTTTTTTTTTGTTCAGTGGTTTACAAAAAACATCGTATCTTCGAAACGCCATAACTTTTGAACCGTGAGGAACTACGCTGCCGACAGCACCTTTTCGGAAAGCTCTAAATTCACTAATTGGAGTGCCTAAGGTCTTTAGACCGTAGGCGCGTCTTTTTCAGCCCCAAATTATGAAGTTTAGACCGTCTTTCGGATGGTTTTATACCATATTCCAAAAAGTTTTGTGGTTATGTCTTTAGAGATCTTTTAATGGCGTCCCAAACGGATGTAAAATTGCGTTTACATCATACGAGCATGGCCACGTGTCTAGTGGGACCCGCAGCTTATGATTATAAGAGTCGGGGAAAAACATATATGGAATTGCAGTACATGTACTAACGGGTTCGATCATACCAGCACTAATGCACCGGATCCCATCAGAACTCCGCAGTTAAGCGTGCTTGGGCGAGAGTAGTACTAGGATGGGTGACCTCCCGGGAAGTCCTCGTGTTGCACACCTTTTTGTTTTTTTTTGTTCAGTGGTTTACAAAAAACATCGTATCTTCGAAACGCCATAACTTTTGAACCGTGAGGAACTACGCTGCCGACAGCACCTTTTCGGAAAGCTCTAAATTCACTAATTGGAGTGCCTAAGGTCTTTAGACCATAGGCGCGTCTTTTTCAGCCCCAAATTATGAAGTTTAGACCGTCTTTCGGATGGTTTTATACCATATTCCAAAAAGTTTTGTGGTTAGGTCTTTAGAGATCTTTTAATGGCGTCCCAAACGGATGTAAAATTGCGTTTACATCATACGAGCATGGCCACGTGTCTAGTGGGACCCGCAGCTTATGATTATAAGAGTCGGGGAAAACATATATGGAATTGCAGTACATGTACTAACGGGTGCGATCATACCAGCACTAATGCACCGGATCCCATCAGAACTCCGCAGCTAAGCGTGCTTGGGCGAGAGTAGTACTAGGATGGGTGACCTCCCGGGAAGTCCTCGTGTTGCACCCCTTTTTGTTTTTTTTTGTTCAGTGGTTTACAAAAAACATCGTATCTTCGAAACGCCATAACTTTTGAACCGTGAGGAACTACGCTGCCGACAACACCTTTTCGGAAAGCTCTAAATTCACTAATTGGAGTGCCTAAGGTCTTTAGACCGTAGGCGCGTCTTTTTCAGCCCCAAATTATGAAGTTTAGACCGTCTTTCGGATGGTTTTATACCATATTCCAAAAAGTTTTGTGGTTAGGTCTTTAGAGATCTTTTAATGGCGTCCCAAACGGATGTAAAATTGCGTTTACATCATACGAGCATGGCCACGTGTCTAGTGGGACCCGCAGCTTATGATTATAAGAGTCGGGGAAAAACATATATGGAATTGCAGTACATGTACTAACGGGTGCGATCATACCAGCACTAATGCACCGGATCCCATCAGAACTCCGCAGTTAAGCGTGCTTGGGCGAGAGTAGTACTAGGATGGGTGACCTCCCGGGAAGTCCTCGTGTTGCACCCCTTTTTGTTTTTTTTTGTTCAGTGGTTTACAAAAAACATCGTATCTTCGAAACGCCATAACTTTTGAACCGTGAGGAACTACGCTGCCGACAGCACCTTTTCGGAAAGCTCTAAATTCACTAATTGGAGTGCCTAAGGTCTTTAGACCGTAGGCGCGTCTTTTTCAGCCCCAAATTATGAAGTTTAGACCGTCTTTCGGATGGTTTTATACCATATTCCAAAAAGTTTTGTGGTTATGTCTTTAGAGATCTTTTAATGGCGTCCCAAACGGATGTAAAATTGCGTTTACATCATACGAGCATGGCCACGTGTCTAGTGGGACCCGCAGCTTATGATTATAAGAGTCGGGGAAAAACATATATGGAATTGCAGTACATGTACTAACGGGTTCGATCATACCAGCACTAATGCACCGGATCCCATCAGAACTCCGCAGTTAAGCGTGCTTGGGCGAGAGTAGTACTAGGATGGGTGACCTCCCGGGAAGTCCTCGTGTTGCACACCTTTTTGTTTTTTTTTGTTCAGTGGTTTACAAAAAACATCGTATCTTCGAAACGCCATAACTTTTGAACCGTGAGGAACTACGCTGCCGACAGCACCTTTTCGGAAAGCTCTAAATTCACTAATTGGAGTGCCTAAGGTCTTTAGACCATAGGCGCGTCTTTTTCAGCCCCAAATTATGAAGTTTAGACCGTCTTTCGGATGGTTTTATACCATATTCCAAAAAGTTTTGTGGTTAGGTCTTTAGAGATCTTTTAATGGCGTCCCAAACGGATGTAAAATTGCGTTTACATCATACGAGCATGGCCACGTGTCTAGTGGGACCCGCAGCTTATGATTATAAGAGTCGGGGAAAACATATATGGAATTGCAGTACATGTACTAACGGGTGCGATCATACCAGCACTAATGCACCGGATCCCATCAGAACTCCGCAGCTAAGCGTGCTTGGGCGAGAGTAGTACTAGGATGGGTGACCTCCCGGGAAGTCCTCGTGTTGCACCCCTTTTTGTTTTTTTTTGTTCAGTGGTTTACAAAAAACATCGTATCTTCGAAACGCCATAACTTTTGAACCGTGAGGAACTACGCTGCCGACAACACCTTTTCGGAAAGCTCTAAATTCACTAATTGGAGTGCCTAAGGTCTTTAGACCGTAGGCGCGTCTTTTTCAGCCCCAAATTATGAAGTTTAGACCGTCTTTCGGATGGTTTTATACCATATTCCAAAAAGTTTTGTGGTTAGGTCTTTAGAGATCTTTTAATGGCGTCCCAAACGGATGTAAAATTGCGTTTACATCATACGAGCATGGCCACGTGTCTAGTGGGACCCGCAGCTTATGATTATAAGAGTCGGGGAAAAACATATATGGAATTGCAGTACATGTACTAACGGGTGCGATCATACCAGCACTAATGCACCGGATCCCATCAGAACTCCGCAGTTAAGCGTGCTTGGGCGAGAGTAGTACTAGGATGGGTGACCTCCCGGGAAGTCCTCGTGTTGCACCCCTTTTTGTTTTTTTTTGTTCAGTGGTTTACAAAAAACATCGTATCTTCGAAACGCCATAACTTTTGAACCGTGAGGAACTACGCTGCCGACAGCACCTTTTCGGAAAGCTCTAAATTCACTAATTGGAGTGCCTAAGGTCTTTAGACCGTAGGCGCGTCTTTTTCAGCCCCAAATTATGAAGTTTAGACCGTCTTTCGGATGGTTTTATACCATATTCCAAAAAGTTTTGTGGTTATGTCTTTAGAGATCTTTTAATGGCGTCCCAAACGGATGTAAAATTGCGTTTACATCATACGAGCATGGCCACGTGTCTAGTGGGACCCGCAGCTTATGATTATAAGAGTCGGGGAAAAACATATATGGAATTGCAGTACATGTACTAACGGGTTCGATCATACCAGCACTAATGCACCGGATCCCATCAGAACTCCGCAGTTAAGCGTGCTTGGGCGAGAGTAGTACTAGGATGGGTGACCTCCCGGGAAGTCCTCGTGTTGCACACCTTTTTGTTTTTTTTTGTTCAGTGGTTTACAAAAAACATCGTATCTTCGAAACGCCATAACTTTTGAACCGTGAGGAACTACGCTGCCGACAGCACCTTTTCGGAAAGCTCTAAATTCACTAATTGGAGTGCCTAAGGTCTTTAGACCATAGGCGCGTCTTTTTCAGCCCCAAATTATGAAGTTTAGACCGTCTTTCGGATGGTTTTATACCATATTCCAAAAAGTTTTGTGGTTAGGTCTTTAGAGATCTTTTAATGGCGTCCCAAACGGATGTAAAATTGCGTTTACATCATACGAGCATGGCCACGTGTCTAGTGGGACCCGCAGCTTATGATTATAAGAGTCGGGGAAAACATATATGGAATTGCAGTACATGTACTAACGGGTGCGATCATACCAGCACTAATGCACCGGATCCCATCAGAACTCCGCAGCTAAGCGTGCTTGGGCGAGAGTAGTACTAGGATGGGTGACCTCCCGGGAAGTCCTCGTGTTGCACCCCTTTTTGTTTTTTTTTGTTCAGTGGTTTACAAAAAACATCGTATCTTCGAAACGCCATAACTTTTGAACCGTGAGGAACTACGCTGCCGACAACACCTTTTCGGAAAGCTCTAAATTCACTAATTGGAGTGCCTAAGGTCTTTAGACCGTAGGCGCGTCTTTTTCAGCCCCAAATTATGAAGTTTAGACCGTCTTTCGGATGGTTTTATACCATATTCCAAAAAGTTTTGTGGTTAGGTCTTTAGAGATCTTTTAATGGCGTCCCAAACGGATGTAAAATTGCGTTTACATCATACGAGCATGGCCACGTGTCTAGTGGGACCCGCAGCTTATGATTATAAGAGTCGGGGAAAAACATATATGGAATTGCAGTACATGTACTAACGGGTGCGATCATACCAGCACTAATGCACCGGATCCCATCAGAACTCCGCAGTTAAGCGTGCTTGGGCGAGAGTAGTACTAGGATGGGTGACCTCCCGGGAAGTCCTCGTGTTGCACCCCTTTTTGTTTTTTTTTGTTCAGTGGTTTACAAAAAACATCGTATCTTCGAAACGCCATAACTTTTGAACCGTGAGGAACTACGCTGCCGACAGCACCTTTTCGGAAAGCTCTAAATTCACTAATTGGAGTGCCTAAGGTCTTTAGACCGTAGGCGCGTCTTTTTCAGCCCCAAATTATGAAGTTTAGACCGTCTTTCGGATGGTTTTATACCATATTCCAAAAAGTTTTGTGGTTATGTCTTTAGAGATCTTTTAATGGCGTCCCAAACGGATGTAAAATTGCGTTTACATCATACGAGCATGGCCACGTGTCTAGTGGGACCCGCAGCTTATGATTATAAGAGTCGGGGAAAAACATATATGGAATTGCAGTACATGTACTAACGGGTTCGATCATACCAGCACTAATGCACCGGATCCCATCAGAACTCCGCAGTTAAGCGTGCTTGGGCGAGAGTAGTACTAGGATGGGTGACCTCCCGGGAAGTCCTCGTGTTGCACACCTTTTTGTTTTTTTTTGTTCAGTGGTTTACAAAAAACATCGTATCTTCGAAACGCCATAACTTTTGAACCGTGAGGAACTACGCTGCCGACAGCACCTTTTCGGAAAGCTCTAAATTCACTAATTGGAGTGCCTAAGGTCTTTAGACCATAGGCGCGTCTTTTTCAGCCCCAAATTATGAAGTTTAGACCGTCTTTCGGATGGTTTTATACCATATTCCAAAAAGTTTTGTGGTTAGGTCTTTAGAGATCTTTTAATGGCGTCCCAAACGGATGTAAAATTGCGTTTACATCATACGAGCATGGCCACGTGTCTAGTGGGACCCGCAGCTTATGATTATAAGAGTCGGGGAAAACATATATGGAATTGCAGTACATGTACTAACGGGTGCGATCATACCAGCACTAATGCACCGGATCCCATCAGAACTCCGCAGCTAAGCGTGCTTGGGCGAGAGTAGTACTAGGATGGGTGACCTCCCGGGAAGTCCTCGTGTTGCACCCCTTTTTGTTTTTTTTTGTTCAGTGGTTTACAAAAAACATCGTATCTTCGAAACGCCATAACTTTTGAACCGTGAGGAACTACGCTGCCGACAACACCTTTTCGGAAAGCTCTAAATTCACTAATTGGAGTGCCTAAGGTCTTTAGACCGTAGGCGCGTCTTTTTCAGCCCCAAATTATGAAGTTTAGACCGTCTTTCGGATGGTTTTATACCATATTCCAAAAAGTTTTGTGGTTAGGTCTTTAGAGATCTTTTAATGGCGTCCCAAACGGATGTAAAATTGCGTTTACATCATACGAGCATGGCCACGTGTCTAGTGGGACCCGCAGCTTATGATTATAAGAGTCGGGGAAAAACATATATGGAATTGCAGTACATGTACTAACGGGTGCGATCATACCAGCACTAATGCACCGGATCCCATCAGAACTCCGCAGTTAAGCGTGCTTGGGCGAGAGTAGTACTAGGATGGGTGACCTCCCGGGAAGTCCTCGTGTTGCACCCCTTTTTGTTTTTTTTTGTTCAGTGGTTTACAAAAAACATCGTATCTTCGAAACGCCATAACTTTTGAACCGTGAGGAACTACGCTGCCGACAGCACCTTTTCGGAAAGCTCTAAATTCACTAATTGGAGTGCCTAAGGTCTTTAGACCGTAGGCGCGTCTTTTTCAGCCCCAAATTATGAAGTTTAGACCGTCTTTCGGATGGTTTTATACCATATTCCAAAAAGTTTTGTGGTTATGTCTTTAGAGATCTTTTAATGGCGTCCCAAACGGATGTAAAATTGCGTTTACATCATACGAGCATGGCCACGTGTCTAGTGGGACCCGCAGCTTATGATTATAAGAGTCGGGGAAAAACATATATGGAATTGCAGTACATGTACTAACGGGTGCGATCATACCAGCACTAATGCACCGGATCCCATCAGAACTCCGCAGTTAAGCGTGCTTGGGCGAGAGTAGTACTAGGATGGGTGACCTCCCGGGAAGTCCTCGTGTTGCACCCCTTTTTGTTTTTTTTTGTTCAGTGGTTTACAAAAAACATCGTATCTTCGAAACGCCATAACTTTTGAACCGTGAGGAACTACGCTGCCGACAGCACCTTTTCGGAAAGCTCTAAATTCACTAATTGGAGTGCCTAAGGTCTTTAGACCGTAGGCGCGTCTTTTTCAGCCCCAAATTATGAAGTTTAGACCGTCTTTCGGATGGTTTTATACCATATTCCAAAAAGTTTTGTGGTTAGGTCTTTAGAGATCTTTTAATGGCGTCCCAAACGGATGTAAAATTGCGTTTACATCATACGAGCATGGCCACGTGTCTAGTGGGACCCGCAGCTTATGATTATAAGAGTCGGGGAAAAACATATATGGAATTGCAGTACATGTACTAACGGGTTCGATCATACCAGCACTAATGCACCGGATCCCATCAGAACTCCGCAGTTAAGCGTGCTTGGGCGAGAGTAGTACTAGGATGGGTGACCTCCCGGGAAGTCCTCGTGTTGCACACCTTTTTGTTTTTTTTTGTTCAGTGGTTTACAAAAAACATCGTATCTTCGAAACGCCATAACTTTTGAACCGTGAGGAACTACGCTGCCGACAGCACCTTTTCGGAAAGCTCTAAATTCACTAATTGGAGTGCCTAAGGTCTTTAGACCATAGGCGCGTCTTTTTCAGCCCCAAATTATGAAGTTTAGACCGTCTTTCGGATGGTTTTATACCATATTCCAAAAAGTTTTGTGGTTAGGTCTTTAGAGATCTTTTAATGGCGTCCCAAACGGATGTAAAATTGCGTTTACATCATACGAGCATGGCCACGTGTCTAGTGGGACCCGCAGCTTATGATTATAAGAGTCGGGGAAAACATATATGGAATTGCAGTACATGTACTAACGGGTGCGATCATACCAGCACTAATGCACCGGATCCCATCAGAACTCCGCAGCTAAGCGTGCTTGGGCGAGAGTAGTACTAGGATGGGTGACCTCCCGGGAAGTCCTCGTGTTGCACCCCTTTTTGTTTTTTTTTGTTCAGTGGTTTACAAAAAACATCGTATCTTCGAAACGCCATAACTTTTGAACCGTGAGGAACTACGCTGCCGACAACACCTTTTCGGAAAGCTCTAAATTCACTAATTGGAGTGCCTAAGGTCTTTAGACCGTAGGCGCGTCTTTTTCAGCCCCAAATTATGAAGTTTAGACCGTCTTTCGGATGGTTTTATACCATATTCCAAAAAGTTTTGTGGTTAGGTCTTTAGAGATCTTTTAATGGCGTCCCAAACGGATGTAAAATTGCGTTTACATCATACGAGCATGGCCACGTGTCTAGTGGGACCCGCAGCTTATGATTATAAGAGTCGGGGAAAAACATATATGGAATTGCAGTACATGTACTAACGGGTGCGATCATACCAGCACTAATGCACCGGATCCCATCAGAACTCCGCAGTTAAGCGTGCTTGGGCGAGAGTAGTACTAGGATGGGTGACCTCCCGGGAAGTCCTCGTGTTGCACCCCTTTTTGTTTTTTTTTGTTCAGTGGTTTACAAAAAACATCGTATCTTCGAAACGCCATAACTTTTGAACCGTGAGGAACTACGCTGCCGACAGCACCTTTTCGGAAAGCTCTAAATTCACTAATTGGAGTGCCTAAGGTCTTTAGACCGTAGGCGCGTCTTTTTCAGCCCCAAATTATGAAGTTTAGACCGTCTTTCGGATGGTTTTATACCATATTCCAAAAAGTTTTGTGGTTATGTCTTTAGAGATCTTTTAATGGCGTCCCAAACGGATGTAAAATTGCGTTTACATCATACGAGCATGGCCACGTGTCTAGTGGGACCCGCAGCTTATGATTATAAGAGTCGGGGAAAAACATATATGGAATTGCAGTACATGTACTAACGGGTTCGATCATACCAGCACTAATGCACCGGATCCCATCAGAACTCCGCAGTTAAGCGTGCTTGGGCGAGAGTAGTACTAGGATGGGTGACCTCCCGGGAAGTCCTCGTGTTGCACACCTTTTTGTTTTTTTTTGTTCAGTGGTTTACAAAAAACATCGTATCTTCGAAACGCCATAACTTTTGAACCGTGAGGAACTACGCTGCCGACAGCACCTTTTCGGAAAGCTCTAAATTCACTAATTGGAGTGCCTAAGGTCTTTAGACCATAGGCGCGTCTTTTTCAGCCCCAAATTATGAAGTTTAGACCGTCTTTCGGATGGTTTTATACCATATTCCAAAAAGTTTTGTGGTTAGGTCTTTAGAGATCTTTTAATGGCGTCCCAAACGGATGTAAAATTGCGTTTACATCATACGAGCATGGCCACGTGTCTAGTGGGACCCGCAGCTTATGATTATAAGAGTCGGGGAAAACATATATGGAATTGCAGTACATGTACTAACGGGTGCGATCATACCAGCACTAATGCACCGGATCCCATCAGAACTCCGCAGCTAAGCGTGCTTGGGCGAGAGTAGTACTAGGATGGGTGACCTCCCGGGAAGTCCTCGTGTTGCACCCCTTTTTGTTTTTTTTTGTTCAGTGGTTTACAAAAAACATCGTATCTTCGAAACGCCATAACTTTTGAACCGTGAGGAACTACGCTGCCGACAACACCTTTTCGGAAAGCTCTAAATTCACTAATTGGAGTGCCTAAGGTCTTTAGACCGTAGGCGCGTCTTTTTCAGCCCCAAATTATGAAGTTTAGACCGTCTTTCGGATGGTTTTATACCATATTCCAAAAAGTTTTGTGGTTAGGTCTTTAGAGATCTTTTAATGGCGTCCCAAACGGATGTAAAATTGCGTTTACATCATACGAGCATGGCCACGTGTCTAGTGGGACCCGCAGCTTATGATTATAAGAGTCGGGGAAAAACATATATGGAATTGCAGTACATGTACTAACGGGTGCGATCATACCAGCACTAATGCACCGGATCCCATCAGAACTCCGCAGTTAAGCGTGCTTGGGCGAGAGTAGTACTAGGATGGGTGACCTCCCGGGAAGTCCTCGTGTTGCACCCCTTTTTGTTTTTTTTTGTTCAGTGGTTTACAAAAAACATCGTATCTTCGAAACGCCATAACTTTTGAACCGTGAGGAACTACGCTGCCGACAGCACCTTTTCGGAAAGCTCTAAATTCACTAATTGGAGTGCCTAAGGTCTTTAGACCGTAGGCGCGTCTTTTTCAGCCCCAAATTATGAAGTTTAGACCGTCTTTCGGATGGTTTTATACCATATTCCAAAAAGTTTTGTGGTTATGTCTTTAGAGATCTTTTAATGGCGTCCCAAACGGATGTAAAATTGCGTTTACATCATACGAGCATGGCCACGTGTCTAGTGGGACCCGCAGCTTATGATTATAAGAGTCGGGGAAAAACATATATGGAATTGCAGTACATGTACTAACGGGTTCGATCATACCAGCACTAATGCACCGGATCCCATCAGAACTCCGCAGTTAAGCGTGCTTGGGCGAGAGTAGTACTAGGATGGGTGACCTCCCGGGAAGTCCTCGTGTTGCACACCTTTTTGTTTTTTTTTGTTCAGTGGTTTACAAAAAACATCGTATCTTCGAAACGCCATAACTTTTGAACCGTGAGGAACTACGCTGCCGACAGCACCTTTTCGGAAAGCTCTAAATTCACTAATTGGAGTGCCTAAGGTCTTTAGACCATAGGCGCGTCTTTTTCAGCCCCAAATTATGAAGTTTAGACCGTCTTTCGGATGGTTTTATACCATATTCCAAAAAGTTTTGTGGTTAGGTCTTTAGAGATCTTTTAATGGCGTCCCAAACGGATGTAAAATTGCGTTTACATCATACGAGCATGGCCACGTGTCTAGTGGGACCCGCAGCTTATGATTATAAGAGTCGGGGAAAACATATATGGAATTGCAGTACATGTACTAACGGGTGCGATCATACCAGCACTAATGCACCGGATCCCATCAGAACTCCGCAGCTAAGCGTGCTTGGGCGAGAGTAGTACTAGGATGGGTGACCTCCCGGGAAGTCCTCGTGTTGCACCCCTTTTTGTTTTTTTTTGTTCAGTGGTTTACAAAAAACATCGTATCTTCGAAACGCCATAACTTTTGAACCGTGAGGAACTACGCTGCCGACAACACCTTTTCGGAAAGCTCTAAATTCACTAATTGGAGTGCCTAAGGTCTTTAGACCGTAGGCGCGTCTTTTTCAGCCCCAAATTATGAAGTTTAGACCGTCTTTCGGATGGTTTTATACCATATTCCAAAAAGTTTTGTGGTTAGGTCTTTAGAGATCTTTTAATGGCGTCCCAAACGGATGTAAAATTGCGTTTACATCATACGAGCATGGCCACGTGTCTAGTGGGACCCGCAGCTTATGATTATAAGAGTCGGGGAAAAACATATATGGAATTGCAGTACATGTACTAACGGGTGCGATCATACCAGCACTAATGCACCGGATCCCATCAGAACTCCGCAGTTAAGCGTGCTTGGGCGAGAGTAGTACTAGGATGGGTGACCTCCCGGGAAGTCCTCGTGTTGCACCCCTTTTTGTTTTTTTTTGTTCAGTGGTTTACAAAAAACATCGTATCTTCGAAACGCCATAACTTTTGAACCGTGAGGAACTACGCTGCCGACAGCACCTTTTCGGAAAGCTCTAAATTCACTAATTGGAGTGCCTAAGGTCTTTAGACCGTAGGCGCGTCTTTTTCAGCCCCAAATTATGAAGTTTAGACCGTCTTTCGGATGGTTTTATACCATATTCCAAAAAGTTTTGTGGTTATGTCTTTAGAGATCTTTTAATGGCGTCCCAAACGGATGTAAAATTGCGTTTACATCATACGAGCATGGCCACGTGTCTAGTGGGACCCGCAGCTTATGATTATAAGAGTCGGGGAAAAACATATATGGAATTGCAGTACATGTACTAACGGGTTCGATCATACCAGCACTAATGCACCGGATCCCATCAGAACTCCGCAGTTAAGCGTGCTTGGGCGAGAGTAGTACTAGGATGGGTGACCTCCCGGGAAGTCCTCGTGTTGCACACCTTTTTGTTTTTTTTTGTTCAGTGGTTTACAAAAAACATCGTATCTTCGAAACGCCATAACTTTTGAACCGTGAGGAACTACGCTGCCGACAGCACCTTTTCGGAAAGCTCTAAATTCACTAATTGGAGTGCCTAAGGTCTTTAGACCATAGGCGCGTCTTTTTCAGCCCCAAATTATGAAGTTTAGACCGTCTTTCGGATGGTTTTATACCATATTCCAAAAAGTTTTGTGGTTAGGTCTTTAGAGATCTTTTAATGGCGTCCCAAACGGATGTAAAATTGCGTTTACATCATACGAGCATGGCCACGTGTCTAGTGGGACCCGCAGCTTATGATTATAAGAGTCGGGGAAAACATATATGGAATTGCAGTACATGTACTAACGGGTGCGATCATACCAGCACTAATGCACCGGATCCCATCAGAACTCCGCAGCTAAGCGTGCTTGGGCGAGAGTAGTACTAGGATGGGTGACCTCCCGGGAAGTCCTCGTGTTGCACCCCTTTTTGTTTTTTTTTGTTCAGTGGTTTACAAAAAACATCGTATCTTCGAAACGCCATAACTTTTGAACCGTGAGGAACTACGCTGCCGACAACACCTTTTCGGAAAGCTCTAAATTCACTAATTGGAGTGCCTAAGGTCTTTAGACCGTAGGCGCGTCTTTTTCAGCCCCAAATTATGAAGTTTAGACCGTCTTTCGGATGGTTTTATACCATATTCCAAAAAGTTTTGTGGTTAGGTCTTTAGAGATCTTTTAATGGCGTCCCAAACGGATGTAAAATTGCGTTTACATCATACGAGCATGGCCACGTGTCTAGTGGGACCCGCAGCTTATGATTATAAGAGTCGGGGAAAAACATATATGGAATTGCAGTACATGTACTAACGGGTGCGATCATACCAGCACTAATGCACCGGATCCCATCAGAACTCCGCAGTTAAGCGTGCTTGGGCGAGAGTAGTACTAGGATGGGTGACCTCCCGGGAAGTCCTCGTGTTGCACCCCTTTTTGTTTTTTTTTGTTCAGTGGTTTACAAAAAACATCGTATCTTCGAAACGCCATAACTTTTGAACCGTGAGGAACTACGCTGCCGACAGCACCTTTTCGGAAAGCTCTAAATTCACTAATTGGAGTGCCTAAGGTCTTTAGACCGTAGGCGCGTCTTTTTCAGCCCCAAATTATGAAGTTTAGACCGTCTTTCGGATGGTTTTATACCATATTCCAAAAAGTTTTGTGGTTATGTCTTTAGAGATCTTTTAATGGCGTCCCAAACGGATGTAAAATTGCGTTTACATCATACGAGCATGGCCACGTGTCTAGTGGGACCCGCAGCTTATGATTATAAGAGTCGGGGAAAAACATATATGGAATTGCAGTACATGTACTAACGGGTTCGATCATACCAGCACTAATGCACCGGATCCCATCAGAACTCCGCAGTTAAGCGTGCTTGGGCGAGAGTAGTACTAGGATGGGTGACCTCCCGGGAAGTCCTCGTGTTGCACACCTTTTTGTTTTTTTTTGTTCAGTGGTTTACAAAAAACATCGTATCTTCGAAACGCCATAACTTTTGAACCGTGAGGAACTACGCTGCCGACAGCACCTTTTCGGAAAGCTCTAAATTCACTAATTGGAGTGCCTAAGGTCTTTAGACCATAGGCGCGTCTTTTTCAGCCCCAAATTATGAAGTTTAGACCGTCTTTCGGATGGTTTTATACCATATTCCAAAAAGTTTTGTGGTTAGGTCTTTAGAGATCTTTTAATGGCGTCCCAAACGGATGTAAAATTGCGTTTACATCATACGAGCATGGCCACGTGTCTAGTGGGACCCGCAGCTTATGATTATAAGAGTCGGGGAAAACATATATGGAATTGCAGTACATGTACTAACGGGTGCGATCATACCAGCACTAATGCACCGGATCCCATCAGAACTCCGCAGCTAAGCGTGCTTGGGCGAGAGTAGTACTAGGATGGGTGACCTCCCGGGAAGTCCTCGTGTTGCACCCCTTTTTGTTTTTTTTTGTTCAGTGGTTTACAAAAAACATCGTATCTTCGAAACGCCATAACTTTTGAACCGTGAGGAACTACGCTGCCGACAACACCTTTTCGGAAAGCTCTAAATTCACTAATTGGAGTGCCTAAGGTCTTTAGACCGTAGGCGCGTCTTTTTCAGCCCCAAATTATGAAGTTTAGACCGTCTTTCGGATGGTTTTATACCATATTCCAAAAAGTTTTGTGGTTAGGTCTTTAGAGATCTTTTAATGGCGTCCCAAACGGATGTAAAATTGCGTTTACATCATACGAGCATGGCCACGTGTCTAGTGGGACCCGCAGCTTATGATTATAAGAGTCGGGGAAAAACATATATGGAATTGCAGTACATGTACTAACGGGTGCGATCATACCAGCACTAATGCACCGGATCCCATCAGAACTCCGCAGTTAAGCGTGCTTGGGCGAGAGTAGTACTAGGATGGGTGACCTCCCGGGAAGTCCTCGTGTTGCACCCCTTTTTGTTTTTTTTTGTTCAGTGGTTTACAAAAAACATCGTATCTTCGAAACGCCATAACTTTTGAACCGTGAGGAACTACGCTGCCGACAGCACCTTTTCGGAAAGCTCTAAATTCACTAATTGGAGTGCCTAAGGTCTTTAGACCGTAGGCGCGTCTTTTTCAGCCCCAAATTATGAAGTTTAGACCGTCTTTCGGATGGTTTTATACCATATTCCAAAAAGTTTTGTGGTTATGTCTTTAGAGATCTTTTAATGGCGTCCCAAACGGATGTAAAATTGCGTTTACATCATACGAGCATGGCCACGTGTCTAGTGGGACCCGCAGCTTATGATTATAAGAGTCGGGGAAAAACATATATGGAATTGCAGTACATGTACTAACGGGTGCGATCATACCAGCACTAATGCACCGGATCCCATCAGAACTCCGCAGTTAAGCGTGCTTGGGCGAGAGTAGTACTAGGATGGGTGACCTCCCGGGAAGTCCTCGTGTTGCACCCCTTTTTGTTTTTTTTTGTTCAGTGGTTTACAAAAAACATCGTATCTTCGAAACGCCATAACTTTTGAACCGTGAGGAACTACGCTGCCGACAGCACCTTTTCGGAAAGCTCTAAATTCACTAATTGGAGTGCCTAAGGTCTTTAGACCGTAGGCGCGTCTTTTTCAGCCCCAAATTATGAAGTTTAGACCGTCTTTCGGATGGTTTTATACCATATTCCAAAAAGTTTTGTGGTTATGTCTTTAGAGATCTTTTAATGGCGTCCCAAACGGATGTAAAATTGCGTTTACATCATACGAGCATGGCCACGTGTCTAGTGGGACCCGCAGCTTATGATTATAAGAGTCGGGGAAAAACATATATGGAATTGCAGTACATGTACTAACGGGTTCGATCATACCAGCACTAATGCACCGGATCCCATCAGAACTCCGCAGTTAAGCGTGCTTGGGCGAGAGTAGTACTAGGATGGGTGACCTCCCGGGAAGTCCTCGTGTTGCACACCTTTTTGTTTTTTTTTGTTCAGTGGTTTACAAAAAACATCGTATCTTCGAAACGCCATAACTTTTGAACCGTGAGGAACTACGCTGCCGACAGCACCTTTTCGGAAAGCTCTAAATTCACTAATTGGAGTGCCTAAGGTCTTTAGACCATAGGCGCGTCTTTTTCAGCCCCAAATTATGAAGTTTAGACCGTCTTTCGGATGGTTTTATACCATATTCCAAAAAGTTTTGTGGTTAGGTCTTTAGAGATCTTTTAATGGCGTCCCAAACGGATGTAAAATTGCGTTTACATCATACGAGCATGGCCACGTGTCTAGTGGGACCCGCAGCTTATGATTATAAGAGTCGGGGAAAACATATATGGAATTGCAGTACATGTACTAACGGGTGCGATCATACCAGCACTAATGCACCGGATCCCATCAGAACTCCGCAGCTAAGCGTGCTTGGGCGAGAGTAGTACTAGGATGGGTGACCTCCCGGGAAGTCCTCGTGTTGCACCCCTTTTTGTTTTTTTTTGTTCAGTGGTTTACAAAAAACATCGTATCTTCGAAACGCCATAACTTTTGAACCGTGAGGAACTACGCTGCCGACAACACCTTTTCGGAAAGCTCTAAATTCACTAATTGGAGTGCCTAAGGTCTTTAGACCGTAGGCGCGTCTTTTTCAGCCCCAAATTATGAAGTTTAGACCGTCTTTCGGATGGTTTTATACCATATTCCAAAAAGTTTTGTGGTTAGGTCTTTAGAGATCTTTTAATGGCGTCCCAAACGGATGTAAAATTGCGTTTACATCATACGAGCATGGCCACGTGTCTAGTGGGACCCGCAGCTTATGATTATAAGAGTCGGGGAAAAACATATATGGAATTGCAGTACATGTACTAACGGGTGCGATCATACCAGCACTAATGCACCGGATCCCATCAGAACTCCGCAGTTAAGCGTGCTTGGGCGAGAGTAGTACTAGGATGGGTGACCTCCCGGGAAGTCCTCGTGTTGCACCCCTTTTTGTTTTTTTTTGTTCAGTGGTTTACAAAAAACATCGTATCTTCGAAACGCCATAACTTTTGAACCGTGAGGAACTACGCTGCCGACAGCACCTTTTCGGAAAGCTCTAAATTCACTAATTGGAGTGCCTAAGGTCTTTAGACCGTAGGCGCGTCTTTTTCAGCCCCAAATTATGAAGTTTAGACCGTCTTTCGGATGGTTTTATACCATATTCCAAAAAGTTTTGTGGTTATGTCTTTAGAGATCTTTTAATGGCGTCCCAAACGGATGTAAAATTGCGTTTACATCATACGAGCATGGCCACGTGTCTAGTGGGACCCGCAGCTTATGATTATAAGAGTCGGGGAAAAACATATATGGAATTGCAGTACATGTACTAACGGGTTCGATCATACCAGCACTAATGCACCGGATCCCATCAGAACTCCGCAGTTAAGCGTGCTTGGGCGAGAGTAGTACTAGGATGGGTGACCTCCCGGGAAGTCCTCGTGTTGCACACCTTTTTGTTTTTTTTTGTTCAGTGGTTTACAAAAAACATCGTATCTTCGAAACGCCATAACTTTTGAACCGTGAGGAACTACGCTGCCGACAGCACCTTTTCGGAAAGCTCTAAATTCACTAATTGGAGTGCCTAAGGTCTTTAGACCATAGGCGCGTCTTTTTCAGCCCCAAATTATGAAGTTTAGACCGTCTTTCGGATGGTTTTATACCATATTCCAAAAAGTTTTGTGGTTAGGTCTTTAGAGATCTTTTAATGGCGTCCCAAACGGATGTAAAATTGCGTTTACATCATACGAGCATGGCCACGTGTCTAGTGGGACCCGCAGCTTATGATTATAAGAGTCGGGGAAAACATATATGGAATTGCAGTACATGTACTAACGGGTGCGATCATACCAGCACTAATGCACCGGATCCCATCAGAACTCCGCAGCTAAGCGTGCTTGGGCGAGAGTAGTACTAGGATGGGTGACCTCCCGGGAAGTCCTCGTGTTGCACCCCTTTTTGTTTTTTTTTGTTCAGTGGTTTACAAAAAACATCGTATCTTCGAAACGCCATAACTTTTGAACCGTGAGGAACTACGCTGCCGACAACACCTTTTCGGAAAGCTCTAAATTCACTAATTGGAGTGCCTAAGGTCTTTAGACCGTAGGCGCGTCTTTTTCAGCCCCAAATTATGAAGTTTAGACCGTCTTTCGGATGGTTTTATACCATATTCCAAAAAGTTTTGTGGTTAGGTCTTTAGAGATCTTTTAATGGCGTCCCAAACGGATGTAAAATTGCGTTTACATCATACGAGCATGGCCACGTGTCTAGTGGGACCCGCAGCTTATGATTATAAGAGTCGGGGAAAAACATATATGGAATTGCAGTACATGTACTAACGGGTGCGATCATACCAGCACTAATGCACCGGATCCCATCAGAACTCCGCAGTTAAGCGTGCTTGGGCGAGAGTAGTACTAGGATGGGTGACCTCCCGGGAAGTCCTCGTGTTGCACCCCTTTTTGTTTTTTTTTGTTCAGTGGTTTACAAAAAACATCGTATCTTCGAAACGCCATAACTTTTGAACCGTGAGGAACTACGCTGCCGACAGCACCTTTTCGGAAAGCTCTAAATTCACTAATTGGAGTGCCTAAGGTCTTTAGACCGTAGGCGCGTCTTTTTCAGCCCCAAATTATGAAGTTTAGACCGTCTTTCGGATGGTTTTATACCATATTCCAAAAAGTTTTGTGGTTATGTCTTTAGAGATCTTTTAATGGCGTCCCAAACGGATGTAAAATTGCGTTTACATCATACGAGCATGGCCACGTGTCTAGTGGGACCCGCAGCTTATGATTATAAGAGTCGGGGAAAAACATATATGGAATTGCAGTACATGTACTAACGGGTTCGATCATACCAGCACTAATGCACCGGATCCCATCAGAACTCCGCAGTTAAGCGTGCTTGGGCGAGAGTAGTACTAGGATGGGTGACCTCCCGGGAAGTCCTCGTGTTGCACACCTTTTTGTTTTTTTTTGTTCAGTGGTTTACAAAAAACATCGTATCTTCGAAACGCCATAACTTTTGAACCGTGAGGAACTACGCTGCCGACAGCACCTTTTCGGAAAGCTCTAAATTCACTAATTGGAGTGCCTAAGGTCTTTAGACCATAGGCGCGTCTTTTTCAGCCCCAAATTATGAAGTTTAGACCGTCTTTCGGATGGTTTTATACCATATTCCAAAAAGTTTTGTGGTTATGTCTTTAGAGATCTT
This sequence comes from Orychophragmus violaceus, assembly GCA_030180135.1. Classification (NCBI taxonomy): domain Eukaryota; kingdom Viridiplantae; phylum Streptophyta; class Magnoliopsida; order Brassicales; family Brassicaceae; genus Orychophragmus; species Orychophragmus violaceus. The sequence goes on from CM058237.1 coordinate 83,636,758, forward strand.
TTAATGGCGTCCCAAACGGATGTAAAATTGCGTTTACATCATACGAGCATGGCCACGTGTCTAGTGGGACCCGCAGCTTATGATTATAAGAGTCGGGGAAAAACATATATGGAATTGCAGTACATGTACTAACGGGTGCGATCATACCAGCACTAATGCACCGGATCCCATCAGAACTCCGCAGTTAAGCGTGCTTGGGCGAGAGTAGTACTAGGATGGGTGACCTCCCGGGAAGTCCTCGTGTTGCACACCTTTTTGTTTTTTTTTGTTCAGTGGTTTACAAAAAACATCGTATCTTCGAAACGCCATAACTTTTGAACCGTGAGGAACTACGCTGCCGACAACACCTTTTCGGAAAGCTCTAAATTCACTAATTGGAGTGCCTAAGGTCTTTAGACCGTAGGCGCGTCTTTTTCAGCCCCAAATTATGAAGTTTAGACCGTCTTTCGGATGGTTTTATACCATATTCCAAAAAGTTTTGTGGTTAGGTCTTTAGAGATCTTTTAATGGCGTCCCAAACGGATGTAAAATTGCGTTTACATCATACGAGCATGGCCACGTGTCTAGTGGGACCCGCAGCTTATGATTATAAGAGTCGGGGAAAACATATATGGAATTGCAGTACATGTACTAACGGGTGCGATCATACCAGCACTAATGCACCGGATCCCATCAGAACTCCGCAGCTAAGCGTGCTTGGGCGAGAGTAGTACTAGGATGGGTGACCTCCCGGGAAGTCCTCGTGTTGCACCCCTTTTTGTTTTTTTTTGTTCAGTGGTTTACAAAAAACATCGTATCTTCGAAACGCCATAACTTTTGAACCGTGAGGAACTACGCTGCCGACAACACCTTTTCGGAAAGCTCTAAATTCACTAATTGGAGTGCCTAAGGTCTTTAGACCGTAGGCGCGTCTTTTTCAGCCCCAAATTATGAAGTTTAGACCGTCTTTCGGATGGTTTTATACCATATTCCAAAAAGTTTTGTGGTTAGGTCTTTAGAGATCTTTTAATGGCGTCCCAAACGGATGTAAAATTGCGTTTACATCATACGAGCATGGCCACGTGTCTAGTGGGACCCGCAGCTTATGATTATAAGAGTCGGGGAAAAACATATATGGAATTGCAGTACATGTACTAACGGGTGCGATCATACCAGCACTAATGCACCGGATCCCATCAGAACTCCGCAGTTAAGCGTGCTTGGGCGAGAGTAGTACTAGGATGGGTGACCTCCCGGGAAGTCCTCGTGTTGCACCCCTTTTTGTTTTTTTTTGTTCAGTGGTTTACAAAAAACATCGTATCTTCGAAACGCCATAACTTTTGAACCGTGAGGAACTACGCTGCCGACAGCACCTTTTCGGAAAGCTCTAAATTCACTAATTGGAGTGCCTAAGGTCTTTAGACCGTAGGCGCGTCTTTTTCAGCCCCAAATTATGAAGTTTAGACCGTCTTTCGGATGGTTTTATACCATATTCCAAAAAGTTTTGTGGTTAGGTCTTTAGAGATCTTTTAATGGCGTCCCAAACGGATGTAAAATTGCGTTTACATCATACGAGCATGGCCACGTGTCTAGTGGGACCCGCAGCTTATGATTATAAGAGTCGGGGAAAAACATATATGGAATTGCAGTACATGTACTAACGGGTGCGATCATACCAGCACTAATGCACCGGATCCCATCAGAACTCCGCAGTTAAGCGTGCTTGGGCGAGAGTAGTACTAGGATGGGTGACCTCCCGGGAAGTCCTCGTGTTGCACCCCTTTTTGTTTTTTTTTGTTCAGTGGTTTACAAAAAACATCGTATCTTCGAAACGCCATAACTTTTGAACCGTGAGGAACTACGCTGCCGACAGCACCTTTTCGGAAAGCTCTAAATTCACTAATTGGAGTGCCTAAGGTCTTTAGACCGTAGGCGCGTCTTTTTCAGCCCCAAATTATGAAGTTTAGACCGTCTTTCGGATGGTTTTATACCATATTCCAAAAAGTTTTGTGGTTAGGTCTTTAGAGATCTTTTAATGGCGTCCCAAACGGATGTAAAATTGCGTTTACATCATACGAGCATGGCCACGTGTCTAGTGGGACCCGCAGCTTATGATTATAAGAGTCGGGGAAAAACATATATGGAATTGCAGTACATGTACTAACGGGTGCGATCATACCAGCACTAATGCACCGGATCCCATCAGAACTCCGCAGTTAAGCGTGCTTGGGCGAGAGTAGTACTAGGATGGGTGACCTCCCGGGAAGTCCTCGTGTTGCACCCCTTTTTGTTTTTTTTTGTTCAGTGGTTTACAAAAAACATCGTATCTTCGAAACGCCATAACTTTTGAACCGTGAGGAACTACGCTGCCGACAGCACCTTTTCGGAAAGCTCTAAATTCACTAATTGGAGTGCCTAAGGTCTTTAGACCGTAGGCGCGTCTTTTTCAGCCCCAAATTATGAAGTTTAGACCGTCTTTCGGATGGTTTTATACCATATTCCAAAAAGTTTTGTGGTTATGTCTTTAGAGATCTTTTAATGGCGTCCCAAACGGATGTAAAATTGCGTTTACATCATACGAGCATGGCCACGTGTCTAGTGGGACCCGCAGCTTATGATTATAAGAGTCGGGGAAAAACATATATGGAATTGCAGTACATGTACTAACGGGTTCGATCATACCAGCACTAATGCACCGGATCCCATCAGAACTCCGCAGTTAAGCGTGCTTGGGCGAGAGTAGTACTAGGATGGGTGACCTCCCGGGAAGTCCTCGTGTTGCACACCTTTTTGTTTTTTTTTGTTCAGTGGTTTACAAAAAACATCGTATCTTCGAAACGCCATAACTTTTGAACCGTGAGGAACTACGCTGCCGACAGCACCTTTTCGGAAAGCTCTAAATTCACTAATTGGAGTGCCTAAGGTCTTTAGACCATAGGCGCGTCTTTTTCAGCCCCAAATTATGAAGTTTAGACCGTCTTTCGGATGGTTTTATACCATATTCCAAAAAGTTTTGTGGTTAGGTCTTTAGAGATCTTTTAATGGCGTCCCAAACGGATGTAAAATTGCGTTTACATCATACGAGCATGGCCACGTGTCTAGTGGGACCCGCAGCTTATGATTATAAGAGTCGGGGAAAAACATATATGGAATTGCAGTACATGTACTAACGGGTGCGATCATACCAGCACTAATGCACCGGATCCCATCAGAACTCCGCAGTTAAGCGTGCTTGGGCGAGAGTAGTACTAGGATGGGTGACCTCCCGGGAAGTCCTCGTGTTGCACCCCTTTTTGTTTTTTTTTGTTCAGTGGTTTACAAAAAACATCGTATCTTCGAAACGCCATAACTTTTGAACCGTGAGGAACTACGCTGCCGACAACACCTTTTCGGAAAGCTCTAAATTCACTAATTGGAGTGCCTAAGGTCTTTAGACCGTAGGCGCGTCTTTTTCAGCCCCAAATTATGAAGTTTAGACCGTCTTTCGGATGGTTTTATACCATATTCCAAAAAGTTTTGTGGTTAGGTCTTTAGAGATCTTTTAATGGCGTCCCAAACGGATGTAAAATTGCGTTTACATCATACGAGCATGGCCACGTGTCTAGTGGGACCCGCAGCTTATGATTATAAGAGTCGGGGAAAAACATATATGGAATTGCAGTACATGTACTAACGGGTGCGATCATACCAGCACTAATGCACCGGATCCCATCAGAACTCCGCAGTTAAGCGTGCTTGGGCGAGAGTAGTACTAGGATGGGTGACCTCCCGGGAAGTCCTCGTGTTGCACCCCTTTTTGTTTTTTTTTGTTCAGTGGTTTACAAAAAACATCGTATCTTCGAAACGCCATAACTTTTGAACCGTGAGGAACTACGCTGCCGACAGCACCTTTTCGGAAAGCTCTAAATTCACTAATTGGAGTGCCTAAGGTCTTTAGACCGTAGGCGCGTCTTTTTCAGCCCCAAATTATGAAGTTTAGACCGTCTTTCGGATGGTTTTATACCATATTCCAAAAAGTTTTGTGGTTAGGTCTTTAGAGATCTTTTAATGGCGTCCCAAACGGATGTAAAATTGCGTTTACATCATACGAGCATGGCCACGTGTCTAGTGGGACCCGCAGCTTATGATTATAAGAGTCGGGGAAAAACATATATGGAATTGCAGTACATGTACTAACGGGTGCGATCATACCAGCACTAATGCACCGGATCCCATCAGAACTCCGCAGTTAAGCGTGCTTGGGCGAGAGTAGTACTAGGATGGGTGACCTCCCGGGAAGTCCTCGTGTTGCACCCCTTTTTGTTTTTTTTTGTTCAGTGGTTTACAAAAAACATCGTATCTTCGAAACGCCATAACTTTTGAACCGTGAGGAACTACGCTGCCGACAGCACCTTTTCGGAAAGCTCTAAATTCACTAATTGGAGTGCCTAAGGTCTTTAGACCGTAGGCGCGTCTTTTTCAGCCCCAAATTATGAAGTTTAGACCGTCTTTCGGATGGTTTTATACCATATTCCAAAAAGTTTTGTGGTTAGGTCTTTAGAGATCTTTTAATGGCGTCCCAAACGGATGTAAAATTGCGTTTACATCATACGAGCATGGCCACGTGTCTAGTGGGACCCGCAGCTTATGATTATAAGAGTCGGGGAAAAACATATATGGAATTGCAGTACATGTACTAACGGGTGCGATCATACCAGCACTAATGCACCGGATCCCATCAGAACTCCGCAGTTAAGCGTGCTTGGGCGAGAGTAGTACTAGGATGGGTGACCTCCCGGGAAGTCCTCGTGTTGCACCCCTTTTTGTTTTTTTTTTGTTCAGTGGTTTACAAAAAACATCGTATCTTCGAAACGCCATAACTTTTGAACCGTGAGGAACTACGCTGCCGACAGCACCTTTTCGGAAAGCTCTAAATTCACTAATTGGAGTGCCTAAGGTCTTTAGACCGTAGGCGCGTCTTTTTCAGCCCCAAATTATGAAGTTTAGACCGTCTTTCGGATGGTTTTATACCATATTCCAAAAAGTTTTGTGGTTAGGTCTTTAGAGATCTTTTAATGGCGTCCCAAACGGATGTAAAATTGCGTTTACATCATACGAGCATGGCCACGTGTCTAGTGGGACCCGCAGCTTATGATTATAAGAGTCGGGGAAAAACATATATGGAATTGCAGTACATGTACTAACGGGTGCGATCATACCAGCACTAATGCACCGGATCCCATCAGAACTCCGCAGTTAAGCGTGCTTGGGCGAGAGTAGTACTAGGATGGGTGACCTCCCGGGAAGTCCTCGTGTTGCACCCCTTTTTGTTTTTTTTTGTTCAGTGGTTTACAAAAAACATCGTATCTTCGAAACGCCATAACTTTTGAACCGTGAGGAACTACGCTGCCGACAGCACCTTTTCGGAAAGCTCTAAATTCACTAATTGGAGTGCCTAAGGTCTTTAGACCGTAGGCGCGTCTTTTTCAGCCCCAAATTATGAAGTTTAGACCGTCTTTCGGATGGTTTTATACCATATTCCAAAAAGTTTTGTGGTTAGGTCTTTAGAGATCTTTTAATGGCGTCCCAAACGGATGTAAAATTGCGTTTACATCATACGAGCATGGCCACGTGTCTAGTGGGACCCGCAGCTTATGATTATAAGAGTCGGGGAAAAACATATATGGAATTGCAGTACATGTACTAACGGGTGCGATCATACCAGCACTAATGCACCGGATCCCATCAGAACTCCGCAGTTAAGCGTGCTTGGGCGAGAGTAGTACTAGGATGGGTGACCTCCCGGGAAGTCCTCGTGTTGCACCCCTTTTTGTTTTTTTTTGTTCAGTGGTTTACAAAAAACATCGTATCTTCGAAACGCCATAACTTTTGAACCGTGAGGAACTACGCTGCCGACAGCACCTTTTCGGAAAGCTCTAAATTCACTAATTGGAGTGCCTAAGGTCTTTAGACCGTAGGCGCGTCTTTTTCAGCCCCAAATTATGAAGTTTAGACCGTCTTTCGGATGGTTTTATACCATATTCCAAAAAGTTTTGTGGTTAGGTCTTTAGAGATCTTTTAATGGCGTCCCAAACGGATGTAAAATTGCGTTTACATCATACGAGCATGGCCACGTGTCTAGTGGGACCCGCAGCTTATGATTATAAGAGTCGGGGAAAAACATATATGGAATTGCAGTACATGTACTAACGGGTGCGATCATACCAGCACTAATGCACCGGATCCCATCAGAACTCCGCAGTTAAGCGTGCTTGGGCGAGAGTAGTACTAGGATGGGTGACCTCCCGGGAAGTCCTCGTGTTGCACCCCTTTTTGTTTTTTTTTGTTCAGTGGTTTACAAAAAACATCGTATCTTCGAAACGCCATAACTTTTGAACCGTGAGGAACTACGCTGCCGACAGCACCTTTTCGGAAAGCTCTAAATTCACTAATTGGAGTGCCTAAGGTCTTTAGACCGTAGGCGCGTCTTTTTCAGCCCCAAATTATGAAGTTTAGACCGTCTTTCGGATGGTTTTATACCATATTCCAAAAAGTTTTGTGGTTAGGTCTTTAGAGATCTTTTAATGGCGTCCCAAACGGATGTAAAATTGCGTTTACATCATACGAGCATGGCCACGTGTCTAGTGGGACCCGCAGCTTATGATTATAAGAGTCGGGGAAAAACATATATGGAATTGCAGTACATGTACTAACGGGTGCGATCATACCAGCACTAATGCACCGGATCCCATCAGAACTCCGCAGTTAAGCGTGCTTGGGCGAGAGTAGTACTAGGATGGGTGACCTCCCGGGAAGTCCTCGTGTTGCACCCCTTTTTGTTTTTTTTTGTTCAGTGGTTTACAAAAAACATCGTATCTTCGAAACGCCATAACTTTTGAACCGTGAGGAACTACGCTGCCGACAGCACCTTTTCGGAAAGCTCTAAATTCACTAATTGGAGTGCCTAAGGTCTTTAGACCGTAGGCGCGTCTTTTTCAGCCCCAAATTATGAAGTTTAGACCGTCTTTCGGATGGTTTTATACCATATTCCAAAAAGTTTTGTGGTTAGGTCTTTAGAGATCTTTTAATGGCGTCCCAAACGGATGTAAAATTGCGTTTACATCATACGAGCATGGCCACGTGTCTAGTGGGACCCGCAGCTTATGATTATAAGAGTCGGGGAAAAACATATATGGAATTGCAGTACATGTACTAACGGGTGCGATCATACCAGCACTAATGCACCGGATCCCATCAGAACTCCGCAGTTAAGCGTGCTTGGGCGAGAGTAGTACTAGGATGGGTGACCTCCCGGGAAGTCCTCGTGTTGCACCCCTTTTTGTTTTTTTTTGTTCAGTGGTTTACAAAAAACATCGTATCTTCGAAACGCCATAACTTTTGAACCGTGAGGAACTACGCTGCCGACAGCACCTTTTCGGAAAGCTCTAAATTCACTAATTGGAGTGCCTAAGGTCTTTAGACCGTAGGCGCGTCTTTTTCAGCCCCAAATTATGAAGTTTAGACCGTCTTTCGGATGGTTTTATACCATATTCCAAAAAGTTTTGTGGTTAGGTCTTTAGAGATCTTTTAATGGCGTCCCAAACGGATGTAAAATTGCGTTTACATCATACGAGCATGGCCACGTGTCTAGTGGGACCCGCAGCTTATGATTATAAGAGTCGGGGAAAAACATATATGGAATTGCAGTACATGTACTAACGGGTGCGATCATACCAGCACTAATGCACCGGATCCCATCAGAACTCCGCAGTTAAGCGTGCTTGGGCGAGAGTAGTACTAGGATGGGTGACCTCCCGGGAAGTCCTCGTGTTGCACCCCTTTTTGTTTTTTTTTGTTCAGTGGTTTACAAAAAACATCGTATCTTCGAAACGCCATAACTTTTGAACCGTGAGGAACTACGCTGCCGACAGCACCTTTTCGGAAAGCTCTAAATTCACTAATTGGAGTGCCTAAGGTCTTTAGACCGTAGGCGCGTCTTTTTCAGCCCCAAATTATGAAGTTTAGACCGTCTTTCGGATGGTTTTATACCATATTCCAAAAAGTTTTGTGGTTAGGTCTTTAGAGATCTTTTAATGGCGTCCCAAACGGATGTAAAATTGCGTTTACATCATACGAGCATGGCCACGTGTCTAGTGGGACCCGCAGCTTATGATTATAAGAGTCGGGGAAAAACATATATGGAATTGCAGTACATGTACTAACGGGTGCGATCATACCAGCACTAATGCACCGGATCCCATCAGAACTCCGCAGTTAAGCGTGCTTGGGCGAGAGTAGTACTAGGATGGGTGACCTCCCGGGAAGTCCTCGTGTTGCACCCCTTTTTGTTTTTTTTTGTTCAGTGGTTTACAAAAAACATCGTATCTTCGAAACGCCATAACTTTTGAACCGTGAGGAACTACGCTGCCGACAGCACCTTTTCGGAAAGCTCTAAATTCACTAATTGGAGTGCCTAAGGTCTTTAGACCGTAGGCGCGTCTTTTTCAGCCCCAAATTATGAAGTTTAGACCGTCTTTCGGATGGTTTTATACCATATTCCAAAAAGTTTTGTGGTTAGGTCTTTAGAGATCTTTTAATGGCGTCCCAAACGGATGTAAAATTGCGTTTACATCATACGAGCATGGCCACGTGTCTAGTGGGACCCGCAGCTTATGATTATAAGAGTCGGGGAAAAACATATATGGAATTGCAGTACATGTACTAACGGGTGCGATCATACCAGCACTAATGCACCGGATCCCATCAGAACTCCGCAGTTAAGCGTGCTTGGGCGAGAGTAGTACTAGGATGGGTGACCTCCCGGGAAGTCCTCGTGTTGCACCCCTTTTTGTTTTTTTTTGTTCAGTGGTTTACAAAAAACATCGTATCTTCGAAACGCCATAACTTTTGAACCGTGAGGAACTACGCTGCCGACAGCACCTTTTCGGAAAGCTCTAAATTCACTAATTGGAGTGCCTAAGGTCTTTAGACCGTAGGCGCGTCTTTTTCAGCCCCAAATTATGAAGTTTAGACCGTCTTTCGGATGGTTTTATACCATATTCCAAAAAGTTTTGTGGTTAGGTCTTTAGAGATCTTTTAATGGCGTCCCAAACGGATGTAAAATTGCGTTTACATCATACGAGCATGGCCACGTGTCTAGTGGGACCCGCAGCTTATGATTATAAGAGTCGGGGAAAAACATATATGGAATTGCAGTACATGTACTAACGGGTGCGATCATACCAGCACTAATGCACCGGATCCCATCAGAACTCCGCAGTTAAGCGTGCTTGGGCGAGAGTAGTACTAGGATGGGTGACCTCCCGGGAAGTCCTCGTGTTGCACCCCTTTTTGTTTTTTTTTGTTCAGTGGTTTACAAAAAACATCGTATCTTCGAAACGCCATAACTTTTGAACCGTGAGGAACTACGCTGCCGACAGCACCTTTTCGGAAAGCTCTAAATTCACTAATTGGAGTGCCTAAGGTCTTTAGACCGTAGGCGCGTCTTTTTCAGCCCCAAATTATGAAGTTTAGACCGTCTTTCGGATGGTTTTATACCATATTCCAAAAAGTTTTGTGGTTAGGTCTTTAGAGATCTTTTAATGGCGTCCCAAACGGATGTAAAATTGCGTTTACATCATACGAGCATGGCCACGTGTCTAGTGGGACCCGCAGCTTATGATTATAAGAGTCGGGGAAAAACATATATGGAATTGCAGTACATGTACTAACGGGTGCGATCATACCAGCACTAATGCACCGGATCCCATCAGAACTCCGCAGTTAAGCGTGCTTGGGCGAGAGTAGTACTAGGATGGGTGACCTCCCGGGAAGTCCTCGTGTTGCACCCCTTTTTGTTTTTTTTTGTTCAGTGGTTTACAAAAAACATCGTATCTTCGAAACGCCATAACTTTTGAACCGTGAGGAACTACGCTGCCGACAGCACCTTTTCGGAAAGCTCTAAATTCACTAATTGGAGTGCCTAAGGTCTTTAGACCGTAGGCGCGTCTTTTTCAGCCCCAAATTATGAAGTTTAGACCGTCTTTCGGATGGTTTTATACCATATTCCAAAAAGTTTTGTGGTTAGGTCTTTAGAGATCTTTTAATGGCGTCCCAAACGGATGTAAAATTGCGTTTACATCATACGAGCATGGCCACGTGTCTAGTGGGACCCGCAGCTTATGATTATAAGAGTCGGGGAAAAACATATATGGAATTGCAGTACATGTACTAACGGGTGCGATCATACCAGCACTAATGCACCGGATCCCATCAGAACTCCGCAGTTAAGCGTGCTTGGGCGAGAGTAGTACTAGGATGGGTGACCTCCCGGGAAGTCCTCGTGTTGCACCCCTTTTTGTTTTTTTTTGTTCAGTGGTTTACAAAAAACATCGTATCTTCGAAACGCCATAACTTTTGAACCGTGAGGAACTACGCTGCCGACAGCACCTTTTCGGAAAGCTCTAAATTCACTAATTGGAGTGCCTAAGGTCTTTAGACCGTAGGCGCGTCTTTTTCAGCCCCAAATTATGAAGTTTAGACCGTCTTTCGGATGGTTTTATACCATATTCCAAAAAGTTTTGTGGTTAGGTCTTTAGAGATCTTTTAATGGCGTCCCAAACGGATGTAAAATTGCGTTTACATCATACGAGCATGGCCACGTGTCTAGTGGGACCCGCAGCTTATGATTATAAGAGTCGGGGAAAAACATATATGGAATTGCAGTACATGTACTAACGGGTGCGATCATACCAGCACTAATGCACCGGATCCCATCAGAACTCCGCAGTTAAGCGTGCTTGGGCGAGAGTAGTACTAGGATGGGTGACCTCCCGGGAAGTCCTCGTGTTGCACCCCTTTTTGTTTTTTTTTGTTCAGTGGTTTACAAAAAACATCGTATCTTCGAAACGCCATAACTTTTGAACCGTGAGGAACTACGCTGCCGACAGCACCTTTTCGGAAAGCTCTAAATTCACTAATTGGAGTGCCTAAGGTCTTTAGACCGTAGGCGCGTCTTTTTCAGCCCCAAATTATGAAGTTTAGACCGTCTTTCGGATGGTTTTATACCATATTCCAAAAAGTTTTGTGGTTAGGTCTTTAGAGATCTTTTAATGGCGTCCCAAACGGATGTAAAATTGCGTTTACATCATACGAGCATGGCCACGTGTCTAGTGGGACCCGCAGCTTATGATTATAAGAGTCGGGGAAAAACATATATGGAATTGCAGTACATGTACTAACGGGTGCGATCATACCAGCACTAATGCACCGGATCCCATCAGAACTCCGCAGTTAAGCGTGCTTGGGCGAGAGTAGTACTAGGATGGGTGACCTCCCGGGAAGTCCTCGTGTTGCACCCCTTTTTGTTTTTTTTTGTTCAGTGGTTTACAAAAAACATCGTATCTTCGAAACGCCATAACTTTTGAACCGTGAGGAACTACGCTGCCGACAGCACCTTTTCGGAAAGCTCTAAATTCACTAATTGGAGTGCCTAAGGTCTTTAGACCGTAGGCGCGTCTTTTTCAGCCCCAAATTATGAAGTTTAGACCGTCTTTCGGATGGTTTTATACCATATTCCAAAAAGTTTTGTGGTTAGGTCTTTAGAGATCTTTTAATGGCGTCCCAAACGGATGTAAAATTGCGTTTACATCATACGAGCATGGCCACGTGTCTAGTGGGACCCGCAGCTTATGATTATAAGAGTCGGGGAAAAACATATATGGAATTGCAGTACATGTACTAACGGGTGCGATCATACCAGCACTAATGCACCGGATCCCATCAGAACTCCGCAGTTAAGCGTGCTTGGGCGAGAGTAGTACTAGGATGGGTGACCTCCCGGGAAGTCCTCGTGTTGCACCCCTTTTTGTTTTTTTTTGTTCAGTGGTTTACAAAAAACATCGTATCTTCGAAACGCCATAACTTTTGAACCGTGAGGAACTACGCTGCCGACAGCACCTTTTCGGAAAGCTCTAAATTCACTAATTGGAGTGCCTAAGGTCTTTAGACCGTAGGCGCGTCTTTTTCAGCCCCAAATTATGAAGTTTAGACCGTCTTTCGGATGGTTTTATACCATATTCCAAAAAGTTTTGTGGTTAGGTCTTTAGAGATCTTTTAATGGCGTCCCAAACGGATGTAAAATTGCGTTTACATCATACGAGCATGGCCACGTGTCTAGTGGGACCCGCAGCTTATGATTATAAGAGTCGGGGAAAAACATATATGGAATTGCAGTACATGTACTAACGGGTGCGATCATACCAGCACTAATGCACCGGATCCCATCAGAACTCCGCAGTTAAGCGTGCTTGGGCGAGAGTAGTACTAGGATGGGTGACCTCCCGGGAAGTCCTCGTGTTGCACCCCTTTTTGTTTTTTTTTGTTCAGTGGTTTACAAAAAACATCGTATCTTCGAAACGCCATAACTTTTGAACCGTGAGGAACTACGCTGCCGACAGCACCTTTTCGGAAAGCTCTAAATTCACTAATTGGAGTGCCTAAGGTCTTTAGACCGTAGGCGCGTCTTTTTCAGCCCCAAATTATGAAGTTTAGACCGTCTTTCGGATGGTTTTATACCATATTCCAAAAAGTTTTGTGGTTAGGTCTTTAGAGATCTTTTAATGGCGTCCCAAACGGATGTAAAATTGCGTTTACATCATACGAGCATGGCCACGTGTCTAGTGGGACCCGCAGCTTATGATTATAAGAGTCGGGGAAAAACATATATGGAATTGCAGTACATGTACTAACGGGTGCGATCATACCAGCACTAATGCACCGGATCCCATCAGAACTCCGCAGTTAAGCGTGCTTGGGCGAGAGTAGTACTAGGATGGGTGACCTCCCGGGAAGTCCTCGTGTTGCACCCCTTTTTGTTTTTTTTTGTTCAGTGGTTTACAAAAAACATCGTATCTTCGAAACGCCATAACTTTTGAACCGTGAGGAACTACGCTGCCGACAGCACCTTTTCGGAAAGCTCTAAATTCACTAATTGGAGTGCCTAAGGTCTTTAGACCGTAGGCGCGTCTTTTTCAGCCCCAAATTATGAAGTTTAGACCGTCTTTCGGATGGTTTTATACCATATTCCAAAAAGTTTTGTGGTTAGGTCTTTAGAGATCTTTTAATGGCGTCCCAAACGGATGTAAAATTGCGTTTACATCATACGAGCATGGCCACGTGTCTAGTGGGACCCGCAGCTTATGATTATAAGAGTCGGGGAAAAACATATATGGAATTGCAGTACATGTACTAACGGGTGCGATCATACCAGCACTAATGCACCGGATCCCATCAGAACTCCGCAGTTAAGCGTGCTTGGGCGAGAGTAGTACTAGGATGGGTGACCTCCCGGGAAGTCCTCGTGTTGCACCCCTTTTTGTTTTTTTTTGTTCAGTGGTTTACAAAAAACATCGTATCTTCGAAACGCCATAACTTTTGAACCGTGAGGAACTACGCTGCCGACAGCACCTTTTCGGAAAGCTCTAAATTCACTAATTGGAGTGCCTAAGGTCTTTAGACCGTAGGCGCGTCTTTTTCAGCCCCAAATTATGAAGTTTAGACCGTCTTTCGGATGGTTTTATACCATATTCCAAAAAGTTTTGTGGTTAGGTCTTTAGAGATCTTTTAATGGCGTCCCAAACGGATGTAAAATTGCGTTTACATCATACGAGCATGGCCACGTGTCTAGTGGGACCCGCAGCTTATGATTATAAGAGTCGGGGAAAAACATATATGGAATTGCAGTACATGTACTAACGGGTGCGATCATACCAGCACTAATGCACCGGATCCCATCAGAACTCCGCAGTTAAGCGTGCTTGGGCGAGAGTAGTACTAGGATGGGTGACCTCCCGGGAAGTCCTCGTGTTGCACCCCTTTTTGTTTTTTTTGTTCAGTGGTTTACAAAAAACATCGTATCTTCGAAACGCCATAACTTTTGAACCGTGAGGAACTACGCTGCCGACAGCACCTTTTCGGAAAGCTCTAAATTCACTAATTGGAGTGCCTAAGGTCTTTAGACCGTAGGCGCGTCTTTTTCAGCCCCAAATTATGAAGTTTAGACCGTCTTTCGGATGGTTTTATACCATATTCCAAAAAGTTTTGTGGTTAGGTCTTTAGAGATCTTTTAATGGCGTCCCAAACGGATGTAAAATTGCGTTTACATCATACGAGCATGGCCACGTGTCTAGTGGGACCCGCAGCTTATGATTATAAGAGTCGGGGAAAAACATATATGGAATTGCAGTACATGTACTAACGGGTGCGATCATACCAGCACTAATGCACCGGATCCCATCAGAACTCCGCAGTTAAGCGTGCTTGGGCGAGAGTAGTACTAGGATGGGTGACCTCCCGGGAAGTCCTCGTGTTGCACCCCTTTTTGTTTTTTTTTGTTCAGTGGTTTACAAAAAACATCGTATCTTCGAAACGCCATAACTTTTGAACCGTGAGGAACTACGCTGCCGACAGCACCTTTTCGGAAAGCTCTAAATTCACTAATTGGAGTGCCTAAGGTCTTTAGACCGTAGGCGCGTCTTTTTCAGCCCCAAATTATGAAGTTTAGACCGTCTTTCGGATGGTTTTATACCATATTCCAAAAAGTTTTGTGGTTAGGTCTTTAGAGATCTTTTAATGGCGTCCCAAACGGATGTAAAATTGCGTTTACATCATACGAGCATGGCCACGTGTCTAGTGGGACCCGCAGCTTATGATTATAAGAGTCGGGGAAAAACATATATGGAATTGCAGTACATGTACTAACGGGTGCGATCATACCAGCACTAATGCACCGGATCCCATCAGAACTCCGCAGTTAAGCGTGCTTGGGCGAGAGTAGTACTAGGATGGGTGACCTCCCGGGAAGTCCTCGTGTTGCACCCCTTTTTGTTTTTTTTTGTTCAGTGGTTTACAAAAAACATCGTATCTTCGAAACGCCATAACTTTTGAACCGTGAGGAACTACGCTGCCGACAGCACCTTTTCGGAAAGCTCTAAATTCACTAATTGGAGTGCCTAAGGTCTTTAGACCGTAGGCGCGTCTTTTTCAGCCCCAAATTATGAAGTTTAGACCGTCTTTCGGATGGTTTTATACCATATTCCAAAAAGTTTTGTGGTTAGGTCTTTAGAGATCTTTTAATGGCGTCCCAAACGGATGTAAAATTGCGTTTACATCATACGAGCATGGCCACGTGTCTAGTGGGACCCGCAGCTTATGATTATAAGAGTCGGGGAAAAACATATATGGAATTGCAGTACATGTACTAACGGGTGCGATCATACCAGCACTAATGCACCGGATCCCATCAGAACTCCGCAGTTAAGCGTGCTTGGGCGAGAGTAGTACTAGGATGGGTGACCTCCCGGGAAGTCCTCGTGTTGCACCCCTTTTTGTTTTTTTTTGTTCAGTGGTTTACAAAAAACATCGTATCTTCGAAACGCCATAACTTTTGAACCGTGAGGAACTACGCTGCCGACAGCACCTTTTCGGAAAGCTCTAAATTCACTAATTGGAGTGCCTAAGGTCTTTAGACCGTAGGCGCGTCTTTTTCAGCCCCAAATTATGAAGTTTAGACCGTCTTTCGGATGGTTTTATACCATATTCCAAAAAGTTTTGTGGTTAGGTCTTTAGAGATCTTTTAATGGCGTCCCAAACGGATGTAAAATTGCGTTTACATCATACGAGCATGGCCACGTGTCTAGTGGGACCCGCAGCTTATGATTATAAGAGTCGGGGAAAAACATATATGGAATTGCAGTACATGTACTAACGGGTGCGATCATACCAGCACTAATGCACCGGATCCCATCAGAACTCCGCAGTTAAGCGTGCTTGGGCGAGAGTAGTACTAGGATGGGTGACCTCCCGGGAAGTCCTCGTGTTGCACCCCTTTTTGTTTTTTTTTGTTCAGTGGTTTACAAAAAACATCGTATCTTCGAAACGCCATAACTTTTGAACCGTGAGGAACTACGCTGCCGACAGCACCTTTTCGGAAAGCTCTAAATTCACTAATTGGAGTGCCTAAGGTCTTTAGACCGTAGGCGCGTCTTTTTCAGCCCCAAATTATGAAGTTTAGACCGTCTTTCGGATGGTTTTATACCATATTCCAAAAAGTTTTGTGGTTAGGTCTTTAGAGATCTTTTAATGGCGTCCCAAACGGATGTAAAATTGCGTTTACATCATACGAGCATGGCCACGTGTCTAGTGGGACCCGCAGCTTATGATTATAAGAGTCGGGGAAAAACATATATGGAATTGCAGTACATGTACTAACGGGTGCGATCATACCAGCACTAATGCACCGGATCCCATCAGAACTCCGCAGTTAAGCGTGCTTGGGCGAGAGTAGTACTAGGATGGGTGACCTCCCGGGAAGTCCTCGTGTTGCACCCCTTTTTGTTTTTTTTTGTTCAGTGGTTTACAAAAAACATCGTATCTTCGAAACGCCATAACTTTTGAACCGTGAGGAACTACGCTGCCGACAGCACCTTTTCGGAAAGCTCTAAATTCACTAATTGGAGTGCCTAAGGTCTTTAGACCGTAGGCGCGTCTTTTTCAGCCCCAAATTATGAAGTTTAGACCGTCTTTCGGATGGTTTTATACCATATTCCAAAAAGTTTTGTGGTTAGGTCTTTAGAGATCTTTTAATGGCGTCCCAAACGGATGTAAAATTGCGTTTACATCATACGAGCATGGCCACGTGTCTAGTGGGACCCGCAGCTTATGATTATAAGAGTCGGGGAAAAACATATATGGAATTGCAGTACATGTACTAACGGGTGCGATCATACCAGCACTAATGCACCGGATCCCATCAGAACTCCGCAGTTAAGCGTGCTTGGGCGAGAGTAGTACTAGGATGGGTGACCTCCCGGGAAGTCCTCGTGTTGCACCCCTTTTTGTTTTTTTTTGTTCAGTGGTTTACAAAAAACATCGTATCTTCGAAACGCCATAACTTTTGAACCGTGAGGAACTACGCTGCCGACAGCACCTTTTCGGAAAGCTCTAAATTCACTAATTGGAGTGCCTAAGGTCTTTAGACCGTAGGCGCGTCTTTTTCAGCCCCAAATTATGAAGTTTAGACCGTCTTTCGGATGGTTTTATACCATATTCCAAAAAGTTTTGTGGTTAGGTCTTTAGAGATCTTTTAATGGCGTCCCAAACGGATGTAAAATTGCGTTTACATCATACGAGCATGGCCACGTGTCTAGTGGGACCCGCAGCTTATGATTATAAGAGTCGGGGAAAAACATATATGGAATTGCAGTACATGTACTAACGGGTGCGATCATACCAGCACTAATGCACCGGATCCCATCAGAACTCCGCAGTTAAGCGTGCTTGGGCGAGAGTAGTACTAGGATGGGTGACCTCCCGGGAAGTCCTCGTGTTGCACCCCTTTTTGTTTTTTTTGTTCAGTGGTTTACAAAAAACATCGTATCTTCGAAACGCCATAACTTTTGAACCGTGAGGAACTACGCTGCCGACATCACCTTTTCGGAAAGCTCTAAATTCACTAATTGGAGTGCCTAAGGTCTTTAGACCGTAGGCGCGTCTTTTTCAGCCCCAAATTATGAAGTTTAGACCGTCTTTCGGATGGTTTTATACCATATTCCAAAAAGTTTTGTGGTTAGGTCTTTAGAGATCTTTTAATGGCGTCCCAAACGGATGTAAAATTGCGTTTACATCATACGAGCATGGCCACGTGTCTAGTGGGACCCGCAGCTTATGATTATAAGAGTCGGGGAAAAACATATATGGAATTGCAGTACATGTACTAACGGGTGCGATCATACCAGCACTAATGCACCGGATCCCATCAGAACTCCGCAGTTAAGCGTGCTTGGGCGAGAGTAGTACTAGGATGGGTGACCTCCCGGGAAGTCCTCGTGTTGCACCCCTTTTTGTTTTTTTTTGTTCAGTGGTTTACAAAAAACATCGTATCTTCGAAACGCCATAACTTTTGAACCGTGAGGAACTACGCTGCCGACAGCACCTTTTCGGAAAGCTCTAAATTCACTAATTGGAGTGCCTAAGGTCTTTAGACCGTAGGCGCGTCTTTTTCAGCCCCAAATTATGAAGTTTAGACCGTCTTTCGGATGGTTTTATACCATATTCCAAAAAGTTTTGTGGTTAGGTCTTTAGAGATCTTTTAATGGCGTCCCAAACGGATGTAAAATTGCGTTTACATCATACGAGCATGGCCACGTGTCTAGTGGGACCCGCAGCTTATGATTATAAGAGTCGGGGAAAAACATATATGGAATTGCAGTACATGTACTAACGGGTGCGATCATACCAGCACTAATGCACCGGATCCCATCAGAACTCCGCAGTTAAGCGTGCTTGGGCGAGAGTAGTACTAGGATGGGTGACCTCCCGGGAAGTCCTCGTGTTGCACCCCTTTTTGTTTTTTTTTTGTTCAGTGGTTTACAAAAAACATCGTATCTTCGAAACGCCATAACTTTTGAACCGTGAGGAACTACGCTGCCGACAGCACCTTTTCGGAAAGCTCTAAATTCACTAATTGGAGTGCCTAAGGTCTTTAGACCGTAGGCGCGTCTTTTTCAGCCCCAAATTATGAAGTTTAGACCGTCTTTCGGATGGTTTTATACCATATTCCAAAAAGTTTTGTGGTTAGGTCTTTAGAGATCTTTTAATGGCGTCCCAAACGGATGTAAAATTGCGTTTACATCATACGAGCATGGCCACGTGTCTAGTGGGACCCGCAGCTTATGATTATAAGAGTCGGGGAAAAACATATATGGAATTGCAGTACATGTACTAACGGGTGCGATCATACCAGCACTAATGCACCGGATCCCATCAGAACTCCGCAGTTAAGCGTGCTTGGGCGAGAGTAGTACTAGGATGGGTGACCTCCCGGGAAGTCCTCGTGTTGCACCCCTTTTTGTTTTTTTTTGTTCAGTGGTTTACAAAAAACATCGTATCTTCGAAACGCCATAACTTTTGAACCGTGAGGAACTACGCTGCCGACAGCACCTTTTCGGAAAGCTCTAAATTCACTAATTGGAGTGCCTAAGGTCTTTAGACCGTAGGCGCGTCTTTTTCAGCCCCAAATTATGAAGTTTAGACCGTCTTTCGGATGGTTTTATACCATATTCCAAAAAGTTTTGTGGTTAGGTCTTTAGAGATCTTTTAATGGCGTCCCAAACGGATGTAAAATTGCGTTTACATCATACGAGCATGGCCACGTGTCTAGTGGGACCCGCAGCTTATGATTATAAGAGTCGGGGAAAAACATATATGGAATTGCAGTACATGTACTAACGGGTGCGATCATACCAGCACTAATGCACCGGATCCCATCAGAACTCCGCAGTTAAGCGTGCTTGGGCGAGAGTAGTACTAGGATGGGTGACCTCCCGGGAAGTCCTCGTGTTGCACCCCTTTTTGTTTTTTTTTGTTCAGTGGTTTACAAAAAACATCGTATCTTCGAAACGCCATAACTTTTGAACCGTGAGGAACTACGCTGCCGACAGCACCTTTTCGGAAAGCTCTAAATTCACTAATTGGAGTGCCTAAGGTCTTTAGACCGTAGGCGCGTCTTTTTCAGCCCCAAATTATGAAGTTTAGACCGTCTTTCGGATGGTTTTATACCATATTCCAAAAAGTTTTGTGGTTAGGTCTTTAGAGATCTTTTAATGGCGTCCCAAACGGATGTAAAATTGCGTTTACATCATACGAGCATGGCCACGTGTCTAGTGGGACCCGCAGCTTATGATTATAAGAGTCGGGGAAAAACATATATGGAATTGCAGTACATGTACTAACGGGTGCGATCATACCAGCACTAATGCACCGGATCCCATCAGAACTCCGCAGTTAAGCGTGCTTGGGCGAGAGTAGTACTAGGATGGGTGACCTCCCGGGAAGTCCTCGTGTTGCACCCCTTTTTGTTTTTTTTTGTTCAGTGGTTTACAAAAAACATCGTATCTTCGAAACGCCATAACTTTTGAACCGTGAGGAACTACGCTGCCGACAGCACCTTTTCGGAAAGCTCTAAATTCACTAATTGGAGTGCCTAAGGTCTTTAGACCGTAGGCGCGTCTTTTTCAGCCCCAAATTATGAAGTTTAGACCGTCTTTCGGATGGTTTTATACCATATTCCAAAAAGTTTTGTGGTTAGGTCTTTAGAGATCTTTTAATGGCGTCCCAAACGGATGTAAAATTGCGTTTACATCATACGAGCATGGCCACGTGTCTAGTGGGACCCGCAGCTTATGATTATAAGAGTCGGGGAAAAACATATATGGAATTGCAGTACATGTACTAACGGGTGCGATCATACCAGCACTAATGCACCGGATCCCATCAGAACTCCGCAGTTAAGCGTGCTTGGGCGAGAGTAGTACTAGGATGGGTGACCTCCCGGGAAGTCCTCGTGTTGCACCCCTTTTTGTTTTTTTTTGTTCAGTGGTTTACAAAAAACATCGTATCTTCGAAACGCCATAACTTTTGAACCGTGAGGAACTACGCTGCCGACAGCACCTTTTCGGAAAGCTCTAAATTCACTAATTGGAGTGCCTAAGGTCTTTAGACCGTAGGCGCGTCTTTTTCAGCCCCAAATTATGAAGTTTAGACCGTCTTTCGGATGGTTTTATACCATATTCCAAAAAGTTTTGTGGTTAGGTCTTTAGAGATCTTTTAATGGCGTCCCAAACGGATGTAAAATTGCGTTTACATCATACGAGCATGGCCACGTGTCTAGTGGGACCCGCAGCTTATGATTATAAGAGTCGGGGAAAAACATATATGGAATTGCAGTACATGTACTAACGGGTGCGATCATACCAGCACTAATGCACCGGATCCCATCAGAACTCCGCAGTTAAGCGTGCTTGGGCGAGAGTAGTACTAGGATGGGTGACCTCCCGGGAAGTCCTCGTGTTGCACCCCTTTTTGTTTTTTTTTGTTCAGTGGTTTACAAAAAACATCGTATCTTCGAAACGCCATAACTTTTGAACCGTGAGGAACTACGCTGCCGACAGCACCTTTTCGGAAAGCTCTAAATTCACTAATTGGAGTGCCTAAGGTCTTTAGACCGTAGGCGCGTCTTTTTCAGCCCCAAATTATGAAGTTTAGACCGTCTTTCGGATGGTTTTATACCATATTCCAAAAAGTTTTGTGGTTAGGTCTTTAGAGATCTTTTAATGGCGTCCCAAACGGATGTAAAATTGCGTTTACATCATACGAGCATGGCCACGTGTCTAGTGGGACCCGCAGCTTATGATTATAAGAGTCGGGGAAAAACATATATGGAATTGCAGTACATGTACTAACGGGTGCGATCATACCAGCACTAATGCACCGGATCCCATCAGAACTCCGCAGTTAAGCGTGCTTGGGCGAGAGTAGTACTAGGATGGGTGACCTCCCGGGAAGTCCTCGTGTTGCACCCCTTTTTGTTTTTTTTGTTCAGTGGTTTACAAAAAACATCGTATCTTCGAAACGCCATAACTTTTGAACCGTGAGGAACTACGCTGCCGACATCACCTTTTCGGAAAGCTCTAAATTCACTAATTGGAGTGCCTAAGGTCTTTAGACCGTAGGCGCGTCTTTTTCAGCCCCAAATTATGAAGTTTAGACCGTCTTTCGGATGGTTTTATACCATATTCCAAAAAGTTTTGTGGTTAGGTCTTTAGAGATCTTTTAATGGCGTCCCAAACGGATGTAAAATTGCGTTTACATCATACGAGCATGGCCACGTGTCTAGTGGGACCCGCAGCTTATGATTATAAGAGTCGGGGAAAAACATATATGGAATTGCAGTACATGTACTAACGGGTGCGATCATACCAGCACTAATGCACCGGATCCCATCAGAACTCCGCAGTTAAGCGTGCTTGGGCGAGAGTAGTACTAGGATGGGTGACCTCCCGGGAAGTCCTCGTGTTGCACCCCTTTTTGTTTTTTTTTGTTCAGTGGTTTACAAAAAACATCGTATCTTCGAAACGCCATAACTTTTGAACCGTGAGGAACTACGCTGCCGACAGCACCTTTTCGGAAAGCTCTAAATTCACTAATTGGAGTGCCTAAGGTCTTTAGACCGTAGGCGCGTCTTTTTCAGCCCCAAATTATGAAGTTTAGACCGTCTTTCGGATGGTTTTATACCATATTCCAAAAAGTTTTGTGGTTAGGTCTTTAGAGATCTTTTAATGGCGTCCCAAACGGATGTAAAATTGCGTTTACATCATACGAGCATGGCCACGTGTCTAGTGGGACCCGCAGCTTATGATTATAAGAGTCGGGGAAAAACATATATGGAATTGCAGTACATGTACTAACGGGTGCGATCATACCAGCACTAATGCACCGGATCCCATCAGAACTCCGCAGTTAAGCGTGCTTGGGCGAGAGTAGTACTAGGATGGGTGACCTCCCGGGAAGTCCTCGTGTTGCACCCCTTTTTGTTTTTTTTTGTTCAGTGGTTTACAAAAAACATCGTATCTTCGAAACGCCATAACTTTTGAACCGTGAGGAACTACGCTGCCGACAGCACCTTTTCGGAAAGCTCTAAATTCACTAATTGGAGTGCCTAAGGTCTTTAGACCGTAGGCGCGTCTTTTTCAGCCCCAAATTATGAAGTTTAGACCGTCTTTCGGATGGTTTTATACCATATTCCAAAAAGTTTTGTGGTTAGGTCTTTAGAGATCTTTTAATGGCGTCCCAAACGGATGTAAAATTGCGTTTACATCATACGAGCATGGCCACGTGTCTAGTGGGACCCGCAGCTTATGATTATAAGAGTCGGGGAAAAACATATATGGAATTGCAGTACATGTACTAACGGGTGCGATCATACCAGCACTAATGCACCGGATCCCATCAGAACTCCGCAGTTAAGCGTGCTTGGGCGAGAGTAGTACTAGGATGGGTGACCTCCCGGGAAGTCCTCGTGTTGCACCCCTTTTTGTTTTTTTTTGTTCAGTGGTTTACAAAAAACATCGTATCTTCGAAACGCCATAACTTTTGAACCGTGAGGAACTACGCTGCCGACAGCACCTTTTCGGAAAGCTCTAAATTCACTAATTGGAGTGCCTAAGGTCTTTAGACCGTAGGCGCGTCTTTTTCAGCCCCAAATTATGAAGTTTAGACCGTCTTTCGGATGGTTTTATACCATATTCCAAAAAGTTTTGTGGTTAGGTCTTTAGAGATCTTTTAATGGCGTCCCAAACGGATGTAAAATTGCGTTTACATCATACGAGCATGGCCACGTGTCTAGTGGGACCCGCAGCTTATGATTATAAGAGTCGGGGAAAAACATATATGGAATTGCAGTACATGTACTAACGGGTGCGATCATACCAGCACTAATGCACCGGATCCCATCAGAACTCCGCAGTTAAGCGTGCTTGGGCGAGAGTAGTACTAGGATGGGTGACCTCCCGGGAAGTCCTCGTGTTGCACCCCTTTTTGTTTTTTTTGTTCAGTGGTTTACAAAAAACATCGTATCTTCGAAACGCCATAACTTTTGAACCGTGAGGAACTACGCTGCCGACATCACCTTTTCGGAAAGCTCTAAATTCACTAATTGGAGTGCCTAAGGTCTTTAGACCGTAGGCGCGTCTTTTTCAGCCCCAAATTATGAAGTTTAGACCGTCTTTCGGATGGTTTTATACCATATTCCAAAAAGTTTTGTGGTTAGGTCTTTAGAGATCTTTTAATGGCGTCCCAAACGGATGTAAAATTGCGTTTACATCATACGAGCATGGCCACGTGTCTAGTGGGACCCGCAGCTTATGATTATAAGAGTCGGGGAAAAACATATATGGAATTGCAGTACATGTACTAACGGGTGCGATCATACCAGCACTAATGCACCGGATCCCATCAGAACTCCGCAGTTAAGCGTGCTTGGGCGAGAGTAGTACTAGGATGGGTGACCTCCCGGGAAGTCCTCGTGTTGCACCCCTTTTTGTTTTTTTTTGTTCAGTGGTTTACAAAAAACATCGTATCTTCGAAACGCCATAACTTTTGAACCGTGAGGAACTACGCTGCCGACAGCACCTTTTCGGAAAGCTCTAAATTCACTAATTGGAGTGCCTAAGGTCTTTAGACCGTAGGCGCGTCTTTTTCAGCCCCAAATTATGAAGTTTAGACCGTCTTTCGGATGGTTTTATACCATATTCCAAAAAGTTTTGTGGTTAGGTCTTTAGAGATCTTTTAATGGCGTCCCAAACGGATGTAAAATTGCGTTTACATCATACGAGCATGGCCACGTGTCTAGTGGGACCCGCAGCTTATGATTATAAGAGTCGGGGAAAAACATATATGGAATTGCAGTACATGTACTAACGGGTGCGATCATACCAGCACTAATGCACCGGATCCCATCAGAACTCCGCAGTTAAGCGTGCTTGGGCGAGAGTAGTACTAGGATGGGTGACCTCCCGGGAAGTCCTCGTGTTGCACCCCTTTTTGTTTTTTTTTGTTCAGTGGTTTACAAAAAACATCGTATCTTCGAAACGCCATAACTTTTGAACCGTGAGGAACTACGCTGCCGACAGCACCTTTTCGGAAAGCTCTAAATTCACTAATTGGAGTGCCTAAGGTCTTTAGACCGTAGGCGCGTCTTTTTCAGCCCCAAATTATGAAGTTTAGACCGTCTTTCGGATGGTTTTATACCATATTCCAAAAAGTTTTGTGGTTAGGTCTTTAGAGATCTTTTAATGGCGTCCCAAACGGATGTAAAATTGCGTTTACATCATACGAGCATGGCCACGTGTCTAGTGGGACCCGCAGCTTATGATTATAAGAGTCGGGGAAAAACATATATGGAATTGCAGTACATGTACTAACGGGTGCGATCATACCAGCACTAATGCACCGGATCCCATCAGAACTCCGCAGTTAAGCGTGCTTGGGCGAGAGTAGTACTAGGATGGGTGACCTCCCGGGAAGTCCTCGTGTTGCACCCCTTTTTGTTTTTTTTTGTTCAGTGGTTTACAAAAAACATCGTATCTTCGAAACGCCATAACTTTTGAACCGTGAGGAACTACGCTGCCGACAGCACCTTTTCGGAAAGCTCTAAATTCACTAATTGGAGTGCCTAAGGTCTTTAGACCGTAGGCGCGTCTTTTTCAGCCCCAAATTATGAAGTTTAGACCGTCTTTCGGATGGTTTTATACCATATTCCAAAAAGTTTTGTGGTTAGGTCTTTAGAGATCTTTTAATGGCGTCCCAAACGGATGTAAAATTGCGTTTACATCATACGAGCATGGCCACGTGTCTAGTGGGACCCGCAGCTTATGATTATAAGAGTCGGGGAAAAACATATATGGAATTGCAGTACATGTACTAACGGGTGCGATCATACCAGCACTAATGCACCGGATCCCATCAGAACTCCGCAGTTAAGCGTGCTTGGGCGAGAGTAGTACTAGGATGGGTGACCTCCCGGGAAGTCCTCGTGTTGCACCCCTTTTTGTTTTTTTTTGTTCAGTGGTTTACAAAAAACATCGTATCTTCGAAACGCCATAACTTTTGAACCGTGAGGAACTACGCTGCCGACAGCACCTTTTCGGAAAGCTCTAAATTCACTAATTGGAGTGCCTAAGGTCTTTAGACCGTAGGCGCGTCTTTTTCAGCCCCAAATTATGAAGTTTAGACCGTCTTTCGGATGGTTTTATACCATATTCCAAAAAGTTTTGTGGTTAGGTCTTTAGAGATCTTTTAATGGCGTCCCAAACGGATGTAAAATTGCGTTTACATCATACGAGCATGGCCACGTGTCTAGTGGGACCCGCAGCTTATGATTATAAGAGTCGGGGAAAAACATATATGGAATTGCAGTACATGTACTAACGGGTGCGATCATACCAGCACTAATGCACCGGATCCCATCAGAACTCCGCAGTTAAGCGTGCTTGGGCGAGAGTAGTACTAGGATGGGTGACCTCCCGGGAAGTCCTCGTGTTGCACCCCTTTTTGTTTTTTTTTGTTCAGTGGTTTACAAAAAACATCGTATCTTCGAAACGCCATAACTTTTGAACCGTGAGGAACTACGCTGCCGACAGCACCTTTTCGGAAAGCTCTAAATTCACTAATTGGAGTGCCTAAGGTCTTTAGACCGTAGGCGCGTCTTTTTCAGCCCCAAATTATGAAGTTTAGACCGTCTTTCGGATGGTTTTATACCATATTCCAAAAAGTTTTGTGGTTAGGTCTTTAGAGATCTTTTAATGGCGTCCCAAACGGATGTAAAATTGCGTTTACATCATACGAGCATGGCCACGTGTCTAGTGGGACCCGCAGCTTATGATTATAAGAGTCGGGGAAAAACATATATGGAATTGCAGTACATGTACTAACGGGTGCGATCATACCAGCACTAATGCACCGGATCCCATCAGAACTCCGCAGTTAAGCGTGCTTGGGCGAGAGTAGTACTAGGATGGGTGACCTCCCGGGAAGTCCTCGTGTTGCACCCCTTTTTGTTTTTTTTTGTTCAGTGGTTTACAAAAAACATCGTATCTTCGAAACGCCATAACTTTTGAACCGTGAGGAACTACGCTGCCGACAGCACCTTTTCGGAAAGCTCTAAATTCACTAATTGGAGTGCCTAAGGTCTTTAGACCGTAGGCGCGTCTTTTTCAGCCCCAAATTATGAAGTTTAGACCGTCTTTCGGATGGTTTTATACCATATTCCAAAAAGTTTTGTGGTTAGGTCTTTAGAGATCTTTTAATGGCGTCCCAAACGGATGTAAAATTGCGTTTACATCATACGAGCATGGCCACGTGTCTAGTGGGACCCGCAGCTTATGATTATAAGAGTCGGGGAAAA
Organism: Orychophragmus violaceus; assembly: GCA_030180135.1. NCBI lineage: Eukaryota > Viridiplantae > Streptophyta > Magnoliopsida > Brassicales > Brassicaceae > Orychophragmus > Orychophragmus violaceus. The sequence continues at coordinate 83,663,516 of CM058237.1, forward strand.
ACATATATGGAATTGCAGTACATGTACTAACGGGTGCGATCATACCAGCACTAATGCACCGGATCCCATCAGAACTCCGCAGTTAAGCGTGCTTGGGCGAGAGTAGTACTAGGATGGGTGACCTCCCGGGAAGTCCTCGTGTTGCACCCCTTTTTGTTTTTTTTTGTTCAGTGGTTTACAAAAAACATCGTATCTTCGAAACGCCATAACTTTTGAACCGTGAGGAACTACGCTGCCGACAGCACCTTTTCGGAAAGCTCTAAATTCACTAATTGGAGTGCCTAAGGTCTTTAGACCGTAGGCGCGTCTTTTTCAGCCCCAAATTATGAAGTTTAGACCGTCTTTCGGATGGTTTTATACCATATTCCAAAAAGTTTTGTGGTTAGGTCTTTAGAGATCTTTTAATGGCGTCCCAAACGGATGTAAAATTGCGTTTACATCATACGAGCATGGCCACGTGTCTAGTGGGACCCGCAGCTTATGATTATAAGAGTCGGGGAAAAACATATATGGAATTGCAGTACATGTACTAACGGGTGCGATCATACCAGCACTAATGCACCGGATCCCATCAGAACTCCGCAGTTAAGCGTGCTTGGGCGAGAGTAGTACTAGGATGGGTGACCTCCCGGGAAGTCCTCGTGTTGCACCCCTTTTTGTTTTTTTTTGTTCAGTGGTTTACAAAAAACATCGTATCTTCGAAACGCCATAACTTTTGAACCGTGAGGAACTACGCTGCCGACAGCACCTTTTCGGAAAGCTCTAAATTCACTAATTGGAGTGCCTAAGGTCTTTAGACCGTAGGCGCGTCTTTTTCAGCCCCAAATTATGAAGTTTAGACCGTCTTTCGGATGGTTTTATACCATATTCCAAAAAGTTTTGTGGTTAGGTCTTTAGAGATCTTTTAATGGCGTCCCAAACGGATGTAAAATTGCGTTTACATCATACGAGCATGGCCACGTGTCTAGTGGGACCCGCAGCTTATGATTATAAGAGTCGGGGAAAAACATATATGGAATTGCAGTACATGTACTAACGGGTGCGATCATACCAGCACTAATGCACCGGATCCCATCAGAACTCCGCAGTTAAGCGTGCTTGGGCGAGAGTAGTACTAGGATGGGTGACCTCCCGGGAAGTCCTCGTGTTGCACCCCTTTTTGTTTTTTTTTGTTCAGTGGTTTACAAAAAACATCGTATCTTCGAAACGCCATAACTTTTGAACCGTGAGGAACTACGCTGCCGACAGCACCTTTTCGGAAAGCTCTAAATTCACTAATTGGAGTGCCTAAGGTCTTTAGACCGTAGGCGCGTCTTTTTCAGCCCCAAATTATGAAGTTTAGACCGTCTTTCGGATGGTTTTATACCATATTCCAAAAAGTTTTGTGGTTAGGTCTTTAGAGATCTTTTAATGGCGTCCCAAACGGATGTAAAATTGCGTTTACATCATACGAGCATGGCCACGTGTCTAGTGGGACCCGCAGCTTATGATTATAAGAGTCGGGGAAAAACATATATGGAATTGCAGTACATGTACTAACGGGTGCGATCATACCAGCACTAATGCACCGGATCCCATCAGAACTCCGCAGTTAAGCGTGCTTGGGCGAGAGTAGTACTAGGATGGGTGACCTCCCGGGAAGTCCTCGTGTTGCACCCCTTTTTGTTTTTTTTTGTTCAGTGGTTTACAAAAAACATCGTATCTTCGAAACGCCATAACTTTTGAACCGTGAGGAACTACGCTGCCGACAGCACCTTTTCGGAAAGCTCTAAATTCACTAATTGGAGTGCCTAAGGTCTTTAGACCGTAGGCGCGTCTTTTTCAGCCCCAAATTATGAAGTTTAGACCGTCTTTCGGATGGTTTTATACCATATTCCAAAAAGTTTTGTGGTTAGGTCTTTAGAGATCTTTTAATGGCGTCCCAAACGGATGTAAAATTGCGTTTACATCATACGAGCATGGCCACGTGTCTAGTGGGACCCGCAGCTTATGATTATAAGAGTCGGGGAAAAACATATATGGAATTGCAGTACATGTACTAACGGGTGCGATCATACCAGCACTAATGCACCGGATCCCATCAGAACTCCGCAGTTAAGCGTGCTTGGGCGAGAGTAGTACTAGGATGGGTGACCTCCCGGGAAGTCCTCGTGTTGCACCCCTTTTTGTTTTTTTTTGTTCAGTGGTTTACAAAAAACATCGTATCTTCGAAACGCCATAACTTTTGAACCGTGAGGAACTACGCTGCCGACAGCACCTTTTCGGAAAGCTCTAAATTCACTAATTGGAGTGCCTAAGGTCTTTAGACCGTAGGCGCGTCTTTTTCAGCCCCAAATTATGAAGTTTAGACCGTCTTTCGGATGGTTTTATACCATATTCCAAAAAGTTTTGTGGTTAGGTCTTTAGAGATCTTTTAATGGCGTCCCAAACGGATGTAAAATTGCGTTTACATCATACGAGCATGGCCACGTGTCTAGTGGGACCCGCAGCTTATGATTATAAGAGTCGGGGAAAAACATATATGGAATTGCAGTACATGTACTAACGGGTGCGATCATACCAGCACTAATGCACCGGATCCCATCAGAACTCCGCAGTTAAGCGTGCTTGGGCGAGAGTAGTACTAGGATGGGTGACCTCCCGGGAAGTCCTCGTGTTGCACCCCTTTTTGTTTTTTTTTGTTCAGTGGTTTACAAAAAACATCGTATCTTCGAAACGCCATAACTTTTGAACCGTGAGGAACTACGCTGCCGACAGCACCTTTTCGGAAAGCTCTAAATTCACTAATTGGAGTGCCTAAGGTCTTTAGACCGTAGGCGCGTCTTTTTCAGCCCCAAATTATGAAGTTTAGACCGTCTTTCGGATGGTTTTATACCATATTCCAAAAAGTTTTGTGGTTAGGTCTTTAGAGATCTTTTAATGGCGTCCCAAACGGATGTAAAATTGCGTTTACATCATACGAGCATGGCCACGTGTCTAGTGGGACCCGCAGCTTATGATTATAAGAGTCGGGGAAAAACATATATGGAATTGCAGTACATGTACTAACGGGTGCGATCATACCAGCACTAATGCACCGGATCCCATCAGAACTCCGCAGTTAAGCGTGCTTGGGCGAGAGTAGTACTAGGATGGGTGACCTCCCGGGAAGTCCTCGTGTTGCACCCCTTTTTGTTTTTTTTTGTTCAGTGGTTTACAAAAAACATCGTATCTTCGAAACGCCATAACTTTTGAACCGTGAGGAACTACGCTGCCGACAGCACCTTTTCGGAAAGCTCTAAATTCACTAATTGGAGTGCCTAAGGTCTTTAGACCGTAGGCGCGTCTTTTTCAGCCCCAAATTATGAAGTTTAGACCGTCTTTCGGATGGTTTTATACCATATTCCAAAAAGTTTTGTGGTTAGGTCTTTAGAGATCTTTTAATGGCGTCCCAAACGGATGTAAAATTGCGTTTACATCATACGAGCATGGCCACGTGTCTAGTGGGACCCGCAGCTTATGATTATAAGAGTCGGGGAAAAACATATATGGAATTGCAGTACATGTACTAACGGGTGCGATCATACCAGCACTAATGCACCGGATCCCATCAGAACTCCGCAGTTAAGCGTGCTTGGGCGAGAGTAGTACTAGGATGGGTGACCTCCCGGGAAGTCCTCGTGTTGCACCCCTTTTTGTTTTTTTTTGTTCAGTGGTTTACAAAAAACATCGTATCTTCGAAACGCCATAACTTTTGAACCGTGAGGAACTACGCTGCCGACAGCACCTTTTCGGAAAGCTCTAAATTCACTAATTGGAGTGCCTAAGGTCTTTAGACCGTAGGCGCGTCTTTTTCAGCCCCAAATTATGAAGTTTAGACCGTCTTTCGGATGGTTTTATACCATATTCCAAAAAGTTTTGTGGTTAGGTCTTTAGAGATCTTTTAATGGCGTCCCAAACGGATGTAAAATTGCGTTTACATCATACGAGCATGGCCACGTGTCTAGTGGGACCCGCAGCTTATGATTATAAGAGTCGGGGAAAAACATATATGGAATTGCAGTACATGTACTAACGGGTGCGATCATACCAGCACTAATGCACCGGATCCCATCAGAACTCCGCAGTTAAGCGTGCTTGGGCGAGAGTAGTACTAGGATGGGTGACCTCCCGGGAAGTCCTCGTGTTGCACCCCTTTTTGTTTTTTTTTGTTCAGTGGTTTACAAAAAACATCGTATCTTCGAAACGCCATAACTTTTGAACCGTGAGGAACTACGCTGCCGACAGCACCTTTTCGGAAAGCTCTAAATTCACTAATTGGAGTGCCTAAGGTCTTTAGACCGTAGGCGCGTCTTTTTCAGCCCCAAATTATGAAGTTTAGACCGTCTTTCGGATGGTTTTATACCATATTCCAAAAAGTTTTGTGGTTAGGTCTTTAGAGATCTTTTAATGGCGTCCCAAACGGATGTAAAATTGCGTTTACATCATACGAGCATGGCCACGTGTCTAGTGGGACCCGCAGCTTATGATTATAAGAGTCGGGGAAAACATATATGGAATTGCAGTACATGTACTAACGGGTGCGATCATACCAGCACTAATGCACCGGATCCCATCAGAACTCCGCAGTTAAGCGTGCTTGGGCGAGAGTAGTACTAGGATGGGTGACCTCCCGGGAAGTCCTCGTGTTGCACCCCTTTTTGTTTTTTTTTGTTCAGTGGTTTACAAAAAACATCGTATCTTCGAAACGCCATAACTTTTGAACCGTGAGGAACTACGCTGCCGACAGCACCTTTTCGGAAAGCTCTAAATTCACTAATTGGAGTGCCTAAGGTCTTTAGACCGTAGGCGCGTCTTTTTCAGCCCCAAATTATGAAGTTTAGACCGTCTTTCGGATGGTTTTATACCATATTCCAAAAAGTTTTGTGGTTAGGTCTTTAGAGATCTTTTAATGGCGTCCCAAACGGATGTAAAATTGCGTTTACATCATACGAGCATGGCCACGTGTCTAGTGGGACCCGCAGCTTATGATTATAAGAGTCGGGGAAAAACATATATGGAATTGCAGTACATGTACTAACGGGTGCGATCATACCAGCACTAATGCACCGGATCCCATCAGAACTCCGCAGTTAAGCGTGCTTGGGCGAGAGTAGTACTAGGATGGGTGACCTCCCGGGAAGTCCTCGTGTTGCACCCCTTTTTGTTTTTTTTTGTTCAGTGGTTTACAAAAAACATCGTATCTTCGAAACGCCATAACTTTTGAACCGTGAGGAACTACGCTGCCGACAGCACCTTTTCGGAAAGCTCTAAATTCACTAATTGGAGTGCCTAAGGTCTTTAGACCGTAGGCGCGTCTTTTTCAGCCCCAAATTATGAAGTTTAGACCGTCTTTCGGATGGTTTTATACCATATTCCAAAAAGTTTTGTGGTTAGGTCTTTAGAGATCTTTTAATGGCGTCCCAAACGGATGTAAAATTGCGTTTACATCATACGAGCATGGCCACGTGTCTAGTGGGACCCGCAGCTTATGATTATAAGAGTCGGGGAAAAACATATATGGAATTGCAGTACATGTACTAACGGGTGCGATCATACCAGCACTAATGCACCGGATCCCATCAGAACTCCGCAGTTAAGCGTGCTTGGGCGAGAGTAGTACTAGGATGGGTGACCTCCCGGGAAGTCCTCGTGTTGCACCCCTTTTTGTTTTTTTTTGTTCAGTGGTTTACAAAAAACATCGTATCTTCGAAACGCCATAACTTTTGAACCGTGAGGAACTACGCTGCCGACAGCACCTTTTCGGAAAGCTCTAAATTCACTAATTGGAGTGCCTAAGGTCTTTAGACCGTAGGCGCGTCTTTTTCAGCCCCAAATTATGAAGTTTAGACCGTCTTTCGGATGGTTTTATACCATATTCCAAAAAGTTTTGTGGTTAGGTCTTTAGAGATCTTTTAATGGCGTCCCAAACGGATGTAAAATTGCGTTTACATCATACGAGCATGGCCACGTGTCTAGTGGGACCCGCAGCTTATGATTATAAGAGTCGGGGAAAAACATATATGGAATTGCAGTACATGTACTAACGGGTGCGATCATACCAGCACTAATGCACCGGATCCCATCAGAACTCCGCAGTTAAGCGTGCTTGGGCGAGAGTAGTACTAGGATGGGTGACCTCCCGGGAAGTCCTCGTGTTGCACCCCTTTTTGTTTTTTTTTGTTCAGTGGTTTACAAAAAACATCGTATCTTCGAAACGCCATAACTTTTGAACCGTGAGGAACTACGCTGCCGACAGCACCTTTTCGGAAAGCTCTAAATTCACTAATTGGAGTGCCTAAGGTCTTTAGACCGTAGGCGCGTCTTTTTCAGCCCCAAATTATGAAGTTTAGACCGTCTTTCGGATGGTTTTATACCATATTCCAAAAAGTTTTGTGGTTATGTCTTTAGAGATCTTTTAATGGCGTCCCAAACGGATGTAAAATTGCGTTTACATCATACGAGCATGGCCACGTGTCTAGTGGGACCCGCAGCTTATGATTATAAGAGTCGGGGAAAAACATATATGGAATTGCAGTACATGTACTAACGGGTGCGATCATACCAGCACTAATGCACCGGATCCCATCAGAACTCCGCAGTTAAGCGTGCTTGGGCGAGAGTAGTACTAGGATGGGTGACCTCCCGGGAAGTCCTCGTGTTGCACCCCTTTTTGTTTTTTTTTGTTCAGTGGTTTACAAAAAACATCGTATCTTCGAAACGCCATAACTTTTGAACCGTGAGGAACTACGCTGCCGACAGCACCTTTTCGGAAAGCTCTAAATTCACTAATTGGAGTGCCTAAGGTCTTTAGACCGTAGGCGCGTCTTTTTCAGCCCCAAATTATGAAGTTTAGACCGTCTTTCGGATGGTTTTATACCATATTCCAAAAAGTTTTGTGGTTAGGTCTTTAGAGATCTTTTAATGGCGTCCCAAACGGATGTAAAATTGCGTTTACATCATACGAGCATGGCCACGTGTCTAGTGGGACCCGCAGCTTATGATTATAAGAGTCGGGGAAAAACATATATGGAATTGCAGTACATGTACTAACGGGTGCGATCATACCAGCACTAATGCACCGGATCCCATCAGAACTCCGCAGTTAAGCGTGCTTGGGCGAGAGTAGTACTAGGATGGGTGACCTCCCGGGAAGTCCTCGTGTTGCACCCCTTTTTGTTTTTTTTTGTTCAGTGGTTTACAAAAAACATCGTATCTTCGAAACGCCATAACTTTTGAACCGTGAGGAACTACGCTGCCGACAGCACCTTTTCGGAAAGCTCTAAATTCACTAATTGGAGTGCCTAAGGTCTTTAGACCGTAGGCGCGTCTTTTTCAGCCCCAAATTATGAAGTTTAGACCGTCTTTCGGATGGTTTTATACCATATTCCAAAAAGTTTTGTGGTTATGTCTTTAGAGATCTTTTAATGGCGTCCCAAACGGATGTAAAATTGCGTTTACATCATACGAGCATGGCCACGTGTCTAGTGGGACCCGCAGCTTATGATTATAAGAGTCGGGGAAAAACATATATGGAATTGCAGTACATGTACTAACGGGTGCGATCATACCAGCACTAATGCACCGGATCCCATCAGAACTCCGCAGTTAAGCGTGCTTGGGCGAGAGTAGTACTAGGATGGGTGACCTCCCGGGAAGTCCTCGTGTTGCACCCCTTTTTGTTTTTTTTTGTTCAGTGGTTTACAAAAAACATCGTATCTTCGAAACGCCATAACTTTTGAACCGTGAGGAACTACGCTGCCGACAGCACCTTTTCGGAAAGCTCTAAATTCACTAATTGGAGTGCCTAAGGTCTTTAGACCGTAGGCGCGTCTTTTTCAGCCCCAAATTATGAAGTTTAGACCGTCTTTCGGATGGTTTTATACCATATTCCAAAAAGTTTTGTGGTTAGGTCTTTAGAGATCTTTTAATGGCGTCCCAAACGGATGTAAAATTGCGTTTACATCATACGAGCATGGCCACGTGTCTAGTGGGACCCGCAGCTTATGATTATAAGAGTCGGGGAAAAACATATATGGAATTGCAGTACATGTACTAACGGGTGCGATCATACCAGCACTAATGCACCGGATCCCATCAGAACTCCGCAGTTAAGCGTGCTTGGGCGAGAGTAGTACTAGGATGGGTGACCTCCCGGGAAGTCCTCGTGTTGCACCCCTTTTTGTTTTTTTTTGTTCAGTGGTTTACAAAAAACATCGTATCTTCGAAACGCCATAACTTTTGAACCGTGAGGAACTACGCTGCCGACAGCACCTTTTCGGAAAGCTCTAAATTCACTAATTGGAGTGCCTAAGGTCTTTAGACCGTAGGCGCGTCTTTTTCAGCCCCAAATTATGAAGTTTAGACCGTCTTTCGGATGGTTTTATACCATATTCCAAAAAGTTTTGTGGTTAGGTCTTTAGAGATCTTTTAATGGCGTCCCAAACGGATGTAAAATTGCGTTTACATCATACGAGCATGGCCACGTGTCTAGTGGGACCCGCAGCTTATGATTATAAGAGTCGGGGAAAAACATATATGGAATTGCAGTACATGTACTAACGGGTGCGATCATACCAGCACTAATGCACCGGATCCCATCAGAACTCCGCAGTTAAGCGTGCTTGGGCGAGAGTAGTACTAGGATGGGTGACCTCCCGGGAAGTCCTCGTGTTGCACCCCTTTTTGTTTTTTTTTGTTCAGTGGTTTACAAAAAACATCGTATCTTCGAAACGCCATAACTTTTGAACCGTGAGGAACTACGCTGCCGACAGCACCTTTTCGGAAAGCTCTAAATTCACTAATTGGAGTGCCTAAGGTCTTTAGACCGTAGGCGCGTCTTTTTCAGCCCCAAATTATGAAGTTTAGACCGTCTTTCGGATGGTTTTATACCATATTCCAAAAAGTTTTGTGGTTATGTCTTTAGAGATCTTTTAATGGCGTCCCAAACGGATGTAAAATTGCGTTTACATCATACGAGCATGGCCACGTGTCTAGTGGGACCCGCAGCTTATGATTATAAGAGTCGGGGAAAAACATATATGGAATTGCAGTACATGTACTAACGGGTGCGATCATACCAGCACTAATGCACCGGATCCCATCAGAACTCCGCAGTTAAGCGTGCTTGGGCGAGAGTAGTACTAGGATGGGTGACCTCCCGGGAAGTCCTCGTGTTGCACCCCTTTTTGTTTTTTTTTGTTCAGTGGTTTACAAAAAACATCGTATCTTCGAAACGCCATAACTTTTGAACCGTGAGGAACTACGCTGCCGACAGCACCTTTTCGGAAAGCTCTAAATTCACTAATTGGAGTGCCTAAGGTCTTTAGACCGTAGGCGCGTCTTTTTCAGCCCCAAATTATGAAGTTTAGACCGTCTTTCGGATGGTTTTATACCATATTCCAAAAAGTTTTGTGGTTATGTCTTTAGAGATCTTTTAATGGCGTCCCAAACGGATGTAAAATTGCGTTTACATCATACGAGCATGGCCACGTGTCTAGTGGGACCCGCAGCTTATGATTATAAGAGTCGGGGAAAAACATATATGGAATTGCAGTACATGTACTAACGGGTGCGATCATACCAGCACTAATGCACCGGATCCCATCAGAACTCCGCAGTTAAGCGTGCTTGGGCGAGAGTAGTACTAGGATGGGTGACCTCCCGGGAAGTCCTCGTGTTGCACCCCTTTTTGTTTTTTTTTGTTCAGTGGTTTACAAAAAACATCGTATCTTCGAAACGCCATAACTTTTGAACCGTGAGGAACTACGCTGCCGACAGCACCTTTTCGGAAAGCTCTAAATTCACTAATTGGAGTGCCTAAGGTCTTTAGACCGTAGGCGCGTCTTTTTCAGCCCCAAATTATGAAGTTTAGACCGTCTTTCGGATGGTTTTATACCATATTCCAAAAAGTTTTGTGGTTATGTCTTTAGAGATCTTTTAATGGCGTCCCAAACGGATGTAAAATTGCGTTTACATCATACGAGCATGGCCACGTGTCTAGTGGGACCCGCAGCTTATGATTATAAGAGTCGGGGAAAAACATATATGGAATTGCAGTACATGTACTAACGGGTGCGATCATACCAGCACTAATGCACCGGATCCCATCAGAACTCCGCAGTTAAGCGTGCTTGGGCGAGAGTAGTACTAGGATGGGTGACCTCCCGGGAAGTCCTCGTGTTGCACCCCTTTTTGTTTTTTTTTGTTCAGTGGTTTACAAAAAACATCGTATCTTCGAAACGCCATAACTTTTGAACCGTGAGGAACTACGCTGCCGACAGCACCTTTTCGGAAAGCTCTAAATTCACTAATTGGAGTGCCTAAGGTCTTTAGACCGTAGGCGCGTCTTTTTCAGCCCCAAATTATGAAGTTTAGACCGTCTTTCGGATGGTTTTATACCATATTCCAAAAAGTTTTGTGGTTATGTCTTTAGAGATCTTTTAATGGCGTCCCAAACGGATGTAAAATTGCGTTTACATCATACGAGCATGGCCACGTGTCTAGTGGGACCCGCAGCTTATGATTATAAGAGTCGGGGAAAAACATATATGGAATTGCAGTACATGTACTAACGGGTGCGATCATACCAGCACTAATGCACCGGATCCCATCAGAACTCCGCAGTTAAGCGTGCTTGGGCGAGAGTAGTACTAGGATGGGTGACCTCCCGGGAAGTCCTCGTGTTGCACCCCTTTTTGTTTTTTTTTGTTCAGTGGTTTACAAAAAACATCGTATCTTCGAAACGCCATAACTTTTGAACCGTGAGGAACTACGCTGCCGACAGCACCTTTTCGGAAAGCTCTAAATTCACTAATTGGAGTGCCTAAGGTCTTTAGACCGTAGGCGCGTCTTTTTCAGCCCCAAATTATGAAGTTTAGACCGTCTTTCGGATGGTTTTATACCATATTCCAAAAAGTTTTGTGGTTAGGTCTTTAGAGATCTTTTAATGGCGTCCCAAACGGATGTAAAATTGCGTTTACATCATACGAGCATGGCCACGTGTCTAGTGGGACCCGCAGCTTATGATTATAAGAGTCGGGGAAAAACATATATGGAATTGCAGTACATGTACTAACGGGTGCGATCATACCAGCACTAATGCACCGGATCCCATCAGAACTCCGCAGTTAAGCGTGCTTGGGCGAGAGTAGTACTAGGATGGGTGACCTCCCGGGAAGTCCTCGTGTTGCACCCCTTTTTGTTTTTTTTTGTTCAGTGGTTTACAAAAAACATCGTATCTTCGAAACGCCATAACTTTTGAACCGTGAGGAACTACGCTGCCGACAGCACCTTTTCGGAAAGCTCTAAATTCACTAATTGGAGTGCCTAAGGTCTTTAGACCGTAGGCGCGTCTTTTTCAGCCCCAAATTATGAAGTTTAGACCGTCTTTCGGATGGTTTTATACCATATTCCAAAAAGTTTTGTGGTTAGGTCTTTAGAGATCTTTTAATGGCGTCCCAAACGGATGTAAAATTGCGTTTACATCATACGAGCATGGCCACGTGTCTAGTGGGACCCGCAGCTTATGATTATAAGAGTCCGGGAAAAACATATATGGAATTGCAGTACATGTACTAAGGGGTGCGATCATACCAGCACTAATGCACCGGATCCCATCAGAACTCCGCAGTTAAGCGTGCTTGGGCGAGAGTAGTACTAGGATGGGTGACCTCCCGGGAAGTCCTCGTGTTGCACCCCTTTTTGTTTTTTTTTGTTCAGTGGTTTACAAAAAACATCGTATCTTCGAAACGCCATAACTTTTGAACCGTGAGGAACTACGCTGCCGACATCACCTTTTCGGAAAGCTCTAAATTCACTAATTGGAGTGCCTAAGGTCTTTAGACCGTAGGCGCGTCTTTTTCAGCCCCAAATTATGAAGTTTAGACCGTCTTTCGGATGGTTTTATACCATATTCCAAAAAGTTTTGTGGTTAGGTCTTTAGAGATCTTTTAATGGCGTCCCAAACGGATGTAAAATTGCGTTTACATCATACGAGCATGGCCACGTGTCTAGTGGGACCCGCAGCTTATGATTATAAGAGTCGGGGAAAAACATATATGGAATTGCAGTACATGTACTAACGGGTGCGATCATACCAGCACTAATGCACCGGATCCCATCAGAACTCCGCAGTTAAGCGTGCTTGGGCGAGAGTAGTACTAGGATGGGTGACCTCCCGGGAAGTCCTCGTGTTGCACCCCTTTTTGTTTTTTTTTGTTCAGTGGTTTACAAAAAACATCGTATCTTCGAAACACCATAACTTTTGAACCGTGAGGAACTACGCTGCCGACAGCACCTTTTCGGAAAGCTATAAATTCACTAATTGGAGTGCCTAAGGTCTTTAGACCGTAGGCGCGTCTTTTTCAGCCCCAAATTATGAAGTTTAGACCGTCTTTCGGATGGTTTTATACCATATTCCAAAAAGTTTTGTGGTTATGTCTTTAGAGATCTTTTAATGGCGTCCCAAACGGATGTAAAATTGCGTTTACATCATACGAGCATGGCCACGTGTCTAGTGGAACCCGCAGCTTATGATTATAAGAGTCGGGGAAAACATATATGGAATTGCAGTACATGTACTAACGGGTGCGATCATACCAGCACTAATGCACCGGATCCCATCAGAACTCCGCAGCTAAGCGTGCTTGGGCGAGAGTAGTACTAGGATGGGTGACCTCCCGGGAAGTCCTCGTGTTGCACCCCTTTTTGTTTTTTTTTGTTCAGTGGTTTACAAAAAACATCGTATCTTCGAAACGCCATAACTTTTGAACCGTGAGGAACTACGCTGCCGACAGCACCTTTTCGGAAAGCTCTAAATTCACTAATTGGAGTGCCTAAGGTCTTTAGACCGTAGGCGCGTCTTTTTCAGCCCCAAATTATGAAGTTTAGACCGTCTTTCGGATGGTTTTATACCATATTCCAAAAAGTTTTGTGGTTATGTCTTTAGAGATCTTTTAATGGCGTCCCAAACGGATGTAAAATTGCGTTTACATCATACGAGCATGGCCACGTGTCTAGTGGGACCCGCAGCTTATGATTATAAGAGTCGGGGAAAAACATATATGGAATTGCAGTACATGTACTAACGGGTGCGATCATACCAGCACTAATGCACCGGATCCCATCAGAACTCCGCAGTTAAGCGTGCTTGGGCGAGAGTAGTACTAGGATGGGTGACCTCCCGGGAAGTCCTCGTGTTGCACCCCTTTTTGTTTTTTTTTGTTCAGTGGTTTACAAAAAACATCGTATCTTCGAAACGCCATAACTTTTGAACCGTGAGGAACTACGCTGCCGACAGCACCTTTTCGGAAAGCTCTAAATTCACTAATTGGAGTGCCTAAGGTCTTTAGACCGTAGGCGCGTCTTTTTCAGCCCCAAATTATGAAGTTTAGACCGTCTTTCGGATGGTTTTATACCATATTCCAAAAAGTTTTGTGGTTATGTCTTTAGAGATCTTTTAATGGCGTCCCAAACGGATGTAAAATTGCGTTTACATCATACGAGCATGGCCACGTGTCTAGTGGGACCCGCAGCTTATGATTATAAGAGTCGGGGAAAAACATATATGGAATTGCAGTACATGTACTAACGGGTGCGATCATACCAGCACTAATGCACCGGATCCCATCAGAACTCCGCAGTTAAGCGTGCTTGGGCGAGAGTAGTACTAGGATGGGTGACCTCCCGGGAAGTCCTCGTGTTGCACCCCTTTTTGTTTTTTTTTGTTCAGTGGTTTACAAAAAACATCGTATCTTCGAAACGCCATAACTTTTGAACCGTGAGGAACTACGCTGCCGACATCACCTTTTCGGAAAGCTCTAAATTCACTAATTGGAGTGCCTAAGGTCTTTAGACCGTAGGCGCGTCTTTTTCAGCCCCAAATTATGAAGTTTAGACCGTCTTTCGGATGGTTTTATACCATATTCCAAAAAGTTTTGTGGTTAGGTCTTTAGAGATCTTTTAATGGCGTCCCAAACGGATGTAAAATTGCGTTTACATCATACGAGCATGGCCACGTGTCTAGTGGGACCCGCAGCTTATGATTATAAGAGTCCGGGAAAAACATATATGGAATTGCAGTACATGTACTAAGGGGTGCGATCATACCAGCACTAATGCACCGGATCCCATCAGAACTCCGCAGTTAAGCGTGCTTGGGCGAGAGTAGTACTAGGATGGGTGACCTCCCGGGAAGTCCTCGTGTTGCACCCCTTTTTGTTTTTTTTTGTTCAGTGGTTTACAAAAAACATCGTATCTTCGAAACGCCATAACTTTTGAACCGTGAGGAACTACGCTGCCGACATCACCTTTTCGGAAAGCTCTAAATTCACTAATTGGAGTGCCTAAGGTCTTTAGACCGTAGGCGCGTCTTTTTCAGCCCCAAATTATGAAGTTTAGACCGTCTTTCGGATGGTTTTATACCATATTCCAAAAAGTTTTGTGGTTAGGTCTTTAGAGATCTTTTAATGGCGTCCCAAACGGATGTAAAATTGCGTTTACATCATACGAGCATGGCCACGTGTCTAGTGGGACCCGCAGCTTATGATTATAAGAGTCGGGGAAAAACATATATGGAATTGCAGTACATGTACTAACGGGTGCGATCATACCAGCACTAATGCACCGGATCCCATCAGAACTCCGCAGTTAAGCGTGCTTGGGCGAGAGTAGTACTAGGATGGGTGACCTCCCGGGAAGTCCTCGTGTTGCACCCCTTTTTGTTTTTTTTTGTTCAGTGGTTTACAAAAAACATCGTATCTTCGAAACACCATAACTTTTGAACCGTGAGGAACTACGCTGCCGACAGCACCTTTTCGGAAAGCTATAAATTCACTAATTGGAGTGCCTAAGGTCTTTAGACCGTAGGCGCGTCTTTTTCAGCCCCAAATTATGAAGTTTAGACCGTCTTTCGGATGGTTTTATACCATATTCCAAAAAGTTTTGTGGTTATGTCTTTAGAGATCTTTTAATGGCGTCCCAAACGGATGTAAAATTGCGTTTACATCATACGAGCATGGCCACGTGTCTAGTGGGACCCGCAGCTTATGATTATAAGAGTCGGGGAAAAACATATATGGAATTGCAGTACATGTACTAACGGGTGCGATCATACCAGCACTAATGCACCGGATCCCATCAGAACTCCGCAGTTAAGCGTGCTTGGGCGAGAGTAGTACTAGGATGGGTGACCTCCCGGGAAGTCCTCGTGTTGCACCCCTTTTTGTTTTTTTTTGTTCAGTGGTTTACAAAAAACATCGTATCTTCGAAACGCCATAACTTTTGAACCGTGAGGAACTACGCTGCCGACAGCACCTTTTCGGAAAGCTCTAAATTCACTAATTGGAGTGCCTAAGGTCTTTAGACCGTAGGCGCGTCTTTTTCAGCCCCAAATTATGAAGTTTAGACCGTCTTTCGGATGGTTTTATACCATATTCCAAAAAGTTTTGTGGTTAGGTCTTTAGAGATCTTTTAATGGCGTCCCAAACGGATGTAAAATTGCGTTTACATCATACGAGCATGGCCACGTGTCTAGTGGGACCCGCAGCTTATGATTATAAGAGTCCGGGAAAAACATATATGGAATTGCAGTACATGTACTAAGGGGTGCGATCATACCAGCACTAATGCACCGGATCCCATCAGAACTCCGCAGTTAAGCGTGCTTGGGCGAGAGTAGTACTAGGATGGGTGACCTCCCGGGAAGTCCTCGTGTTGCACCCCTTTTTGTTTTTTTTTGTTCAGTGGTTTACAAAAAACATCGTATCTTCGAAACGCCATAACTTTTGAACCGTGAGGAACTACGCTGCCGACATCACCTTTTCGGAAAGCTCTAAATTCACTAATTGGAGTGCCTAAGGTCTTTAGACCGTAGGCGCGTCTTTTTCAGCCCCAAATTATGAAGTTTAGACCGTCTTTCGGATGGTTTTATACCATATTCCAAAAAGTTTTGTGGTTAGGTCTTTAGAGATCTTTTAATGGCGTCCCAAACGGATGTAAAATTGCGTTTACATCATACGAGCATGGCCACGTGTCTAGTGGGACCCGCAGCTTATGATTATAAGAGTCGGGGAAAAACATATATGGAATTGCAGTACATGTACTAACGGGTGCGATCATACCAGCACTAATGCACCGGATCCCATCAGAACTCCGCAGTTAAGCGTGCTTGGGCGAGAGTAGTACTAGGATGGGTGACCTCCCGGGAAGTCCTCGTGTTGCACCCCTTTTTGTTTTTTTTTGTTCAGTGGTTTACAAAAAACATCGTATCTTCGAAACGCCATAACTTTTGAACCGTGAGGAACTACGCTGCCGACAGCACCTTTTCGGAAAGCTCTAAATTCACTAATTGGAGTGCCTAAGGTCTTTAGACCGTAGGCGCGTCTTTTTCAGCCCCAAATTATGAAGTTTAGACCGTCTTTCGGATGGTTTTATACCATATTCCAAAAAGTTTTGTGGTTAGGTCTTTAGAGATCTTTTAATGGCGTCCCAAACGGATGTAAAATTGCGTTTACATCATACGAGCATGGCCACGTGTCTAGTGGGACCCGCAGCTTATGATTATAAGAGTCGGGGAAAAACATATATGGAATTGCAGTACATGTACTAACGGGTGCGATCATACCAGCACTAATGCACCGGATCCCATCAGAACTCCGCAGTTAAGCGTGCTTGGGCGAGAGTAGTACTAGGATGGGTGACCTCCCGGGAAGTCCTCGTGTTGCACCCCTTTTTGTTTTTTTTTGTTCAGTGGTTTACAAAAAACATCGTATCTTCGAAACGCCATAACTTTTGAACCGTGAGGAACTACGCTGCCGACAGCACCTTTTCGGAAAGCTCTAAATTCACTAATTGGAGTGCCTAAGGTCTTTAGACCGTAGGCGCGTCTTTTTCAGCCCCAAATTATGAAGTTTAGACCGTCTTTCGGATGGTTTTATACCATATTCCAAAAAGTTTTGTGGTTAGGTCTTTAGAGATCTTTTAATGGCGTCCCAAACGGATGTAAAATTGCGTTTACATCATACGAGCATGGCCACGTGTCTAGTGGGACCCGCAGCTTATGATTATAAGAGTCGGGGAAAAACATATATGGAATTGCAGTACATGTACTAACGGGTGCGATCATACCAGCACTAATGCACCGGATCCCATCAGAACTCCGCAGTTAAGCGTGCTTGGGCGAGAGTAGTACTAGGATGGGTGACCTCCCGGGAAGTCCTCGTGTTGCACCCCTTTTTGTTTTTTTTTGTTCAGTGGTTTACAAAAAACATCGTATCTTCGAAACGCCATAACTTTTGAACCGTGAGGAACTACGCTGCCGACAGCACCTTTTCGGAAAGCTCTAAATTCACTAATTGGAGTGCCTAAGGTCTTTAGACCGTAGGCGCGTCTTTTTCAGCCCCAAATTATGAAGTTTAGACCGTCTTTCGGATGGTTTTATACCATATTCCAAAAAGTTTTGTGGTTATGTCTTTAGAGATCTTTTAATGGCGTCCCAAACGGATGTAAAATTGCGTTTACATCATACGAGCATGGCCACGTGTCTAGTGGGACCCGCAGCTTATGATTATAAGAGTCGGGGAAAAACATATATGGAATTGCAGTACATGTACTAACGGGTGCGATCATACCAGCACTAATGCACCGGATCCCATCAGAACTCCGCAGTTAAGCGTGCTTGGGCGAGAGTAGTACTAGGATGGGTGACCTCCCGGGAAGTCCTCGTGTTGCACCCCTTTTTGTTTTTTTTTGTTCAGTGGTTTACAAAAAACATCGTATCTTCGAAACGCCATAACTTTTGAACCGTGAGGAACTACGCTGCCGACAGCACCTTTTCGGAAAGCTCTAAATTCACTAATTGGAGTGCCTAAGGTCTTTAGACCGTAGGCGCGTCTTTTTCAGCCCCAAATTATGAAGTTTAGACCGTCTTTCGGATGGTTTTATACCATATTCCAAAAAGTTTTGTGGTTAGGTCTTTAGAGATCTTTTAATGGCGTCCCAAACGGATGTAAAATTGCGTTTACATCATACGAGCATGGCCACGTGTCTAGTGGGACCCGCAGCTTATGATTATAAGAGTCCGGGAAAAACATATATGGAATTGCAGTACATGTACTAAGGGGTGCGATCATACCAGCACTAATGCACCGGATCCCATCAGAACTCCGCAGTTAAGCGTGCTTGGGCGAGAGTAGTACTAGGATGGGTGACCTCCCGGGAAGTCCTCGTGTTGCACCCCTTTTTGTTTTTTTTTGTTCAGTGGTTTACAAAAAACATCGTATCTTCGAAACGCCATAACTTTTGAACCGTGAGGAACTACGCTGCCGACATCACCTTTTCGGAAAGCTCTAAATTCACTAATTGGAGTGCCTAAGGTCTTTAGACCGTAGGCGCGTCTTTTTCAGCCCCAAATTATGAAGTTTAGACCGTCTTTCGGATGGTTTTATACCATATTCCAAAAAGTTTTGTGGTTAGGTCTTTAGAGATCTTTTAATGGCGTCCCAAACGGATGTAAAATTGCGTTTACATCATACGAGCATGGCCACGTGTCTAGTGGGACCCGCAGCTTATGATTATAAGAGTCGGGGAAAAACATATATGGAATTGCAGTACATGTACTAACGGGTGCGATCATACCAGCACTAATGCACCGGATCCCATCAGAACTCCGCAGTTAAGCGTGCTTGGGCGAGAGTAGTACTAGGATGGGTGACCTCCCGGGAAGTCCTCGTGTTGCACCCCTTTTTGTTTTTTTTTGTTCAGTGGTTTACAAAAAACATCGTATCTTCGAAACACCATAACTTTTGAACCGTGAGGAACTACGCTGCCGACAGCACCTTTTCGGAAAGCTATAAATTCACTAATTGGAGTGCCTAAGGTCTTTAGACCGTAGGCGCGTCTTTTTCAGCCCCAAATTATGAAGTTTAGACCGTCTTTCGGATGGTTTTATACCATATTCCAAAAAGTTTTGTGGTTATGTCTTTAGAGATCTTTTAATGGCGTCCCAAACGGATGTAAAATTGCGTTTACATCATACGAGCATGGCCACGTGTCTAGTGGAACCCGCAGCTTATGATTATAAGAGTCGGGGAAAACATATATGGAATTGCAGTACATGTACTAACGGGTGCGATCATACCAGCACTAATGCACCGGATCCCATCAGAACTCCGCAGCTAAGCGTGCTTGGGCGAGAGTAGTACTAGGATGGGTGACCTCCCGGGAAGTCCTCGTGTTGCACCCCTTTTTGTTTTTTTTTGTTCAGTGGTTTACAAAAAACATCGTATCTTCGAAACGCCATAACTTTTGAACCGTGAGGAACTACGCTGCCGACAGCACCTTTTCGGAAAGCTCTAAATTCACTAATTGGAGTGCCTAAGGTCTTTAGACCGTAGGCGCGTCTTTTTCAGCCCCAAATTATGAAGTTTAGACCGTCTTTCGGATGGTTTTATACCATATTCCAAAAAGTTTTGTGGTTAGGTCTTTAGAGATCTTTTAATGGCGTCCCAAACGGATGTAAAATTGCGTTTACATCATACGAGCATGGCCACGTGTCTAGTGGGACCCGCAGCTTATGATTATAAGAGTCGGGGAAAAACATATATGGAATTGCAGTACATGTACTAACGGGTGCGATCATACCAGCACTAATGCACCGGATCCCATCAGAACTCCGCAGTTAAGCGTGCTTGGGCGAGAGTAGTACTAGGATGGGTGACCTCCCGGGAAGTCCTCGTGTTGCACCCCTTTTTGTTTTTTTTTGTTCAGTGGTTTACAAAAAACATCGTATCTTCGAAACGCCATAACTTTTGAACCGTGAGGAACTACGCTGCCGACAGCACCTTTTCGGAAAGCTCTAAATTCACTAATTGGAGTGCCTAAGGTCTTTAGACCGTAGGCGCGTCTTTTTCAGCCCCAAATTATGAAGTTTAGACCGTCTTTCGGATGGTTTTATACCATATTCCAAAAAGTTTTGTGGTTATGTCTTTAGAGATCTTTTAATGGCGTCCCAAACGGATGTAAAATTGCGTTTACATCATACGAGCATGGCCACGTGTCTAGTGGGACCCGCAGCTTATGATTATAAGAGTCGGGGAAAAACATATATGGAATTGCAGTACATGTACTAACGGGTGCGATCATACCAGCACTAATGCACCGGATCCCATCAGAACTCCGCAGTTAAGCGTGCTTGGGCGAGAGTAGTACTAGGATGGGTGACCTCCCGGGAAGTCCTCGTGTTGCACCCCTTTTTGTTTTTTTTTGTTCAGTGGTTTACAAAAAACATCGTATCTTCGAAACGCCATAACTTTTGAACCGTGAGGAACTACGCTGCCGACAGCACCTTTTCGGAAAGCTCTAAATTCACTAATTGGAGTGCCTAAGGTCTTTAGACCGTAGGCGCGTCTTTTTCAGCCCCAAATTATGAAGTTTAGACCGTCTTTCGGATGGTTTTATACCATATTCCAAAAAGTTTTGTGGTTAGGTCTTTAGAGATCTTTTAATGGCGTCCCAAACGGATGTAAAATTGCGTTTACATCATACGAGCATGGCCACGTGTCTAGTGGGACCCGCAGCTTATGATTATAAGAGTCCGGGAAAAACATATATGGAATTGCAGTACATGTACTAAGGGGTGCGATCATACCAGCACTAATGCACCGGATCCCATCAGAACTCCGCAGTTAAGCGTGCTTGGGCGAGAGTAGTACTAGGATGGGTGACCTCCCGGGAAGTCCTCGTGTTGCACCCCTTTTTGTTTTTTTTTGTTCAGTGGTTTACAAAAAACATCGTATCTTCGAAACGCCATAACTTTTGAACCGTGAGGAACTACGCTGCCGACATCACCTTTTCGGAAAGCTCTAAATTCACTAATTGGAGTGCCTAAGGTCTTTAGACCGTAGGCGCGTCTTTTTCAGCCCCAAATTATGAAGTTTAGACCGTCTTTCGGATGGTTTTATACCATATTCCAAAAAGTTTTGTGGTTAGGTCTTTAGAGATCTTTTAATGGCGTCCCAAACGGATGTAAAATTGCGTTTACATCATACGAGCATGGCCACGTGTCTAGTGGGACCCGCAGCTTATGATTATAAGAGTCGGGGAAAAACATATATGGAATTGCAGTACATGTACTAACGGGTGCGATCATACCAGCACTAATGCACCGGATCCCATCAGAACTCCGCAGTTAAGCGTGCTTGGGCGAGAGTAGTACTAGGATGGGTGACCTCCCGGGAAGTCCTCGTGTTGCACCCCTTTTTGTTTTTTTTTGTTCAGTGGTTTACAAAAAACATCGTATCTTCGAAACACCATAACTTTTGAACCGTGAGGAACTACGCTGCCGACAGCACCTTTTCGGAAAGCTATAAATTCACTAATTGGAGTGCCTAAGGTCTTTAGACCGTAGGCGCGTCTTTTTCAGCCCCAAATTATGAAGTTTAGACCGTCTTTCGGATGGTTTTATACCATATTCCAAAAAGTTTTGTGGTTATGTCTTTAGAGATCTTTTAATGGCGTCCCAAACGGATGTAAAATTGCGTTTACATCATACGAGCATGGCCACGTGTCTAGTGGAACCCGCAGCTTATGATTATAAGAGTCGGGGAAAACATATATGGAATTGCAGTACATGTACTAACGGGTGCGATCATACCAGCACTAATGCACCGGATCCCATCAGAACTCCGCAGCTAAGCGTGCTTGGGCGAGAGTAGTACTAGGATGGGTGACCTCCCGGGAAGTCCTCGTGTTGCACCCCTTTTTGTTTTTTTTTGTTCAGTGGTTTACAAAAAACATCGTATCTTCGAAACGCCATAACTTTTGAACCGTGAGGAACTACGCTGCCGACAGCACCTTTTCGGAAAGCTCTAAATTCACTAATTGGAGTGCCTAAGGTCTTTAGACCGTAGGCGCGTCTTTTTCAGCCCCAAATTATGAAGTTTAGACCGTCTTTCGGATGGTTTTATACCATATTCCAAAAAGTTTTGTGGTTAGGTCTTTAGAGATCTTTTAATGGCGTCCCAAACGGATGTAAAATTGCGTTTACATCATACGAGCATGGCCACGTGTCTAGTGGGACCCGCAGCTTATGATTATAAGAGTCGGGGAAAAACATATATGGAATTGCAGTACATGTACTAACGGGTGCGATCATACCAGCACTAATGCACCGGATCCCATCAGAACTCCGCAGTTAAGCGTGCTTGGGCGAGAGTAGTACTAGGATGGGTGACCTCCCGGGAAGTCCTCGTGTTGCACCCCTTTTTGTTTTTTTTTGTTCAGTGGTTTACAAAAAACATCGTATCTTCGAAACGCCATAACTTTTGAACCGTGAGGAACTACGCTGCCGACAGCACCTTTTCGGAAAGCTCTAAATTCACTAATTGGAGTGCCTAAGGTCTTTAGACCGTAGGCGCGTCTTTTTCAGCCCCAAATTATGAAGTTTAGACCGTCTTTCGGATGGTTTTATACCATATTCCAAAAAGTTTTGTGGTTATGTCTTTAGAGATCTTTTAATGGCGTCCCAAACGGATGTAAAATTGCGTTTACATCATACGAGCATGGCCACGTGTCTAGTGGGACCCGCAGCTTATGATTATAAGAGTCGGGGAAAAACATATATGGAATTGCAGTACATGTACTAACGGGTGCGATCATACCAGCACTAATGCACCGGATCCCATCAGAACTCCGCAGTTAAGCGTGCTTGGGCGAGAGTAGTACTAGGATGGGTGACCTCCCGGGAAGTCCTCGTGTTGCACCCCTTTTTGTTTTTTTTTGTTCAGTGGTTTACAAAAAACATCGTATCTTCGAAACGCCATAACTTTTGAACCGTGAGGAACTACGCTGCCGACAGCACCTTTTCGGAAAGCTCTAAATTCACTAATTGGAGTGCCTAAGGTCTTTAGACCGTAGGCGCGTCTTTTTCAGCCCCAAATTATGAAGTTTAGACCGTCTTTCGGATGGTTTTATACCATATTCCAAAAAGTTTTGTGGTTAGGTCTTTAGAGATCTTTTAATGGCGTCCCAAACGGATGTAAAATTGCGTTTACATCATACGAGCATGGCCACGTGTCTAGTGGGACCCGCAGCTTATGATTATAAGAGTCCGGGAAAAACATATATGGAATTGCAGTACATGTACTAAGGGGTGCGATCATACCAGCACTAATGCACCGGATCCCATCAGAACTCCGCAGTTAAGCGTGCTTGGGCGAGAGTAGTACTAGGATGGGTGACCTCCCGGGAAGTCCTCGTGTTGCACCCCTTTTTGTTTTTTTTTGTTCAGTGGTTTACAAAAAACATCGTATCTTCGAAACGCCATAACTTTTGAACCGTGAGGAACTACGCTGCCGACATCACCTTTTCGGAAAGCTCTAAATTCACTAATTGGAGTGCCTAAGGTCTTTAGACCGTAGGCGCGTCTTTTTCAGCCCCAAATTATGAAGTTTAGACCGTCTTTCGGATGGTTTTATACCATATTCCAAAAAGTTTTGTGGTTAGGTCTTTAGAGATCTTTTAATGGCGTCCCAAACGGATGTAAAATTGCGTTTACATCATACGAGCATGGCCACGTGTCTAGTGGGACCCGCAGCTTATGATTATAAGAGTCGGGGAAAAACATATATGGAATTGCAGTACATGTACTAACGGGTGCGATCATACCAGCACTAATGCACCGGATCCCATCAGAACTCCGCAGTTAAGCGTGCTTGGGCGAGAGTAGTACTAGGATGGGTGACCTCCCGGGAAGTCCTCGTGTTGCACCCCTTTTTGTTTTTTTTTGTTCAGTGGTTTACAAAAAACATCGTATCTTCGAAACACCATAACTTTTGAACCGTGAGGAACTACGCTGCCGACAGCACCTTTTCGGAAAGCTATAAATTCACTAATTGGAGTGCCTAAGGTCTTTAGACCGTAGGCGCGTCTTTTTCAGCCCCAAATTATGAAGTTTAGACCGTCTTTCGGATGGTTTTATACCATATTCCAAAAAGTTTTGTGGTTATGTCTTTAGAGATCTTTTAATGGCGTCCCAAACGGATGTAAAATTGCGTTTACATCATACGAGCATGGCCACGTGTCTAGTGGAACCCGCAGCTTATGATTATAAGAGTCGGGGAAAACATATATGGAATTGCAGTACATGTACTAACGGGTGCGATCATACCAGCACTAATGCACCGGATCCCATCAGAACTCCGCAGCTAAGCGTGCTTGGGCGAGAGTAGTACTAGGATGGGTGACCTCCCGGGAAGTCCTCGTGTTGCACCCCTTTTTGTTTTTTTTTGTTCAGTGGTTTACAAAAAACATCGTATCTTCGAAACGCCATAACTTTTGAACCGTGAGGAACTACGCTGCCGACAGCACCTTTTCGGAAAGCTCTAAATTCACTAATTGGAGTGCCTAAGGTCTTTAGACCGTAGGCGCGTCTTTTTCAGCCCCAAATTATGAAGTTTAGACCGTCTTTCGGATGGTTTTATACCATATTCCAAAAAGTTTTGTGGTTAGGTCTTTAGAGATCTTTTAATGGCGTCCCAAACGGATGTAAAATTGCGTTTACATCATACGAGCATGGCCACGTGTCTAGTGGGACCCGCAGCTTATGATTATAAGAGTCGGGGAAAAACATATATGGAATTGCAGTACATGTACTAACGGGTGCGATCATACCAGCACTAATGCACCGGATCCCATCAGAACTCCGCAGTTAAGCGTGCTTGGGCGAGAGTAGTACTAGGATGGGTGACCTCCCGGGAAGTCCTCGTGTTGCACCCCTTTTTGTTTTTTTTTGTTCAGTGGTTTACAAAAAACATCGTATCTTCGAAACGCCATAACTTTTGAACCGTGAGGAACTACGCTGCCGACAGCACCTTTTCGGAAAGCTCTAAATTCACTAATTGGAGTGCCTAAGGTCTTTAGACCGTAGGCGCGTCTTTTTCAGCCCCAAATTATGAAGTTTAGACCGTCTTTCGGATGGTTTTATACCATATTCCAAAAAGTTTTGTGGTTAGGTCTTTAGAGATCTTTTAATGGCGTCCCAAACGGATGTAAAATTGCGTTTACATCATACGAGCATGGCCACGTGTCTAGTGGGACCCGCAGCTTATGATTATAAGAGTCGGGGAAAAACATATATGGAATTGCAGTACATGTACTAACGGGTGCGATCATACCAGCACTAATGCACCGGATCCCATCAGAACTCCGCAGTTAAGCGTGCTTGGGCGAGAGTAGTACTAGGATGGGTGACCTCCCGGGAAGTCCTCGTGTTGCACCCCTTTTTGTTTTTTTTTGTTCAGTGGTTTACAAAAAACATCGTATCTTCGAAACGCCATAACTTTTGAACCGTGAGGAACTACGCTGCCGACAGCACCTTTTCGGAAAGCTCTAAATTCACTAATTGGAGTGCCTAAGGTCTTTAGACCGTAGGCGCGTCTTTTTCAGCCCCAAATTATGAAGTTTAGACCGTCTTTCGGATGGTTTTATACCATATTCCAAAAAGTTTTGTGGTTAGGTCTTTAGAGATCTTTTAATGGCGTCCCAAACGGATGTAAAATTGCGTTTACATCATACGAGCATGGCCACGTGTCTAGTGGGACCCGCAGCTTATGATTATAAGAGTCGGGGAAAAACATATATGGAATTGCAGTACATGTACTAACGGGTGCGATCATACCAGCACTAATGCACCGGATCCCATCAGAACTCCGCAGTTAAGCGTGCTTGGGCGAGAGTAGTACTAGGATGGGTGACCTCCCGGGAAGTCCTCGTGTTGCACCCCTTTTTGTTTTTTTTTGTTCAGTGGTTTACAAAAAACATCGTATCTTCGAAACGCCATAACTTTTGAACCGTGAGGAACTACGCTGCCGACAGCACCTTTTCGGAAAGCTCTAAATTCACTAATTGGAGTGCCTAAGGTCTTTAGACCGTAGGCGCGTCTTTTTCAGCCCCAAATTATGAAGTTTAGACCGTCTTTCGGATGGTTTTATACCATATTCCAAAAAGTTTTGTGGTTAGGTCTTTAGAGATCTTTTAATGGCGTCCCAAACGGATGTAAAATTGCGTTTACATCATACGAGCATGGCCACGTGTCTAGTGGGACCCGCAGCTTATGATTATAAGAGTCGGGGAAAAACATATATGGAATTGCAGTACATGTACTAACGGGTGCGATCATACCAGCACTAATGCACCGGATCCCATCAGAACTCCGCAGTTAAGCGTGCTTGGGCGAGAGTAGTACTAGGATGGGTGACCTCCCGGGAAGTCCTCGTGTTGCACCCCTTTTTGTTTTTTTTTGTTCAGTGGTTTACAAAAAACATCGTATCTTCGAAACGCCATAACTTTTGAACCGTGAGGAACTACGCTGCCGACAGCACCTTTTCGGAAAGCTCTAAATTCACTAATTGGAGTGCCTAAGGTCTTTAGACCGTAGGCGCGTCTTTTTCAGCCCCAAATTATGAAGTTTAGACCGTCTTTCGGATGGTTTTATACCATATTCCAAAAAGTTTTGTGGTTAGGTCTTTAGAGATCTTTTAATGGCGTCCCAAACGGATGTAAAATTGCGTTTACATCATACGAGCATGGCCACGTGTCTAGTGGGACCCGCAGCTTATGATTATAAGAGTCGGGGAAAAACATATATGGAATTGCAGTACATGTACTAACGGGTGCGATCATACCAGCACTAATGCACCGGATCCCATCAGAACTCCGCAGTTAAGCGTGCTTGGGCGAGAGTAGTACTAGGATGGGTGACCTCCCGGGAAGTCCTCGTGTTGCACCCCTTTTTGTTTTTTTTTGTTCAGTGGTTTACAAAAAACATCGTATCTTCGAAACGCCATAACTTTTGAACCGTGAGGAACTACGCTGCCGACATCACCTTTTCGGAAAGCTCTAAATTCACTAATTGGAGTGCCTAAGGTCTTTAGACCGTAGGCGCGTCTTTTTCAGCCCCAAATTATGAAGTTTAGACCGTCTTTCGGATGGTTTTATACCATATTCCAAAAAGTTTTGTGGTTAGGTCTTTAGAGATCTTTTAATGGCGTCCCAAACGGATGTAAAATTGCGTTTACATCATACGAGCATGGCCACGTGTCTAGTGGGACCCGCAGCTTATGATTATAAGAGTCCGGGAAAAACATATATGGAATTGCAGTACATGTACTAAGGGGTGCGATCATACCAGCACTAATGCACCGGATCCCATCAGAACTCCGCAGTTAAGCGTGCTTGGGCGAGAGTAGTACTAGGATGGGTGACCTCCCGGGAAGTCCTCGTGTTGCACCCCTTTTTGTTTTTTTTTGTTCAGTGGTTTACAAAAAACATCGTATCTTCGAAACGCCATAACTTTTGAACCGTGAGGAACTACGCTGCCGACATCACCTTTTCGGAAAGCTCTAAATTCACTAATTGGAGTGCCTAAGGTCTTTAGACCGTAGGCGCGTCTTTTTCAGCCCCAAATTATGAAGTTTAGACCGTCTTTCGGATGGTTTTATACCATATTCCAAAAAGTTTTGTGGTTAGGTCTTTAGAGATCTTTTAATGGCGTCCCAAACGGATGTAAAATTGCGTTTACATCATACGAGCATGGCCACGTGTCTAGTGGGACCCGCAGCTTATGATTATAAGAGTCGGGGAAAAACATATATGGAATTGCAGTACATGTACTAACGGGTGCGATCATACCAGCACTAATGCACCGGATCCCATCAGAACTCCGCAGTTAAGCGTGCTTGGGCGAGAGTAGTACTAGGATGGGTGACCTCCCGGGAAGTCCTCGTGTTGCACCCCTTTTTGTTTTTTTTTGTTCAGTGGTTTACAAAAAACATCGTATCTTCGAAACACCATAACTTTTGAACCGTGAGGAACTACGCTGCCGACAGCACCTTTTCGGAAAGCTATAAATTCACTAATTGGAGTGCCTAAGGTCTTTAGACCGTAGGCGCGTCTTTTTCAGCCCCAAATTATGAAGTTTAGACCGTCTTTCGGATGGTTTTATACCATATTCCAAAAAGTTTTGTGGTTATGTCTTTAGAGATCTTTTAATGGCGTCCCAAACGGATGTAAAATTGCGTTTACATCATACGAGCATGGCCACGTGTCTAGTGGAACCCGCAGCTTATGATTATAAGAGTCGGGGAAAACATATATGGAATTGCAGTACATGTACTAACGGGTGCGATCATACCAGCACTAATGCACCGGATCCCATCAGAACTCCGCAGCTAAGCGTGCTTGGGCGAGAGTAGTACTAGGATGGGTGACCTCCCGGGAAGTCCTCGTGTTGCACCCCTTTTTGTTTTTTTTTGTTCAGTGGTTTACAAAAAACATCGTATCTTCGAAACGCCATAACTTTTGAACCGTGAGGAACTACGCTGCCGACAGCACCTTTTCGGAAAGCTCTAAATTCACTAATTGGAGTGCCTAAGGTCTTTAGACCGTAGGCGCGTCTTTTTCAGCCCCAAATTATGAAGTTTAGACCGTCTTTCGGATGGTTTTATACCATATTCCAAAAAGTTTTGTGGTTAGGTCTTTAGAGATCTTTTAATGGCGTCCCAAACGGATGTAAAATTGCGTTTACATCATACGAGCATGGCCACGTGTCTAGTGGGACCCGCAGCTTATGATTATAAGAGTCGGGGAAAAACATATATGGAATTGCAGTACATGTACTAACGGGTGCGATCATACCAGCACTAATGCACCGGATCCCATCAGAACTCCGCAGTTAAGCGTGCTTGGGCGAGAGTAGTACTAGGATGGGTGACCTCCCGGGAAGTCCTCGTGTTGCACCCCTTTTTGTTTTTTTTTGTTCAGTGGTTTACAAAAAACATCGTATCTTCGAAACGCCATAACTTTTGAACCGTGAGGAACTACGCTGCCGACAGCACCTTTTCGGAAAGCTCTAAATTCACTAATTGGAGTGCCTAAGGTCTTTAGACCGTAGGCGCGTCTTTTTCAGCCCCAAATTATGAAGTTTAGACCGTCTTTCGGATGGTTTTATACCATATTCCAAAAAGTTTTGTGGTTATGTCTTTAGAGATCTTTTAATGGCGTCCCAAACGGATGTAAAATTGCGTTTACATCATACGAGCATGGCCACGTGTCTAGTGGGACCCGCAGCTTATGATTATAAGAGTCGGGGAAAAACATATATGGAATTGCAGTACATGTACTAACGGGTGCGATCATACCAGCACTAATGCACCGGATCCCATCAGAACTCCGCAGTTAAGCGTGCTTGGGCGAGAGTAGTACTAGGATGGGTGACCTCCCGGGAAGTCCTCGTGTTGCACCCCTTTTTGTTTTTTTTTGTTCAGTGGTTTACAAAAAACATCGTATCTTCGAAACGCCATAACTTTTGAACCGTGAGGAACTACGCTGCCGACAGCACCTTTTCGGAAAGCTCTAAATTCACTAATTGGAGTGCCTAAGGTCTTTAGACCGTAGGCGCGTCTTTTTCAGCCCCAAATTATGAAGTTTAGACCGTCTTTCGGATGGTTTTATACCATATTCCAAAAAGTTTTGTGGTTAGGTCTTTAGAGATCTTTTAATGGCGTCCCAAACGGATGTAAAATTGCGTTTACATCATACGAGCATGGCCACGTGTCTAGTGGGACCCGCAGCTTATGATTATAAGAGTCCGGGAAAAACATATATGGAATTGCAGTACATGTACTAAGGGGTGCGATCATACCAGCACTAATGCACCGGATCCCATCAGAACTCCGCAGTTAAGCGTGCTTGGGCGAGAGTAGTACTAGGATGGGTGACCTCCCGGGAAGTCCTCGTGTTGCACCCCTTTTTGTTTTTTTTTGTTCAGTGGTTTACAAAAAACATCGTATCTTCGAAACGCCATAACTTTTGAACCGTGAGGAACTACGCTGCCGACATCACCTTTTCGGAAAGCTCTAAATTCACTAATTGGAGTGCCTAAGGTCTTTAGACCGTAGGCGCGTCTTTTTCAGCCCCAAATTATGAAGTTTAGACCGTCTTTCGGATGGTTTTATACCATATTCCAAAAAGTTTTGTGGTTAGGTCTTTAGAGATCTTTTAATGGCGTCCCAAACGGATGTAAAATTGCGTTTACATCATACGAGCATGGCCACGTGTCTAGTGGGACCCGCAGCTTATGATTATAAGAGTCGGGGAAAAACATATATGGAATTGCAGTACATGTACTAACGGGTGCGATCATACCAGCACTAATGCACCGGATCCCATCAGAACTCCGCAGTTAAGCGTGCTTGGGCGAGAGTAGTACTAGGATGGGTGACCTCCCGGGAAGTCCTCGTGTTGCACCCCTTTTTGTTTTTTTTTGTTCAGTGGTTTACAAAAAACATCGTATCTTCGAAACGCCATAACTTTTGAACCGTGAGGAACTACGCTGCCGACATCACCTTTTCGGAAAGCTCTAAATTCACTAATTGGAGTGCCTAAGGTCTTTAGACCGTAGGCGCGTCTTTTTCAGCCCCAAATTATGAAGTTTAGACCGTCTTTCGGATGGTTTTATACCATATTCCAAAAAGTTTTGTGGTTAGGTCTTTAGAGATCTTTTAATGGCGTCCCAAACGGATGTAAAATTGCGTTTACATCATACGAGCATGGCCACGTGTCTAGTGGGACCCGCAGCTTATGATTATAAGAGTCGGGGAAAAACATATATGGAATTGCAGTACATGTACTAACGGGTGCGATCATACCAGCACTAATGCACCGGATCCCATCAGAACTCCGCAGTTAAGCGTGCTTGGGCGAGAGTAGTACTAGGATGGGTGACCTCCCGGGAAGTCCTCGTGTTGCACCCCTTTTTGTTTTTTTTTGTTCAGTGGTTTACAAAAAACATCGTATCTTCGAAACGCCATAACTTTTGAACCGTGAGGAACTACGCTGCCGACAGCACCTTTTCGGAAAGCTCTAAATTCACTAATTGGAGTGCCTAAGGTCTTTAGACCGTAGGCGCGTCTTTTTCAGCCCCAAATTATGAAGTTTAGACCGTCTTTCGGATGGTTTTATACCATATTCCAAAAAGTTTTGTGGTTAGGTCTTTAGAGATCTTTTAATGGCGTCCCAAACGGATGTAAAATTGCGTTTACATCATACGAGCATGGCCACGTGTCTAGTGGGACCCGCAGCTTATGATTATAAGAGTCGGGGAAAAACATATATGGAATTGCAGTACATGTACTAACGGGTGCGATCATACCAGCACTAATGCACCGGATCCCATCAGAACTCCGCAGTTAAGCGTGCTTGGGCGAGAGTAGTACTAGGATGGGTGACCTCCCGGGAAGTCCTCGTGTTGCACCCCTTTTTGTTTTTTTTTGTTCAGTGGTTTACAAAAAACATCGTATCTTCGAAACGCCATAACTTTTGAACCGTGAGGAACTACGCTGCCGACAGCACCTTTTCGGAAAGCTCTAAATTCACTAATTGGAGTGCCTAAGGTCTTTAGACCGTAGGCGCGTCTTTTTCAGCCCCAAATTATGAAGTTTAGACCGTCTTTCGGATGGTTTTATACCATATTCCAAAAAGTTTTGTGGTTATGTCTTTAGAGATCTTTTAATGGCGTCCCAAACGGATGTAAAATTGCGTTTACATCATACGAGCATGGCCACGTGTCTAGTGGGACCCGCAGCTTATGATTATAAGAGTCGGGGAAAAACATATATGGAATTGCAGTACATGTACTAACGGGTGCGATCATACCAGCACTAATGCACCGGATCCCATCAGAACTCCGCAGTTAAGCGTGCTTGGGCGAGAGTAGTACTAGGATGGGTGACCTCCCGGGAAGTCCTCGTGTTGCACCCCTTTTTGTTTTTTTTTGTTCAGTGGTTTACAAAAAACATCGTATCTTCGAAACGCCATAACTTTTGAACCGTGAGGAACTACGCTGCCGACAGCACCTTTTCGGAAAGCTCTAAATTCACTAATTGGAGTGCCTAAGGTCTTTAGACCGTAGGCGCGTCTTTTTCAGCCCCAAATTATGAAGTTTAGACCGTCTTTCGGATGGTTTTATACCATATTCCAAAAAGTTTTGTGGTTAGGTCTTTAGAGATCTTTTAATGGCGTCCCAAACGGATGTAAAATTGCGTTTACATCATACGAGCATGGCCACGTGTCTAGTGGGACCCGCAGCTTATGATTATAAGAGTCGGGGAAAAACATATATGGAATTGCAGTACATGTACTAACGGGTGCGATCATACCAGCACTAATGCACCGGATCCCATCAGAACTCCGCAGTTAAGCGTGCTTGGGCGAGAGTAGTACTAGGATGGGTGACCTCCCGGGAAGTCCTCGTGTTGCACCCCTTTTTGTTTTTTTTTGTTCAGTGGTTTACAAAAAACATCGTATCTTCGAAACGCCATAACTTTTGAACCGTGAGGAACTACGCTGCCGACATCACCTTTTCGGAAAGCTCTAAATTCACTAATTGGAGTGCCTAAGGTCTTTAGACCGTAGGCGCGTCTTTTTCAGCCCCAAATTATGAAGTTTAGACCGTCTTTCGGATGGTTTTATACCATATTCCAAAAAGTTTTGTGGTTAGGTCTTTAGAGATCTTTTAATGGCGTCCCAAACGGATGTAAAATTGCGTTTACATCATACGAGCATGGCCACGTGTCTAGTGGGACCCGCAGCTTATGATTATAAGAGTCGGGGAAAAACATATATGGAATTGCAGTACATGTACTAACGGGTGCGATCATACCAGCACTAATGCACCGGATCCCATCAGAACTCCGCAGTTAAGCGTGCTTGGGCGAGAGTAGTACTAGGATGGGTGACCTCCCGGGAAGTCCTCGTGTTGCACCCCTTTTTGTTTTTTTTTGTTCAGTGGTTTACAAAAAACATCGTATCTTCGAAACGCCATAACTTTTGAACCGTGAGGAACTACGCTGCCGACAGCACCTTTTCGGAAAGCTCTAAATTCACTAATTGGAGTGCCTAAGGTCTTTAGACCGTAGGCGCGTCTTTTTCAGCCCCAAATTATGAAGTTTAGACCGTCTTTCGGATGGTTTTATACCATATTCCAAAAAGTTTTGTGGTTATGTCTTTAGAGATCTTTTAATGGCGTCCCAAACGGATGTAAAATTGCGTTTACATCATACGAGCATGGCCACGTGTCTAGTGGGACCCGCAGCTTATGATTATAAGAGTCGGGGAAAAACATATATGGAATTGCAGTACATGTACTAACGGGTGCGATCATACCAGCACTAATGCACCGGATCCCATCAGAACTCCGCAGTTAAGCGTGCTTGGGCGAGAGTAGTACTAGGATGGGTGACCTCCCGGGAAGTCCTCGTGTTGCACCCCTTTTTGTTTTTTTTTGTTCAGTGGTTTACAAAAAACATCGTATCTTCGAAACGCCATAACTTTTGAACCGTGAGGAACTACGCTGCCGACAGCACCTTTTCGGAAAGCTCTAAATTCACTAATTGGAGTGCCTAAGGTCTTTAGACCGTAGGCGCGTCTTTTTCAGCCCCAAATTATGAAGTTTAGACCGTCTTTCGGATGGTTTTATACCATATTCCAAAAAGTTTTGTGGTTAGGTCTTTAGAGATCTTTTAATGGCGTCCCAAACGGATGTAAAATTGCGTTTACATCATACGAGCATGGCCACGTGTCTAGTGGGACCCGCAGCTTATGATTATAAGAGTCGGGGAAAAACATATATGGAATTGCAGTACATGTACTAACGGGTGCGATCATACCAGCACTAATGCACCGGATCCCATCAGAACTCCGCAGTTAAGCGTGCTTGGGCGAGAGTAGTACTAGGATGGGTGACCTCCCGGGAAGTCCTCGTGTTGCACCCCTTTTTGTTTTTTTTTGTTCAGTGGTTTACAAAAAACATCGTATCTTCGAAACGCCATAACTTTTGAACCGTGAGGAACTACGCTGCCGACATCACCTTTTCGGAAAGCTCTAAATTCACTAATTGGAGTGCCTAAGGTCTTTAGACCGTAGGCGCGTCTTTTTCAGCCCCAAATTATGAAGTTTAGACCGTCTTTCGGATGGTTTTATACCATATTCCAAAAAGTTTTGTGGTTAGGTCTTTAGAGATCTTTTAATGGCGTCCCAAACGGATGTAAAATTGCGTTTACATCATACGAGCATGGCCACGTGTCTAGTGGGACCCGCAGCTTATGATTATAAGAGTCCGGGAAAAACATATATGGAATTGCAGTACATGTACTAAGGGGTGCGATCATACCAGCACTAATGCACCGGATCCCATCAGAACTCCGCAGTTAAGCGTGCTTGGGCGAGAGTAGTACTAGGATGGGTGACCTCCCGGGAAGTCCTCGTGTTGCACCCCTTTTTGTTTTTTTTTGTTCAGTGGTTTACAAAAAACATCGTATCTTCGAAACGCCATAACTTTTGAACCGTGAGGAACTACGCTGCCGACATCACCTTTTCGGAAAGCTCTAAATTCACTAATTGGAGTGCCTAAGGTCTTTAGACCGTAGGCGCGTCTTTTTCAGCCCCAAATTATGAAGTTTAGACCGTCTTTCGGATGGTTTTATACCATATTCCAAAAAGTTTTGTGGTTAGGTCTTTAGAGATCTTTTAATGGCGTCCCAAACGGATGTAAAATTGCGTTTACATCATACGAGCATGGCCACGTGTCTAGTGGGACCCGCAGCTTATGATTATAAGAGTCGGGGAAAAACATATATGGAATTGCAGTACATGTACTAACGGGTGCGATCATACCAGCACTAATGCACCGGATCCCATCAGAACTCCGCAGTTAAGCGTGCTTGGGCGAGAGTAGTACTAGGATGGGTGACCTCCCGGGAAGTCCTCGTGTTGCACCCCTTTTTGTTTTTTTTTGTTCAGTGGTTTACAAAAAACATCGTATCTTCGAAACACCATAACTTTTGAACCGTGAGGAACTACGCTGCCGACAGCACCTTTTCGGAAAGCTATAAATTCACTAATTGGAGTGCCTAAGGTCTTTAGACCGTAGGCGCGTCTTTTTCAGCCCCAAATTATGAAGTTTAGACCGTCTTTCGGATGGTTTTATACCATATTCCAAAAAGTTTTGTGGTTATGTCTTTAGAGATCTTTTAATGGCGTCCCAAACGGATGTAAAATTGCGTTTACATCATACGAGCATGGCCACGTGTCTAGTGGAACCCGCAGCTTATGATTATAAGAGTCGGGGAAAACATATATGGAATTGCAGTACATGTACTAACGGGTGCGATCATACCAGCACTAATGCACCGGATCCCATCAGAACTCCGCAGCTAAGCGTGCTTGGGCGAGAGTAGTACTAGGATGGGTGACCTCCCGGGAAGTCCTCGTGTTGCACCCCTTTTTGTTTTTTTTTGTTCAGTGGTTTACAAAAAACATCGTATCTTCGAAACGCCATAACTTTTGAACCGTGAGGAACTACGCTGCCGACAGCACCTTTTCGGAAAGCTCTAAATTCACTAATTGGAGTGCCTAAGGTCTTTAGACCGTAGGCGCGTCTTTTTCAGCCCCAAATTATGAAGTTTAGACCGTCTTTCGGATGGTTTTATACCATATTCCAAAAAGTTTTGTGGTTAGGTCTTTAGAGATCTTTTAATGGCGTCCCAAACGGATGTAAAATTGCGTTTACATCATACGAGCATGGCCACGTGTCTAGTGGGACCCGCAGCTTATGATTATAAGAGTCGGGGAAAAACATATATGGAATTGCAGTACATGTACTAACGGGTGCGATCATACCAGCACTAATGCACCGGATCCCATCAGAACTCCGCAGTTAAGCGTGCTTGGGCGAGAGTAGTACTAGGATGGGTGACCTCCCGGGAAGTCCTCGTGTTGCACCCCTTTTTGTTTTTTTTTGTTCAGTGGTTTACAAAAAACATCGTATCTTCGAAACGCCATAACTTTTGAACCGTGAGGAACTACGCTGCCGACAGCACCTTTTCGGAAAGCTCTAAATTCACTAATTGGAGTGCCTAAGGTCTTTAGACCGTAGGCGCGTCTTTTTCAGCCCCAAATTATGAAGTTTAGACCGTCTTTCGGATGGTTTTATACCATATTCCAAAAAGTTTTGTGGTTAGGTCTTTAGAGATCTTTTAATGGCGTCCCAAACGGATGTAAAATTGCGTTTACATCATACGAGCATGGCCACGTGTCTAGTGGGACCCGCAGCTTATGATTATAAGAGTCGGGGAAAAACATATATGGAATTGCAGTACATGTACTAACGGGTGCGATCATACCAGCACTAATGCACCGGATCCCATCAGAACTCCGCAGTTAAGCGTGCTTGGGCGAGAGTAGTACTAGGATGGGTGACCTCCCGGGAAGTCCTCGTGTTGCACCCCTTTTTGTTTTTTTTTGTTCAGTGGTTTACAAAAAACATCGTATCTTCGAAACGCCATAACTTTTGAACCGTGAGGAACTACGCTGCCGACATCACCTTTTCGGAAAGCTCTAAATTCACTAATTGGAGTGCCTAAGGTCTTTAGACCGTAGGCGCGTCTTTTTCAGCCCCAAATTATGAAGTTTAGACCGTCTTTCGGATGGTTTTATACCATATTCCAAAAAGTTTTGTGGTTAGGTCTTTAGAGATCTTTTAATGGCGTCCCAAACGGATGTAAAATTGCGTTTACATCATACGAGCATGGCCACGTGTCTAGTGGGACCCGCAGCTTATGATTATAAGAGTCCGGGAAAAACATATATGGAATTGCAGTACATGTACTAAGGGGTGCGATCATACCAGCACTAATGCACCGGATCCCATCAGAACTCCGCAGTTAAGCGTGCTTGGGCGAGAGTAGTACTAGGATGGGTGACCTCCCGGGAAGTCCTCGTGTTGCACCCCTTTTTGTTTTTTTTTGTTCAGTGGTTTACAAAAAACATCGTATCTTCGAAACGCCATAACTTTTGAACCGTGAGGAACTACGCTGCCGACATCACCTTTTCGGAAAGCTCTAAATTCACTAATTGGAGTGCCTAAGGTCTTTAGACCGTAGGCGCGTCTTTTTCAGCCCCAAATTATGAAGTTTAGACCGTCTTTCGGATGGTTTTATACCATATTCCAAAAAGTTTTGTGGTTAGGTCTTTAGAGATCTTTTAATGGCGTCCCAAACGGATGTAAAATTGCGTTTACATCATACGAGCATGGCCACGTGTCTAGTGGGACCCGCAGCTTATGATTATAAGAGTCGGGGAAAAACATATATGGAATTGCAGTACATGTACTAACGGGTGCGATCATACCAGCACTAATGCACCGGATCCCATCAGAACTCCGCAGTTAAGCGTGCTTGGGCGAGAGTAGTACTAGGATGGGTGACCTCCCGGGAAGTCCTCGTGTTGCACCCCTTTTTGTTTTTTTTTGTTCAGTGGTTTACAAAAAACATCGTATCTTCGAAACGCCATAACTTTTGAACCGTG
Source organism: Orychophragmus violaceus (assembly GCA_030180135.1). Classification (NCBI taxonomy): domain Eukaryota; kingdom Viridiplantae; phylum Streptophyta; class Magnoliopsida; order Brassicales; family Brassicaceae; genus Orychophragmus; species Orychophragmus violaceus. Next base: position 83,700,953 of record CM058237.1, read on the forward strand.
AGGAACTACGCTGCCGACAGAACCTTTTCGGAAAGCTCTAAATTCACTAATTGGAGTGCCTAAGGTCTTTAGACCGTAGGCGCGTCTTTTTCAGCCCCAAATTATGAAGTTTAGACCGTCTTTCGGATGGTTTTATACCATATTCCAAAAAGTTTTGTGGTTAGGTCTTTAGAGATCTTTTAATGGCGTCCCAAACGGATGTAAAATTGCGTTTACATCATACGAGCATGGCCACGTGTCTAGTGGGACCCGCAGCTTATGATTATAAGAGTCCGGGAAAAACATATATGGAATTGCAGTACATGTACTAAGGGGTGCGATCATACCAGCACTAATGCACCGGATCCCATCAGAACTCCGCAGTTAAGCGTGCTTGGGCGAGAGTAGTACTAGGATGGGTGACCTCCCGGGAAGTCCTCGTGTTGCACCCCTTTTTGTTTTTTTTTGTTCAGTGGTTTACAAAAAACATCGTATCTTCGAAACGCCATAACTTTTGAACCGTGAGGAACTACGCTGCCGACATCACCTTTTCGGAAAGCTCTAAATTCACTAATTGGAGTGCCTAAGGTCTTTAGACCGTAGGCGCGTCTTTTTCAGCCCCAAATTATGAAGTTTAGACCGTCTTTCGGATGGTTTTATACCATATTCCAAAAAGTTTTGTGGTTAGGTCTTTAGAGATCTTTTAATGGCGTCCCAAACGGATGTAAAATTGCGTTTACATCATACGAGCATGGCCACGTGTCTAGTGGGACCCGCAGCTTATGATTATAAGAGTCGGGGAAAAACATATATGGAATTGCAGTACATGTACTAACGGGTGCGATCATACCAGCACTAATGCACCGGATCCCATCAGAACTCCGCAGTTAAGCGTGCTTGGGCGAGAGTAGTACTAGGATGGGTGACCTCCCGGGAAGTCCTCGTGTTGCACCCCTTTTTGTTTTTTTTTGTTCAGTGGTTTACAAAAAACATCGTATCTTCGAAACGCCATAACTTTTGAACCGTGAGGAACTACGCTGCCGACATCACCTTTTCGGAAAGCTCTAAATTCACTAATTGGAGTGCCTAAGGTCTTTAGACCGTAGGCGCGTCTTTTTCAGCCCCAAATTATGAAGTTTAGACCGTCTTTCGGATGGTTTTATACCATATTCCAAAAAGTTTTGTGGTTAGGTCTTTAGAGATCTTTTAATGGCGTCCCAAACGGATGTAAAATTGCGTTTACATCATACGAGCATGGCCACGTGTCTAGTGGGACCCGCAGCTTATGATTATAAGAGTCGGGGAAAAACATATATGGAATTGCAGTACATGTACTAACGGGTGCGATCATACCAGCACTAATGCACCGGATCCCATCAGAACTCCGCAGTTAAGCGTGCTTGGGCGAGAGTAGTACTAGGATGGGTGACCTCCCGGGAAGTCCTCGTGTTGCACCCCTTTTTGTTTTTTTTTGTTCAGTGGTTTACAAAAAACATCGTATCTTCGAAACGCCATAACTTTTGAACCGTGAGGAACTACGCTGCCGACATCACCTTTTCGGAAAGCTCTAAATTCACTAATTGGAGTGCCTAAGGTCTTTAGACCGTAGGCGCGTCTTTTTCAGCCCCAAATTATGAAGTTTAGACCGTCTTTCGGATGGTTTTATACCATATTCCAAAAAGTTTTGTGGTTAGGTCTTTAGAGATCTTTTAATGGCGTCCCAAACGGATGTAAAATTGCGTTTACATCATACGAGCATGGCCACGTGTCTAGTGGGACCCGCAGCTTATGATTATAAGAGTCCGGGAAAAACATATATGGAATTGCAGTACATGTACTAAGGGGTGCGATCATACCAGCACTAATGCACCGGATCCCATCAGAACTCCGCAGTTAAGCGTGCTTGGGCGAGAGTAGTACTAGGATGGGTGACCTCCCGGGAAGTCCTCGTGTTGCACCCCTTTTTGTTTTTTTTTGTTCAGTGGTTTACAAAAAACATCGTATCTTCGAAACGCCATAACTTTTGAACCGTGAGGAACTACGCTGCCGACATCACCTTTTCGGAAAGCTCTAAATTCACTAATTGGAGTGCCTAAGGTCTTTAGACCGTAGGCGCGTCTTTTTCAGCCCCAAATTATGAAGTTTAGACCGTCTTTCGGATGGTTTTATACCATATTCCAAAAAGTTTTGTGGTTAGGTCTTTAGAGATCTTTTAATGGCGTCCCAAACGGATGTAAAATTGCGTTTACATCATACGAGCATGGCCACGTGTCTAGTGGGACCCGCAGCTTATGATTATAAGAGTCGGGGAAAAACATATATGGAATTGCAGTACATGTACTAACGGGTGCGATCATACCAGCACTAATGCACCGGATCCCATCAGAACTCCGCAGTTAAGCGTGCTTGGGCGAGAGTAGTACTAGGATGGGTGACCTCCCGGGAAGTCCTCGTGTTGCACCCCTTTTTGTTTTTTTTTGTTCAGTGGTTTACAAAAAACATCGTATCTTCGAAACACCATAACTTTTGAACCGTGAGGAACTACGCTGCCGACAACACCTTTTCGGAAAGCTATAAATTCACTAATTGGAGTGCCTAAGGTCTTTAGACCGTAGGCGCATCTTTTTCAGCCCCAAATTATGAAGTTTAGACCGTCTTTCGGATGGTTTTATACCATATTCCAAAAAGTTTTGTGGTTATGTCTTTAGAGATCTTTTAATGGCGTCCCAAACGGATGTAAAATTGCGTTTACATCATACGAGCATGGCCACGTGTCTAGTGGAACCCGCAGCTTATGATTATAAGAGTCGGGGAAAACATATATGGAATTGCAGTACATGTACTAACGGGTGCGATCATACCAGCACTAATGCACCGGATCCCATCAGAACTCCGCAGCTAAGCGTGCTTGGGCGAGAGTAGTACTAGGATGGGTGACCTCCCGGGAAGTCCTCGTGTTGCACCCCTTTTTGTTTTTTTTTGTTCAGTGGTTTACAAAAAACATCGTATCTTCGAAACGCCATAACTTTTGAACCGTGAGGAACTACGCTGCCGACAGAACCTTTTCGGAAAGCTCTAAATTCACTAATTGGAGTGCCTAAGGTCTTTAGACCGTAGGCGCGTCTTTTTCAGCCCCAAATTATGAAGTTTAGACCGTCTTTCGGATGGTTTTATACCATATTCCAAAAAGTTTTGTGGTTAGGTCTTTAGAGATCTTTTAATGGCGTCCCAAACGGATGTAAAATTGCGTTTACATCATACGAGCATGGCCACGTGTCTAGTGGGACCCGCAGCTTATGATTATAAGAGTCGGGAAAAACATATATGGAATTGCAGTACATGTACTAACGGGTGCGATCATACCAGCATTGACCATGCCTGTTTGGCCAAGAGAGCATGGTTGCACGCCTCAAGGTTCCGAAAGTCCAACCCTCCTAGCTTATTCTTCAGGCAGAGTTTAGGCCAACTTTTCCAATGGATTTTCCTCTTTTCTTTATCACTTTCCCACCAATAGCTTCCCATAGTCGAATTAAGCTCCTTGATAGTTGATTTTGGAAATTTAAAGACAGATATTGGAAAGATTGGTAAGGAAAGGGCCACCGACTTAATCATCACTTCTTTTCCCCCAAAGAAAAGAGTTTTTGCAAACCAGCCACTGACTTTTGTTTTTAGGCTTTCTTTCACATACGCCAACAACTTCAACTTGGATCCACTAAACCACTCGGGTAAACCCATGTACGTGGATGCTCCACCTCTGTTGTAAATTTGAAGATCGTGTTGACCATGCCTGTTTGGCCAAGAGAGCATGGTTGCACGCCTCAAGGTTCCGAAAGTCCAACCCTCCTAGCTTATTCGTCAGGCAGAGTTTAGGCCAACTTTTCCAATGGATTTTCCTCTTTTCTTTATCACTTTCCCACCAATAGCTTCCCATAGTCGAATTAAGCTCCTTGATAGTTGATTTTGGAAATTTAAAGACAGATATGGAAAAGATTGGTAAGGAAAGGGCCACCGACTTAATCATCACTTCTTTTCCCCCAAAGAAAAGAGTTTTTGCAAACCAGCCACTGACTTTTGTTTTTAGGCTTTCTTTCACATACGCCAACAACTTCAACTTGGATCCACTAAACCACTCGGGTAAACCCATGTACGTGGATGCTCCACCTCTGTTGTAAATTTGAAGATCGTGTTGACAAGCTTCTTAAGATTCCTGAGAAATATTTGCACTAATGCACCGGATCCCATCAGAACTCCGCAGTTAAGCGTGCTTGGGCGAGAGTAGTACTAGGATGGGTGACCTCCCGGGAAGTCCTCGTGTTGCACCCCTTTTTGTTTTTTTTGTTCAGTGGTTTACAAAAAACATCGTATCTTCGAAACGCCATAACTTTTGAACCGTGAGGAACTACGCTGCCGACATCACCTTTTCGGAAAGCTCTAAATTCACTAATTGGAGTGCCTAAGGTCTTTAGACCGTAGGCGCGTCTTTTTCAGCCCCAAATTATGAAGTTTAGACCGTCTTTCGGATGGTTTTATACCATATTCCAAAAAGTTTTGTGGTTAGGTCTTTAGAGATCTTTTAATGGCGTCCCAAACGGATGTAAAATTGCGTTTACATCATACGAGCATGGCCACGTGTCTAGTGGGACCCGCAGCTTATGATTATAAGAGTCCGGGAAAAACATATATGGAATTTCAGTACATGTACTAAGGGGTGCGATCATACCAGCACTAATGCACCAGATCCCATCAGAACTCCGCAGTTAAGCGTGCTTGGGCGAGAGTAGTACTAGGATGGGTGACCTCCCGGGAAGTCCTCGTGTTGCACCCCTTTTTGTTTTTTTTTGTTCAGTGGTTTACAAAAAACATCGTATCTTCGAAACGCCATAACTTTTGAACCGTGAGGAACTACGCTGCCGACATCACCTTTTCGGAAAGCTCTAAATTCACTAATTGGAGTGCCTAAGGTCTTTAGACCGTAGGCGCGTCTTTTTCAGCCCCAAATTATGAAGTTTAGACCGTCTTTCGGATGGTTTTATACCATATTCCAAAAAGTTTTGTGGTTAGGTCTTTAGAGATCTTTTAATGGCGTCCCAAACGGATGTAAAATTGCGTTTACATCATACGAGCATGGCCACGTGTCTAGTGGGACCCGCAGCTTATGATTATAAGAGTCGGGAAAAACATATATGGAATTGCAGTACATGTACTAACGGGTGCGATCATACCAGCACTAATGCACCGGATCCCATCAGAACTCCGCAGTTAAGCGTGCTTGGGCGAGAGTAGTACTAGGATGGGTGACCTCCCGGGAAGTCCTCATGTTGCACCCCTTTTTGTTTTTTTTTGTTCAGTGGTTTACAAAAAACATCGTATCTTCGAAACGCCATAACTTTTGAACCGTGAGGAACTACGCTGCCGACAGAACCTTTTCGGAAAGCTCTAAATTCACTAATTGGAGTGCCTAAGGTCTTTAGACCGTAGGCGCGTCTTTTTCAGCCCCAAATTATGAAGTTTAGACCGTCTTTCGGATGGTTTTATACCATATTCCAAAAAGTTTTGTGGTTAGGTCTTTAGAGATCTTTTAATGGCGTCCCAAACGGATGTAAAATTGCGTTTACATCATACGAGCATGGCCACGTGTCTAGTGGGACCCGCAGCTTATGATTATAAGAGTCGGGGAAAAACATATATGGAATTGCAGTACATGTACTAACGGGTGCGATCATACCAGCACTAATGCACCGGATCCCATCAGAACTCCGCAGTTAAGCGTGCTTGGGCGAGAGTAGTACTAGGATGGGTGACCTCCCGGGAAGTCCTCGTGTTGCACCCCTTTTTGTTTTTTTTTGTTCAGTGGTTTACAAAAAACATCGTATCTTCGAAACGCCATAACTTTTGAACCGTGAGGAACTACGCTGCCGACAGCACCTTTTCGGAAAGCTCTAAATTCACTAATTGGAGTGCCTAAGGTCTTTAGACCGTAGGCGCGTCTTTTTCAGCCCCAAATTATGAAGTTTAGACCGTCTTTCGGATGGTTTTATACCATATTCCAAAAAGTTTTGTGGTTAGGTCTTTAGAGATCTTTTAATGGCGTCCCAAACGGATGTAAAATTGCGTTTACATCATACGAGCATGGCCACGTGTCTAGTGGGACCCGCAGCTTATGATTATAAGAGTCGGGGAAAAACATATATGGAATTGCAGTACATGTACTAACGGGTGCGATCATACCAGCACTAATGCACCGGATCCCATCAGAACTCCGCAGTTAAGCGTGCTTGGGCGAGAGTAGTACTAGGATGGGTGACCTCCCGGGAAGTCCTCGTGTTGCACCCCTTTTTGTTTTTTTTTGTTCAGTGGTTTACAAAAAACATCGTATCTTCGAAACGCCATAACTTTTGAACCGTGAGGAACTACGCTGCCGACAGACACCTTTTCGGAAAGCTCTAAATTCACTAATTGGAGTGCCTAAGGTCTTTAGACCGTAGGCGCGTCTTTTTCAGCCCCAAATTATGAAGTTTAGACCGTCTTTCGGATGGTTTTATACCATATTCCAAAAAGTTTTGTGGTTAGGTCTTTAGAGATCTTTTAATGGCGTCCCAAACGGATGTAAAATTGCGTTTACATCATACGAGCATGGCCACGTGTCTAGTGGGACCCGCAGCTTATGATTATAAGAGTCCGGGAAAAACATATATGGAATTGCAGTACATGTACTAAGGGGTGCGATCATACCAGCACTAATGCACCGGATCCCATCAGAACTCCGCAGTTAAGCGTGCTTGGGCGAGAGTAGTACTAGGATGGGTGACCTCCCGGGAAGTCCTCGTGTTGCACCCCTTTTTGTTTTTTTTTGTTCAGTGGTTTACAAAAAACATCGTATCTTCGAAACGCCATAACTTTTGAACCGTGAGGAACTACGCTGCCGACATCACCTTTTCGGAAAGCTCTAAATTCACTAATTGGAGTGCCTAAGGTCTTTAGACCGTAGGCGCGTCTTTTTCAGCCCCAAATTATGAAGTTTAGACCGTCTTTCGGATGGTTTTATACCATATTCCAAAAAGTTTTGTGGTTAGGTCTTTAGAGATCTTTTAATGGCGTCCCAAACGGATGTAAAATTGCGTTTACATCATACGAGCATGGCCACGTGTCTAGTGGGACCCGCAGCTTATGATTATAAGAGTCGGGAAAAACATATATGGAATTGCAGTACATGTACTAACGGGTGCGATCATACCAGCACTAATGCACCGGATCCCATCAGAACTCCGCAGTTAAGCGTGCTTGGGCGAGAGTAGTACTAGGATGGGTGACCTCCCGGGAAGTCCTCATGTTGCACCCCTTTTTGTTTTTTTTTGTTCAGTGGTTTACAAAAAACATCGTATCTTCGAAACGCCATAACTTTTGAACCGTGAGGAACTACGCTGCCGACAGCACCTTTTCGGAAAGCTCTAAATTCACTAATTGGAGTGCCTAAGGTCTTTAGACCGTAGGCGCGTCTTTTTCAGCCCCAAATTATGAAGTTTAGACCGTCTTTCGGATGGTTTTATACCATATTCCAAAAAGTTTTGTGGTTAGGTCTTTAGAGATCTTTTAATGGCGTCCCAAACGGATGTAAAATTGCGTTTACATCATACGAGCATGGCCACGTGTCTAGTGGGACCCGCAGCTTATGATTATAAGAGTCGGGGAAAAACATATATGGAATTGCAGTACATGTACTAACGGGTGCGATCATACCAGCACTAATGCACCGGATCCCATCAGAACTCCGCAGTTAAGCGTGCTTGGGCGAGAGTAGTACTAGGATGGGTGACCTCCCGGGAAGTCCTCGTGTTGCACCCCTTTTTGTTTTTTTTTTGTTCAGTGGTTTACAAAAAACATCGTATCTTCGAAACGCCATAACTTTTGAACCGTGAGGAACTACGCTGCCGACAGAACCTTTTCGGAAAGCTCTAAATTCACTAATTGGAGTGCCTAAGGTCTTTAGACCGTAGGCGCGTCTTTTTCAGCCCCAAATTATGAAGTTTAGACCGTCTTTCGGATGGTTTTATACCATATTCCAAAAAGTTTTGTGGTTAGGTCTTTAGAGATCTTTTAATGGCGTCCCAAACGGATGTAAAATTGCGTTTACATCATACGAGCATGGCCACGTGTCTAGTGGGACCCGCAGCTTATGATTATAAGAGTCGGGGAAAAACATATATGGAATTGCAGTACATGTACTAACGGGTGCGATCATACCAGCACTAATGCACCGGATCCCATCAGAACTCCGCAGTTAAGCGTGCTTGGGCGAGAGTAGTACTAGGATGGGTGACCTCCCGGGAAGTCCTCGTGTTGCACCCCTTTTTGTTTTTTTTGTTCAGTGGTTTACAAAAAACATCGTATCTTCGAAACGCCATAACTTTTGAACCGTGAGGAACTACGCTGCCGACAGCACCTTTTCGGAAAGCTCTAAATTCACTAATTGGAGTGCCTAAGGTCTTTAGACCGTAGGCGCGTCTTTTTCAGCCCCAAATTATGAAGTTTAGACCGTCTTTCGGATGGTTTTATACCATATTCCAAAAAGTTTTGTGGTTAGGTCTTTAGAGATCTTTTAATGGCGTCCCAAACGGATGTAAAATTGCGTTTACATCATACGAGCATGGCCACGTGTCTAGTGGGACCCGCAGCTTATGATTATAAGAGTCGGGGAAAAACATATATGGAATTGCAGTACATGTACTAACGGGTGCGATCATACCAGCACTAATGCACCGGATCCCATCAGAACTCCGCAGTTAAGCGTGCTTGGGCGAGAGTAGTACTAGGATGGGTGACCTCCCGGGAAGTCCTCGTGTTGCACCCCTTTTTGTTTTTTTTTTGTTCAGTGGTTTACAAAAAACATCGTATCTTCGAAACGCCATAACTTTTGAACCGTGAGGAACTACGCTGCCGACAGCACCTTTTCGGAAAGCTCTAAATTCACTAATTGGAGTGCCTAAGGTCTTTAGACCGTAGGCGCGTCTTTTTCAGCCCCAAATTATGAAGTTTAGACCGTCTTTCGGATGGTTTTATACCATATTCCAAAAAGTTTTGTGGTTAGGTCTTTAGAGATCTTTTAATGGCGTCCCAAACGGATGTAAAATTGCGTTTACATCATACGAGCATGGCCACGTGTCTAGTGGGACCCGCAGCTTATGATTATAAGAGTCGGGGAAAAACATATATGGAATTGCAGTACATGTACTAACTGGTGCGATCATACCAGCACTAATGCACCGGATCCCATCAGAACTCCGCAGTTAAGCGTGCTTGGGCGAGAGTAGTACTAGGATGGGTGACCTCCCGGGAAGTCCTCGTGTTGCACCCCTTTTTGTTTTTTTTTGTTCAGTGGTTTACAAAAAACATCGTATCTTCGAAACGCCATAACTTTTGAACCGTGAGGAACTACGCTGCCGACAGCACCTTTTCGGAAAGCTCTAAATTCACTAATTGGAGTGCCTAAGGTCTTTAGACCGTAGGCGCGTCTTTTTCAGCCCCAAATTATGAAGTTTAGACCGTCTTTCGGATGGTTTTATACCATATTCCAAAAAGTTTTGTGGTTAGGTCTTTAGAGATCTTTTAATGGCGTCCCAAACGGATGTAAAATTGCGTTTACATCATACGAGCATGGCCACGTGTCTAGTGGGACCCGCAGCTTATGATTATAAGAGTCCGGGAAAAACATATATGGAATTGCAGTACATGTACTAAGGGGTGCGATCATACCAGCACTAATGCACCGGATCCCATCAGAACTCCGCAGTTAAGCGTGCTTGGGCGAGAGTAGTACTAGGATGGGTGACCTCCCGGGAAGTCCTCGTGTTGCACCCCTTTTTGTTTTTTTTTTGTTCAGTGGTTTACAAAAAACATCGTATCTTCGAAACGCCATAACTTTTGAACCGTGAGGAACTACGCTGCCGACATCACCTTTTCGGAAAGCTCTAAATTCACTAATTGGAGTGCCTAAGGTCTTTAGACCGTAGGCGCGTCTTTTTCAGCCCCAAATTATGAAGTTTAGACCGTCTTTCGGATGGTTTTATACCATATTCCAAAAAGTTTTGTGGTTAGGTCTTTAGAGATCTTTTAATGGCGTCCCAAACGGATGTAAAATTGCGTTTACATCATACGAGCATGGCCACGTGTCTAGTGGGACCCGCAGCTTATGATTATAAGAGTCGGGGAAAAACATATATGGAATTGCAGTACATGTACTAACGGGTGCGATCATACCAGCACTAATGCACCGGATCCCATCAGAACTCCGCAGTTAAGCGTGCTTGGGCGAGAGTAGTACTAGGATGGGTGACCTCCCGGGAAGTCCTCGTGTTGCACCCCTTTTTGTTTTTTTTTGTTCAGTGGTTTACAAAAAACATCGTATCTTCGAAACGCCATAACTTTTGAACCGTGAGGAACTACGCTGCCGACAGCACCTTTTCGGAAAGCTCTAAATTCACTAATTGGAGTGCCTAAGGTCTTTAGACCGTAGGCGCGTCTTTTTCAGCCCCAAATTATGAAGTTTAGACCGTCTTTCGGATGGTTTTATACCATATTCCAAAAAGTTTTGTGGTTAGGTCTTTAGAGATCTTTTAATGGCGTCCCAAACGGATGTAAAATTGCGTTTACATCATACGAGCATGGCCACGTGTCTAGTGGGACCCGCAGCTTATGATTATAAGAGTCCGGGAAAAACATATATGGAATTGCAGTACATGTACTAAGGGGTGCGATCATACCAGCACTAATGCACCGGATCCCATCAGAACTCCGCAGTTAAGCGTGCTTGGGCGAGAGTAGTACTAGGATGGGTGACCTCCCGGGAAGTCCTCGTGTTGCACCCCTTTTTGTTTTTTTTTGTTCAGTGGTTTACAAAAAACATCGTATCTTCGAAACGCCATAACTTTTGAACCGTGAGGAACTACGCTGCCGACATCACCTTTTCGGAAAGCTCTAAATTCACTAATTGGAGTGCCTAAGGTCTTTAGACCGTAGGCGCGTCTTTTTCAGCCCCAAATTATGAAGTTTAGACCGTCTTTCGGATGGTTTTATACCATATTCCAAAAAGTTTTGTGGTTAGGTCTTTAGAGATCTTTTAATGGCGTCCCAAACGGATGTAAAATTGCGTTTACATCATACGAGCATGGCCACGTGTCTAGTGGGACCCGCAGCTTATGATTATAAGAGTCGGGGAAAAACATATATGGAATTGCAGTACATGTACTAACGGGTGCGATCATACCAGCACTAATGCACCGGATCCCATCAGAACTCCGCAGTTAAGCGTGCTTGGGCGAGAGTAGTACTAGGATGGGTGACCTCCCGGGAAGTCCTCGTGTTGCACCCCTTTTTGTTTTTTTTTGTTCAGTGGTTTACAAAAAACATCGTATCTTCGAAACGCCATAACTTTTGAACCGTGAGGAACTACGCTGCCGACAGCACCTTTTCGGAAAGCTCTAAATTCACTAATTGGAGTGCCTAAGGTCTTTAGACCGTAGGCGCGTCTTTTTCAGCCCCAAATTATGAAGTTTAGACCGTCTTTCGGATGGTTTTATACCATATTCCAAAAAGTTTTGTGGTTAGGTCTTTAGAGATCTTTTAATGGCGTCCCAAACGGATGTAAAATTGCGTTTACATCATACGAGCATGGCCACGTGTCTAGTGGGACCCGCAGCTTATGATTATAAGAGTCGGGGAAAAACATATATGGAATTGCAGTACATGTACTAACGGGTGCGATCATACCAGCACTAATGCACCGGATCCCATCAGAACTCCGCAGTTAAGCGTGCTTGGGCGAGAGTAGTACTAGGATGGGTGACCTCCCGGGAAGTCCTCGTGTTGCACCCCTTTTTGTTTTTTTTTGTTCAGTGGTTTACAAAAAACATCGTATCTTCGAAACGCCATAACTTTTGAACCGTGAGGAACTACGCTGCCGACAGCACCTTTTCGGAAAGCTCTAAATTCACTAATTGGAGTGCCTAAGGTCTTTAGACCGTAGGCGCGTCTTTTTCAGCCCCAAATTATGAAGTTTAGACCGTCTTTCGGATGGTTTTATACCATATTCCAAAAAGTTTTGTGGTTAGGTCTTTAGAGATCTTTTAATGGCGTCCCAAACGGATGTAAAATTGCGTTTACATCATACGAGCATGGCCACGTGTCTAGTGGGACCCGCAGCTTATGATTATAAGAGTCGGGGAAAAACATATATGGAATTGCAGTACATGTACTAACGGGTGCGATCATACCAGCACTAATGCACCGGATCCCATCAGAACTCCGCAGTTAAGCGTGCTTGGGCGAGAGTAGTACTAGGATGGGTGACCTCCCGGGAAGTCCTCGTGTTGCACCCCTTTTTGTTTTTTTTTGTTCAGTGGTTTACAAAAAACATCGTATCTTCGAAACGCCATAACTTTTGAACCGTGAGGAACTACGCTGCCGACAGCACCTTTTCGGAAAGCTCTAAATTCACTAATTGGAGTGCCTAAGGTCTTTAGACCGTAGGCGCGTCTTTTTCAGCCCCAAATTATGAAGTTTAGACCGTCTTTCGGATGGTTTTATACCATATTCCAAAAAGTTTTGTGGTTAGGTCTTTAGAGATCTTTTAATGGCGTCCCAAACGGATGTAAAATTGCGTTTACATCATACGAGCATGGCCACGTGTCTAGTGGGACCCGCAGCTTATGATTATAAGAGTCGGGGAAAAACATATATGGAATTGCAGTACATGTACTAACGGGTGCGATCATACCAGCACTAATGCACCGGATCCCATCAGAACTCCGCAGTTAAGCGTGCTTGGGCGAGAGTAGTACTAGGATGGGTGACCTCCCGGGAAGTCCTCGTGTTGCACCCCTTTTTGTTTTTTTTTGTTCAGTGGTTTACAAAAAACATCGTATCTTCGAAACGCCATAACTTTTGAACCGTGAGGAACTACGCTGCCGACATCACCTTTTCGGAAAGCTCTAAATTCACTAATTGGAGTGCCTAAGGTCTTTAGACCGTAGGCGCGTCTTTTTCAGCCCCAAATTATGAAGTTTAGACCGTCTTTCGGATGGTTTTATACCATATTCCAAAAAGTTTTGTGGTTAGGTCTTTAGAGATCTTTTAATGGCGTCCCAAACGGATGTAAAATTGCGTTTACATCATACGAGCATGGCCACGTGTCTAGTGGGACCCGCAGCTTATGATTATAAGAGTCGGGGAAAAACATATATGGAATTGCAGTACATGTACTAACGGGTGCGATCATACCAGCACTAATGCACCGGATCCCATCAGAACTCCGCAGTTAAGCGTGCTTGGGCGAGAGTAGTACTAGGATGGGTGACCTCCCGGGAAGTCCTCGTGTTGCACCCCTTTTTGTTTTTTTTTGTTCAGTGGTTTACAAAAAACATCGTATCTTCGAAACGCCATAACTTTTGAACCGTGAGGAACTACGCTGCCGACAGCACCTTTTCGGAAAGCTCTAAATTCACTAATTGGAGTGCCTAAGGTCTTTAGACCGTAGGCGCGTCTTTTTCAGCCCCAAATTATGAAGTTTAGACCGTCTTTCGGATGGTTTTATACCATATTCCAAAAAGTTTTGTGGTTAGGTCTTTAGAGATCTTTTAATGGCGTCCCAAACGGATGTAAAATTGCGTTTACATCATACGAGCATGGCCACGTGTCTAGTGGGACCCGCAGCTTATGATTATAAGAGTCCGGGAAAAACATATATGGAATTGCAGTACATGTACTAAGGGGTGCGATCATACCAGCACTAATGCACCGGATCCCATCAGAACTCCGCAGTTAAGCGTGCTTGGGCGAGAGTAGTACTAGGATGGGTGACCTCCCGGGAAGTCCTCGTGTTGCACCCCTTTTTGTTTTTTTTTGTTCAGTGGTTTACAAAAAACATCGTATCTTCGAAACGCCATAACTTTTGAACCGTGAGGAACTACGCTGCCGACATCACCTTTTCGGAAAGCTCTAAATTCACTAATTGGAGTGCCTAAGGTCTTTAGACCGTAGGCGCGTCTTTTTCAGCCCCAAATTATGAAGTTTAGACCGTCTTTCGGATGGTTTTATACCATATTCCAAAAAGTTTTGTGGTTAGGTCTTTAGAGATCTTTTAATGGCGTCCCAAACGGATGTAAAATTGCGTTTACATCATACGAGCATGGCCACGTGTCTAGTGGGACCCGCAGCTTATGATTATAAGAGTCGGGGAAAAACATATATGGAATTGCAGTACATGTACTAACGGGTGCGATCATACCAGCACTAATGCACCGGATCCCATCAGAACTCCGCAGTTAAGCGTGCTTGGGCGAGAGTAGTACTAGGATGGGTGACCTCCCGGGAAGTCCTCGTGTTGCACCCCTTTTTGTTTTTTTTTGTTCAGTGGTTTACAAAAAACATCGTATCTTCGAAACGCCATAACTTTTGAACCGTGAGGAACTACGCTGCCGACAGCACCTTTTCGGAAAGCTCTAAATTCACTAATTGGAGTGCCTAAGGTCTTTAGACCGTAGGCGCGTCTTTTTCAGCCCCAAATTATGAAGTTTAGACCGTCTTTCGGATGGTTTTATACCATATTCCAAAAAGTTTTGTGGTTAGGTCTTTAGAGATCTTTTAATGGCGTCCCAAACGGATGTAAAATTGCGTTTACATCATACGAGCATGGCCACGTGTCTAGTGGGACCCGCAGCTTATGATTATAAGAGTCGGGGAAAAACATATATGGAATTGCAGTACATGTACTAACGGGTGCGATCATACCAGCACTAATGCACCGGATCCCATCAGAACTCCGCAGTTAAGCGTGCTTGGGCGAGAGTAGTACTAGGATGGGTGACCTCCCGGGAAGTCCTCGTGTTGCACCCCTTTTTGTTTTTTTTTGTTCAGTGGTTTACAAAAAACATCGTATCTTCGAAACGCCATAACTTTTGAACCGTGAGGAACTACGCTGCCGACAGCACCTTTTCGGAAAGCTCTAAATTCACTAATTGGAGTGCCTAAGGTCTTTAGACCGTAGGCGCGTCTTTTTCAGCCCCAAATTATGAAGTTTAGACCGTCTTTCGGATGGTTTTATACCATATTCCAAAAAGTTTTGTGGTTAGGTCTTTAGAGATCTTTTAATGGCGTCCCAAACGGATGTAAAATTGCGTTTACATCATACGAGCATGGCCACGTGTCTAGTGGGACCCGCAGCTTATGATTATAAGAGTCGGGGAAAAACATATATGGAATTGCAGTACATGTACTAACGGGTGCGATCATACCAGCACTAATGCACCGGATCCCATCAGAACTCCGCAGTTAAGCGTGCTTGGGCGAGAGTAGTACTAGGATGGGTGACCTCCCGGGAAGTCCTCGTGTTGCACCCCTTTTTGTTTTTTTTTGTTCAGTGGTTTACAAAAAACATCGTATCTTCGAAACGCCATAACTTTTGAACCGTGAGGAACTACGCTGCCGACAGCACCTTTTCGGAAAGCTCTAAATTCACTAATTGGAGTGCCTAAGGTCTTTAGACCGTAGGCGCGTCTTTTTCAGCCCCAAATTATGAAGTTTAGACCGTCTTTCGGATGGTTTTATACCATATTCCAAAAAGTTTTGTGGTTAGGTCTTTAGAGATCTTTTAATGGCGTCCCAAACGGATGTAAAATTGCGTTTACATCATACGAGCATGGCCACGTGTCTAGTGGGACCCGCAGCTTATGATTATAAGAGTCCGGGAAAAACATATATGGAATTGCAGTACATGTACTAAGGGGTGCGATCATACCAGCACTAATGCACCGGATCCCATCAGAACTCCGCAGTTAAGCGTGCTTGGGCGAGAGTAGTACTAGGATGGGTGACCTCCCGGGAAGTCCTCGTGTTGCACCCCTTTTTGTTTTTTTTTGTTCAGTGGTTTACAAAAAACATCGTATCTTCGAAACGCCATAACTTTTGAACCGTGAGGAACTACGCTGCCGACATCACCTTTTCGGAAAGCTCTAAATTCACTAATTGGAGTGCCTAAGGTCTTTAGACCGTAGGCGCGTCTTTTTCAGCCCCAAATTATGAAGTTTAGACCGTCTTTCGGATGGTTTTATACCATATTCCAAAAAGTTTTGTGGTTAGGTCTTTAGAGATCTTTTAATGGCGTCCCAAACGGATGTAAAATTGCGTTTACATCATACGAGCATGGCCACGTGTCTAGTGGGACCCGCAGCTTATGATTATAAGAGTCGGGGAAAAACATATATGGAATTGCAGTACATGTACTAACGGGTGCGATCATACCAGCACTAATGCACCGGATCCCATCAGAACTCCGCAGTTAAGCGTGCTTGGGCGAGAGTAGTACTAGGATGGGTGACCTCCCGGGAAGTCCTCGTGTTGCACCCCTTTTTGTTTTTTTTTGTTCAGTGGTTTACAAAAAACATCGTATCTTCGAAACACCATAACTTTTGAACCGTGAGGAACTACGCTGCCGACAGCACCTTTTCGGAAAGCTCTAAATTCACTAATTGGAGTGCCTAAGGTCTTTAGACCGTAGGCGCGTCTTTTTCAGCCCCAAATTATGAAGTTTAGACCGTCTTTCGGATGGTTTTATACCATATTCCAAAAAGTTTTGTGGTTAGGTCTTTAGAGATCTTTTAATGGCGTCCCAAACGGATGTAAAATTGCGTTTACATCATACGAGCATGGCCACGTGTCTAGTGGGACCCGCAGCTTATGATTATAAGAGTCGGGGAAAAACATATATGGAATTGCAGTACATGTACTAACGGGTGCGATCATACCAGCACTAATGCACCGGATCCCATCAGAACTCCGCAGTTAAGCGTGCTTGGGCGAGAGTAGTACTAGGATGGGTGACCTCCCGGGAAGTCCTCGTGTTGCACCCCTTTTTGTTTTTTTTTGTTCAGTGGTTTACAAAAAACATCGTATCTTCGAAACGCCATAACTTTTGAACCGTGAGGAACTACGCTGCCGACAGCACCTTTTCGGAAAGCTCTAAATTCACTAATTGGAGTGCCTAAGGTCTTTAGACCGTAGGCGCGTCTTTTTCAGCCCCAAATTATGAAGTTTAGACCGTCTTTCGGATGGTTTTATACCATATTCCAAAAAGTTTTGTGGTTAGGTCTTTAGAGATCTTTTAATGGCGTCCCAAACGGATGTAAAATTGCGTTTACATCATACGAGCATGGCCACGTGTCTAGTGGGACCCGCAGCTTATGATTATAAGAGTCGGGGAAAAACATATATGGAATTGCAGTACATGTACTAACGGGTGCGATCATACCAGCACTAATGCACCGGATCCCATCAGAACTCCGCAGTTAAGCGTGCTTGGGCGAGAGTAGTACTAGGATGGGTGACCTCCCGGGAAGTCCTCGTGTTGCACCCCTTTTTGTTTTTTTTTGTTCAGTGGTTTACAAAAAAACATCGTATCTTCGAAACGCCATAACTTTTGAACCGTGAGGAACTACGCTGCCGACATCACCTTTTCGGAAAGCTCTAAATTCACTAATTGGAGTGCCTAAGGTCTTTAGACCGTAGGCGCGTCTTTTTCAGCCCCAAATTATGAAGTTTAGACCGTCTTTCGGATGGTTTTATACCATATTCCAAAAAGTTTTGTGGTTAGGTCTTTAGAGATCTTTTAATGGCGTCCCAAACGGATGTAAAATTGCGTTTACATCATACGAGCATGGCCACGTGGCTAGTGGGACCCGCAGCTTATGATTATAAGAGTCCGGGAAAAACATATATGGAATTGCAGTACATGTACTAAGGGGTGCGATCATACCAGCACTAATGCACCGGATCCCATCAGAACTCCGCAGTTAAGCGTGCTTGGGCGAGAGTAGTACTAGGATGGGTGACCTCCCGGGAAGTCCTCGTGTTGCACCCCTTTTTGTTTTTTTTTGTTCAGTGGTTTACAAAAAACATCGTATCTTCGAAACGCCATAACTTTTGAACCGTGAGGAACTACGCTGCCGACATCACCTTTTCGGAAAGCTCTAAATTCACTAATTGGAGTGCCTAAGGTCTTTAGACCGTAGGCGCGTCTTTTTCAGCCCCAAATTATGAAGTTTAGACCGTCTTTCGGATGGTTTTATACCATATTCCAAAAAGTTTTGTGGTTAGGTCTTTAGAGATCTTTTAATGGCGTCCCAAACGGATGTAAAATTGCGTTTACATCATACGAGCATGGCCACGTGTCTAGTGGGACCCGCAGCTTATGATTATAAGAGTCGGGGAAAAACATATATGGAATTGCAGTACATGTACTAACGGGTGCGATCATACCAGCACTAATGCACCGGATCCCATCAGAACTCCGCAGTTAAGCGTGCTTGGGCGAGAGTAGTACTAGGATGGGTGACCTCCCGGGAAGTCCTCGTGTTGCACCCCTTTTTGTTTTTTTTTGTTCAGTGGTTTACAAAAAACATCGTATCTTCGAAACACCATAACTTTTGAACCGTGAGGAACTACGCTGCCGACAGCACCTTTTCGGAAAGCTATAAATTCACTAATTGGAGTGCCTAAGGTCTTTAGACCGTAGGCGCGTCTTTTTCAGCCCCAAATTATGAAGTTTAGACCGTCTTTCGGATGGTTTTATACCATATTCCAAAAAGTTTTGTGGTTATGTCTTTAGAGATCTTTTAATGGCGTCCCAAACGGATGTAAAATTGCGTTTACATCATACGAGCATGGCCACGTGTCTAGTGGAACCCGCAGCTTATGATTATAAGAGTCGGGGAAAACATATATGGAATTGCAGTACATGTACTAACGGGTGCGATCATACCAGCACTAATGCACCGGATCCCATCAGAACTCCGCAGCTAAGCGTGCTTGGGCGAGAGTAGTACTAGGATGGGTGACCTCCCGGGAAGTCCTCGTGTTGCACCCCTTTTTGTTTTTTTTTGTTCAGTGGTTTACAAAAAACATCGTATCTTCGAAACGCCATAACTTTTGAACCGTGAGGAACTACGCTGCCGACAGCACCTTTTCGGAAAGCTCTAAATTCACTAATTGGAGTGCCTAAGGTCTTTAGACCGTAGGCGCGTCTTTTTCAGCCCCAAATTATGAAGTTTAGACCGTCTTTCGGATGGTTTTATACCATATTCCAAAAAGTTTTGTGGTTAGGTCTTTAAAGATCTTTTAATGGCGTCCCAAACGGATGTAAAATTGCGTTTACATCATACGAGCATGGCCACGTGTCTAGTGGGACCCGCAGCTTATGATTATAAGAGTCGGGGAAAAACATATATGGAATTGCAGTACATGTACTAACGGGTGCGATCATACCAGCACTAATGCACCGGATCCCATCAGAACTCCGCAGTTAAGCGTGCTTGGGCGAGAGTAGTACTAGGATGGGTGACCTCCCGGGAAGTCCTCGTGTTGCACCCCTTTTTGTTTTTTTTTGTTCAGTGGTTTACAAAAAAACATCGTATCTTCGAAACGCCATAACTTTTGAACCGTGAGGAACTACGCTGCCGACATCACCTTTTCGGAAAGCTCTAAATTCACTAATTGGAGTGCCTAAGGTCTTTAGACCGTAGGCGCGTCTTTTTCAGCCCCAAATTATGAAGTTTAGACCGTCTTTCGGATGGTTTTATACCATATTCCAAAAAGTTTTGTGGTTAGGTCTTTAGAGATCTTTTAATGGCGTCCCAAACGGATGTAAAATTGCGTTTACATCATACGAGCATGGCCACGTGTCTAGTGGGACCCGCAGCTTATGATTATAAGAGTCCGGGAAAAACATATATGGAATTGCAGTACATGTACTAAGGGGTGCGATCATACCAGCACTAATGCACCGGATCCCATCAGAACTCCGCAGTTAAGCGTGCTTGGGCGAGAGTAGTACTAGGATGGGTGACCTCCCGGGAAGTCCTCGTGTTGCACCCCTTTTTGTTTTTTTTTGTTCAGTGGTTTACAAAAAACATCGTATCTTCGAAACGCCATAACTTTTGAACCGTGAGGAACTACGCTGCCGACATCACCTTTTCGGAAAGCTCTAAATTCACTAATTGGAGTGCCTAAGGTCTTTAGACCGTAGGCGCGTCTTTTTCAGCCCCAAATTATGAAGTTTAGACCGTCTTTCGGATGGTTTTATACCATATTCCAAAAAGTTTTGTGGTTAGGTCTTTAGAGATCTTTTAATGGCGTCCCAAACGGATGTAAAATTGCGTTTACATCATACGAGCATGGCCACGTGTCTAGTGGGACCCGCAGCTTATGATTATAAGAGTCGGGGAAAAACATATATGGAATTGCAGTACATGTACTAACGGGTGCGATCATACCAGCACTAATGCACCGGATCCCATCAGAACTCCGCAGTTAAGCGTGCTTGGGCGAGAGTAGTACTAGGATGGGTGACCTCCCGGGAAGTCCTCGTGTTGCACCCCTTTTTGTTTTTTTTTGTTCAGTGGTTTACAAAAAACATCGTATCTTCGAAACACCATAACTTTTGAACCGTGAGGAACTACGCTGCCGACAGCACCTTTTCGGAAAGCTATAAATTCACTAATTGGAGTGCCTAAGGTCTTTAGACCGTAGGCGCGTCTTTTTCAGCCCCAAATTATGAAGTTTAGACCGTCTTTCGGATGGTTTTATACCATATTCCAAAAAGTTTTGTGGTTATGTCTTTAGAGATCTTTTAATGGCGTCCCAAACGGATGTAAAATTGCGTTTATCATACGAGCATGGCCACGTGTCTAGTGGAACCCGCAGCTTATGATTATAAGAGTCGGGGAAAACATATATGGAATTGCAGTACATGTACTAAC
The DNA here is from genome assembly GCA_030180135.1 of Orychophragmus violaceus. Taxonomy (NCBI): domain Eukaryota; kingdom Viridiplantae; phylum Streptophyta; class Magnoliopsida; order Brassicales; family Brassicaceae; genus Orychophragmus; species Orychophragmus violaceus. The sequence continues at coordinate 83,721,733 of CM058237.1, forward strand.
GGGTGCGATCATACCAGCACTAATGCACCGGATCCCATCAGAACTCCGCAGCTAAGCGTGCTTGGGCGAGAGTAGTACTAGGATGGGTGACCTCCCGGGAAGTCCTCGTGTTGCACCCCTTTTTGTTTTTTTTTGTTCAGTGGTTTACAAAAAACATCGTATCTTCGAAACGCCATAACTTTTGAACCGTGAGGAACTACGCTGCCGACAGCACCTTTTCGGAAAGCTCTAAATTCACTAATTGGAGTGCCTAAGGTCTTTAGACCGTAGGCGCGTCTTTTTCAGCCCCAAATTATGAAGTTTAGACCGTCTTTCGGATGGTTTTATACCATATTCCAAAAAGTTTTGTGGTTAGGTCTTTAAAGATCTTTTAATGGCGTCCCAAACGGATGTAAAATTGCGTTTACATCATACGAGCATGGCCACGTGTCTAGTGGGACCCGCAGCTTATGATTATAAGAGTCGGGGAAAAACATATATGGAATTGCAGTACATGTACTAACGGGTGCGATCATACCAGCACTCATGCACCGGATCCCATCAGAACTCCGCAGTTAAGCGTGCTTGGGTGAGAGTAGTACTAGGATGGGTGACCTCCCGGGAAGTCCTCGTGTTGCACCCCTTTTTGTTTTTTTTTGTTCAGTGGTTTACAAAAAACATCGTATCTTCGAAACGCCATAACTTTTGAACCGTGAGGAACTACGCTGCCGACATCACCTTTTCGGAAAGCTCTAAATTCACTAATTGGAGTGCCTAAGGTCTTTAGACCGTAGGCGCGTCTTTTTCAGCCCCAAATTATGAAGTTTAGACCGTCTTTCGGATGGTTTTATACCATATTCCAAAAAGTTTTGTGGTTAGGTCTTTAGAGATCTTTTAATGGCGTCCCAAACGGATGTAAAATTGCGTTTACATCATACGAGCATGGCCACGTGTCTAGTGGGACCCGCAGCTTATGATTATAAGAGTCGGGAAAAACATATATGGAATTGCAGTACATGTACTAACGGGTGCGATCATACCAGCACTAATGCACCGGATCCCATCAGAACTCCGCAGTTAAGCGTGCTTGGGCGAGAGTAGTACTAGGATGGGTGACCTCCCGGGAAGTCCTCATGTTGCACCCTTTTTTGTTTTTTTTTGTTCAGTGGTTTACAAAAAACATCGTATCTTCGAAACGCCATAACTTTTGAACCGTGAGGAACTACGCTGCCGACAGAACCTTTTCGGAAAGCTCTAAATTCACTAATTGGAGTGCCTAAGGTCTTTAGACCGTAGGCGCGTCTTTTTCAGCCCCAAATAATGAAGTTTAGACCGTCTTTCGGATGGTTTTATACCATATTCCAAAAAGTTTTGTGGTTAGGTCTTTAGAGATCTTTTAATGGCGTCCCAAACGGATGTAAAATTGCGTTTACATCATACGAGCATGGCCACGTGTCTAGTGGGACCCGCAGCTTATGATTATAAGAGTCGGGAAAAACATATATGGAATTGCAGTACATGTACTAACGGGTGCGATCATACCAGCACTAATGCACCAGATCCCATCAGAACTCCGCAGTTAAGCGTGCTTGGGCGAGAGTAGTACTAGGATGGGTGACCTCCCGGGAAGTCCTCATGTTGCACCCCTTTTTGTTTTTTTTTGTTCAGTGGTTTACAAAAAACATCGTATCTTCGAAACGCCATAACTTTTGAACCGTGAGGAACTACGCTGCCGACAGCACCTTTTCGGAAAGCTCTAAATTCACTAATTGGAGTGCCTAAGGTCTTTAGACCGTAGGCGCGTCTTTTTCAGCCCCAAATTATGAAGTTTAGACCGTCTTTCGGATGGTTTTATACCATATTCCAAAAAGTTTTGTGGTTAGGTCTTTAGAGATCTTTTAATGGCGTCCCAAACGGATGTAAAATTGCGTTTACATCATACGAGCATGGCCACGTGTCTAGTGGGACCCGCAGCTTATGATTATAAGAGTCTGGGAAAAACATATATGGAATTGCAGTACATGTACTAACGGGTGCGATCATACCAGCACTAATGCACCGGATCCCATCAGAACTCCGCAGTTAAGCGTGCTTGGGCGAGAGTAGTACTAGGATGGGTGACCTCCCGGGAAGTCCTCATGTTGCACCCCTTTTTGTTTTTTTTTGTTCAGTGGTTTACAAAAAACATCGTATCTTCGAAACGCCATAACTTTTGAACCGTGAGGAACTACGCTGCCGACATCACCTTTTCGGAAAGCTCTAAATTCACTAATTGGAGTGCCTAAGGTCTTTAGACCGTAGGCGCGTCTTTTTCAGCCCCAAATTATGAAGTTTAGACCGTCTTTCGGATGGTTTTATACCATATTCCAAAAAGTTTTGTGGTTAGGTCTTTAGAGATCTTTTAATGGCGTCCCAAACGGATGTAAAATTGCGTTTACATCATACGAGCATGGCCACGTGTCTAGTGGGACCCGCAGCTTATGATTATAAGAGTCCGGGAAAAACATATATGGAATTGCAGTACATGTACTAAGGGGTGCGATCATACCAGCACTAATGCACCGGATCCCATCAGAACTCCGCAGTTAAGCGTGCTTGGGCGAGAGTAGTACTAGGATGGGTGACCTCCCGGGAAGTCCTCGTGTTGCACCCCTTTTTGTTTTTTTTTGTTCAGTGGTTTACAAAAAACATCGTATCTTCGAAACGCCATAACTTTTGAACCGTGAGGAACTACGCTGCCGACATCACCTTTTCGGAAAGCTCTAAATTCACTAATTGGAGTGCCTAAGGTCTTTAGACCGTAGGCGCGTCTTTTTCAGCCCCAAATTATGAAGTTTAGACCGTCTTTCGGATGGTTTTATACCATATTCCAAAAAGTTTTGTGGTTAGGTCTTTAGAGATCTTTTAATGGCGTCCCAAACGGATGTAAAATTGCGTTTACATCATACGAGCATGGCCACGTGTCTAGTGGGACCCGCAGCTTATGATTATAAGAGTCGGGGAAAAACATATATGGAATTGCAGTACATGTACTAACTGGTGCGATCATACCAGCACTAATGCACCGGATCCCATCAGAACTCCGCAGTTAAGCGTGCTTGGGCGAGAGTAGTACTAGGATGGGTGACCTCCCGGGAAGTCCTCGTGTTGCACCCCTTTTTGTTTTTTTTTGTTCAGTGGTTTACAAAAAACATCGTATCTTCGAAACACCATAACTTTTGAACCGTGAGGAACTACGCTGCCGACAGCACCTTTTCGGAAAGCTATAAATTCACTAATTGGAGTGCCTAAGGTCTTTAGACCGTAGGCGCGTCTTTTTCAGCCCCAAATTATGAAGTTTAGACCGTCTTTCGGATGGTTTTATACCATATTCCAAAAAGTTTTGTGGTTATGTCTTTAGAGATCTTTTAATGGCGTCCCAAACGGATGTAAAATTGCGTTTACATCATACGAGCATGGCCACGTGTCTAGTGGAACCCGCAGCTTATGATTATAAGAGTCGGGGAAAACATATATGGAATTGCAGTACATGTACTAACGGGTGCGATCATACCAGCACTAATGCACCGGATCCCATCAGAACTCCGCAGCTAAGCGTGCTTGGGCGAGAGTAGTACTAGGATGGGTGACCTCCCGGGAAGTCCTCGTGTTGCACCCCTTTTTGTTTTTTTTTGTTCAGTGGTTTACAAAAAACATCGTATCTTCGAAACGCCATAACTTTTGAACCGTGAGGAACTACGCTGCCGACAGCACCTTTTCGGAAAGCTCTAAATTCACTAATTGGAGTGCCTAAGGTCTTTAGACCGTAGGCGCGTCTTTTTCAGCCCCAAATTATGAAGTTTAGACCGTCTTTCGGATGGTTTTATACCATATTCCAAAAAGTTTTGTGGTTAGGTGTTTAAAGATCTTTTAATGGCGTCCCAAACGGATGTAAAATTGCGTTTACATCATACGAGCATGGCCACGTGTCTAGTGGGATGATAGGTCAAGAATTATTCCCTATACTAAACTGCAAGTGTACAGCAATGTCAAAGTAGTATATAGGGTTATCGAATCCACATGGACACTTGGTCTCAAGAGAATCAAACCGTAGGGAATGAATACTAGAAATAAGCAATGTGATTGTATTGAAAATAGTGCAAGAAAGTAAATCAGTAGCAGAGATTATTGGTTGTGAAAGCAAGTAATTAAAAGCGTCAAACCTAGGGTATTCTCAGGAAATCAGACTAGCAGACAGTTCATTCAGCAAGGATCTAATTAAGCACAGTTCTAGAACTCAAAACACAGATATAGAATTAACCAAATTCCTTTGCGATAATTCTCTAAGTCTAAGTGCAGCAAACCAAACTTCCGTTTGCGAGAACTAACAGATTAAACTAGCAATAAGCTCGAGTTTGATATGTTCACAATTATCCTAAACCAAACTTTCGTTTGCGCAAAGTTTAATTGCCCAATTTAATTAGTTCAGATTCCTAAACCCCACTTCTGTGACGTATTTAGCAACCTAAGATCTAGATTCTAATTGATCAGGTTAGAACTAGCTTTAAGCACAATTAAATTGAAGAACATATATAGTTTGAATCCTTAACTGAAATTGAACAATTCTAGCAAGTCATGAAATCCTATGTGAGAAACCCTAAGTCTAACTAGGAATCTACTCAGACATAGATAATGAAAACATGATCATATGATAAGTAAATTGCATAAAAGAATAAGAGTAAAAGGGGTTCGAAATCTTCTCCAAATACAGATGATGAATTAGGTTCAGATCAGCCCCAAAAGCTCTAAAAATCCTCTGCTCTTAATTATGAAAGTGTATGGTAAAAATATAAAGCGTCTCCAATAAAAACACTAAAAACTCCAATATATAGGCATAATCTCGGCCAAGGGCTTCTTTGTAAATATCAGGAACTTCTGGATCAAAGTGCAAATTCTTCACTCTTCTAAACCGCCGAGTTTTTGGCCCATCTCGCTGGTGCAACGATCGTTGCTAGAGTGCAACGATCGACACCTTTCTCTGTCTCGGACAGTGAACTCTATCTCTCGGCCAATCTCTCCAAAAATCTCCAAAATGCTCCATAATCTCCAATTTAGCTCCCAACCTGATTATACCTGTAAAAGACTCTAAAATAACACAAAAGACACTAAAAACATATCTATATCATGGCCTAAAACTAGTAAAAACCATGATATATCAACTCCCCCACACTTAGCCTTTGCTTGCCCTCAAGCAAAACATAGAACTAAAACATGGTGAAGAGGTTTGAAAACTCTTCAGAAACTCATTTCATCTTAGAAGCTACAATACTCAGATTCCCCTTAGTAAACCACTGAAAGAATCAATCACAGGATATCAAGACCAACATGTACTTCCCCCACACTTAGCAACTGTCCTAGGTAAACTCCACAATCACATTCAAGCATTCAAATTCTCCCTACTGACTTCTGCAAGTATTTAAGTGCGGTCTCACCTAAGGAGTATCGATCTAAAGGCACATGGATTCTTACCTAATCAGCTCTAGACCACCATACTATCTTTCTCTAGTCCCTTTCTTCTCTTTCCCTTCTTTAACAACTGATTTTTCCCCACTGGGTATCATTTTATTTTTTTTATCAGTGTTCTTCCCGTTATGGGGTGTACTTTGGACACATTCCATGGATCACATGAGAGATAATAGTGTTTGCTACTATTCCCATGACCACTTCGGAGTTACTAACTCATCCTCAGTTTATTATCTTTTTTTTTTTTACTTTATAGAAGGGGAGAAGGGGACTAAATAGGACAGGTTTACAGGCTGTGTCAGAACTAACAGGGAATCCGACATAAAGTATACCAAGCCCTTAGGTGAGAAAATCTAAGTCAGTATTAGGGGTGAAGTCAGTAAAAGATCCTCTGATACCTGAAGTGATGTGGGTGTTCCCAGTAGGTTGATCTGTGATGGGGTTTTCTAATAGTCAGAGATAGATCCTGCAACTTCATCCCAATGGTTACTTAAGTTCCTGCAAGTTTTGTAAATCTCCTCCGAAAATCATAGTTTCTTACTTAAACAATTTTGACTCAATAAAACAAAAAATTTTGAAAAACGGACTGACTCTTAAGAAAACAGAAAGATAAACGTCAGTAGCACCTCCCCCACACTTAAGACACACTGTCCCCAGTAGTGTCCAGCGAAGGATCGGTAAAAAGAAAATAAAATAAATTGAAAAGGTGAGTTTATGTCTGTCGGGTTACCTCTGTCGCACGAGCAACGACCGTTGCACTATGTGCATCGACCGTTACTTGGCGATTTTCGTGTATGGTCGATCGTTGCTCAGGACCGCAACGATCGCTGCAATGCGATTCATTTCGTGTTGTGACGATCGATGCAGAAATGCATCGATCGCTGCACTGCGATTTAATCCGAGACCTGCAAACATGACTGCACCAGAAACAAAAACAAACGTAAAATCCTAACAAAAACACCAAAAATTAAAAAGAAAAACACCAGTACCTAATGGTGGGTTGCCTCCCACCCAGCGCTTGTTTAAGGTCAATAGCTTGACCGGACGCGCAAGGTTTTTCAAGTGCCAGGAGATCCTGACAGAGACTTTTTCTGTCTCTGTTCAAGTCTCCGCATCCATGGTGGAGAATAGGCTGTTGCAGAATGCTTCAGTCCAAGAAAAGATGGAGTAAAATGCGCTCCAGGATCTATTATCACAGTCTCATTCAGCTGCTCATCATCTGCTTCCAAGATCTTGAAAGTCTGTCCATCTATCAGTGGCTTCCGCAGCTTCTCCATCTCATATCGCAGTGTCTCATCTCCCAGGTGGAGGTCTATTAGACTCTGTCTAACATCAATCACAGCTCCTGCTGTAGCCAAGAATGGTCTCCCAAGCAATAAAGCTTCATCCGGATCGCAGGCGTATTTCAGCACAAGGAAGTCCGTTGGAACTAAGTAGTTTCCAACTCTCACCGGAATATCAATAAGGAGTCCTTCAGGAACTCGTATGGACTGATCAGCTAGGATAAGACGTGTCCTAGTAGGAGCAAAATCCAACATACCCAGCTTCTCTGCCACAGAGTAAGGCATTATGCTCCCAGCAGCTCCTAAATCACACAGAGAACGCCTAAAACTATCTTCAAAGATAGAACAATCAAGTACAAAGACTCCAGGATCAGGCAGTTTCTTTGGGACCTTAGTTAACAGAACATCACTAATATGCTGAGGAACTACTATCACCCATTCTCTCAGCTCTTCATCTAATGGCAACATCTTGTTCAAATATTTCTGAACACATGGATGATAAGGTGGATCATCAGATGATGGAATTTCTTCCAAGTCTTCACCACTCTTTTCTAGCCTTTTCAGCTCTTCAATCTCTTGTTTAATCACTTCAGACACCTTGGGACTGTGCCAAATAGCTCGTGCATAAACATCTTCATGGAGTGATTTCAGATGTATCAGGGAATAGGCGGGCTAGTTCTGCATCAATCTCATTTTCATCCCACGGATTCTCTGCTTGTTCACGACCTGCATCGATCGATGCTAGATGTGTATCGATCGTTGCATCGCGATCATCACAACTTCCACCCGAGAGTTTTTCACAGAAATCCGAAAATTCTGCCTCAGTCACCAACTCAGCTGTACTTAGCTCAAATTTCTCCCCTAGATAAGATCCATCATTAATTAGTACAGAACAGGCCTTAATATGAGTGTCTGCAACTCCTTTTCCTTTCAGTGAGCTGGACATCTGATTCACCTGAGTGTCCAACTGCTTCATGTGAGTGCTCAATGTCTCAAACTTCCCATTGAGGTCTTGATAGACAGCGTCCAGCTTCTTGTTGTTGTCTACAGAAAGCTTGGTTTGACTCTCCATCAGTTGTTCCATCATAGCTTCCATTTTGCTCTCATGGGCTGTAGGTGCAGGAGGAGTCTGATAAGATGTAGATCCATAGGTTCTCTGATTACCCTGTCCATAGGTCTTCTGAAAACCTCCATTCTGTCCTCCATTTGAGAATCTGTTCCCCTGTTGATTGTTAAATCTATTACCTTGGAAACCGGAACCTCCTATGAAATTCACTTCTTCTTCCTGAGTGTCCTCCTCAGTCTGAATCACCTCCACATCTTGGGCAAAGTGGACAGCTTTCTTATTTGTCAGGAGATTGTAAACTGTGTCCAATCTGGATCTAATATTAGCTATATCAGAATTCTCTACAGTTCCACCAGATCTCTTCCTCCTTTCATCCATTGTTTTGCAACTATTGCTGCCAATCAGGTTCTCTATCAACCGTTTAGCTTGTGTAGGAGTTCTGGTGCTGAAATTTGCATCACTGGAATTATCTAGCGCGGTCTGATAAGGGAGATCTATTCCTCTGAAGAAAATACCTATCAGCTGTACTTCTGTGAATCCATGGTGTGGACAATCACGCTGATATTTCTTAAATCTCATCCATGCGGTTGTCAAAGGCTCCACAGCTCCTTGGGAAAAAGTAAGTATGTCCTGTCTGGACTGATCTGAGCGCGCAGCGTCGTAGAAGTGGCGCAGGAACTCACTCTTTAAGGCTGTCCAAGTAGTATACTGACCAGGTGCCAGTTGTCTCAGCCATGCACTAGCGTCTCCAGCAAGACTGTGCGGAAATAGCTTAAGGAACAGATAGTCCGGGCATACTCCTTCATATTTCATGCCAGTGACTATGTCCTCAAACTTGTCAATGTGATCCATAGGCTGCTCTGATTGAAGACCATGGAAAGCAATTTGTCTCATCAGTTGGTAGTAGATAGTTTTTACCTCAAAATCATTCCTCTCGAAGGCAGGAAGCACTAGAGCTGCTCGGTTTGCATGAAACTCATCAGGTCTATTGTAGTCAGCTAGCGTCCTCTCATGAACTACCATCTCTCTACCTTGAGCTTGATCTTGCGGTTGTTGCTCAGGTTCAGGGGGGTCAGGGATTACATTTCCCTCAGCATCAACCCGATGCCCAGCAGCATTGTACGGGTTGTTATCTTGGTCCCTCAGGGTACCTTCAGCATCTGGTATCAAGATCAGACGTTCTCGAACCATTCTCTCTCTCTTTTCTCTTCTAATAGTCCTCTCTAGACGTCCAAGTTCCTCTAGGTTGAGATTAACTAAGCTCGAGTTCGGATTACTTCGAGTGTTCTGCGTTGGCATAAACTGTCTGTAATCGTCCAGCAACGATCGATGCTATCAGTGCAACGATCGATTCAATCTCAAATCGCTTAGCAACGATCGATGCAAGGGTGCAACGATCGATGCAAGGCGAAATTCGTACCTGCGATAGAGAGAAACAGAGAAAAAGTTAGCAAAATAAATAAATAAAAAAAAACGAAAAATAAAAAACGAAAAACGAAAAATTTCTAGTAAAACCCTAAGTTCGGTCCTATCGAAGACTCAAAGAGTCCCCGGCAACGGCGCCAAAAACTTGATAGGTCAAGAATTAATCCCTATACTAAACTGCAAGTGTACAGCAATGTCAAAGTAGTATATAGGGTTATCGAATCCACAGGGACACTTGGTCTCAAGAGAATCAAACCGTAGGGAATGAATACTAGAAATAAGCAATGTGATTGTATTGAAAATAGTGCAAGAAAGTAAATCAGTAGCAGAGATTATTGGTTGTGAAAGCAAGTAATTAAAAGCGTCAAACCTAGGGTATTCTCAGGAAATCAGACTAGCAGACAGTTCATTCAGCAAGGATCTAATTAAGCACAGTTCTAGAACTCAAAACACAGATATAGAATTAACCAAATTCCTTTGCGATAATTCTCTAAGTCTAAGTGCAGCAAACCAAACTTCCGTTTGCGAGAACTAACAGATTAAACTAGCAATAAGCTCGAGTTTGATATGTTCACAATTATCCTAAACCAAACTTTCGTTTGCGCAAAGTTTAATTGCCCAATTTAATTAGTTCAGATTCCTAAACCCCACTTCCGTGGCGTATTTAGCAACCTAAGATCTAGATTCTAATTGATCAAGTTAGAACTAGCTTTAAGCACAATTAAATTGAAGAACATATATAGTTTGAATCCTTAACTGAAATTGAACAATTCTAGCAAGTCATGAAATCCTATGTGAGAAACCCTAAGTCTAACTAGGAATCTACTCAGACATAGATAATGAAAACATGATCATATGATAAGTAAATTGCATAAAAGAATAAGAGTAAAAGGGGTTCGAAATCTTCTCCAAATACAGATGATGAATTAGGTTCAGATCAGCCCCAAAAGCTCTAAAAATCCTCTGCTCTTAATTATGAAAGTGTATGGTAAAAATATAAAGCGTCTCCAATAAAAACACTAAAAACTCCAATATATAGGCATAATCTCGGCCAAGGGCTTCTTTGTAAATATCAGGAACTTCTGGATCAAAGTGCAAATTCTTCACTCTTCTAAACCGCCGAGTTTTTGGCCCATCTCGCTGGTGCAACGATCGTTGCTAGAGTGCAACGATCGACACCTTTCTCTGTCTCGGACAGTGAACTCTATCTCTCGGCCAATCTCTCCAAAAATCTCCAAAATGCTCCATAATCTCCAATTTAGCTCCCAACCTGATTATACCTGTAAAAGACTCTAAAATAACACAAAAGACACTAAAAACATATCTATATCATGGCCTAAAACTAGTAAAAACCATGATATATCATGGGACCCGCAGCTTATGATTATAAGAGTCGGGGAAAAACATATATGGAATTGCAGTACATGTACTAACGGGTGCGATCATACCAGCACTAATGCACCGGATCCCATCAGAACTCCGCAGTTAAGCGTGCTTGGGCGAGAGTAGTACTAGGATGGGTGACCTCCCGGGAAGTCCTCGTGTTGCACCCCTTTTTGTTTTTTTTTGTTCAGTGGTTTACAAAAAACATCGTATCTTCGAAACGCCATAACTTTTGAACCGTGAGGAACTACGCTGCCGACAGCACCTTTTCGGAAAGCTATAAATTCACTAATTGGAGTGCCTAAGGTCTTTAGACCGTAGGCGCGTCTTTTTCAGCCCCAAATTATGAAGTTTAGACCGTCTTTCGGATGGTTTTATACCATATTCCAAAAAGTTTTGTGGTTATGTCTTTAGAGATCTTTTAATGGCGTCCCAAACGGATGTAAAATTGCGTTTACATCATACGAGCATGGCCACGTGTCTAGTGGAACCCGCAGCTTATGATTATAAGAGTCGGGGAAAAACATATATGGAATTGCAGTACATGTACTAACGGGTGCGATCATACCAGCACTAATGCACCGGATCCCATCAGAATTCCGCAGTTAAGCGTGCTTGGGCGAGAGTAGTACTAGGATGGGTGACCTCCCGGGAAGTCCTCGTGTTGCACCCCTTTTTGTTTTTTTTTGTTCAGTGGTTTACAAAAAACATCGTATCTTCGAAACGCCATAACTTTTGAACCGTGAGGAACTACGCTGCCGACAACACCTTTTCGGAAAGCTCTAAATTCACTAATTGGAGTGCCTAAGGTCTTTAGACCGTAGGCGCGTCTTTTTCAGCCCCAAATTATGAAGTTTAGACCGTCTTTCGGATGGTTTTATACCATATTCCAAAAAGTTTTATGGTTAGGTCTTTAGAGATCTTTTAATGGCGTCCCAAACGGATGTAAAATTGCGTTTACATCATACGAGCATGGCCACGTGTCTAGTGGGACCCGCAGCTTATGATTATAAGAGTCCGGGAAAAACATATATGGAATTGCAGTACATGTACTAAGGGGTGCGATCATACCAGCACTAATGCACCGGATCCCATCAGAACTCCGCAGTTAAGCGTGCTTGGGCGAGAGTAGTACTAGGATGGGTGACCTCCCGGGAAGTCCTCGTGTTGCACCCCTTTTTGTTTTTTTTTGTTCAGTGGTTTACAAAAAACATCGTATCTTCGAAACGCCATAACTTTTGAACCGTGAGGAACTACGCTGCCGACATCACCTTTTCGGAAAGCTCTAAATTCACTAATTGGAGTGCCTAAGGTCTTTAGACCGTAGGCGCGTCTTTTTCAGCCCCAAATTATGAAGTTTAGACCGTCTTTCGGATGGTTTTATACCATATTCCAAAAAGTTTTGTGGTTAGGTCTTTAGAGATCTTTTAATGGCGTCCCAAACGGATGTAAAATTGCGTTTACATCATACGAGCATGGCCACGTGTCTAGTGGGACCCGCAGCTTATGATTATAAGAGTCGGGGAAAAACATATATGGAATTGCAGTACATGTACTAACGGGTGCGATCATACCAGCACTAATGCACCGGATCCCATCAGAACTCCGCAGTTAAGCGTTCTTGGGCGAGAGTAGTACTAGGATGGGTGACCTCCCGGGAAGTCCTCGTGTTGCACCCCTTTTTGTTTTTTTTTGTTCAGTGGTTTACAAAAAACATCGTATCTTCGAAACGCCATAACTTTTGAACCGTGAGGAACTACGCTGCCGACAGCACCTTTTCGGAAAGCTATAAATTCACTAATTGGAGTGCCTAAGGTCTTTAGACCGTAGGCGCGTCTTTTTCAGCCCCAAATTATGAAGTTTAGACCGTCTTTCGGATGGTTTTATACCATATTCCAAAAAGTTTTGTGGTTATGTCTTTAGAGATCTTTTAATGGCGTCCCAAACGGATGTAAAATTGCGTTTACATCATACGAGCATGGCCACGTGTCTAGTGGAACCCGCAGCTTATGATTATAAGAGTCGGGGAAAAACATATATGGAATTTCAGTACATGTACTAACGGGTGCGATCATACCAGCACTAATGCACCGGATCCCATCAGAACTCCGCAGTTAAGCGTGCTTGGGCGAGAGTAGTACTAGGATGGGTGACCTCCCGGGAAGTCCTCGTGTTGCACCCCTTTTTGTTTTTTTTTGTTCAGTGGTTTACAAAAAACATCGTATCTTCGAAACGCCATAACTTTTGAACCGTGAGGAACTACGCTGCCGACAGCACCTTTTCGGAAAGCTATAAATTCACTAATTGGAGTGCCTAAGGTCTTTAGACCGTAGGCGCGTCTTTTTCAGCCCCAAATTATGAAGTTTAGACCGTCTTTCGGATGGTTTTATACCATATTCCAAAAAGTTTTGTGGTTATGTCTTTAGAGATCTTTTAATGGCGTCCCAAACGGATGTAAAATTGCGTTTACATCATACGAGCATGGCCACGTGTCTAGTGGAACCCGCAGCTTATGATTATAAGAGTCGGGGAAAAACATATATGGAATTGCAGTACATGTACTAACGGGTGCGATCATACCAGCACTAATGCACCGGATCCCATCAGAACTCCGCAGTTAAGCGTGCTTGGGCGAGAGTAGTACTAGGATGGGTGACCTCCCGGGAAGTCCTCGTGTTGCACCCCTTTTTGTTTTTTTTTGTTCAGTGGTTTACAAAAAACATCGTATCTTCGAAACGCCATAACTTTTGAACCGTGAGGAACTACGCTGCCGACAACACCTTTTCGGAAAGCTCTAAATTCACTAATTGGAGTGCCTAAGGTCTTTAGACCGTAGGCGCGTCTTTTTCAGCCCCAAATTATGAAGTTTAGACCGTCTTTCGGATGGTTTTATACCATATTCCAAAAAGTTTTGTGGTTAGGTCTTTAGAGATCTTTTAATGGCGTCCCAAACGGATGTAAAATTGCGTTTACATCATACGAGCATGGCCACGTGTCTAGTGGGACCCGCAGCTTATGATTATAAGAGTCCGGGAAAAACATATATGGAATTGCAGTACATGTACTAAGGGGTGCGATCATACCAGCACTAATGCACCGGATCCCATCAGAACTCCGCAGTTAAGCGTGCTTGGGCGAGAGTAGTACTAGGATGGGTGACCTCCCGGGAAGTCCTCGTGTTGCACCCCTTTTTGTTTTTTTTTTGTTCAGTGGTTTACAAAAAACATCGTATCTTCGAAACACCATAACTTTTGAACCGTGAGGAACTACGCTGCCGACAGCACCTTTTCGGAAAGCTATAAATTCACTAATTGGAGTGCCTAAGGTCTTTAGACCGTAGGCGCGTCTTTTTCAGCCCCAAATTATGAAGTTTAGACCGTCTTTCGGATGGTTTTATACCATATTCCAAAAAGTTTTGTGGTTATGTCTTTAGAGATCTTTTAATGGCGTCCCAAACGGATGTAAAATTGCGTTTACATCATACGAGCATGGCCACGTGTCTAGTGGAACCCGCAGCTTATGATTATAAGAGTCGGGGAAAACATATATGGAATTGCAGTACATGTACTAACGGGTGCGATCATACCAGCACTAATGCACCGGATCCCATCAGAACTCCGCAGCTAAGCGTGCTTGGGCGAGAGTAGTACTAGGATGGGTGACCTCCCGGGAAGTCCTCGTGTTGCACCCCTTTTTGTTTTTTTTTGTTCAGTGGTTTACAAAAAACATCGTATCTTCGAAACGCCATAACTTTTGAACCGTGAGGAACTACGCTGCCGACAGCACCTTTTCGGAAAGCTCTAAATTCACTAATTGGAGTGCCTAAGGTCTTTAGACCGTAGGCGCGTCTTTTTCAGCCCCAAATTATGAAGTTTAGACCGTCTTTCGGATGGTTTTATACCATATTCCAAAAAGTTTTGTGGTTAGGTCTTTAGAGATCTTTTAATGGCGTCCCAAACGGATGTAAAATTGCGTTTACATCATACGAGCATGGCCACGTGTCTAGTGGGACCCGCAGCTTATGATTATAAGAGTCCGGGAAAAACATATATGGAATTGCAGTACATGTACTAAGGGGTGCGATCATACCAGCACTAATGCACCGGATCCCATCAGAACTCCGCAGTTAAGCGTGCTTGGGCGAGAGTAGTACTAGGATGGGTGACCTCCCGGGAAGTCCTCGTGTTGCACCCCTTTTTGTTTTTTTTTGTTCAGTGGTTTACAAAAAACATCGTATCTTCGAAACACCATAATTTTTGAACCGTGAGGAACTACGCTGCCGACAGCACCTTTTCGGAAAGCTATAAATTCACTAATTGGAGTGCCTAAGGTCTTTAGACCGTAGGCGCGTCTTTTTCAGCCCCAAATTATGAAGTTTAGACCGTCTTTCGGATGGTTTTATACCATATTCCAAAAAGTTTTGTGGTTATGTCTTTAGAGATCTTTTAATGGCGTCCCAAACGGATGTAAAATTGCGTTTACATCATACGAGCATGGCCACGTGTCTAGTGGAACCCGCAGCTTATGATTATAAGAGTCGGGGAAAACATATATGGAATTGCAGTACATGTACTAACGGGTGCGATCATACCAGCACTAATGCACCGGATCCCATCAGAACTCCGCAGCTAAGCGTGCTTGGGCGAGAGTAGTACTAGGATGGGTGACCTCCCGGGAAGTCCTCGTGTTGCACCCCTTTTTGTTTTTTTTTGTTCAGTGGTTTACAAAAAACATCGTATCTTCGAAACGCCATAACTTTTGAACCGTGAGGAACTACGCTGCCGACAGCACCTTTTCGGAAAGCTCTAAATTCACTAATTGGAGTGCCTAAGGTCTTTAGACCGTAGGCGCGTCTTTTTCAGCCCCAAATTATGAAGTTTAGACCGTCTTTCGGATGGTTTTATACCATATTCCAAAAAGTTTTGTGGTTAGGTCTTTAAAGATCTTTTAATGGCGTCCCAAACGGATGTAAAATTGCGTTTACATCATACGAGCATGGCCACGTGTCTAGTGGGACCCGCAGCTTATGATTATAAGAGTCGGGGAAAAACATATATGGAATTGCAGTACATGTACTAACGGGTGCGATCATACCAGCACTAATGCACCGGATCCCATCAGAACTCCGCAGTTAAGCGTGCTTGGGCGAGAGTAGTACTAGGATGGGTGACCTCCCGGGAAGTCCTCGTGTTGCACCCCTTTTTGTTTTTTTTTGTTCAATGGTTTACAAAAAACATCGTATCTTCGAAACGCCATAACTTTTGAACCGTGAGGAACTACGCTGCCGACAGCACCTTTTCGGAAAGCTATAAATTCACTAATTGGAGTGCCTAAGGTCTTTAGACCGTAGGCGCGTCTTTTTCAGCCCCAAATTATGAAGTTTAGACCGTCTTTCGGATGGTTTTATACCATATTCCAAAAAGTTTTGTGGTTATGTCTTTAGAGATCTTTTAATGGCGTCCCAAACGGATGTAAAATTGCGTTTACATCATACGAGCATGGCCACGTGTCTAGTGGAACCCGCAGCTTATGATTATAAGAGTCGGGGAAAACATATATGGAATTGCAGTACATGTACTAACGGGTGCGATCATACCAGCACTAATGCACCGGATCCCATCAGAACTCCGCAGCTAAGCGTGCTTGGGCGAGAGTAGTACTAGGATGGGTGACCTCCCGGGAAGTCCTCGTGTTGCACCCCTTTTTGTTTTTTTTTGTTCAGTGGTTTACAAAAAACATCGTATCTTCGAAACGCCATAACTTTTGAACCGTGAGGAACTACGCTGCCGACAGCACCTTTTCGGAAAGCTCTAAATTCACTAATTGGAGTGCCTAAGGTCTTTAGACCGTAGGCGCGTCTTTTTCAGCCCCAAATTATGAAGTTTAGACCGTCTTTCGGATGGTTTTATACCATATTCCAAAAAGTTTTGTGGTTAGGTCTTTAGAGATCTTTTAATGGCGTCCCAAACGGATGTAAAATTGCGTTTACATCATACGAGCATGGCCACGTGTCTAGTGGGACCCGCAGCTTATGATTATAAGAGTCCGGGAAAAACATATATGGAATAGCAGTACATGTACTAAGGGGTGCGATCATACCAGCACTAATGCACCGGATCCCATCAGAACTCCGCAGTTAAGCGTGCTTGGGCGAGAGTAGTACTAGGATGGGTGACCTCCCGGGAAGTCCTCGTGTTGCACCCCTTTTTGTTTTTTTTTGTTCAGTGGTTTACAAAAAACATCGTATCTTCGAAACACCATAACTTTTGAACCGTGAGGAACTACGCTGCCGACAGCACCTTTTCGGAAAGCTATAAATTCACTAATTGGAGTGCCTAAGGTCTTTAGACCGTAGGCGCGTCTTTTTCAGCCCCAAATTATGAAGTTTAGACCGTCTTTCGGATGGTTTTATACCATATTCCAAAAAGTTTTGTGGTTATGTCTTTAGAGATCTTTTAATGGCGTCCCAAACGGATGTAAAATTGCGTTTACATCATACGAGCATGGCCACGTGTCTAGTGGAACCCGCAGCTTATGATTATAAGAGTCGGGGAAAACATATATGGAATTGCAGTACATGTACTAACGGGTGCGATCATACCAGCACTAATGCACCGGATCCCATCAGAACTCCGCAGCTAAGCGTGCTTGGGCGAGAGTAGTACTAGGATGGGTGACCTCCCGGGAAGTCCTCGTGTTGCACCCCTTTTTGTTTTTTTTTGTTCAGTGGTTTACAAAAAACATCGTATCTTCGAAACGCCATAACTTTTGAACCGTGAGGAACTACGCTGCCGACAGCACCTTTTCGGAAAGCTCTAAATTCACTAATTGGAGTGCCTAAGGTCTTTAGACCGTAGGCGCGTCTTTTTCAGCCCCAAATTATGAAGTTTAGACCGTCTTTCGGATGGTTTTATACCATATTCCAAAAAGTTTTGTGGTTAGGTCTTTAAAGATCTTTTAATGGCGTCCCAAACGGATGTAAAATTGCGTTTACATCATACGAGCATGGCCACGTGTCTAGTGGGACCCGCAGCTTATGATTATAAGAGTCGGGGAAAAACATATATGGAATTGCAGTACATGTACTAACGGGTGCGATCATACCAGCACTAATGCACCGGATCCCATCAGAACTCCGCAGTTAAGCGTGCTTGGGCGAGAGTAGTACTAGGATGGGTGACCTCCCGGGAAGTCCTCGTGTTGCACCCCTTTTTGTTTTTTTTTGTTCAGTGGTTTACAAAAAACATCGTATCTTCGAAACGCCATAACTTTTGAACCGTGAGGAACTACGCTGCCGACAGCACCTTTTCGGAAAGCTATAAATTCACTAATTGGAGTGCCTAAGGTCTTTAGACCGTAGGCGCGTCTTTTTCAGCCCCAAATTATGAAGTTTAGACCGTCTTTCGGATGGTTTTATACCATATTCCAAAAAGTTTTGTGGTTATGTCTTTAGAGATCTTTTAATGGCGTCCCAAACGGATGTAAAATTGCGTTTACATCATACGAGCATGGCCACGTGTCTAGTGGAACCCGCAGCTTATGATTATAAGAGTCGGGGAAAAACATATATGGAATTGCAGTACATGTACTAACGGGTGCGATCATACCAGCACTAATGCACCGGATCCCATCAGAACTCCGCAGTTAAGCGTGCTTGGGCGAGAGTAGTACTAGAATGGGTGACCTCCCGGGAAGTCCTCGTGTTGCACCCCTTTTTGTTTTTTTTTTGTTCAGTGGTTTACAAAAAACATCGTATCTTCGAAACGCCATAACTTTTGAACCGTGAGGAACTACGCTGCCGACAACACCTTTTCGGAAAGCTCTAAATTCACTAATTGGAGTGCCTAAGGTCTTTAGACCGTAGGCGCGTCTTTTTCAGCCCCAAATTATGAAGTTTAGACCGTCTTTCGGATGGTTTTATACCATATTCCAAAAAGTTTTGTGGTTAGGTCTTTAGAGATCTTTTAATGGCGTCCCAAACGGATGTAAAATTGCGTTTACATCATACGAGCATGGCCACGTGTCTAGTGGGACCCGCAGCTTATGATTATAAGAGTCCGGGAAAAACATATATGGAATTGCAGTACATGTACTAAGGGGTGCGATCATACCAGCACTAATGCACCGGATCCCATCAGAACTCCGCAGTTAAGCGTGCTTGGGCGAGAGTAGTACTAGGATGGGTGACCTCCCGGGAAGTCCTCGTGTTGCACCCCTTTTTGTTTTTTTTTGTTCAGTGGTTTACAAAAAACATCGTATCTTCGAAACGCCATAACTTTTGAACCGTGAGGAACTACGCTGCCGACATCACCTTTTCGGAAAGCTCTAAATTCACTAATTGGAGTGCCTAAGGTCTTTAGACCGTAGGCGCGTCTTTTTCAGCCCCAAATTATGAAGTTTAGACCGTCTTTCGGATGGTTTTATACCATATTCCAAAAAGTTTTGTGGTTAGGTCTTTAGAGATCTTTTAATGGCGTCCCAAACGGATGTAAAATTGCGTTTACATCATACGAGCATGGCCACGTGTCTAGTGGGACCCGCAGCTTATGATTATAAGAGTCGGGGAAAAACATATATGGAATTGCAGTACATGTACTAACGGGTGCGATCATACCAGCACTAATGCACCGGATCCCATCAGAACTCCGCAGTTAAGCGTGCTTGGGCGAGAGTAGTACTAGGATGGGTGACCTCCCGGGAAGTCCTCGTGTTGCACCCCTTTTTGTTTTTTTTTGTTCAGTGGTTTACAAAAAACATCGTATCTTCGAAACGCCATAACTTTTGAACCGTGAGGAACTACGCTGCCGACAGCACCTTTTCGGAAAGCTATAAATTCACTAATTGGAGTGCCTAAGGTCTTTAGACCGTAGGCGCGTCTTTTTCAGCCCCAAATTATGAAGTTTAGACCGTCTTTCGGATGGTTTTATACCATATTCCAAAAAGTTTTGTGGTTATGTCTTTAGAGATCTTTTAATGGCGTCCCAAACGGATGTAAAATTGCGTTTACATCATACGAGCATGGCCACGTGTCTAGTGGAACCCGCAGCTTATGATTATAAGAGTCGGGGAAAAACATATATGGAATTGCAGTACATGTACTAACGGGTGCGATCATACCAGCACTAATGCACCGGATCCCATCAGAACTCCGCAGTTAAGCGTGCTTGGGCGAGAGTAGTACTAGGATGGGTGACCTCCCGGGAAGTCCTCGTGTTGCACCCCTTTTTGTTTTTTTTTTGTTCAGTGGTTTACAAAAAACATCGTATCTTCGAAACGCCATAACTTTTGAACCGTGAGGAACTACGCTGCCGACAGCACCTTTTCGGAAAGCTCTAAATTCACTAATTGGAGTGCCTAAGGTCTTTAGACCGTAGGCGCGTCTTTTTCAGCCCCAAATTATGAAGTTTAGACCGTCTTTCGGATGGTTTTATACCATATTCCAAAAAGTTTTGTGGTTAGGTCTTTAGAGATCTTTTAATGGCGTCCCAAACGGATGTAAAATTGCGTTTACATCATACGAGCATGGCCACGTGTCTAGTGGGACCCGCAGCTTATGATTATAAGAGTCCGGGAAAAACATATATGGAATTGCAGTACATGTACTAAGGGGTGCGATCATACCAGCACTAATGCACCGGATCCCATCAGAACTCCGCAGTTAAGCGTGCTTGGGCGAGAGTAGTACTAGGATGGGTGACCTCCCGGGAAGTCCTCGTGTTGCACCCCTTTTTGTTTTTTTTTGTTCAGTGGTTTACAAAAAACATCGTATCTTCGAAACGCCATAACTTTTGAACCGTGAGGAACTACGCTGCCGACATCACCTTTTCGGAAAGCTCTAAATTCACTAATTGGAGTGCCTAAGGTCTTTAGACCGTAGGCGCGTCTTTTTCAGCCCCAAATTATGAAGTTTAGACCGTCTTTCGGATGGTTTTATACCATATTCCAAAAAGTTTTGTGGTTAGGTCTTTAGAGATCTTTTAATGGCGTCCCAAACGGATGTAAAATTGCGTTTACATCATACGAGCATGGCCACGTGTCTAGTGGGACCCGCAGCTTATGATTATAAGAGTCGGGGAAAAACATATATGGAATTGCAGTACATGTACTAACGGGTGCGATCATACCAGCACTAATGCACCGGATCCCATCAGAACTCCGCAGTTAAGCGTGCTTGGGCGAGAGTAGTACTAGGATGGGTGACCTCCCGGGAAGTCCTCGTGTTGCACCCCTTTTTGTTTTTTTTTGTTTAGTGGTTTACAAAAAACCTCGTATCTTCGAAACGCCATAACTTTTGAACCGTGAGGAACTACGCTGCCGACATCACCTTTTCGGAAAGCTCTAAATTCACTAATTGGAGTGCCTAAGGTCTTTAGACCGTAGGCGCGTCTTTTTCAGCCCCAAATTATGAAGTTTAGACCGTCTTTCGGATGGTTTTATACCATATTCCAAAAAGTTTTGTGGTTAGGTCTTTAGAGATCTTTTAATGGCGTCCCAAATGGATGTAAAATTGCGTTTACATCATACGAGCATGGCCACGTGTCTAGTGGGACCCGCAGCTTATGATTATAAGAGTCCGGGAAAAACATATATGGAATTGCAGTACATGTACTAAGGGGTGCGATCATACCAGCACTAATGCACCGGATCCCATCAGAACTCCGCAGTTAAGCGTGCTTGGGCGAGAGTAGTACTAGGATGGGTGACCTCCCGGGAAGTCCTCGTGTTGCACCCCTTTTTGTTTTTTTTTGTTCAGTGGTTTACAAAAAACATCGTATCTTCGAAACGCCATAACTTTTGAACCGTGAGGAACTACGCTGCCGACATCACCTTTTCGGAAAGCTCTAAATTCACTAATTGGAGTGCCTAAGGTCTTTAGACCGTAGGCGCGTCTTTTTCAGCCCCAAATTATGAAGTTTAGACCGTCTTTCGGATGGTTTTATACCATATTCCAAAAAGTTTTGTGGTTAGGTCTTTAGAGATCTTTTAATGGCGTCCCAAACGGATGTAAAATTGCGTTTACATCATACGAGCATGGCCACGTGTCTAGTGGGACCCGCAACTTATGATTATAAGAGTCGGGGAAAAACATATATGGAATTGCAGTACATGTACTAACGGGTGCGATCATACCAGCACTAATGCACCGGATCCCATCAGAACTCCGCAGTTAAGCGTGCTTGGGCGAGAGTAGTACTAGGATGGGTGACCTCCCGGGAAGTCCTCGTGTTGCACCCCTTTTTGTTTTTTTTTGTTCAGTGGTTTACAAAAAACATCGTATCTTCGAAACACCATAACTTTTGAACCGTGAGGAACTACGCTGCCGACAGCACCTTTTCGGAAAGCTATAAATTCACTAATTGGAGTGCCTAAGGTCTTTAGACCGTAGGCGCGTCTTTTTCAGCCCCAAATTATGAAGTTTAGACCGTCTTTCGGATGGTTTTATACCATATTCCAAAAAGTTTTGTGGTTATGTCTTTAGAGATCTTTTAATGGCGTCCCAAACGGATGTAAAATTGCGTTTACATCATACGAGCATGGCCACGTGTCTAGTGGAACCCGCAGCTTATGATTATAAGAGTCGGGGAAAACATATATGGAATTGCAGTACATGTACTAACGGGTGCGATCATACCAGCACTAATGCACCGGATCCCATCAGAACTCCGCAGCTAAGCGTGCTTGGGCGAGAGTAGTACTAGGATGGGTGACCTCCCGGGAAGTCCTCGTGTTGCACCCCTTTTTGTTTTTTTTTGTTCAGTGGTTTACAAAAAACATCGTATCTTCGAAACGCCATAACTTTTGAACCGTGAGGAACTACGCTGCCGACAGCACCTTTTCGGAAAGCTCTAAATTCACTAATTGGAGTGCCTAAGGTCTTTAGACCGTAGGCGCGTCTTTTTCAGCCCCAAATTATGAAGTTTAGACCGTCTTTCGGATGGTTTTATACCATATTCCAAAAAGTTTTGTGGTTAGGTCTTTAGAGATCTTTTAATGGCGTCCCAAACGGATGTAAAATTGCGTTTACATCATACGAGCATGGCCACGTGTCTAGTGGGACCCGCAGCTTATGATTATAAGAGTCCGGGAAAAACATATATGGAATTGCAGTACATGTACTAAGGGGTGCGATCATACCAGCACTAATGCACCGGATCCCATCAGAACTCCGCAGTTAAGCGTGCTTGGGCGAGAGTAGTACTAGGATGGGTGACCTCCCGGGAAGTCCTCGTGTTGCACCCCTTTTTGTTTTTTTTTGTTCAGTGGTTTACAAAAAACATCGTATCTTCGAAACGCCATAACTTTTGAACCGTGAGGAACTACGCTGCCGACATCACCTTTTCGGAAAGCTCTAAATTCACTAATTGGAGTGCCTAAGGTCTTTAGACCGTAGGCGCGTCTTTTTCAGCCCCAAATTATGAAGTTTAGACCGTCTTTCGGATGGTTTTATACCATATTCCAAAAAGTTTTGTGGTTAGGTCTTTAGAGATCTTTTAATGGCGTCCCAAACGGATGTAAAATTGCGTTTACATCATACGAGCATGGCCACGTGTCTAGTGGGACCCGCAGCTTATGATTATAAGAGTCGGGGAAAAACATATATGGAATTGCAGTACATGTACTAACGGGTGCGATCATACCAGCACTAATGCACCGGATCCCATCAGAACTCCGCAGTTAAGCGTGCTTGGGCGAGAGTAGTACTAGGATGGGTGACCTCCCGGGAAGTCCTCGTGTTGCACCCCTTTTTGTTTTTTTTTGTTCAGTGGTTTACAAAAAACATCGTATCTTCGAAACGCCATAACTTTTGAACCGTGAGGAACTACGCTGCCGACATCACCTTTTCGGAAAGCTCTAAATTCACTAATTGGAGTGCCTAAGGTCTTTAGACCGTAGGCGCGTCTTTTTCAGCCCCAAATTATGAAGTTTAGACCGTCTTTCGGATGGTTTTATACCATATTCCAAAAAGTTTTGTGGTTAGGTCTTTAGAGATCTTTTAATGGCGTCCCAAACGGATGTAAAATTGCGTTTACATCATACGAGCATGGCCACGTGTCTAGTGGGACCCGCAGCTTATGATTATAAGAGTCGGGGAAAAACATATATGGAATTGCAGTACATGTACTAACGGGTGCGATCATACCAGCACTAATGCACCGGATCCCATCAGAACTCCGCAGTTAAGCGTGCTTGGGCGAGAGTAGTACTAGGATGGGTGACCTCCCGGGAAGTCCTCGTGTTGCACCCCTTTTTGTTTTTTTTTGTTCAGTGGTTTACAAAAAACATCGTATCTTCGAAACGCCATAACTTTTGAACCGTGAGGAACTACGCTGCCGACAGCACCTTTTCGGAAAGCTCTAAATTCACTAATTGGAGTGCCTAAGGTCTTTAGACCGTAGGCGCGTCTTTTTCAGCCCCAAATTATGAAGTTTAGACCGTCTTTCGGATGGTTTTATACCATATTCCAAAAAGTTTTGTGGTTAGGTCTTTAGAGATCTTTTAATGGCGTCCCAAACGGATGTAAAATTGCGTTTACATCATACGAGCATGGCCACGTGTCTAGTGGGACCCGCAGCTTATGATTATAAGAGTCGGGGAAAAACATATATGGAATTGCAGTACATGTACTAACGGGTGCGATCATACCAGCACTAATGCACCGGATCCCATCAGAACTCCGCAGTTAAGCGTGCTTGGGCGAGAGTAGTACTAGGATGGGTGACCTCCCGGGAAGTCCTCGTGTTGCACCCCTTTTTGTTTTTTTTTGTTCAGTGGTTTACAAAAAACATCGTATCTTCGAAACGCCATAACTTTTGAACCGTGAGGAACTACGCTGCCGACAGCACCTTTTCGGAAAGCTCTAAATTCACTAATTGGAGTGCCTAAGGTCTTTAGACCGTAGGCGCGTCTTTTTCAGCCCCAAATTATGAAGTTTAGACCGTCTTTCGGATGGTTTTATACCATATTCCAAAAAGTTTTGTGGTTAGGTCTTTAGAGATCTTTTAATGGCGTCCCAAACGGATGTAAAATTGCGTTTACATCATACGAGCATGGCCACGTGTCTAGTGGGACCCGCAGCTTATGATTATAAGAGTCGGGGAAAAACATATATGGAATTGCAGTACATGTACTAACGGGTGCGATCATACCAGCACTAATGCACCGGATCCCATCAGAACTCCGCAGTTAAGCGTGCTTGGGCGAGAGTAGTACTAGGATGGGTGACCTCCCGGGAAGTCCTCGTGTTGCACCCCTTTTTGTTTTTTTTTGTTCAGTGGTTTACAAAAAACATCGTATCTTCGAAACGCCATAACTTTTGAACCGTGAGGAACTACGCTGCCGACATCACCTTTTCGGAAAGCTCTAAATTCACTAATTGGAGTGCCTAAGGTCTTTAGACCGTAGGCGCGTCTTTTTCAGCCCCAAATTATGAAGTTTAGACCGTCTTTCGGATGGTTTTATACCATATTCCAAAAAGTTTTGTGGTTAGGTCTTTAGAGATCTTTTAATGGCGTCCCAAACGGATGTAAAATTGCGTTTACATCATACGAGCATGGCCACGTGTCTAGTGGGACCCGCAGCTTATGATTATAAGAGTCCGGGAAAAACATATATGGAATTGCAGTACATGTACTAAGGGGTGCGATCATACCAGCACTAATGCACCGGATCCCATCAGAACTCCGCAGTTAAGCGTGCTTGGGCGAGAGTAGTACTAGGATGGGTGACCTCCCGGGAAGTCCTCGTGTTGCACCCCTTTTTGTTTTTTTTTGTTCAGTGGTTTACAAAAAACATCGTATCTTCGAAACGCCATAACTTTTGAACCGTGAGGAACTACGCTGCCGACATCACCTTTTCGGAAAGCTCTAAATTCACTAATTGGAGTGCCTAAGGTCTTTAGACCGTAGGCGCGTCTTTTTCAGCCCCAAATTATGAAGTTTAGACCGTCTTTCGGATGGTTTTATACCATATTCCAAAAAGTTTTGTGGTTAGGTCTTTAGAGATCTTTTAATGGCGTCCCAAACGGATGTAAAATTGCGTTTACATCATACGAGCATGGCCACGTGTCTAGTGGGACCCGCAGCTTATGATTATAAGAGTCGGGGAAAAACATATATGGAATTGCAGTACATGTACTAACGGGTGCGATCATACCAGCACTAATGCACCGGATCCCATCAGAACTCCGCAGTTAAGCGTGCTTGGGCGAGAGTAGTACTAGGATGGGTGACCTCCCGGGAAGTCCTCGTGTTGCACCCCTTTTTGTTTTTTTTTGTTCAGTGGTTTACAAAAAACATCGTATCTTCGAAACACCATAACTTTTGAACCGTGAGGAACTACGCTGCCGACAGCACCTTTTCGGAAAGCTATAAATTCACTAATTGGAGTGCCTAAGGTCTTTAGACCGTAGGCGCGTCTTTTTCAGCCCCAAATTATGAAGTTTAGACCGTCTTTCGGATGGTTTTATACCATATTCCAAAAAGTTTTGTGGTTATGTCTTTAGAGATCTTTTAATGGCGTCCCAAACGGATGTAAAATTGCGTTTACATCATACGAGCATGGCCACGTGTCTAGTGGAACCCGCAGCTTATGATTATAAGAGTCGGGGAAAACATATATGGAATTGCAGTACATGTACTAACGGGTGCGATCATACCAGCACTAATGCACCGGATCCCATCAGAACTCCGCAGCTAAGCGTGCTTGGGCGAGAGTAGTACTAGGATGGGTGACCTCCCGGGAAGTCCTCGTGTTGCACCCCTTTTTGTTTTTTTTTGTTCAGTGGTTTACAAAAAACATCGTATCTTCGAAACGCCATAACTTTTGAACCGTGAGGAACTACGCTGCCGACAGCACCTTTTCGGAAAGCTCTAAATTCACTAATTGGAGTGCCTAAGGTCTTTAGACCGTAGGCGCGTCTTTTTCAGCCCCAAATTATGAAGTTTAGACCGTCTTTCGGATGGTTTTATACCATATTCCAAAAAGTTTTGTGGTTAGGTCTTTAGAGATCTTTTAATGGCGTCCCAAACGGATGTAAAATTGCGTTTACATCATACGAGCATGGCCACGTGTCTAGTGGGACCCGCAGCTTATGATTATAAGAGTCGGGGAAAAACATATATGGAATTGCAGTACATGTACTAACGGGTGCGATCATACCAGCACTAATGCACCGGATCCCATCAGAACTCCGCAGTTAAGCGTGCTTGGGCGAGAGTAGTACTAGGATGGGTGACCTCCCGGGAAGTCCTCGTGTTGCACCCCTTTTTGTTTTTTTTTGTTCAGTGGTTTACAAAAAACATCGTATCTTCGAAACACCATAACTTTTGAACCGTGAGGAACTACGCTGCCGACAGCACCTTTTCGGAAAGCTATAAATTCACTAATTGGAGTGCCTAAGGTCTTTAGACCGTAGGCGCGTCTTTTTCAGCCCCAAATTATGAAGTTTAGACCGTCTTTCGGATGGTTTTATACCATATTCCAAAAAGTTTTGTGGTTATGTCTTTAGAGATCTTTTAATGGCGTCCCAAACGGATGTAAAATTGCGTTTACATCATACGAGCATGGCCACGTGTCTAGTGGAACCCGCAGCTTATGATTATAAGAGTCGGGGAAAACATATATGGAATTGCAGTACATGTACTAACGGGTGCGATCATACCAGCACTAATGCACCGGATCCCATCAGAACTCCGCAGCTAAGCGTGCTTGGGCGAGAGTAGTACTAGGATGGGTGACCTCCCGGGAAGTCCTCGTGTTGCACCCCTTTTTGTTTTTTTTTGTTCAGTGGTTTACAAAAAACATCGTATCTTCGAAACGCCATAACTTTTGAACCGTGAGGAACTACGCTGCCGACAGCACCTTTTCGGAAAGCTCTAAATTCACTAATTGGAGTGCCTAAGGTCTTTAGACCGTAGGCGCGTCTTTTTCAGCCCCAAATTATGAAGTTTAGACCGTCTTTCGGATGGTTTTATACCATATTCCAAAAAGTTTTGTGGTTAGGTCTTTAGAGATCTTTTAATGGCGTCCCAAACGGATGTAAAATTGCGTTTACATCATACGAGCATGGCCACGTGTCTAGTGGGACCCGCAGCTTATGATTATAAGAGTCCGGGAAAAACATATATGGAATTGCAGTACATGTACTAAGGGGTGCGATCATACCAGCACTAATGCACCGGATCCCATCAGAACTCCGCAGTTAAGCGTGCTTGGGCGAGAGTAGTACTAGGATGGGTGACCTCCCGGGAAGTCCTCGTGTTGCACCCCTTTTTGTTTTTTTTTGTTCAGTGGTTTACAAAAAACATCGTATCTTCGAAACGCCATAACTTTTGAACCGTGAGGAACTACGCTGCCGACATCACCTTTTCGGAAAGCTCTAAATTCACTAATTGGAGTGCCTAAGGTCTTTAGACCGTAGGCGCGTCTTTTTCAGCCCCAAATTATGAAGTTTAGACCGTCTTTCGGATGGTTTTATACCATATTCCAAAAAGTTTTGTGGTTAGGTCTTTAGAGATCTTTTAATGGCGTCCCAAACGGATGTAAAATTGCGTTTACATCATACGAGCATGGCCACGTGTCTAGTGGGACCCGCAGCTTATGATTATAAGAGTCGGGGAAAAACATATATGGAATTGCAGTACATGTACTAACGGGTGCGATCATACCAGCACTAATGCACCGGATCCCATCAGAACTCCGCAGTTAAGCGTGCTTGGGCGAGAGTAGTACTAGGATGGGTGACCTCCCGGGAAGTCCTCGTGTTGCACCCCTTTTTGTTTTTTTTTGTTCAGTGGTTTACAAAAAACATCGTATCTTCGAAACGCCATAACTTTTGAACCGTGAGGAACTACGCTGCCGACATCACCTTTTCGGAAAGCTCTAAATTCACTAATTGGAGTGCCTAAGGTCTTTAGACCGTAGGCGCGTCTTTTTCAGCCCCAAATTATGAAGTTTAGACCGTCTTTCGGATGGTTTTATACCATATTCCAAAAAGTTTTGTGGTTAGGTCTTTAGAGATCTTTTAATGGCGTCCCAAACGGATGTAAAATTGCGTTTACATCATACGAGCATGGCCACGTGTCTAGTGGGACCCGCAGCTTATGATTATAAGAGTCGGGGAAAAACATATATGGAATTGCAGTACATGTACTAACGGGTGCGATCATACCAGCACTAATGCACCGGATCCCATCAGAACTCCGCAGTTAAGCGTGCTTGGGCGAGAGTAGTACTAGGATGGGTGACCTCCCGGGAAGTCCTCGTGTTGCACCCCTTTTTGTTTTTTTTTGTTCAGTGGTTTACAAAAAACATCGTATCTTCGAAACACCATAACTTTTGAACCGTGAGGAACTACGCTGCCGACAGCACCTTTTCGGAAAGCTATAAATTCACTAATTGGAGTGCCTAAGGTCTTTAGACCGTAGGCGCGTCTTTTTCAGCCCCAAATTATGAAGTTTAGACCGTCTTTCGGATGGTTTTATACCATATTCCAAAAAGTTTTGTGGTTATGTCTTTAGAGATCTTTTAATGGCGTCCCAAACGGATGTAAAATTGCGTTTACATCATACGAGCATGGCCACGTGTCTAGTGGGACCCGCAGCTTATGATTATAAGAGTCGGGGAAAAACATATATGGAATTGCAGTACATGTACTAACGGGTGCGATCATACCAGCACTAATGCACCGGATCCCATCAGAACTCCGCAGTTAAGCGTGCTTGGGCGAGAGTAGTACTAGGATGGGTGACCTCCCGGGAAGTCCTCGTGTTGCACCCCTTTTTGTTTTTTTTTGTTCAGTGGTTTACAAAAAACATCGTATCTTCGAAACGCCATAACTTTTGAACCGTGAGGAACTACGCTGCCGACAGCACCTTTTCGGAAAGCTCTAAATTCACTAATTGGAGTGCCTAAGGTCTTTAGACCGTAGGCGCGTCTTTTTCAGCCCCAAATTATGAAGTTTAGACCGTCTTTCGGATGGTTTTATACCATATTCCAAAAAGTTTTGTGGTTATGTCTTTAGAGATCTTTTAATGGCGTCCCAAACGGATGTAAAATTGCGTTTACATCATACGAGCATGGCCACGTGTCTAGTGGGACCCGCAGCTTATGATTATAAGAGTCGGGGAAAAACATATATGGAATTGCAGTACATGTACTAACGGGTGCGATCATACCAGCACTAATGCACCGGATCCCATCAGAACTCCGCAGTTAAGCGTGCTTGGGCGAGAGTAGTACTAGGATGGGTGACCTCCCGGGAAGTCCTCGTGTTGCACCCCTTTTTGTTTTTTTTTGTTCAGTGGTTTACAAAAAACATCGTATCTTCGAAACGCCATAACTTTTGAACCGTGAGGAACTACGCTGCCGACAGCACCTTTTCGGAAAGCTCTAAATTCACTAATTGGAGTGCCTAAGGTCTTTAGACCGTAGGCGCGTCTTTTTCAGCCCCAAATTATGAAGTTTAGACCGTCTTTCGGATGGTTTTATACCATATTCCAAAAAGTTTTGTGGTTAGGTCTTTAGAGATCTTTTAATGGCGTCCCAAACGGATGTAAAATTGCGTTTACATCATACGAGCATGGCCACGTGTCTAGTGGGACCCGCAGCTTATGATTATAAGAGTCGGGGAAAAACATATATGGAATTGCAGTACATGTACTAACGGGTGCGATCATACCAGCACTAATGCACCGGATCCCATCAGAACTCCGCAGTTAAGCGTGCTTGGGCGAGAGTAGTACTAGGATGGGTGACCTCCCGGGAAGTCCTCGTGTTGCACCCCTTTTTGTTTTTTTTTGTTCAGTGGTTTACAAAAAACATCGTATCTTCGAAACGCCATAACTTTTGAACCGTGAGGAACTACGCTGCCGACAGCACCTTTTCGGAAAGCTCTAAATTCACTAATTGGAGTGCCTAAGGTCTTTAGACCGTAGGCGCGTCTTTTTCAGCCCCAAATTATGAAGTTTAGACCGTCTTTCGGATGGTTTTATACCATATTCCAAAAAGTTTTGTGGTTAGGTCTTTAGAGATCTTTTAATGGCGTCCCAAACGGATGTAAAATTGCGTTTACATCATACGAGCATGGCCACGTGTCTAGTGGGACCCGCAGCTTATGATTATAAGAGTCGGGGAAAAACATATATGGAATTGCAGTACATGTACTAACGGGTGCGATCATACCAGCACTAATGCACCGGATCCCATCAGAACTCCGCAGTTAAGCGTGCTTGGGCGAGAGTAGTACTAGGATGGGTGACCTCCCGGGAAGTCCTCGTGTTGCACCCCTTTTTGTTTTTTTTTGTTCAGTGGTTTACAAAAAACATCGTATCTTCGAAACGCCATAACTTTTGAACCGTGAGGAACTACGCTGCCGACAGCACCTTTTCGGAAAGCTCTAAATTCACTAATTGGAGTGCCTAAGGTCTTTAGACCGTAGGCGCGTCTTTTTCAGCCCCAAATTATGAAGTTTAGACCGTCTTTCGGATGGTTTTATACCATATTCCAAAAAGTTTTGTGGTTAGGTCTTTAGAGATCTTTTAATGGCGTCCCAAACGGATGTAAAATTGCGTTTACATCATACGAGCATGGCCACGTGTCTAGTGGGACCCGCAGCTTATGATTATAAGAGTCGGGGAAAAACATATATGGAATTGCAGTACATGTACTAACGGGTGCGATCATACCAGCACTAATGCACCGGATCCCATCAGAACTCCGCAGTTAAGCGTGCTTGGGCGAGAGTAGTACTAGGATGGGTGACCTCCCGGGAAGTCCTCGTGTTGCACCCCTTTTTGTTTTTTTTTGTTCAGTGGTTTACAAAAAACATCGTATCTTCGAAACGCCATAACTTTTGAACCGTGAGGAACTACGCTGCCGACAGCACCTTTTCGGAAAGCTCTAAATTCACTAATTGGAGTGCCTAAGGTCTTTAGACCGTAGGCGCGTCTTTTTCAGCCCCAAATTATGAAGTTTAGACCGTCTTTCGGATGGTTTTATACCATATTCCAAAAAGTTTTGTGGTTAGGTCTTTAGAGATCTTTTAATGGCGTCCCAAACGGATGTAAAATTGCGTTTACATCATACGAGCATGGCCACGTGTCTAGTGGGACCCGCAGCTTATGATTATAAGAGTCGGGGAAAAACATATATGGAATTGCAGTACATGTACTAACGGGTGCGATCATACCAGCACTAATGCACCGGATCCCATCAGAACTCCGCAGTTAAGCGTGCTTGGGCGAGAGTAGTACTAGGATGGGTGACCTCCCGGGAAGTCCTCGTGTTGCACCCCTTTTTGTTTTTTTTTGTTCAGTGGTTTACAAAAAACATCGTATCTTCGAAACGCCATAACTTTTGAACCGTGAG
The DNA here is from genome assembly GCA_030180135.1 of Orychophragmus violaceus. NCBI lineage: Eukaryota > Viridiplantae > Streptophyta > Magnoliopsida > Brassicales > Brassicaceae > Orychophragmus > Orychophragmus violaceus. The sequence continues at coordinate 83,753,737 of CM058237.1, forward strand.
GAACTACGCTGCCGACATCACCTTTTCGGAAAGCTCTAAATTCACTAATTGGAGTGCCTAAGGTCTTTAGACCGTAGGCGCGTCTTTTTCAGCCCCAAATTATGAAGTTTAGACCGTCTTTCGGATGGTTTTATACCATATTCCAAAAAGTTTTGTGGTTAGGTCTTTAGAGATCTTTTAATGGCGTCCCAAACGGATGTAAAATTGCGTTTACATCATACGAGCATGGCCACGTGTCTAGTGGGACCCGCAGCTTATGATTATAAGAGTCCGGGAAAAACATATATGGAATTGCAGTACATGTACTAAGGGGTGCGATCATACCAGCACTAATGCACCGGATCCCATCAGAACTCCGCAGTTAAGCGTGCTTGGGCGAGAGTAGTACTAGGATGGGTGACCTCCCGGGAAGTCCTCGTGTTGCACCCCTTTTTGTTTTTTTTTGTTCAGTGGTTTACAAAAAACATCGTATCTTCGAAACGCCATAACTTTTGAACCGTGAGGAACTACGCTGCCGACATCACCTTTTCGGAAAGCTCTAAATTCACTAATTGGAGTGCCTAAGGTCTTTAGACCGTAGGCGCGTCTTTTTCAGCCCCAAATTATGAAGTTTAGACCGTCTTTCGGATGGTTTTATACCATATTCCAAAAAGTTTTGTGGTTAGGTCTTTAGAGATCTTTTAATGGCGTCCCAAACGGATGTAAAATTGCGTTTACATCATACGAGCATGGCCACGTGTCTAGTGGGACCCGCAGCTTATGATTATAAGAGTCGGGGAAAAACATATATGGAATTGCAGTACATGTACTAACGGGTGCGATCATACCAGCACTAATGCACCGGATCCCATCAGAACTCCGCAGTTAAGCGTGCTTGGGCGAGAGTAGTACTAGGATGGGTGACCTCCCGGGAAGTCCTCGTGTTGCACCCCTTTTTGTTTTTTTTTGTTCAGTGGTTTACAAAAAACATCGTATCTTCGAAACACCATAACTTTTGAACCGTGAGGAACTACGCTGCCGACAGCACCTTTTCGGAAAGCTATAAATTCACTAATTGGAGTGCCTAAGGTCTTTAGACCGTAGGCGCGTCTTTTTCAGCCCCAAATTATGAAGTTTAGACCGTCTTTCGGATGGTTTTATACCATATTCCAAAAAGTTTTGTGGTTATGTCTTTAGAGATCTTTTAATGGCGTCCCAAACGGATGTAAAATTGCGTTTACATCATACGAGCATGGCCACGTGTCTAGTGGAACCCGCAGCTTATGATTATAAGAGTCGGGGAAAACATATATGGAATTGCAGTACATGTACTAACGGGTGCGATCATACCAGCACTAATGCACCGGATCCCATCAGAACTCCGCAGCTAAGCGTGCTTGGGCGAGAGTAGTACTAGGATGGGTGACCTCCCGGGAAGTCCTCGTGTTGCACCCCTTTTTGTTTTTTTTTGTTCAGTGGTTTACAAAAAACATCGTATCTTCGAAACGCCATAACTTTTGAACCGTGAGGAACTACGCTGCCGACAGCACCTTTTCGGAAAGCTCTAAATTCACTAATTGGAGTGCCTAAGGTCTTTAGACCGTAGGCGCGTCTTTTTCAGCCCCAAATTATGAAGTTTAGACCGTCTTTCGGATGGTTTTATACCATATTCCAAAAAGTTTTGTGGTTAGGTCTTTAGAGATCTTTTAATGGCGTCCCAAACGGATGTAAAATTGCGTTTACATCATACGAGCATGGCCACGTGTCTAGTGGGACCCGCAGCTTATGATTATAAGAGTCGGGGAAAAACATATATGGAATTGCAGTACATGTACTAACGGGTGCGATCATACCAGCACTAATGCACCGGATCCCATCAGAACTCCGCAGTTAAGCGTGCTTGGGCGAGAGTAGTACTAGGATGGGTGACCTCCCGGGAAGTCCTCGTGTTGCACCCCTTTTTGTTTTTTTTTGTTCAGTGGTTTACAAAAAACATCGTATCTTCGAAACACCATAACTTTTGAACCGTGAGGAACTACGCTGCCGACAGCACCTTTTCGGAAAGCTATAAATTCACTAATTGGAGTGCCTAAGGTCTTTAGACCGTAGGCGCGTCTTTTTCAGCCCCAAATTATGAAGTTTAGACCGTCTTTCGGATGGTTTTATACCATATTCCAAAAAGTTTTGTGGTTATGTCTTTAGAGATCTTTTAATGGCGTCCCAAACGGATGTAAAATTGCGTTTACATCATACGAGCATGGCCACGTGTCTAGTGGGACCCGCAGCTTATGATTATAAGAGTCGGGGAAAAACATATATGGAATTGCAGTACATGTACTAACGGGTGCGATCATACCAGCACTAATGCACCGGATCCCATCAGAACTCCGCAGTTAAGCGTGCTTGGGCGAGAGTAGTACTAGGATGGGTGACCTCCCGGGAAGTCCTCGTGTTGCACCCCTTTTTGTTTTTTTTTGTTCAGTGGTTTACAAAAAACATCGTATCTTCGAAACGCCATAACTTTTGAACCGTGAGGAACTACGCTGCCGACAGCACCTTTTCGGAAAGCTCTAAATTCACTAATTGGAGTGCCTAAGGTCTTTAGACCGTAGGCGCGTCTTTTTCAGCCCCAAATTATGAAGTTTAGACCGTCTTTCGGATGGTTTTATACCATATTCCAAAAAGTTTTGTGGTTAGGTCTTTAGAGATCTTTTAATGGCGTCCCAAACGGATGTAAAATTGCGTTTACATCATACGAGCATGGCCACGTGTCTAGTGGGACCCGCAGCTTATGATTATAAGAGTCCGGGAAAAACATATATGGAATTGCAGTACATGTACTAAGGGGTGCGATCATACCAGCACTAATGCACCGGATCCCATCAGAACTCCGCAGTTAAGCGTGCTTGGGCGAGAGTAGTACTAGGATGGGTGACCTCCCGGGAAGTCCTCGTGTTGCACCCCTTTTTGTTTTTTTTTGTTCAGTGGTTTACAAAAAACATCGTATCTTCGAAACGCCATAACTTTTGAACCGTGAGGAACTACGCTGCCGACATCACCTTTTCGGAAAGCTCTAAATTCACTAATTGGAGTGCCTAAGGTCTTTAGACCGTAGGCGCGTCTTTTTCAGCCCCAAATTATGAAGTTTAGACCGTCTTTCGGATGGTTTTATACCATATTCCAAAAAGTTTTGTGGTTAGGTCTTTAGAGATCTTTTAATGGCGTCCCAAACGGATGTAAAATTGCGTTTACATCATACGAGCATGGCCACGTGTCTAGTGGGACCCGCAGCTTATGATTATAAGAGTCGGGGAAAAACATATATGGAATTGCAGTACATGTACTAACGGGTGCGATCATACCAGCACTAATGCACCGGATCCCATCAGAACTCCGCAGTTAAGCGTGCTTGGGCGAGAGTAGTACTAGGATGGGTGACCTCCCGGGAAGTCCTCGTGTTGCACCCCTTTTTGTTTTTTTTTGTTCAGTGGTTTACAAAAAACATCGTATCTTCGAAACGCCATAACTTTTGAACCGTGAGGAACTACGCTGCCGACAGCACCTTTTCGGAAAGCTCTAAATTCACTAATTGGAGTGCCTAAGGTCTTTAGACCGTAGGCGCGTCTTTTTCAGCCCCAAATTATGAAGTTTAGACCGTCTTTCGGATGGTTTTATACCATATTCCAAAAAGTTTTGTGGTTAGGTCTTTAGAGATCTTTTAATGGCGTCCCAAACGGATGTAAAATTGCGTTTACATCATACGAGCATGGCCACGTGTCTAGTGGGACCCGCAGCTTATGATTATAAGAGTCCGGGAAAAACATATATGGAATTGCAGTACATGTACTAAGGGGTGCGATCATACCAGCACTAATGCACCGGATCCCATCAGAACTCCGCAGTTAAGCGTGCTTGGGCGAGAGTAGTACTAGGATGGGTGACCTCCCGGGAAGTCCTCGTGTTGCACCCCTTTTTGTTTTTTTTTGTTCAGTGGTTTACAAAAAACATCGTATCTTCGAAACGCCATAACTTTTGAACCGTGAGGAACTACGCTGCCGACATCACCTTTTCGGAAAGCTCTAAATTCACTAATTGGAGTGCCTAAGGTCTTTAGACCGTAGGCGCGTCTTTTTCAGCCCCAAATTATGAAGTTTAGACCGTCTTTCGGATGGTTTTATACCATATTCCAAAAAGTTTTGTGGTTAGGTCTTTAGAGATCTTTTAATGGCGTCCCAAACGGATGTAAAATTGCGTTTACATCATACGAGCATGGCCACGTGTCTAGTGGGACCCGCAGCTTATGATTATAAGAGTCGGGGAAAAACATATATGGAATTGCAGTACATGTACTAACGGGTGCGATCATACCAGCACTAATGCACCGGATCCCATCAGAACTCCGCAGTTAAGCGTGCTTGGGCGAGAGTAGTACTAGGATGGGTGACCTCCCGGGAAGTCCTCGTGTTGCACCCCTTTTTGTTTTTTTTTGTTCAGTGGTTTACAAAAAACATCGTATCTTCGAAACACCATAACTTTTGAACCGTGAGGAACTACGCTGCCGACAGCACCTTTTCGGAAAGCTATAAATTCACTAATTGGAGTGCCTAAGGTCTTTAGACCGTAGGCGCGTCTTTTTCAGCCCCAAATTATGAAGTTTAGACCGTCTTTCGGATGGTTTTATACCATATTCCAAAAAGTTTTGTGGTTATGTCTTTAGAGATCTTTTAATGGCGTCCCAAACGGATGTAAAATTGCGTTTACATCATACGAGCATGGCCACGTGTCTAGTGGAACCCGCAGCTTATGATTATAAGAGTCGGGGAAAAACATATATGGAATTGCAGTACATGTACTAACGGGTGCGATCATACCAGCACTAATGCACCGGATCCCATCAGAACTCCGCAGTTAAGCGTGCTTGGGCGAGAGTAGTACTAGGATGGGTGACCTCCCGGGAAGTCCTCGTGTTGCACCCCTTTTTGTTTTTTTTTGTTCAGTGGTTTACAAAAAACATCGTATCTTCGAAACGCCATAACTTTTGAACCGTGAGGAACTACGCTGCCGACAGCACCTTTTCGGAAAGCTCTAAATTCACTAATTGGAGTGCCTAAGGTCTTTAGACCGTAGGCGCGTCTTTTTCAGCCCCAAATTATGAAGTTTAGACCGTCTTTCGGATGGTTTTATACCATATTCCAAAAAGTTTTGTGGTTAGGTCTTTAGAGATCTTTTAATGGCGTCCCAAACGGATGTAAAATTGCGTTTACATCATACGAGCATGGCCACGTGTCTAGTGGGACCCGCAGCTTATGATTATAAGAGTCGGGGAAAAACATATATGGAATTGCAGTACATGTACTAACGGGTGCGATCATACCAGCACTAATGCACCGGATCCCATCAGAACTCCGCAGTTAAGCGTGCTTGGGCGAGAGTAGTACTAGGATGGGTGACCTCCCGGGAAGTCCTCGTGTTGCACCCCTTTTTGTTTTTTTTTGTTCAGTGGTTTACAAAAAACATCGTATCTTCGAAACGCCATAACTTTTGAACCGTGAGGAACTACGCTGCCGACAGCACCTTTTCGGAAAGCTCTAAATTCACTAATTGGAGTGCCTAAGGTCTTTAGACCGTAGGCGCGTCTTTTTCAGCCCCAAATTATGAAGTTTAGACCGTCTTTCGGATGGTTTTATACCATATTCCAAAAAGTTTTGTGGTTAGGTCTTTAGAGATCTTTTAATGGCGTCCCAAACGGATGTAAAATTGCGTTTACATCATACGAGCATGGCCACGTGTCTAGTGGGACCCGCAGCTTATGATTATAAGAGTCGGGGAAAAACATATATGGAATTGCAGTACATGTACTAACGGGTGCGATCATACCAGCACTAATGCACCGGATCCCATCAGAACTCCGCAGTTAAGCGTGCTTGGGCGAGAGTAGTACTAGGATGGGTGACCTCCCGGGAAGTCCTCGTGTTGCACCCCTTTTTGTTTTTTTTTGTTCAGTGGTTTACAAAAAACATCGTATCTTCGAAACGCCATAACTTTTGAACCGTGAGGAACTACGCTGCCGACAGCACCTTTTCGGAAAGCTATAAATTCACTAATTGGAGTGCCTAAGGTCTTTAGACCGTAGGCGCGTCTTTTTCAGCCCCAAATTATGAAGTTTAGACCGTCTTTCGGATGGTTTTATACCATATTCCAAAAAGTTTTGTGGTTATGTCTTTAGAGATCTTTTAATGGCGTCCCAAACGGATGTAAAATTGCGTTTACATCATACGAGCATGGCCACGTGTCTAGTGGGACCCGCAGCTTATGATTATAAGAGTCGGGGAAAAACATATATGGAATTGCAGTACATGTACTAACGGGTGCGATCATACCAGCACTAATGCACCGGATCCCATCAGAACTCCGCAGTTAAGCGTGCTTGGGCGAGAGTAGTACTAGGATGGGTGACCTCCCGGGAAGTCCTCGTGTTGCACCCCTTTTTGTTTTTTTTTGTTCAGTGGTTTACAAAAAACATCGTATCTTCGAAACGCCATAACTTTTGAACCGTGAGGAACTACGCTGCCGACAGCACCTTTTCGGAAAGCTCTAAATTCACTAATTGGAGTGCCTAAGGTCTTTAGACCGTAGGCGCGTCTTTTTCAGCCCCAAATTATGAAGTTTAGACCGTCTTTCGGATGGTTTTATACCATATTCCAAAAAGTTTTGTGGTTAGGTCTTTAGAGATCTTTTAATGGCGTCCCAAACGGATGTAAAATTGCGTTTACATCATACGAGCATGGCCACGTGTCTAGTGGGACCCGCAGCTTATGATTATAAGAGTCGGGGAAAAACATATATGGAATTGCAGTACATGTACTAACGGGTGCGATCATACCAGCACTAATGCACCGGATCCCATCAGAACTCCGCAGTTAAGCGTGCTTGGGCGAGAGTAGTACTAGGATGGGTGACCTCCCGGGAAGTCCTCGTGTTGCACCCCTTTTTGTTTTTTTTTGTTCAGTGGTTTACAAAAAACATCGTATCTTCGAAACGCCATAACTTTTGAACCGTGAGGAACTACGCTGCCGACAGCACCTTTTCGGAAAGCTCTAAATTCACTAATTGGAGTGCCTAAGGTCTTTAGACCGTAGGCGCGTCTTTTTCAGCCCCAAATTATGAAGTTTAGACCGTCTTTCGGATGGTTTTATACCATATTCCAAAAAGTTTTGTGGTTATGTCTTTAGAGATCTTTTAATGGCGTCCCAAACGGATGTAAAATTGCGTTTACATCATACGAGCATGGCCACGTGTCTAGTGGGACCCGCAGCTTATGATTATAAGAGTCGGGGAAAAACATATATGGAATTGCAGTACATGTACTAACGGGTGCGATCATACCAGCACTAATGCACCGGATCCCATCAGAACTCCGCAGTTAAGCGTGCTTGGGCGAGAGTAGTACTAGGATGGGTGACCTCCCGGGAAGTCCTCGTGTTGCACCCCTTTTTGTTTTTTTTTGTTCAGTGGTTTACAAAAAACATCGTATCTTCGAAACGCCATAACTTTTGAACCGTGAGGAACTACGCTGCCGACATCACCTTTTCGGAAAGCTCTAAATTCACTAATTGGAGTGCCTAAGGTCTTTAGACCGTAGGCGCGTCTTTTTCAGCCCCAAATTATGAAGTTTAGACCGTCTTTCGGATGGTTTTATACCATATTCCAAAAAGTTTTGTGGTTAGGTCTTTAGAGATCTTTTAATGGCGTCCCAAACGGATGTAAAATTGCGTTTACATCATACGAGCATGGCCACGTGTCTAGTGGGACCCGCAGCTTATGATTATAAGAGTCGGGGAAAAACATATATGGAATTGCAGTACATGTACTAACGGGTGCGATCATACCAGCACTAATGCACCGGATCCCATCAGAACTCCGCAGTTAAGCGTGCTTGGGCGAGAGTAGTACTAGGATGGGTGACCTCCCGGGAAGTCCTCGTGTTGCACCCCTTTTTGTTTTTTTTTGTTCAGTGGTTTACAAAAAACATCGTATCTTCGAAACGCCATAACTTTTGAACCGTGAGGAACTACGCTGCCGACAGCACCTTTTCGGAAAGCTCTAAATTCACTAATTGGAGTGCCTAAGGTCTTTAGACCGTAGGCGCGTCTTTTTCAGCCCCAAATTATGAAGTTTAGACCGTCTTTCGGATGGTTTTATACCATATTCCAAAAAGTTTTGTGGTTATGTCTTTAGAGATCTTTTAATGGCGTCCCAAACGGATGTAAAATTGCGTTTACATCATACGAGCATGGCCACGTGTCTAGTGGGACCCGCAGCTTATGATTATAAGAGTCGGGGAAAAACATATATGGAATTGCAGTACATGTACTAACGGGTGCGATCATACCAGCACTAATGCACCGGATCCCATCAGAACTCCGCAGTTAAGCGTGCTTGGGCGAGAGTAGTACTAGGATGGGTGACCTCCCGGGAAGTCCTCGTGTTGCACCCCTTTTTGTTTTTTTTTGTTCAGTGGTTTACAAAAAACATCGTATCTTCGAAACGCCATAACTTTTGAACCGTGAGGAACTACGCTGCCGACAGCACCTTTTCGGAAAGCTCTAAATTCACTAATTGGAGTGCCTAAGGTCTTTAGACCGTAGGCGCGTCTTTTTCAGCCCCAAATTATGAAGTTTAGACCGTCTTTCGGATGGTTTTATACCATATTCCAAAAAGTTTTGTGGTTAGGTCTTTAGAGATCTTTTAATGGCGTCCCAAACGGATGTAAAATTGCGTTTACATCATACGAGCATGGCCACGTGTCTAGTGGGACCCGCAGCTTATGATTATAAGAGTCGGGGAAAAACATATATGGAATTGCAGTACATGTACTAACGGGTGCGATCATACCAGCACTAATGCACCGGATCCCATCAGAACTCCGCAGTTAAGCGTGCTTGGGCGAGAGTAGTACTAGGATGGGTGACCTCCCGGGAAGTCCTCGTGTTGCACCCCTTTTTGTTTTTTTTTGTTCAGTGGTTTACAAAAAACATCGTATCTTCGAAACGCCATAACTTTTGAACCGTGAGGAACTACGCTGCCGACAGCACCTTTTCGGAAAGCTCTAAATTCACTAATTGGAGTGCCTAAGGTCTTTAGACCGTAGGCGCGTCTTTTTCAGCCCCAAATTATGAAGTTTAGACCGTCTTTCGGATGGTTTTATACCATATTCCAAAAAGTTTTGTGGTTAGGTCTTTAGAGATCTTTTAATGGCGTCCCAAACGGATGTAAAATTGCGTTTACATCATACGAGCATGGCCACGTGTCTAGTGGGACCCGCAGCTTATGATTATAAGAGTCGGGGAAAAACATATATGGAATTGCAGTACATGTACTAACGGGTGCGATCATACCAGCACTAATGCACCGGATCCCATCAGAACTCCGCAGTTAAGCGTGCTTGGGCGAGAGTAGTACTAGGATGGGTGACCTCCCGGGAAGTCCTCGTGTTGCACCCCTTTTTGTTTTTTTTTGTTCAGTGGTTTACAAAAAACATCGTATCTTCGAAACGCCATAACTTTTGAACCGTGAGGAACTACGCTGCCGACAGCACCTTTTCGGAAAGCTCTAAATTCACTAATTGGAGTGCCTAAGGTCTTTAGACCGTAGGCGCGTCTTTTTCAGCCCCAAATTATGAAGTTTAGACCGTCTTTCGGATGGTTTTATACCATATTCCAAAAAGTTTTGTGGTTAGGTCTTTAGAGATCTTTTAATGGCGTCCCAAACGGATGTAAAATTGCGTTTACATCATACGAGCATGGCCACGTGTCTAGTGGGACCCGCAGCTTATGATTATAAGAGTCGGGGAAAAACATATATGGAATTGCAGTACATGTACTAACGGGTGCGATCATACCAGCACTAATGCACCGGATCCCATCAGAACTCCGCAGTTAAGCGTGCTTGGGCGAGAGTAGTACTAGGATGGGTGACCTCCCGGGAAGTCCTCGTGTTGCACCCCTTTTTGTTTTTTTTTGTTCAGTGGTTTACAAAAAACATCGTATCTTCGAAACGCCATAACTTTTGAACCGTGAGGAACTACGCTGCCGACAGCACCTTTTCGGAAAGCTCTAAATTCACTAATTGGAGTGCCTAAGGTCTTTAGACCGTAGGCGCGTCTTTTTCAGCCCCAAATTATGAAGTTTAGACCGTCTTTCGGATGGTTTTATACCATATTCCAAAAAGTTTTGTGGTTAGGTCTTTAGAGATCTTTTAATGGCGTCCCAAACGGATGTAAAATTGCGTTTACATCATACGAGCATGGCCACGTGTCTAGTGGGACCCGCAGCTTATGATTATAAGAGTCGGGGAAAAACATATATGGAATTGCAGTACATGTACTAACGGGTGCGATCATACCAGCACTAATGCACCGGATCCCATCAGAACTCCGCAGTTAAGCGTGCTTGGGCGAGAGTAGTACTAGGATGGGTGACCTCCCGGGAAGTCCTCGTGTTGCACCCCTTTTTGTTTTTTTTTGTTCAGTGGTTTACAAAAAACATCGTATCTTCGAAACGCCATAACTTTTGAACCGTGAGGAACTACGCTGCCGACAGCACCTTTTCGGAAAGCTCTAAATTCACTAATTGGAGTGCCTAAGGTCTTTAGACCGTAGGCGCGTCTTTTTCAGCCCCAAATTATGAAGTTTAGACCGTCTTTCGGATGGTTTTATACCATATTCCAAAAAGTTTTGTGGTTAGGTCTTTAGAGATCTTTTAATGGCGTCCCAAACGGATGTAAAATTGCGTTTACATCATACGAGCATGGCCACGTGTCTAGTGGGACCCGCAGCTTATGATTATAAGAGTCCGGGAAAAACATATATGGAATTGCAGTACATGTACTAAGGGGTGCGATCATACCAGCACTAATGCACCGGATCCCATCAGAACTCCGCAGTTAAGCGTGCTTGGGCGAGAGTAGTACTAGGATGGGTGACCTCCCGGGAAGTCCTCGTGTTGCACCCCTTTTTGTTTTTTTTTGTTCAGTGGTTTACAAAAAACATCGTATCTTCGAAACGCCATAACTTTTGAACCGTGAGGAACTACGCTGCCGACATCACCTTTTCGGAAAGCTCTAAATTCACTAATTGGAGTGCCTAAGGTCTTTAGACCGTAGGCGCGTCTTTTTCAGCCCCAAATTATGAAGTTTAGACCGTCTTTCGGATGGTTTTATACCATATTCCAAAAAGTTTTGTGGTTAGGTCTTTAGAGATCTTTTAATGGCGTCCCAAACGGATGTAAAATTGCGTTTACATCATACGAGCATGGCCACGTGTCTAGTGGGACCCGCAGCTTATGATTATAAGAGTCGGGGAAAAACATATATGGAATTGCAGTACATGTACTAACGGGTGCGATCATACCAGCACTAATGCACCGGATCCCATCAGAACTCCGCAGTTAAGCGTGCTTGGGCGAGAGTAGTACTAGGATGGGTGACCTCCCGGGAAGTCCTCGTGTTGCACCCCTTTTTGTTTTTTTTTGTTCAGTGGTTTACAAAAAACATCGTATCTTCGAAACGCCATAACTTTTGAACCGTGAGGAACTACGCTGCCGACAGCACCTTTTCGGAAAGCTCTAAATTCACTAATTGGAGTGCCTAAGGTCTTTAGACCGTAGGCGCGTCTTTTTCAGCCCCAAATTATGAAGTTTAGACCGTCTTTCGGATGGTTTTATACCATATTCCAAAAAGTTTTGTGGTTAGGTCTTTAGAGATCTTTTAATGGCGTCCCAAACGGATGTAAAATTGCGTTTACATCATACGAGCATGGCCACGTGTCTAGTGGGACCCGCAGCTTATGATTATAAGAGTCGGGGAAAAACATATATGGAATTGCAGTACATGTACTAACGGGTGCGATCATACCAGCACTAATGCACCGGATCCCATCAGAACTCCGCAGTTAAGCGTGCTTGGGCGAGAGTAGTACTAGGATGGGTGACCTCCCGGGAAGTCCTCGTGTTGCACCCCTTTTTGTTTTTTTTTGTTCAGTGGTTTACAAAAAACATCGTATCTTCGAAACGCCATAACTTTTGAACCGTGAGGAACTACGCTGCCGACAGCACCTTTTCGGAAAGCTCTAAATTCACTAATTGGAGTGCCTAAGGTCTTTAGACCGTAGGCGCGTCTTTTTCAGCCCCAAATTATGAAGTTTAGACCGTCTTTCGGATGGTTTTATACCATATTCCAAAAAGTTTTGTGGTTAGGTCTTTAGAGATCTTTTAATGGCGTCCCAAACGGATGTAAAATTGCGTTTACATCATACGAGCATGGCCACGTGTCTAGTGGGACCCGCAGCTTATGATTATAAGAGTCCGGGAAAAACATATATGGAATTGCAGTACATGTACTAAGGGGTGCGATCATACCAGCACTAATGCACCGGATCCCATCAGAACTCCGCAGTTAAGCGTGCTTGGGCGAGAGTAGTACTAGGATGGGTGACCTCCCGGGAAGTCCTCGTGTTGCACCCCTTTTTGTTTTTTTTTGTTCAGTGGTTTACAAAAAACATCGTATCTTCGAAACGCCATAACTTTTGAACCGTGAGGAACTACGCTGCCGACATCACCTTTTCGGAAAGCTCTAAATTCACTAATTGGAGTGCCTAAGGTCTTTAGACCGTAGGCGCGTCTTTTTCAGCCCCAAATTATGAAGTTTAGACCGTCTTTCGGATGGTTTTATACCATATTCCAAAAAGTTTTGTGGTTAGGTCTTTAGAGATCTTTTAATGGCGTCCCAAACGGATGTAAAATTGCGTTTACATCATACGAGCATGGCCACGTGTCTAGTGGGACCCGCAGCTTATGATTATAAGAGTCGGGGAAAAACATATATGGAATTGCAGTACATGTACTAACGGGTGCGATCATACCAGCACTAATGCACCGGATCCCATCAGAACTCCGCAGTTAAGCGTGCTTGGGCGAGAGTAGTACTAGGATGGGTGACCTCCCGGGAAGTCCTCGTGTTGCACCCCTTTTTGTTTTTTTTTGTTCAGTGGTTTACAAAAAACATCGTATCTTCGAAACGCCATAACTTTTGAACCGTGAGGAACTACGCTGCCGACATCACCTTTTCGGAAAGCTCTAAATTCACTAATTGGAGTGCCTAAGGTCTTTAGACCGTAGGCGCGTCTTTTTCAGCCCCAAATTATGAAGTTTAGACCGTCTTTCGGATGGTTTTATACCATATTCCAAAAAGTTTTGTGGTTAGGTCTTTAGAGATCTTTTAATGGCGTCCCAAACGGATGTAAAATTGCGTTTACATCATACGAGCATGGCCACGTGTCTAGTGGGACCCGCAGCTTATGATTATAAGAGTCCGGGAAAAACATATATGGAATTGCAGTACATGTACTAAGGGGTGCGATCATACCAGCACTAATGCACCGGATCCCATCAGAACTCCGCAGTTAAGCGTGCTTGGGCGAGAGTAGTACTAGGATGGGTGACCTCCCGGGAAGTCCTCGTGTTGCACCCCTTTTTGTTTTTTTTTGTTCAGTGGTTTACAAAAAACATCGTATCTTCGAAACGCCATAACTTTTGAACCGTGAGGAACTACGCTGCCGACATCACCTTTTCGGAAAGCTCTAAATTCACTAATTGGAGTGCCTAAGGTCTTTAGACCGTAGGCGCGTCTTTTTCAGCCCCAAATTATGAAGTTTAGACCGTCTTTCGGATGGTTTTATACCATATTCCAAAAAGTTTTGTGGTTAGGTCTTTAGAGATCTTTTAATGGCGTCCCAAACGGATGTAAAATTGCGTTTACATCATACGAGCATGGCCACGTGTCTAGTGGGACCCGCAACTTATGATTATAAGAGTCGGGGAAAAACATATATGGAATTGCAGTACATGTACTAACGGGTGCGATCATACCAGCACTAATGCACCGGATCCCATCAGAACTCCGCAGTTAAGCGTGCTTGGGCGAGAGTAGTACTAGGATGGGTGACCTCCCGGGAAGTCCTCGTGTTGCACCCCTTTTTGTTTTTTTTTGTTCAGTGGTTTACAAAAAACATCGTATCTTCGAAACACCATAACTTTTGAACCGTGAGGAACTACGCTGCCGACAGCACCTTTTCGGAAAGCTATAAATTCACTAATTGGAGTGCCTAAGGTCTTTAGACCGTAGGCGCGTCTTTTTCAGCCCCAAATTATGAAGTTTAGACCGTCTTTCGGATGGTTTTATACCATATTCCAAAAAGTTTTGTGGTTATGTCTTTAGAGATCTTTTAATGGCGTCCCAAACGGATGTAAAATTGCGTTTACATCATACGAGCATGGCCACGTGTCTAGTGGAACCCGCAGCTTATGATTATAAGAGTCGGGGAAAACATATATGGAATTGCAGTACATGTACTAACGGGTGCGATCATACCAGCACTAATGCACCGGATCCCATCAGAACTCCGCAGCTAAGCGTGCTTGGGCGAGAGTAGTACTAGGATGGGTGACCTCCCGGGAAGTCCTCGTGTTGCACCCCTTTTTGTTTTTTTTTGTTCAGTGGTTTACAAAAAACATCGTATCTTCGAAACGCCATAACTTTTGAACCGTGAGGAACTACGCTGCCGACAGCACCTTTTCGGAAAGCTCTAAATTCACTAATTGGAGTGCCTAAGGTCTTTAGACCGTAGGCGCGTCTTTTTCAGCCCCAAATTATGAAGTTTAGACCGTCTTTCGGATGGTTTTATACCATATTCCAAAAAGTTTTGTGGTTAGGTCTTTAGAGATCTTTTAATGGCGTCCCAAACGGATGTAAAATTGCGTTTACATCATACGAGCATGGCCACGTGTCTAGTGGGACCCGCAGCTTATGATTATAAGAGTCGGGGAAAAACATATATGGAATTGCAGTACATGTACTAACGGGTGCGATCATACCAGCACTAATGCACCGGATCCCATCAGAACTCCGCAGTTAAGCGTGCTTGGGCGAGAGTAGTACTAGGATGGGTGACCTCCCGGGAAGTCCTCGTGTTGCACCCCTTTTTGTTTTTTTTTGTTCAGTGGTTTACAAAAAACATCGTATCTTCGAAACGCCATAACTTTTGAACCGTGAGGAACTACGCTGCCGACAGCACCTTTTCGGAAAGCTCTAAATTCACTAATTGGAGTGCCTAAGGTCTTTAGACCGTAGGCGCGTCTTTTTCAGCCCCAAATTATGAAGTTTAGACCGTCTTTCGGATGGTTTTATACCATATTCCAAAAAGTTTTGTGGTTAGGTCTTTAGAGATCTTTTAATGGCGTCCCAAACGGATGTAAAATTGCGTTTACATCATACGAGCATGGCCACGTGTCTAGTGGGACCCGCAGCTTATGATTATAAGAGTCGGGGAAAAACATATATGGAATTGCAGTACATGTACTAACGGGTGCGATCATACCAGCACTAATGCACCGGATCCCATCAGAACTCCGCAGTTAAGCGTGCTTGGGCGAGAGTAGTACTAGGATGGGTGACCTCCCGGGAAGTCCTCGTGTTGCACCCCTTTTTGTTTTTTTTTGTTCAGTGGTTTACAAAAAACATCGTATCTTCGAAACGCCATAACTTTTGAACCGTGAGGAACTACGCTGCCGACAGCACCTTTTCGGAAAGCTCTAAATTCACTAATTGGAGTGCCTAAGGTCTTTAGACCGTAGGCGCGTCTTTTTCAGCCCCAAATTATGAAGTTTAGACCGTCTTTCGGATGGTTTTATACCATATTCCAAAAAGTTTTGTGGTTAGGTCTTTAGAGATCTTTTAATGGCGTCCCAAACGGATGTAAAATTGCGTTTACATCATACGAGCATGGCCACGTGTCTAGTGGGACCCGCAGCTTATGATTATAAGAGTCCGGGAAAAACATATATGGAATTGCAGTACATGTACTAAGGGGTGCGATCATACCAGCACTAATGCACCGGATCCCATCAGAACTCCGCAGTTAAGCGTGCTTGGGCGAGAGTAGTACTAGGATGGGTGACCTCCCGGGAAGTCCTCGTGTTGCACCCCTTTTTGTTTTTTTTTGTTCAGTGGTTTACAAAAAACATCGTATCTTCGAAACGCCATAACTTTTGAACCGTGAGGAACTACGCTGCCGACATCACCTTTTCGGAAAGCTCTAAATTCACTAATTGGAGTGCCTAAGGTCTTTAGACCGTAGGCGCGTCTTTTTCAGCCCCAAATTATGAAGTTTAGACCGTCTTTCGGATGGTTTTATACCATATTCCAAAAAGTTTTGTGGTTAGGTCTTTAGAGATCTTTTAATGGCGTCCCAAACGGATGTAAAATTGCGTTTACATCATACGAGCATGGCCACGTGTCTAGTGGGACCCGCAGCTTATGATTATAAGAGTCGGGGAAAAACATATATGGAATTGCAGTACATGTACTAACGGGTGCGATCATACCAGCACTAATGCACCGGATCCCATCAGAACTCCGCAGTTAAGCGTGCTTGGGCGAGAGTAGTACTAGGATGGGTGACCTCCCGGGAAGTCCTCGTGTTGCACCCCTTTTTGTTTTTTTTTGTTCAGTGGTTTACAAAAAACATCGTATCTTCGAAACGCCATAACTTTTGAACCGTGAGGAACTACGCTGCCGACAGCACCTTTTCGGAAAGCTCTAAATTCACTAATTGGAGTGCCTAAGGTCTTTAGACCGTAGGCGCGTCTTTTTCAGCCCCAAATTATGAAGTTTAGACCGTCTTTCGGATGGTTTTATACCATATTCCAAAAAGTTTTGTGGTTAGGTCTTTAGAGATCTTTTAATGGCGTCCCAAACGGATGTAAAATTGCGTTTACATCATACGAGCATGGCCACGTGTCTAGTGGGACCCGCAGCTTATGATTATAAGAGTCGGGGAAAAACATATATGGAATTGCAGTACATGTACTAACGGGTGCGATCATACCAGCACTAATGCACCGGATCCCATCAGAACTCCGCAGTTAAGCGTGCTTGGGCGAGAGTAGTACTAGGATGGGTGACCTCCCGGGAAGTCCTCGTGTTGCACCCCTTTTTGTTTTTTTTTGTTCAGTGGTTTACAAAAAACATCGTATCTTCGAAACGCCATAACTTTTGAACCGTGAGGAACTACGCTGCCGACAGCACCTTTTCGGAAAGCTCTAAATTCACTAATTGGAGTGCCTAAGGTCTTTAGACCGTAGGCGCGTCTTTTTCAGCCCCAAATTATGAAGTTTAGACCGTCTTTCGGATGGTTTTATACCATATTCCAAAAAGTTTTGTGGTTAGGTCTTTAGAGATCTTTTAATGGCGTCCCAAACGGATGTAAAATTGCGTTTACATCATACGAGCATGGCCACGTGTCTAGTGGGACCCGCAGCTTATGATTATAAGAGTCGGGGAAAAACATATATGGAATTGCAGTACATGTACTAACGGGTGCGATCATACCAGCACTAATGCACCGGATCCCATCAGAACTCCGCAGTTAAGCGTGCTTGGGCGAGAGTAGTACTAGGATGGGTGACCTCCCGGGAAGTCCTCGTGTTGCACCCCTTTTTGTTTTTTTTTGTTCAGTGGTTTACAAAAAACATCGTATCTTCGAAACGCCATAACTTTTGAACCGTGAGGAACTACGCTGCCGACAGCACCTTTTCGGAAAGCTCTAAATTCACTAATTGGAGTGCCTAAGGTCTTTAGACCGTAGGCGCGTCTTTTTCAGCCCCAAATTATGAAGTTTAGACCGTCTTTCGGATGGTTTTATACCATATTCCAAAAAGTTTTGTGGTTAGGTCTTTAGAGATCTTTTAATGGCGTCCCAAACGGATGTAAAATTGCGTTTACATCATACGAGCATGGCCACGTGTCTAGTGGGACCCGCAGCTTATGATTATAAGAGTCGGGGAAAAACATATATGGAATTGCAGTACATGTACTAACGGGTGCGATCATACCAGCACTAATGCACCGGATCCCATCAGAACTCCGCAGTTAAGCGTGCTTGGGCGAGAGTAGTACTAGGATGGGTGACCTCCCGGGAAGTCCTCGTGTTGCACCCCTTTTTGTTTTTTTTTGTTCAGTGGTTTACAAAAAACATCGTATCTTCGAAACGCCATAACTTTTGAACCGTGAGGAACTACGCTGCCGACAGCACCTTTTCGGAAAGCTCTAAATTCACTAATTGGAGTGCCTAAGGTCTTTAGACCGTAGGCGCGTCTTTTTCAGCCCCAAATTATGAAGTTTAGACCGTCTTTCGGATGGTTTTATACCATATTCCAAAAAGTTTTGTGGTTAGGTCTTTAGAGATCTTTTAATGGCGTCCCAAACGGATGTAAAATTGCGTTTACATCATACGAGCATGGCCACGTGTCTAGTGGGACCCGCAGCTTATGATTATAAGAGTCGGGGAAAAACATATATGGAATTGCAGTACATGTACTAACGGGTGCGATCATACCAGCACTAATGCACCGGATCCCATCAGAACTCCGCAGTTAAGCGTGCTTGGGCGAGAGTAGTACTAGGATGGGTGACCTCCCGGGAAGTCCTCGTGTTGCACCCCTTTTTGTTTTTTTTTGTTCAGTGGTTTACAAAAAACATCGTATCTTCGAAACGCCATAACTTTTGAACCGTGAGGAACTACGCTGCCGACAGCACCTTTTCGGAAAGCTCTAAATTCACTAATTGGAGTGCCTAAGGTCTTTAGACCGTAGGCGCGTCTTTTTCAGCCCCAAATTATGAAGTTTAGACCGTCTTTCGGATGGTTTTATACCATATTCCAAAAAGTTTTGTGGTTAGGTCTTTAGAGATCTTTTAATGGCGTCCCAAACGGATGTAAAATTGCGTTTACATCATACGAGCATGGCCACGTGTCTAGTGGGACCCGCAGCTTATGATTATAAGAGTCGGGGAAAAACATATATGGAATTGCAGTACATGTACTAACGGGTGCGATCATACCAGCACTAATGCACCGGATCCCATCAGAACTCCGCAGTTAAGCGTGCTTGGGCGAGAGTAGTACTAGGATGGGTGACCTCCCGGGAAGTCCTCGTGTTGCACCCCTTTTTGTTTTTTTTTGTTCAGTGGTTTACAAAAAACATCGTATCTTCGAAACGCCATAACTTTTGAACCGTGAGGAACTACGCTGCCGACAGCACCTTTTCGGAAAGCTCTAAATTCACTAATTGGAGTGCCTAAGGTCTTTAGACCGTAGGCGCGTCTTTTTCAGCCCCAAATTATGAAGTTTAGACCGTCTTTCGGATGGTTTTATACCATATTCCAAAAAGTTTTGTGGTTAGGTCTTTAGAGATCTTTTAATGGCGTCCCAAACGGATGTAAAATTGCGTTTACATCATACGAGCATGGCCACGTGTCTAGTGGGACCCGCAGCTTATGATTATAAGAGTCGGGGAAAACATATATGGAATTGCAGTACATGTACTAACGGGTGCGATCATACCAGCACTAATGCACCGGATCCCATCAGAACTCCGCAGTTAAGCGTGCTTGGGCGAGAGTAGTACTAGGATGGGTGACCTCCCGGGAAGTCCTCGTGTTGCACCCCTTTTTGTTTTTTTTTGTTCAGTGGTTTACAAAAAACATCGTATCTTCGAAACGCCATAACTTTTGAACCGTGAGGAACTACGCTGCCGACAGCACCTTTTCGGAAAGCTCTAAATTCACTAATTGGAGTGCCTAAGGTCTTTAGACCGTAGGCGCGTCTTTTTCAGCCCCAAATTATGAAGTTTAGACCGTCTTTCGGATGGTTTTATACCATATTCCAAAAAGTTTTGTGGTTAGGTCTTTAGAGATCTTTTAATGGCGTCCCAAACGGATGTAAAATTGCGTTTACATCATACGAGCATGGCCACGTGTCTAGTGGGACCCGCAGCTTATGATTATAAGAGTCGGGGAAAAACATATATGGAATTGCAGTACATGTACTAACGGGTGCGATCATACCAGCACTAATGCACCGGATCCCATCAGAACTCCGCAGTTAAGCGTGCTTGGGCGAGAGTAGTACTAGGATGGGTGACCTCCCGGGAAGTCCTCGTGTTGCACCCCTTTTTGTTTTTTTTTGTTCAGTGGTTTACAAAAAACATCGTATCTTCGAAACGCCATAACTTTTGAACCGTGAGGAACTACGCTGCCGACAGCACCTTTTCGGAAAGCTCTAAATTCACTAATTGGAGTGCCTAAGGTCTTTAGACCGTAGGCGCGTCTTTTTCAGCCCCAAATTATGAAGTTTAGACCGTCTTTCGGATGGTTTTATACCATATTCCAAAAAGTTTTGTGGTTAGGTCTTTAGAGATCTTTTAATGGCGTCCCAAACGGATGTAAAATTGCGTTTACATCATACGAGCATGGCCACGTGTCTAGTGGGACCCGCAGCTTATGATTATAAGAGTCGGGGAAAAACATATATGGAATTGCAGTACATGTACTAACGGGTGCGATCATACCAGCACTAATGCACCGGATCCCATCAGAACTCCGCAGTTAAGCGTGCTTGGGCGAGAGTAGTACTAGGATGGGTGACCTCCCGGGAAGTCCTCGTGTTGCACCCCTTTTTGTTTTTTTTTGTTCAGTGGTTTACAAAAAACATCGTATCTTCGAAACGCCATAACTTTTGAACCGTGAGGAACTACGCTGCCGACAGCACCTTTTCGGAAAGCTCTAAATTCACTAATTGGAGTGCCTAAGGTCTTTAGACCGTAGGCGCGTCTTTTTCAGCCCCAAATTATGAAGTTTAGACCGTCTTTCGGATGGTTTTATACCATATTCCAAAAAGTTTTGTGGTTAGGTCTTTAGAGATCTTTTAATGGCGTCCCAAACGGATGTAAAATTGCGTTTACATCATACGAGCATGGCCACGTGTCTAGTGGGACCCGCAGCTTATGATTATAAGAGTCGGGGAAAAACATATATGGAATTGCAGTACATGTACTAACGGGTGCGATCATACCAGCACTAATGCACCGGATCCCATCAGAACTCCGCAGTTAAGCGTGCTTGGGCGAGAGTAGTACTAGGATGGGTGACCTCCCGGGAAGTCCTCGTGTTGCACCCCTTTTTGTTTTTTTTTGTTCAGTGGTTTACAAAAAACATCGTATCTTCGAAACGCCATAACTTTTGAACCGTGAGGAACTACGCTGCCGACAGCACCTTTTCGGAAAGCTCTAAATTCACTAATTGGAGTGCCTAAGGTCTTTAGACCGTAGGCGCGTCTTTTTCAGCCCCAAATTATGAAGTTTAGACCGTCTTTCGGATGGTTTTATACCATATTCCAAAAAGTTTTGTGGTTAGGTCTTTAGAGATCTTTTAATGGCGTCCCAAACGGATGTAAAATTGCGTTTACATCATACGAGCATGGCCACGTGTCTAGTGGGACCCGCAGCTTATGATTATAAGAGTCGGGGAAAACATATATGGAATTGCAGTACATGTACTAACGGGTGCGATCATACCAGCACTAATGCACCGGATCCCATCAGAACTCCGCAGTTAAGCGTGCTTGGGCGAGAGTAGTACTAGGATGGGTGACCTCCCGGGAAGTCCTCGTGTTGCACCCCTTTTTGTTTTTTTTTTGTTCAGTGGTTTACAAAAAACATCGTATCTTCGAAACGCCATAACTTTTGAACCGTGAGGAACTACGCTGCCGACAGCACCTTTTCGGAAAGCTCTAAATTCACTAATTGGAGTGCCTAAGGTCTTTAGACCGTAGGCGCGTCTTTTTCAGCCCCAAATTATGAAGTTTAGACCGTCTTTCGGATGGTTTTATACCATATTCCAAAAAGTTTTGTGGTTAGGTCTTTAGAGATCTTTTAATGGCGTCCCAAACGGATGTAAAATTGCGTTTACATCATACGAGCATGGCCACGTGTCTAGTGGGACCCGCAGCTTATGATTATAAGAGTCGGGGAAAACATATATGGAATTGCAGTACATGTACTAACGGGTGCGATCATACCAGCACTAATGCACCGGATCCCATCAGAACTCCGCAGTTAAGCGTGCTTGGGCGAGAGTAGTACTAGGATGGGTGACCTCCCGGGAAGTCCTCGTGTTGCACCCCTTTTTGTTTTTTTTTGTTCAGTGGTTTACAAAAAACATCGTATCTTCGAAACGCCATAACTTTTGAACCGTGAGGAACTACGCTGCCGACAGCACCTTTTCGGAAAGCTCTAAATTCACTAATTGGAGTGCCTAAGGTCTTTAGACCGTAGGCGCGTCTTTTTCAGCCCCAAATTATGAAGTTTAGACCGTCTTTCGGATGGTTTTATACCATATTCCAAAAAGTTTTGTGGTTAGGTCTTTAGAGATCTTTTAATGGCGTCCCAAACGGATGTAAAATTGCGTTTACATCATACGAGCATGGCCACGTGTCTAGTGGGACCCGCAGCTTATGATTATAAGAGTCGGGGAAAACATATATGGAATTGCAGTACATGTACTAACTGGTGCGATCATACCAGCACTAATGCACCGGATCCCATCAGAACTCCGCAGTTAAGCGTGCTTGGGCGAGAGTAGTACTAGGATGGGTGACCTCCCGGGAAGTCCTCGTGTTGCACCCCTTTTTGTTTTTTTTTGTTCAGTGGTTTACAAAAAACATCGTATCTTCGAAACGCCATATCTTTTGAACCGTGAGGAACTACGCTGCCGACAGCACCTTTTCGGAAAGCTCTAAATTCACTAATTGGAGTGCCTAAGGTCTTTAGACCGTAGGCGCGTCTTTTTCAGCCCCAAATTATGAAGTTTAGACCGTCTTTCGGATGGTTTTATACCATATTCCAAAAAGTTTTGTGGTTAGGTCTTTAGAGATCTTTTAATGGCGTCCCAAACGGATGTAAAATTGCGTTTACATCATACGAGCATGGCCACGTGTCTAGTGGGACCCGCAGCTTATGATTATAAGAGTCGGGGAAAACATATATGGAATTGCAGTACATGTACTAACGGGTGCGATCATACCAGCACTAATGCACCGGATCCCATCAGAACTCCGCAGTTAAGCGTGCTTGGGCGAGAGTAGTACTAGGATGGGTGACCTCCCGGGAAGTCCTCGTGTTGCACCCCTTTTTGTTTTTTTTTGTTCAGTGGTTTACAAAAAACATCGTATCTTCGAAACGCCATAACTTTTGAACCGTGAGGAACTACGCTGCCGACAGCACCTTTTCGGAAAGCTCTAAATTCACTAATTGGAGTGCCTAAGGTCTTTAGACCGTAGGCGCGTCTTTTTCAGCCCCAAATTATGAAGTTTAGACCGTCTTTCGGATGGTTTTATACCATATTCCAAAAAGTTTTGTGGTTAGGTCTTTAGAGATCTTTTAATGGCGTCCCAAACGGATGTAAAATTGCGTTTACATCATACGAGCATGGCCACGTGTCTAGTGGGACCCGCAGCTTATGATTATAAGAGTCGGGGAAAACATATATGGAATTGCAGTACATGTACTAACGGGTGCGATCATACCAGCACTAATGCACCGGATCCCATCAGAACTCCGCAGTTAAGCGTGCTTGGGCGAGAGTAGTACTAGGATGGGTGACCTCCCGGGAAGTCCTCGTGTTGCACCCCTTTTTGTTTTTTTTTGTTCAGTGGTTTACAAAAAACATCGTATCTTCGAAACGCCATAACTTTTGAACCGTGAGGAACTACGCTGCCGACAGCACCTTTTCGGAAAGCTCTAAATTCACTAATTGGAGTGCCTAAGGTCTTTAGACCGTAGGCGCGTCTTTTTCAGCCCCAAATTATGAAGTTTAGACCGTCTTTCGGATGGTTTTATACCATATTCCAAAAAGTTTTGTGGTTAGGTCTTTAGAGATCTTTTAATGGCGTCCCAAACGGATGTAAAATTGCGTTTACATCATACGAGCATGGCCACGTGTCTAGTGGGACCCGCAGCTTATGATTATAAGAGTCGGGGAAAACATATATGGAATTGCAGTACATGTACTAACGGGTGCGATCATACCAGCACTAATGCACCGGATCCCATCAGAACTCCGCAGTTAAGCGTGCTTGGGCGAGAGTAGTACTAGGATGGGTGACCTCCCGGGAAGTCCTCGTGTTGCACCCCTTTTTGTTTTTTTTTGTTCAGTGGTTTACAAAAAACATCGTATCTTCGAAACGCCATAACTTTTGAACCGTGAGGAACTACGCTGCCGACAGCACCTTTTCGGAAAGCTCTAAATTCACTAATTGGAGTGCCTAAGGTCTTTAGACCGTAGGCGCGTCTTTTTCAGCCCCAAATTATGAAGTTTAGACCGTCTTTCGGATGGTTTTATACCATATTCCAAAAAGTTTTGTGGTTAGGTCTTTAGAGATCTTTTAATGGCGTCCCAAACGGATGTAAAATTGCGTTTACATCATACGAGCATGGCCACGTGTCTAGTGGGACCCGCAGCTTATGATTATAAGAGTCGGGGAAAACATATATGGAATTGCAGTACATGTACTAACTGGTGCGATCATACCAGCACTAATGCACCGGATCCCATCAGAACTCCGCAGTTAAGCGTGCTTGGGCGAGAGTAGTACTAGGATGGGTGACCTCCCGGGAAGTCCTCGTGTTGCACCCCTTTTTGTTTTTTTTTGTTCAGTGGTTTACAAAAAACATCGTATCTTCGAAACGCCATAACTTTTGAACCGTGAGGAACTACGCTGCCGACAGCACCTTTTCGGAAAGCTCTAAATTCACTAATTGGAGTGCCTAAGGTCTTTAGACCGTAGGCGCGTCTTTTTCAGCCCCAAATTATGAAGTTTAGACCGTCTTTCGGATGGTTTTATACCATATTCCAAAAAGTTTTGTGGTTAGGTCTTTAGAGATCTTTTAATGGCGTCCCAAACGGATGTAAAATTGCGTTTACATCATACGAGCATGGCCACGTGTCTAGTGGGACCCGCAGCTTATGATTATAAGAGTCGGGGAAAACATATATGGAATTGCAGTACATGTACTAACGGGTGCGATCATACCAGCACTAATGCACCGGATCCCATCAGAACTCCGCAGTTAAGCGTGCTTGGGCGAGAGTAGTACTAGGATGGGTGACCTCCCGGGAAGTCCTCGTGTTGCACCCCTTTTTGTTTTTTTTTGTTCAGTGGTTTACAAAAAACATCGTATCTTCGAAACGCCATATCTTTTGAACCGTGAGGAACTACGCTGCCGACAGCACCTTTTCGGAAAGCTCTAAATTCACTAATTGGAGTGCCTAAGGTCTTTAGACCGTAGTCGCGTCTTTTTCAGCCCCAAATTATGAAGTTTAGACCGTCTTTCGGATGGTTTTATACCATATTCCAAAAAGTTTTGTGGTTAGGTCTTTAGAGATCTTTTAATGGCGTCCCAAACGGATGTAAAATTGCGTTTACATCATACGAGCATGGCCACGTGTCTAGTGGGACCCGCAGCTTATGATTATAAGAGTCGGGGAAAACATATATGGAATTGCAGTACATGTACTAACTGGTGCGATCATACCAGCACTAATGCACCGGATCCCATCAGAACTCCGCAGTTAAGCGTGCTTGGGCGAGAGTAGTACTAGGATGGGTGACCTCCCGGGAAGTCCTCGTGTTGCACCCCTTTTTGTTTTTTTTTGTTCAGTGGTTTACAAAAAACATCGTATCTTCGAAACGCCATATCTTTTGAACCGTGAGGAACTACGCTGCCGACAGCACCTTTTCGGAAAGCTCTAAATTCACTAATTGGAGTGCCTAAGGTCTTTAGACCGTAGGCGCGTCTTTTTCAGCCCCAAATTATGAAGTTTAGACCGTCTTTCGGATGGTTTTATACCATATTCCAAAAAGTTTTGTGGTTAGGTCTTTAGAGATCTTTTAATGGCGTCCCAAACGGATGTAAAATTGCGTTTACATCATACGAGCATGGCCACGTGTCTAGTGGGACCCGCAGCTTATGATTATAAGAGTCGGGGAAAAACATATATGGAATTGCAGTACATGTACTAACGGGTGCGATCATACCAGCACTAATGCACCGGATCCCATCAGAACTCCGCAGTTAAGCGTGCTTGGGCGAGAGTAGTACTAGGATGGGTGACCTCCCGGGAAGTCCTCGTGTTGCACCCCTTTTTGTTTTTTTTTGTTCAGTGGTTTACAAAAAACATCGTATCTTCGAAACGCCATAACTTTTGAACCGTGAGGAACTACGCTGCCGACAGCACCTTTTCGGAAAGCTCTAAATTCACTAATTGGAGTGCCTAAGGTCTTTAGACCGTAGGCGCGTCTTTTTCAGCCCCAAATTATGAAGTTTAGACCGTCTTTCGGATGGTTTTATACCATATTCCAAAAAGTTTTGTGGTTAGGTCTTTAGAGATCTTTTAATGGCGTCCCAAACGGATGTAAAATTGCGTTTACATCATACGAGCATGGCCACGTGTCTAGTGGGACCCGCAGCTTATGATTATAAGAGTCGGGGAAAAACATATATGGAATTGCAGTACATGTACTAACGGGTGCGATCATACCAGCACTAATGCACCGGATCCCATCAGAACTCCGCAGTTAAGCGTGCTTGGGCGAGAGTAGTACTAGGATGGGTGACCTCCCGGGAAGTCCTCGTGTTGCACCCCTTTTTGTTTTTTTTTTGTTCAGTGGTTTACAAAAAACATCGTATCTTCGAAACGCCATAACTTTTGAACCGTGAGGAACTACGCTGCCGACAGCACCTTTTCGGAAAGCTCTAAATTCACTAATTGGAGTGCCTAAGGTCTTTAGACCGTAGGCGCGTCTTTTTCAGCCCCAAATTATGAAGTTTAGACCGTCTTTCGGATGGTTTTATACCATATTCCAAAAAGTTTTGTGGTTAGGTCTTTAGAGATCTTTTAATGGCGTCCCAAACGGATGTAAAATTGCGTTTACATCATACGAGCATGGCCACGTGTCTAGTGGGACCCGCAGCTTATGATTATAAGAGTCGGGGAAAACATATATGGAATTGCAGTACATGTACTAACGGGTGCGATCATACCAGCACTAATGCACCGGATCCCATCAGAACTCCGCAGTTAAGCGTGCTTGGGCGAGAGTAGTACTAGGATGGGTGACCTCCCGGGAAGTCCTCGTGTTGCACCCCTTTTTGTTTTTTTTTGTTCAGTGGTTTACAAAAAACATCGTATCTTCGAAACGCCATAACTTTTGAACCGTGAGGAACTACGCTGCCGACAGCACCTTTTCGGAAAGCTCTAAATTCACTAATTGGAGTGCCTAAGGTCTTTAGACCGTAGGCGCGTCTTTTTCAGCCCCAAATTATGAAGTTTAGACCGTCTTTCGGATGGTTTTATACCATATTCCAAAAAGTTTTGTGGTTAGGTCTTTAGAGATCTTTTAATGGCGTCCCAAACGGATGTAAAATTGCGTTTACATCATACGAGCATGGCCACGTGTCTAGTGGGACCCGCAGCTTATGATTATAAGAGTCGGGGAAAACATATATGGAATTGCAGTACATGTACTAACTGGTGCGATCATACCAGCACTAATGCACCGGATCCCATCAGAACTCCGCAGTTAAGCGTGCTTGGGCGAGAGTAGTACTAGGATGGGTGACCTCCCGGGAAGTCCTCGTGTTGCACCCCTTTTTGTTTTTTTTTGTTCAGTGGTTTACAAAAAACATCGTATCTTCGAAACGCCATAACTTTTGAACCGTGAGGAACTACGCTGCCGACAGCACCTTTTCGGAAAGCTCTAAATTCACTAATTGGAGTGCCTAAGGTCTTTAGACCGTAGGCGCGTCTTTTTCAGCCCCAAATTATGAAGTTTAGACCGTCTTTCGGATGGTTTTATACCATATTCCAAAAAGTTTTGTGGTTAGGTCTTTAGAGATCTTTTAATGGCGTCCCAAACGGATGTAAAATTGCGTTTACATCATACGAGCATGGCCACGTGTCTAGTGGGACCCGCAGCTTATGATTATAAGAGTCGGGGAAAACATATATGGAATTGCAGTACATGTACTAACGGGTGCGATCATACCAGCACTAATGCACCGGATCCCATCAGAACTCCGCAGTTAAGCGTGCTTGGGCGAGAGTAGTACTAGGATGGGTGACCTCCCGGGAAGTCCTCGTGTTGCACCCCTTTTTGTTTTTTTTTGTTCAGTGGTTTACAAAAAACATCGTATCTTCGAAACGCCATAACTTTTGAACCGTGAGGAACTACGCTGCCGACAGCACCTTTTCGGAAAGCTCTAAATTCACTAATTGGAGTGCCTAAGGTCTTTAGACCGTAGGCGCGTCTTTTTCAGCCCCAAATTATGAAGTTTAGACCGTCTTTCGGATGGTTTTATACCATATTCCAAAAAGTTTTGTGGTTAGGTCTTTAGAGATCTTTTAATGGCGTCCCAAACGGATGTAAAATTGCGTTTACATCATACGAGCATGGCCACGTGTCTAGTGGGACCCGCAGCTTATGATTATAAGAGTCGGGGAAAAACATATATGGAATTGCAGTACATGTACTAACGGGTGCGATCATACCAGCACTAATGCACCGGATCCCATCAGAACTCCGCAGTTAAGCGTGCTTGGGCGAGAGTAGTACTAGGATGGGTGACCTCCCGGGAAGTCCTCGTGTTGCACCCCTTTTTGTTTTTTTTTGTTCAGTGGTTTACAAAAAACATCGTATCTTCGAAACGCCATAACTTTTGAACCGTGAGGAACTACGCTGCCGACAGCACCTTTTCGGAAAGCTCTAAATTCACTAATTGGAGTGCCTAAGGTCTTTAGACCGTAGGCGCGTCTTTTTCAGCCCCAAATTATGAAGTTTAGACCGTCTTTCGGATGGTTTTATACCATATTCCAAAAAGTTTTGTGGTTAGGTCTTTAGAGATCTTTTAATGGCGTCCCAAACGGATGTAAAATTGCGTTTACATCATACGAGCATGGCCACGTGTCTAGTGGGACCCGCAGCTTATGATTATAAGAGTCGGGGAAAAACATATATGGAATTGCAGTACATGTACTAACGGGTGCGATCATACCAGCACTAATGCACCGGATCCCATCAGAACTCCGCAGTTAAGCGTGCTTGGGCGAGAGTAGTACTAGGATGGGTGACCTCCCGGGAAGTCCTCGTGTTGCACCCCTTTTTGTTTTTTTTTGTTCAGTGGTTTACAAAAAACATCGTATCTTCGAAACGCCATAACTTTTGAACCGTGAGGAACTACGCTGCCGACAGCACCTTTTCGGAAAGCTCTAAATTCACTAATTGGAGTGCCTAAGGTCTTTAGACCGTAGGCGCGTCTTTTTCAGCCCCAAATTATGAAGTTTAGACCGTCTTTCGGATGGTTTTATACCATATTCCAAAAAGTTTTGTGGTTAGGTCTTTAGAGATCTTTTAATGGCGTCCCAAACGGATGTAAAATTGCGTTTACATCATACGAGCATGGCCACGTGTCTAGTGGGACCCGCAGCTTATGATTATAAGAGTCGGGGAAAAACATATATGGAATTGCAGTACATGTACTAACGGGTGCGATCATACCAGCACTAATGCACCGGATCCCATCAGAACTCCGCAGTTAAGCGTGCTTGGGCGAGAGTAGTACTAGGATGGGTGACCTCCCGGGAAGTCCTCGTGTTGCACCCCTTTTTGTTTTTTTTTGTTCAGTGGTTTACAAAAAACATCGTATCTTCGAAACGCCATAACTTTTGAACCGTGAGGAACTACGCTGCCGACAGCACCTTTTCGGAAAGCTCTAAATTCACTAATTGGAGTGCCTAAGGTCTTTAGACCGTAGGCGCGTCTTTTTCAGCCCCAAATTATGAAGTTTAGACCGTCTTTCGGATGGTTTTATACCATATTCCAAAAAGTTTTGTGGTTAGGTCTTTAGAGATCTTTTAATGGCGTCCCAAACGGATGTAAAATTGCGTTTACATCATACGAGCATGGCCACGTGTCTAGTGGGACCCGCAGCTTATGATTATAAGAGTCGGGGAAAACATATATGGAATTGCAGTACATGTACTAACGGGTGCGATCATACCAGCACTAATGCACCGGATCCCATCAGAACTCCGCAGTTAAGCGTGCTTGGGCGAGAGTAGTACTAGGATGGGTGACCTCCCGGGAAGTCCTCGTGTTGCACCCCTTTTTGTTTTTTTTTGTTCAGTGGTTTACAAAAAACATCGTATCTTCGAAACGCCATAACTTTTGAACCGTGAGGAACTACGCTGCCGACAGCACCTTTTCGGAAAGCTCTAAATTCACTAATTGGAGTGCCTAAGGTCTTTAGACCGTAGGCGCGTCTTTTTCAGCCCCAAATTATGAAGTTTAGACCGTCTTTCGGATGGTTTTATACCATATTCCAAAAAGTTTTGTGGTTAGGTCTTTAGAGATCTTTTAATGGCGTCCCAAACGGATGTAAAATTGCGTTTACATCATACGAGCATGGCCACGTGTCTAGTGGGACCCGCAGCTTATGATTATAAGAGTCGGGGAAAAACATATATGGAATTGCAGTACATGTACTAACGGGTGCGATCATACCAGCACTAATGCACCGGATCCCATCAGAACTCCGCAGTTAAGCGTGCTTGGGCGAGAGTAGTACTAGGATGGGTGACCTCCCGGGAAGTCCTCGTGTTGCACCCCTTTTTGTTTTTTTTTGTTCAGTGGTTTACAAAAAACATCGTATCTTCGAAACGCCATAACTTTTGAACCGTGAGGAACTACGCTGCCGACAGCACCTTTTCGGAAAGCTCTAAATTCACTAATTGGAGTGCCTAAGGTCTTTAGACCGTAGGCGCGTCTTTTTCAGCCCCAAATTATGAAGTTTAGACCGTCTTTCGGATGGTTTTATACCATATTCCAAAAAGTTTTGTGGTTAGGTCTTTAGAGATCTTTTAATGGCGTCCCAAACGGATGTAAAATTGCGTTTACATCATACGAGCATGGCCACGTGTCTAGTGGGACCCGCAGCTTATGATTATAAGAGTCGGGGAAAACATATATGGAATTGCAGTACATGTACTAACGGGTGCGATCATACCAGCACTAATGCACCGGATCCCATCAGAACTCCGCAGTTAAGCGTGCTTGGGCGAGAGTAGTACTAGGATGGGTGACCTCCCGGGAAGTCCTCGTGTTGCACCCCTTTTTGTTTTTTTTTGTTCAGTGGTTTACAAAAAACATCGTATCTTCGAAACGCCATAACTTTTGAACCGTGAGGAACTACGCTGCCGACAGCACCTTTTCGGAAAGCTCTAAATTCACTAATTGGAGTGCCTAAGGTCTTTAGACCGTAGGCGCGTCTTTTTCAGCCCCAAATTATGAAGTTTAGACCGTCTTTCGGATGGTTTTATACCATATTCCAAAAAGTTTTGTGGTTAGGTCTTTAGAGATCTTTTAATGGCGTCCCAAACGGATGTAAAATTGCGTTTACATCATACGAGCATGGCCACGTGTCTAGTGGGACCCGCAGCTTATGATTATAAGAGTCGGGGAAAAACATATATGGAATTGCAGTACATGTACTAACGGGTGCGATCATACCAGCACTAATGCACCGGATCCCATCAGAACTCCGCAGTTAAGCGTGCTTGGGCGAGAGTAGTACTAGGATGGGTGACCTCCCGGGAAGTCCTCGTGTTGCACCCCTTTTTGTTTTTTTTTGTTCAGTGGTTTACAAAAAACATCGTATCTTCGAAACGCCATAACTTTTGAACCGTGAGGAACTACGCTGCCGACAGCACCTTTTCGGAAAGCTCTAAATTCACTAATTGGAGTGCCTAAGGTCTTTAGACCGTAGGCGCGTCTTTTTCAGCCCCAAATTATGAAGTTTAGACCGTCTTTCGGATGGTTTTATACCATATTCCAAAAAGTTTTGTGGTTAGGTCTTTAGAGATCTTTTAATGGCGTCCCAAACGGATGTAAAATTGCGTTTACATCATACGAGCATGGCCACGTGTCTAGTGGGACCCGCAGCTTATGATTATAAGAGTCGGGGAAAAACATATATGGAATTGCAGTACATGTACTAACGGGTGCGATCATACCAGCACTAATGCACCGGATCCCATCAGAACTCCGCAGTTAAGCGTGCTTGGGCGAGAGTAGTACTAGGATGGGTGACCTCCCGGGAAGTCCTCGTGTTGCACCCCTTTTTGTTTTTTTTTGTTCAGTGGTTTACAAAAAACATCGTATCTTCGAAACGCCATAACTTTTGAACCGTGAGGAACTACGCTGCCGACAGCACCTTTTCGGAAAGCTCTAAATTCACTAATTGGAGTGCCTAAGGTCTTTAGACCGTAGGCGCGTCTTTTTCAGCCCCAAATTATGAAGTTTAGACCGTCTTTCGGATGGTTTTATACCATATTCCAAAAAGTTTTGTGGTTAGGTCTTTAGAGATCTTTTAATGGCGTCCCAAACGGATGTAAAATTGCGTTTACATCATACGAGCATGGCCACGTGTCTAGTGGGACCCGCAGCTTATGATTATAAGAGTCGGGGAAAAACATATATGGAATTGCAGTACATGTACTAACGGGTGCGATCATACCAGCACTAATGCACCGGATCCCATCAGAACTCCGCAGTTAAGCGTGCTTGGGCGAGAGTAGTACTAGGATGGGTGACCTCCCGGGAAGTCCTCGTGTTGCACCCCTTTTTGTTTTTTTTTGTTCAGTGGTTTACAAAAAACATCGTATCTTCGAAACGCCATAACTTTTGAACCGTGAGGAACTACGCTGCCGACAGCACCTTTTCGGAAAGCTCTAAATTCACTAATTGGAGTGCCTAAGGTCTTTAGACCGTAGGCGCGTCTTTTTCAGCCCCAAATTATGAAGTTTAGACCGTCTTTCGGATGGTTTTATACCATATTCCAAAAAGTTTTGTGGTTAGGTCTTTAGAGATCTTTTAATGGCGTCCCAAACGGATGTAAAATTGCGTTTACATCATACGAGCATGGCCACGTGTCTAGTGGGACCCGCAGCTTATGATTATAAGAGTCGGGGAAAAACATATATGGAATTGCAGTACATGTACTAACGGGTGCGATCATACCAGCACTAATGCACCGGATCCCATCAGAACTCCGCAGTTAAGCGTGCTTGGGCGAGAGTAGTACTAGGATGGGTGACCTCCCGGGAAGTCCTCGTGTTGCACCCCTTTTTGTTTTTTTTTGTTCAGTGGTTTACAAAAAACATCGTATCTTCGAAACGCCATAACTTTTGAACCGTGAGGAACTACGCTGCCGACAGCACCTTTTCGGAAAGCTCTAAATTCACTAATTGGAGTGCCTAAGGTCTTTAGACCGTAGGCGCGTCTTTTTCAGCCCCAAATTATGAAGTTTAGACCGTCTTTCGGATGGTTTTATACCATATTCCAAAAAGTTTTGTGGTTAGGTCTTTAGAGATCTTTTAATGGCGTCCCAAACGGATGTAAAATTGCGTTTACATCATACGAGCATGGCCACGTGTCTAGTGGGACCCGCAGCTTATGATTATAAGAGTCGGGGAAAAACATATATGGAATTGCAGTACATGTACTAACGGGTGCGATCATACCAGCACTAATGCACCGGATCCCATCAGAACTCCGCAGTTAAGCGTGCTTGGGCGAGAGTAGTACTAGGATGGGTGACCTCCCGGGAAGTCCTCGTGTTGCACCCCTTTTTGTTTTTTTTTGTTCAGTGGTTTACAAAAAACATCGTATCTTCGAAACGCCATAACTTTTGAACCGTGAGGAACTACGCTGCCGACAGCACCTTTTCGGAAAGCTCTAAATTCACTAATTGGAGTGCCTAAGGTCTTTAGACCGTAGGCGCGTCTTTTTCAGCCCCAAATTATGAAGTTTAGACCGTCTTTCGGATGGTTTTATACCATATTCCAAAAAGTTTTGTGGTTAGGTCTTTAGAGATCTTTTAATGGCGTCCCAAACGGATGTAAAATTGCGTTTACATCATACGAGCATGGCCACGTGTCTAGTGGGACCCGCAGCTTATGATTATAAGAGTCGGGGAAAAACATATATGGAATTGCAGTACATGTACTAACGGGTGCGATCATACCAGCACTAATGCACCGGATCCCATCAGAACTCCGCAGTTAAGCGTGCTTGGGCGAGAGTAGTACTAGGATGGGTGACCTCCCGGGAAGTCCTCGTGTTGCACCCCTTTTTGTTTTTTTTTGTTCAGTGGTTTACAAAAAACATCGTATCTTCGAAACGCCATAACTTTTGAACCGTGAGGAACTACGCTGCCGACAGCACCTTTTCGGAAAGCTCTAAATTCACTAATTGGAGTGCCTAAGGTCTTTAGACCGTAGGCGCGTCTTTTTCAGCCCCAAATTATGAAGTTTAGACCGTCTTTCGGATGGTTTTATACCATATTCCAAAAAGTTTTGTGGTTAGGTCTTTAGAGATCTTTTAATGGCGTCCCAAACGGATGTAAAATTGCGTTTACATCATACGAGCATGGCCACGTGTCTAGTGGGACCCGCAGCTTATGATTATAAGAGTCGGGGAAAAACATATATGGAATTGCAGTACATGTACTAACGGGTGCGATCATACCAGCACTAATGCACCGGATCCCATCAGAACTCCGCAGTTAAGCGTGCTTGGGCGAGAGTAGTACTAGGATGGGTGACCTCCCGGGAAGTCCTCGTGTTGCACCCCTTTTTGTTTTTTTTTGTTCAGTGGTTTACAAAAAACATCGTATCTTCGAAACGCCATAACTTTTGAACCGTGAGGAACTACGCTGCCGACAGCACCTTTTCGGAAAGCTCTAAATTCACTAATTGGAGTGCCTAAGGTCTTTAGACCGTAGGCGCGTCTTTTTCAGCCCCAAATTATGAAGTTTAGACCGTCTTTCGGATGGTTTTATACCATATTCCAAAAAGTTTTGTGGTTAGGTCTTTAGAGATCTTTTAATGGCGTCCCAAACGGATGTAAAATTGCGTTTACATCATACGAGCATGGCCACGTGTCTAGTGGGACCCGCAGCTTATGATTATAAGAGTCGGGGAAAAACATATATGGAATTGCAGTACATGTACTAACGGGTGCGATCATACCAGCACTAATGCACCGGATCCCATCAGAACTCCGCAGTTAAGCGTGCTTGGGCGAGAGTAGTACTAGGATGGGTGACCTCCCGGGAAGTCCTCGTGTTGCACCCCTTTTTGTTTTTTTTTTGTTCAGTGGTTTACAAAAAACATCGTATCTTCGAAACGCCATAACTTTTGAACCGTGAGGAACTACGCTGCCGACAGCACCTTTTCGGAAAGCTCTAAATTCACTAATTGGAGTGCCTAAGGTCTTTAGACCGTAGGCGCGTCTTTTTCAGCCCCAAATTATGAAGTTTAGACCGTCTTTCGGATGGTTTTATACCATATTCCAAAAAGTTTTGTGGTTAGGTCTTTAGAGATCTTTTAATGGCGTCCCAAACGGATGTAAAATTGCGTTTACATCATACGAGCATGGCCACGTGTCTAGTGGGACCCGCAGCTTATGATTATAAGAGTCGGGGAAAAACATATATGGAATTGCAGTACATGTACTAACGGGTGCGATCATACCAGCACTAATGCACCGGATCCCATCAGAACTCCGCAGTTAAGCGTGCTTGGGCGAGAGTAGTACTAGGATGGGTGACCTCCCGGGAAGTCCTCGTGTTGCACCCCTTTTTGTTTTTTTTTGTTCAGTGGTTTACAAAAAACATCGTATCTTCGAAACGCCATAACTTTTGAACCGTGAGGAACTACGCTGCCGACAGCACCTTTTCGGAAAGCTCTAAATTCACTAATTGGAGTGCCTAAGGTCTTTAGACCGTAGGCGCGTCTTTTTCAGCCCCAAATTATGAAGTTTAGACCGTCTTTCGGATGGTTTTATACCATATTCCAAAAAGTTTTGTGGTTAGGTCTTTAGAGATCTTTTAATGGCGTCCCAAACGGATGTAAAATTGCGTTTACATCATACGAGCATGGCCACGTGTCTAGTGGGACCCGCAGCTTATGATTATAAGAGTCGGGGAAAACATATATGGAATTGCAGTACATGTACTAACTGGTGCGATCATACCAGCACTAATGCACCGGATCCCATCAGAACTCCGCAGTTAAGCGTGCTTGGGCGAGAGTAGTACTAGGATGGGTGACCTCCCGGGAAGTCCTCGTGTTGCACCCCTTTTTGTTTTTTTTTGTTCAGTGGTTTACAAAAAACATCGTATCTTCGAAACGCCATAACTTTTGAACCGTGAGGAACTACGCTGCCGACAGCACCTTTTCGGAAAGCTCTAAATTCACTAATTGGAGTGCCTAAGGTCTTTAGACCGTAGGCGCGTCTTTTTCAGCCCCAAATTATGAAGTTTAGACCGTCTTTCGGATGGTTTTATACCATATTCCAAAAAGTTTTGTGGTTAGGTCTTTAGAGATCTTTTAATGGCGTCCCAAACGGATGTAAAATTGCGTTTACATCATACGAGCATGGCCACGTGTCTAGTGGGACCCGCAGCTTATGATTATAAGAGTCGGGGAAAACATATATGGAATTGCAGTACATGTACTAACGGGTGCGATCATACCAGCACTAATGCACCGGATCCCATCAGAACTCCGCAGTTAAGCGTGCTTGGGCGAGAGTAGTACTAGGATGGGTGACCTCCCGGGAAGTCCTCGTGTTGCACCCCTTTTTGTTTTTTTTTTGTTCAGTGGTTTACAAAAAACATCGTATCTTCGAAACGCCATAACTTTTGAACCGTGAGGAACTACGCTGCCGACAGCACCTTTTCGGAAAGCTCTAAATTCACTAATTGGAGTGCCTAAGGTCTTTAGACCGTAGGCGCGTCTTTTTCAGCCCCAAATTATGAAGTTTAGACCGTCTTTCGGATGGTTTTATACCATATTCCAAAAAGTTTTGTGGTTAGGTCTTTAGAGATCTTTTAATGGCGTCCCAAACGGATGTAAAATTGCGTTTACATCATACGAGCATGGCCACGTGTCTAGTGGGACCCGCAGCTTATGATTATAAGAGTCGGGGAAAAACATATATGGAATTGCAGTACATGTACTAACGGGTGCGATCATACCAGCACTAATGCACCGGATCCCATCAGAACTCCGCAGTTAAGCGTGCTTGGGCGAGAGTAGTACTAGGATGGGTGACCTCCCGGGAAGTCCTCGTGTTGCACCCCTTTTTGTTTTTTTTTGTTCAGTGGTTTACAAAAAACATCGTATCTTCGAAACGCCATAACTTTTGAACCGTGAGGAACTACGCTGCCGACAGCACCTTTTCGGAAAGCTCTAAATTCACTAATTGGAGTGCCTAAGGTCTTTAGACCGTAGGCGCGTCTTTTTCAGCCCCAAATTATGAAGTTTAGACCGTCTTTCGGATGGTTTTATACCATATTCCAAAAAGTTTTGTGGTTAGGTCTTTAGAGATCTTTTAATGGCGTCCCAAACGGATGTAAAATTGCGTTTACATCATACGAGCATGGCCACGTGTCTAGTGGGACCCGCAGCTTATGATTATAAGAGTCGGGAAAAACATATATGGAATTGCAGTACATGTACTAACGGGTGCGATCATACCAGCACTAATGCACCGGATCCCATCAGAACTCCGCAGTTAAGCGTGCTTGGGCGAGAGTAGTACTAGGATGGGTGACCTCCCGGGAAGTCCTCGTGTTGCACCCCTTTTTGTTTTTTTTTGTTCAGTGGTTTACAAAAAACATCGTATCTTCGAAACGCCATAACTTTTGAACCGTGAGGAACTACGCTGCCGACAGCACCTTTTCGGAAAGCTCTAAATTCACTAATTGGAGTGCCTAAGGTCTTTAGACCGTAGGCGCGTCTTTTTCAGCCCCAAATTATGAAGTTTAGACCGTCTTTCGGATGGTTTTATACCATATTCCAAAAAGTTTTGTGGTTAGGTCTTTAGAGATCTTTTAATGGCGTCCCAAACGGATGTAAAATTGCGTTTACATCATACGAGCATGGCCACGTGTCTAGTGGGACCCGCAGCTTATGATTATAAGAGTCGGGGAAAACATATATGGAATTGCAGTACATGTACTAACTGGTGCGATCATACCAGCACTAATGCACCGGATCCCATCAGAACTCCGCAGTTAAGCGTGCTTGGGCGAGAGTAGTACTAGGATGGGTGACCTCCCGGGAAGTCCTCGTGTTGCACCCCTTTTTGTTTTTTTTTTGTTCAGTGGTTTACAAAAAACATCGTATCTTCGAAACGCCATAACTTTTGAACCGTGAGGAACTACGCTGCCGACAGCACCTTTTCGGAAAGCTCTAAATTCACTAATTGGAGTGCCTAAGGTCTTTAGACCGTAGGCGCGTCTTTTTCAGCCCCAAATTATGAAGTTTAGACCGTCTTTCGGATGGTTTTATACCATATTCCAAAAAGTTTTGTGGTTAGGTCTTTAGAGATCTTTTAATGGCGTCCCAAACGGATGTAAAATTGCGTTTACATCATACGAGCATGGCCACGTGTCTAGTGGGACCCGCAGCTTATGATTATAAGAGTCGGGGAAAACATATATGGAATTGCAGTACATGTACTAACGGGTGCGATCATACCAGCACTAATGCACCGGATCCCATCAGAACTCCGCAGTTAAGCGTGCTTGGGCGAGAGTAGTACTAGGATGGGTGACCTCCCGGGAAGTCCTCGTGTTGCACCCCTTTTTGTTTTTTTTTGTTCAGTGGTTTACAAAAAACATCGTATCTTCGAAACGCCATATCTTTTGAACCGTGAGGAACTACGCTGCCGACAGCACCTTTTCGGAAAGCTCTAAATTCACTAATTGGAGTGCCTAAGGTCTTTAGACCGTAGTCGCGTCTTTTTCAGCCCCAAATTATGAAGTTTAGACCGTCTTTCGGATGGTTTTATACCATATTCCAAAAAGTTTTGTGGTTAGGTCTTTAGAGATCTTTTAATGGCGTCCCAAACGGATGTAAAATTGCGTTTACATCATACGAGCATGGCCACGTGTCTAGTGGGACCCGCAGCTTATGATTATAAGAGTCGGGGAAAACATATATGGAATTGCAGTACATGTACTAACTGGTGCGATCATACCAGCACTAATGCACCGGATCCCATCAGAACTCCGCAGTTAAGCGTGCTTGGGCGAGAGTAGTACTAGGATGGGTGACCTCCCGGGAAGTCCTCGTGTTGCACCCCTTTTTGTTTTTTTTTGTTCAGTGGTTTACAAAAAACATCGTATCTTCGAAACGCCATATCTTTTGAACCGTGAGGAACTACGCTGCCGACAGCACCTTTTCGGAAAGCTCTAAATTCACTAATTGGAGTGCCTAAGGTCTTTAGACCGTAGGCGCGTCTTTTTCAGCCCCAAATTATGAAGTTTAGACCGTCTTTCGGATGGTTTTATACCATATTCCAAAAAGTTTTGTGGTTAGGTCTTTAGAGATCTTTTAATGGCGTCCCAAACGGATGTAAAATTGCGTTTACATCATACGAGCATGGCCACGTGTCTAGTGGGACCCGCAGCTTATGATTATAAGAGTCGGGAAAAACATATATGGAATTGCAGTACATGTACTAACGGGTGCGATCATACCAGCACTAATGCACCGGATCCCATCAGAACTCCGCAGTTAAGCGTGCTTGGGCGAGAGTAGTACTAGGATGGGTGACCTCCCGGGAAGTCCTCGTGTTGCACCCCTTTTTGTTTTTTTTTGTTCAGTGGTTTACAAAAAACATCGTATCTTCGAAACGCCATAACTTTTGAACCGTGAGGAACTACGCTGCCGACAGCACCTTTTCGGAAAGCTCTAAATTCACTAATTGGAGTGCCTAAGGTCTTTAGACCGTAGGCGCGTCTTTTTCAGCCCCAAATTATGAAGTTTAGACCGTCTTTCGGATGGTTTTATACCATATTCCAAAAAGTTTTGTGGTTAGGTCTTTAGAGATCTTTTAATGGCGTCCCAAACGGATGTAAAATTGCGTTTACATCATACGAGCATGGCCACGTGTCTAGTGGGACCCGCAGCTTATGATTATAAGAGTCGGGGAAAACATATATGGAATTGCAGTACATGTACTAACTGGTGCGATCATACCAGCACTAATGCACCGGATCCCATCAGAACTCCGCAGTTAAGCGTGCTTGGGCGAGAGTAGTACTAGGATGGGTGACCTCCCGGGAAGTCCTCGTGTTGCACCCCTTTTTGTTTTTTTTTTGTTCAGTGGTTTACAAAAAACATCGTATCTTCGAAACGCCATAACTTTTGAACCGTGAGGAACTACGCTGCCGACAGCACCTTTTCGGAAAGCTCTAAATTCACTAATTGGAGTGCCTAAGGTCTTTAGACCGTAGGCGCGTCTTTTTCAGCCCCAAATTATGAAGTTTAGACCGTCTTTCGGATGGTTTTATACCATATTCCAAAAAGTTTTGTGGTTAGGTCTTTAGAGATCTTTTAATGGCGTCCCAAACGGATGTAAAATTGCGTTTACATCATACGAGCATGGCCACGTGTCTAGTGGGACCCGCAGCTTATGATTATAAGAGTCGGGAAAAACATATATGGAATTGCAGTACATGTACTAACGGGTGCGATCATACCAGCACTAATGCACCGGATCCCATCAGAACTCCGCAGTTAAGCGTGCTTGGGCGAGAGTAGTACTAGGATGGGTGACCTCCCGGGAAGTCCTCGTGTTGCACCCCTTTTTGTTTTTTTTTGTTCAGTGGTTTACAAAAAACATCGTATCTTCGAAACGCCATAACTTTTGAACCGTGAGGAACTACGCTGCCGACAGCACCTTTTCGGAAAGCTCTAAATTCACTAATTGGAGTGCCTAAGGTCTTTAGACCGTAGGCGCGTCTTTTTCAGCCCCAAATTATGAAGTTTAGACCGTCTTTCGGATGGTTTTATACCATATTCCAAAAAGTTTTGTGGTTAGGTCTTTAGAGATCTTTTAATGGCGTCCCAAACGGATGTAAAATTGCGTTTACATCATACGAGCATGGCCACGTGTCTAGTGGGACCCGCAGCTTATGATTATAAGAGTCGGGGAAAACATATATGGAATTGCAGTACATGTACTAACTGGTGCGATCATACCAGCACTAATGCACCGGATCCCATCAGAACTCCGCAGTTAAGCGTGCTTGGGCGAGAGTAGTACTAGGATGGGTGACCTCCCGGGAAGTCCTCGTGTTGCACCCCTTTTTGTTTTTTTTTTGTTCAGTGGTTTACAAAAAACATCGTATCTTCGAAACGCCATAACTTTTGAACCGTGAGGAACTACGCTGCCGACAGCACCTTTTCGGAAAGCTCTAAATTCACTAATTGGAGTGCCTAAGGTCTTTAGACCGTAGGCGCGTCTTTTTCAGCCCCAAATTATGAAGTTTAGACCGTCTTTCGGATGGTTTTATACCATATTCCAAAAAGTTTTGTGGTTAGGTCTTTAGAGATCTTTTAATGGCGTCCCAAACGGATGTAAAATTGCGTTTACATCATACGAGCATGGCCACGTGTCTAGTGGGACCCGCAGCTTATGATTATAAGAGTCGGGGAAAACATATATGGAATTGCAGTACATGTACTAACGGGTGCGATCATACCAGCACTAATGCACCGGATCCCATCAGAACTCCGCAGTTAAGCGTGCTTGGGCGAGAGTAGTACTAGGATGGGTGACCTCCCGGGAAGTCCTCGTGTTGCACCCCTTTTTGTTTTTTTTTTGTTCAGTGGTTTACAAAAAACATCGTATCTTCGAAACGCCATATCTTTTGAACCGTGAGGAACTACGCTGCCGACAGCACCTTTTCGGAAAGCTCTAAATTCACTAATTGGAGTGCCTAAGGTCTTTAGACCGTAGGCGCGTCTTTTTCAGCCCCAAATTATGAAGTTTAGACCGTCTTTCGGATGGTTTTATACCATATTCCAAAAAGTTTTGTGGTTAGGTCTTTAGAGATCTTTTAATGGCGTCCCAAACGGATGTAAAATTGCGTTTACATCATACGAGCATGGCCACGTGTCTAGTGGGACCCGCAGCTTATGATTATAAGAGTCGGGGAAAACATATATGGAATTGCAGTACATGTACTAACTGGTGCGATCATACCAGCACTAATGCACCGGATCCCATCAGAACTCCGCAGTTAAGCGTGCTTGGGCGAGAGTAGTACTAGGATGGGTGACCTCCCGGGAAGTCCTCGTGTTGCACCCCTTTTTGTTTTTTTTTGTTCAGTGGTTTACAAAAAACATCGTATCTTCGAAACGCCATAACTTTTGAACCGTGAGGAACTACGCTGCCGACAGCACCTTTTCGGAAAGCTCTAAATTCACTAATTGGAGTGCCTAAGGTCTTTAGACCGTAGGCGCGTCTTTTTCAGCCCCAAATTATGAAGTTTAGACCGTCTTTCGGATGGTTTTATACCATATTCCAAAAAGTTTTGTGGTTAGGTCTTTAGAGATCTTTTAATGGCGTCCCAAACGGATGTAAAATTGCGTTTACATCATACGAGCATGGCCACGTGTCTAGTGGGACCCGCAGCTTATGATTATAAGAGTCGGGGAAAACATATATGGAATTGCAGTACATGTACTAACGGGTGCGATCATACCAGCACTAATGCACCGGATCCCATCAGAACTCCGCAGTTAAGCGTGCTTGGGCGAGAGTAGTACTAGGATGGGTGACCTCCCGGGAAGTCCTCGTGTTGCACCCCTTTTTGTTTTTTTTTTGTTCAGTGGTTTACAAAAAACATCGTATCTTCGAAACGCCATAACTTTTGAACCGTGAGGAACTACGCTGCCGACAGCACCTTTTCGGAAAGCTCTAAATTCACTAATTGGAGTGCCTAAGGTCTTTAGACCGTAGGCGCGTCTTTTTCAGCCCCAAATTATGAAGTTTAGACCGTCTTTCGGATGGTTTTATACCATATTCCAAAAAGTTTTGTGGTTAGGTCTTTAGAGATCTTTTAATGGCGTCCCAAACGGATGTAAAATTGCGTTTACATCATACGAGCATGGCCACGTGTCTAGTGGGACCCGCAGCTTATGATTATAAGAGTCGGGGAAAACATATATGGAATTGCAGTACATGTACTAACGGGTGCGATCATACCAGCACTAATGCACCGGATCCCATCAGAACTCCGCAGTTAAGCGTGCTTGGGCGAGAGTAGTACT
This sequence comes from Orychophragmus violaceus, assembly GCA_030180135.1. Lineage (NCBI taxonomy): Eukaryota > Viridiplantae > Streptophyta > Magnoliopsida > Brassicales > Brassicaceae > Orychophragmus > Orychophragmus violaceus. Next base: position 83,796,859 of record CM058237.1, read on the forward strand.
AGGATGGGTGACCTCCCGGGAAGTCCTCGTGTTGCACCCCTTTTTGTTTTTTTTTGTTCAGTGGTTTACAAAAAACATCGTATCTTCGAAACGCCATAACTTTTGAACCGTGAGGAACTACGCTGCCGACAGCACCTTTTCGGAAAGCTCTAAATTCACTAATTGGAGTGCCTAAGGTCTTTAGACCGTAGGCGCGTCTTTTTCAGCCCCAAATTATGAAGTTTAGACCGTCTTTCGGATGGTTTTATACCATATTCCAAAAAGTTTTGTGGTTAGGTCTTTAGAGATCTTTTAATGGCGTCCCAAACGGATGTAAAATTGCGTTTACATCATACGAGCATGGCCACGTGTCTAGTGGGACCCGCAGCTTATGATTATAAGAGTCGGGGAAAACATATATGGAATTGCAGTACATGTACTAACGGGTGCGATCATACCAGCACTAATGCACCGGATCCCATCAGAACTCCGCAGTTAAGCGTGCTTGGGCGAGAGTAGTACTAGGATGGGTGACCTCCCGGGAAGTCCTCGTGTTGCACCCCTTTTTGTTTTTTTTTGTTCAGTGGTTTACAAAAAACATCGTATCTTCGAAACGCCATAACTTTTGAACCGTGAGGAACTACGCTGCCGACAGCACCTTTTCGGAAAGCTCTAAATTCACTAATTGGAGTGCCTAAGGTCTTTAGACCGTAGGCGCGTCTTTTTCAGCCCCAAATTATGAAGTTTAGACCGTCTTTCGGATGGTTTTATACCATATTCCAAAAAGTTTTGTGGTTAGGTCTTTAGAGATCTTTTAATGGCGTCCCAAACGGATGTAAAATTGCGTTTACATCATACGAGCATGGCCACGTGTCTAGTGGGACCCGCAGCTTATGATTATAAGAGTCGGGGAAAACATATATGGAATTGCAGTACATGTACTAACGGGTGCGATCATACCAGCACTAATGCACCGGATCCCATCAGAACTCCGCAGTTAAGCGTGCTTGGGCGAGAGTAGTACTAGGATGGGTGACCTCCCGGGAAGTCCTCGTGTTGCACCCCTTTTTGTTTTTTTTTGTTCAGTGGTTTACAAAAAACATCGTATCTTCGAAACGCCATAACTTTTGAACCGTGAGGAACTACGCTGCCGACAGCACCTTTTCGGAAAGCTCTAAATTCACTAATTGGAGTGCCTAAGGTCTTTAGACCGTAGGCGCGTCTTTTTCAGCCCCAAATTATGAAGTTTAGACCGTCTTTCGGATGGTTTTATACCATATTCCAAAAAGTTTTGTGGTTAGGTCTTTAGAGATCTTTTAATGGCGTCCCAAACGGATGTAAAATTGCGTTTACATCATACGAGCATGGCCACGTGTCTAGTGGGACCCGCAGCTTATGATTATAAGAGTCGGGGAAAACATATATGGAATTGCAGTACATGTACTAACGGGTGCGATCATACCAGCACTAATGCACCGGATCCCATCAGAACTCCGCAGTTAAGCGTGCTTGGGCGAGAGTAGTACTAGGATGGGTGACCTCCCGGGAAGTCCTCGTGTTGCACCCCTTTTTGTTTTTTTTTGTTCAGTGGTTTACAAAAAACATCGTATCTTCGAAACGCCATAACTTTTGAACCGTGAGGAACTACGCTGCCGACAGCACCTTTTCGGAAAGCTCTAAATTCACTAATTGGAGTGCCTAAGGTCTTTAGACCGTAGGCGCGTCTTTTTCAGCCCCAAATTATGAAGTTTAGACCGTCTTTCGGATGGTTTTATACCATATTCCAAAAAGTTTTGTGGTTAGGTCTTTAGAGATCTTTTAATGGCGTCCCAAACGGATGTAAAATTGCGTTTACATCATACGAGCATGGCCACGTGTCTAGTGGGACCCGCAGCTTATGATTATAAGAGTCGGGGAAAACATATATGGAATTGCAGTACATGTACTAACGGGTGCGATCATACCAGCACTAATGCACCGGATCCCATCAGAACTCCGCAGTTAAGCGTGCTTGGGCGAGAGTAGTACTAGGATGGGTGACCTCCCGGGAAGTCCTCGTGTTGCACCCCTTTTTGTTTTTTTTTGTTCAGTGGTTTACAAAAAACATCGTATCTTCGAAACGCCATAACTTTTGAACCGTGAGGAACTACGCTGCCGACAGCACCTTTTCGGAAAGCTCTAAATTCACTAATTGGAGTGCCTAAGGTCTTTAGACCGTAGGCGCGTCTTTTTCAGCCCCAAATTATGAAGTTTAGACCGTCTTTCGGATGGTTTTATACCATATTCCAAAAAGTTTTGTGGTTAGGTCTTTAGAGATCTTTTAATGGCGTCCCAAACGGATGTAAAATTGCGTTTACATCATACGAGCATGGCCACGTGTCTAGTGGGACCCGCAGCTTATGATTATAAGAGTCGGGGAAAACATATATGGAATTGCAGTACATGTACTAACGGGTGCGATCATACCAGCACTAATGCACCGGATCCCATCAGAACTCCGCAGTTAAGCGTGCTTGGGCGAGAGTAGTACTAGGATGGGTGACCTCCCGGGAAGTCCTCGTGTTGCACCCCTTTTTGTTTTTTTTTGTTCAGTGGTTTACAAAAAACATCGTATCTTCGAAACGCCATAACTTTTGAACCGTGAGGAACTACGCTGCCGACAGCACCTTTTCGGAAAGCTCTAAATTCACTAATTGGAGTGCCTAAGGTCTTTAGACCGTAGGCGCGTCTTTTTCAGCCCCAAATTATGAAGTTTAGACCGTCTTTCGGATGGTTTTATACCACATTCCAAAAAGTTTTGTGGTTAGGTCTTTAGAGATCTTTTAATGGCGTCCCAAACGGATGTAAAATTGCGTTTACATCATACGAGCATGGCCACGTGTCTAGTGGGACCCGCAGCTTATGATTATAAGAGTCGGGGAAAACATATATGGAATTGCAGTACATGTACTAACGGGTGCGATCATACCAGCACTAATGCACCGGATCCCATCAGAACTCCGCAGTTAAGCGTGCTTGGGCGAGAGTAGTACTAGGATGGGTGACCTCCCGGGAAGTCCTCGTGTTGCACCCCTTTTTGTTTTTTTTTGTTCAGTGGTTTACAAAAAACATCGTATCTTCGAAACGCCATAACTTTTGAACCGTGAGGAACTACGCTGCCGACAGCACCTTTTCGGAAAGCTCTAAATTCACTAATTGGAGTGCCTAAGGTCTTTAGACCGTAGGCGCGTCTTTTTCAGCCCCAAATTATGAAGTTTAGACCGTCTTTCGGATGGTTTTATACCATATTCCAAAAAGTTTTGTGGTTAGGTCTTTAGAGATCTTTTAATGGCGTCCCAAACGGATGTAAAATTGCGTTTACATCATACGAGCATGGCCACGTGTCTAGTGGGACCCGCAGCTTATGATTATAAGAGTCGGGAAAAACATATATGGAATTGCAGTACATGTACTAACGGGTGCGATCATACCAGCACTAATGCACCGGATCCCATCAGAACTCCGCAGTTAAGCGTGCTTGGGCGAGAGTAGTACTAGGATGGGTGACCTCCCGGGAAGTCCTCGTGTTGCACCCCTTTTTGTTTTTTTTTGTTCAGTGGTTTACAAAAAACATCGTATCTTCGAAACGCCATAACTTTTGAACCGTGAGGAACTACGCTGCCGACAGCACCTTTTCGGAAAGCTCTAAATTCACTAATTGGAGTGCCTAAGGTCTTTAGACCGTAGGCGCGTCTTTTTCAGCCCCAAATTATGAAGTTTAGACCGTCTTTCGGATGGTTTCTTACCATATTCCAAAAAGTTTTGTGGTTAGGTCTTTAGAGATCTTTTAATGGCGTCCCAAACGGATGTAAAATTGCGTTTACATCATACGAGCATGGCCACGTGTCTAGTGGGACCCGCAGCTTATGATTATAAGAGTCGGGGAAAACATATATGGAATTGCAGTACATGTACTAACGGGTGCGATCATACCAGCACTAATGCACCGGATCCCATCAGAACTCCGCAGTTAAGCGTGCTTGGGCGAGAGTAGTACTAGGATGGGTGACCTCCCGGGAAGTCCTCGTGTTGCACCCCTTTTTGTTTTTTTTTGTTCAGTGGTTTACAAAAAACATCGTATCTTCGAAACGCCATAACTTTTGAACCGTGAGGAACTACGCTGCCGACAGCACCTTTTCGGAAAGCTCTAAATTCACTAATTGGAGTGCCTAAGGTCTTTAGACCGTAGGCGCGTCTTTTTCAGCCCCAAATTATGAAGTTTAGACCGTCTTTCGGATGGTTTTTTACCATATTCCAAAAAGTTTTGTGGTTAGGTCTTTAGAGATCTTTTAATGGCGTCCCAAACGGATGTAAAATTGCGTTTACATCATACGAGCATGGCCACGTGTCTAGTGGGACCCGAAGCTTATGATTATAAGAGTCCGGGAAAAACATATATGGAATTGCAGTACATGTACTAACGGGTGCGATCATACCAGCACTAATGCACCGGATCCCATCAGAACTCCGCAGTTAAGCGTGCTTGGGCGAGAGTAGTACTAGGATGGGTGACCTCCCGGGAAGTCCTCGTGTTGCACCCCTTTTTGTTTTTTTGTTCAGTGGTTTACAAAGAACATCGTATCTTCGAAACGCCATAACTTTTGAACCGTGAGGAACTACGCTGCCGACAGCACCTTTTCGGAAAGCTCTAAATTCACTAATTGGAGTGCCTAAGGTCTTTAGACCGTAGGCGCGTCTTTTTCAGCCCCAAATTATGAAGTTTAGACCGTCTTTCGGATGGTTTTATACCATATTCCAAAAAGTTTTGTGGTTAGGTCTTTAGAGATCTTTTAATGGCGTCCCAAACGGATGTAAAATTGCGTTTACATCATACGAGCATGGCCACGTGTCTAGTGGGACCCGCAGCTTATGATTATAAGAGTCGGGGAAAACATATATGGAATTGCAGTACATGTACTAACGGGTGCGATCATACCAGCACTAATGCACCGGATCCCATCAGAACTCCGCAGTTAAGCGTGCTTGGGCGAGAGTAGTACTAGGATGGGTGACCTCCCGGGAAGTCCTCGTGTTGCACCCCTTTTTGTTTTTTTTTGTTCAGTGGTTTACAAAAAACATCGTATCTTCGAAACGCCATAACTTTTGAACCGTGAGGAACTACGCTGCCGACAGCACCTTTTCGGAAAGCTCTAAATTCACTAATTGGAGTGCCTAAGGTCTTTAGACCGTAGGCGCGTCTTTTTCAGCCCCAAATTATGAAGTTTAGACCGTCTTTCGGATGGTTTTATACCATATTCCAAAAAGTTTTGTGGTTAGGTCTTTAGAGATCTTTTAATGGCGTCCCAAACGGATGTAAAATTGCGTTTACATCATACGAGCATGGCCACGTGTCTAGTGGGACCCGCAGCTTATGATTATAAGAGTCGGGGAAAACATATATGGAATTGCAGTACATGTACTAACGGGTGCGATCATACCAGCACTAATGCACCGGATCCCATCAGAACTCCGCAGTTAAGCGTGCTTGGGCGAGAGTAGTACTAGGATGGGTGACCTCCCGGGAAGTCCTCGTGTTGCACCCCTTTTTGTTTTTTTTTGTTCAGTGGTTTACAAAAAACATCGTATCTTCGAAACGCCATAACTTTTGAACCGTGAGGAACTACGCTGCCGACAGCACCTTTTCGGAAAGCTCTAAATTCACTAATTGGAGTGCCTAAGGTCTTTAGACCGTAGGCGCGTCTTTTTCAGCCCCAAATTATGAAGTTTAGACCGTCTTTCGGATGGTTTTATACCATATTCCAAAAAGTTTTGTGGTTAGGTCTTTAGAGATCTTTTAATGGCGTCCCAAACGGATGTAAAATTGCGTTTACATCATACGAGCATGGCCACGTGTCTAGTGGGACCCGCAGCTTATGATTATAAGAGTCGGGGAAAACATATATGGAATTGCAGTACATGTACTAACGGGTGCGATCATACCAGCACTAATGCACCGGATCCCATCAGAACTCCGCAGTTAAGCGTGCTTGGGCGAGAGTAGTACTAGGATGGGTGACCTCCCGGGAAGTCCTCGTGTTGCACCCCTTTTTGTTTTTTTTTGTTCAGTGGTTTACAAAAAACATCGTATCTTCGAAACGCCATAACTTTTGAACCGTGAGGAACTACGCTGCCGACAGCACCTTTTCGGAAAGCTCTAAATTCACTAATTGGAGTGCCTAAGGTCTTTAGACCGTAGGCGCGTCTTTTTCAGCCCCAAATTATGAAGTTTAGACCGTCTTTCGGATGGTTTTATACCATATTCCAAAAAGTTTTGTGGTTAGGTCTTTAGAGATCTTTTAATGGCGTCCCAAACGGATGTAAAATTGCGTTTACATCATACGAGCATGGCCACGTGTCTAGTGGGACCCGCAGCTTATGATTATAAGAGTCGGGGAAAACATATATGGAATTGCAGTACATGTACTAACGGGTGCGATCATACCAGCACTAATGCACCGGATCCCATCAGAACTCCGCAGTTAAGCGTGCTTGGGCGAGAGTAGTACTAGGATGGGTGACCTCCCGGGAAGTCCTCGTGTTGCACCCCTTTTTGTTTTTTTTTTGTTCAGTGGTTTACAAAAAACATCGTATCTTCGAAACGCCATAACTTTTGAACCGTGAGGAACTACGCTGCCGACAGCACCTTTTCGGAAAGCTCTAAATTCACTAATTGGAGTGCCTAAGGTCTTTAGACCGTAGGCGCGTCTTTTTCAGCCCCAAATTATGAAGTTTAGACCGTCTTTCGGATGGTTTTATACCATATTCCAAAAAGTTTTGTGGTTAGGTCTTTAGAGATCTTTTAATGGCGTCCCAAACGGATGTAAAATTGCGTTTACATCATACGAGCATGGCCACGTGTCTAGTGGGACCCGCAGCTTATGATTATAAGAGTCGGGGAAAACATATATGGAATTGCAGTACATGTACTAACGGGTGCGATCATACCAGCACTAATGCACCGGATCCCATCAGAACTCCGCAGTTAAGCGTGCTTGGGCGAGAGTAGTACTAGGATGGGTGACCTCCCGGGAAGTCCTCGTGTTGCACCCCTTTTTGTTTTTTTTTGTTCAGTGGTTTACAAAAAACATCGTATCTTCGAAACGCCATAACTTTTGAACCGTGAGGAACTACGCTGCCGACAGCACCTTTTCGGAAAGCTCTAAATTCACTAATTGGAGTGCCTAAGGTCTTTAGACCGTAGGCGCGTCTTTTTCAGCCCCAAATTATGAAGTTTAGACCGTCTTTCGGATGGTTTTTTACCATATTCCAAAAAGTTTTGTGGTTAGGTCTTTAGAGATCTTTTAATGGCGTCCCAAACGGATGTAAAATTGCGTTTACATCATACGAGCATGGCCACGTGTCTAGTGGGACCCGAAGCTTATGATTATAAGAGTCCGGGAAAAACATATATGGAATTGCAGTACATGTACTAACGGGTGCGATCATACCAGCACTAATGCACCGGATCCCATCAGAACTCCGCAGTTAAGCGTGCTTGGGCGAGAGTAGTACTAGGATGGGTGACCTCCCGGGAAGTCCTCGTGTTGCACCCCTTTTTGTTTTTTTTTGTTCAGTGGTTTACAAAAAACATCGTATCTTCGAAACGCCATAACTTTTGAACCGTGAGGAACTACGCTGCCGACAGCACCTTTTCGGAAAGCTCTAAATTCACTAATTGGAGTGCCTAAGGTCTTTAGACCGTAGGCGCGTCTTTTTCAGCCCCAAATTATGAAGTTTAGACCGTCTTTCGGATGGTTTTTTACCATATTCCAAAAAGTTTTGTGGTTAGGTCTTTAGAGATCTTTTAATGGCGTCCCAAACGGATGTAAAATTGCGTTTACATCATACGAGCATGGCCACGTGTCTAGTGGGACCCGCAGCTTATGATTATAAGAGTCGGGGAAAAACATATATGGAATTGCAGTACATGTACTAACGGGTGCGATCATACCAGCACTAATGCACCGGATCCCATCAGAACTCCGCAGTTAAGCGTGCTTGGGCGAGAGTAGTACTAGGATGGGTGACCTCCCTGGAAGTCCTCGTGTTGCACCCCTTTTTGTTTTTTTTTGTTCAGTGGTTTACAAAAAACATCGTATCTTCGAAACGCCATAACTTTTGAACAGTGAGGAACTAGGCTGCCGACAGCACCTTTTCGGAAAGCTCTAAATTCACTAATTTGAGTGCCTAAGGTCTTTAGACCGTAGGCACGTCTTTTTCAGCCCCAAATTATGAAGTTTAGACCGTCTTTCGGATGGTTTTATACCATATTCCAAAAAGTTTTGTGGTTAGGTCTTTAGAGATCTTTTAATGGCGTCCCAAACGGATGTAAAATTGCGTTTACATCATACGAGCATGGCCACGTGTCTAGTGGGACCCGAAGCTTATGATTATAAGAGTCCGGAAAAAACATATATGAAATTGCAGTACATGTACTAACGGGTGCGATCATACCAGCACTAATGCACCGGATCCCATCAGAACTCCGCAGTTAAGCGTGCTTGGGCGAGAGTAGTACTAGGATGGGTGACCTCCCGGGAAGTCCTCGTGTTGCACACCTTTTTGTTTTTTTTTGTTCAGTGGTTTACAAAAAACATCGTATCTTCGAAACGCCATAACTTTTGAACCGTGAGGAACTACGCTGCCGACAACACCTTTTCGGAAAGCTCTAAATTCACTAATTGGAGTGCCTAAGGTCTTTAGACCGTAGGCACGTCTTTTTCAGCCCCAAATTATGAAGTTTAGACCGTCTTTCGGATGGTTTTTTACCATATTCCAAAAAGTTTTGTGGTTAGGTCTTTAGAGATCTTTTAATGGCGTCCCAAACGGATGTAAAATTGCGTTTACATCATACGAGCATGGCCACGTGTCTAGTGGGACCCGAAGCTTATGATTATAAGAGTCCGGGAAAAACATATATGGAATTGCAGTACATGTACTAACGGGTGCGATCATACCAGCACTAATGCACCGGATCCCATCAGAACTCCGCAGTTAAGCGTGCTTGGGCGAGAGTAGTACTAGGATGGGTGACCTCCCGGGAAGTCCTCGTGTTGCACCCCTTTTTGTTTTTTTGTTCAGTGGTTTACAAAGAACATCGTATCTTCGAAACGCCATAACTTTTGAACCGTGAGGAACTACGCTGCCGACAGCACCTTTTCGGAAAGCTCTAAATTCACTAATTGGAGTGCCTAAGGTCTTTAGACCGTAGGCGCGTCTTTTTCAGCCCCAAATTATGAAGTTTAGACCGTCTTTCGGATGGTTTTATACCACATTCCAAAAAGTTTTGTGGTTAGGTCTTTAGAGATCTTTTAATGGCGTCCCAAACGGATGTAAAATTGCGTTTACATCATACGAGCATGGCCACGTGTCTAGTGGGACTCGCAGCTTATGATTATAAGAGTCGGGGAAAACATATATGGAATTGCAGTACATGTACTAACGGGTGCGATCATACCAGCACTAATGCACCGGATCCCATCAGAACTCCGCAGTTAAGCGTGCTTGGGCGAGAGTAGTACTAGGATGGGTGACCTCCCGGGAAGTCCTCGTGTTGCACCCCTTTTTGTTTTTTTTTGTTCAGTGGTTTACAAAAAACATCGTATCTTCGAAACGCCATAACTTTTGAACCGTGAGGAACTACGCTGCCGACATCACCTTTTCGGAAAGGTCTAAATTCACTAATTGGAGTGCCTAAGGTCTTTAGACCGTAGGCGCGTCTTTTTCAGCCCCAAATTATGAAGTTTAGACCGTCTTTCGGATGGTTTTATACCATATTCCAAAAAGTTTTGTGGTTAGGTCTTTAGAGATCTTTTAATGGCGTCCCAAACGGATGTAAAATTGCGTTTACATCATACGAGCATGGCCACGTGTCTAGTGGGACCCGCAGCTTATGATTATAAGAGTCGGGGAAAACATATATGGAATTGCAGTACATGTACTAACGGGTGCGATCATACCAGCACTAATGCACCGGATCCCATCAGAACTCCGCAGTTAAGCGTGCTTGGGCGAGAGTAGTACTAGGATGGGTGACCTCCCGGGAAGTCCTCGTGTTGCACCCCTTTTTGTTTTTTTTTGTTCAGTGGTTTACAAAAAATATCGTATCTTCGAAACGCCATAACTTTTGAACCGTGAGGAACTACGCTGCCGACATCACCTTTTCGGAAAGCTCTAAATTCACTAATTGGAGTACCTACGGTCTAAAGACCGTAGGCGCGTCTTTTTCAGCCCCAAATTATGAAGTTTAGACCGTCTTTCGAATGGTTTTTTACCATATTCCAAAAAGTTTTGTGGTTAGGTCTTTAGAGATCTTTTAATGGCGTCCCAAACGGATGTAAAATTGCGTTTACATCATACGAGCATGGCCACGTGTCTAGTGGGACCCGAAGCTTATGATTATAAGAGTCCGGGAAAAACATATATGGAATTGCAGTACATGTACTAACGGGTGCGATCATACCAGCACTAATGCACCGGATCCCATCAGAACTCCGCAGTTAAGCGTGCTTGGGCGAGAGTAGTACTAGGATGGGTGACCTCCCGGGAAGTCCTCGTGTTGCACCCCTTTTTGTTTTTTTGTTCAGTGGTTTACAAAGAACATCGTATCTTCGAAACCCCATAACTTTTGAACCGTGAGGAACTAGGCTGCCGACAGCACCTTTTCGGAAAGCTCTAAATTCACTAATTTGAGTGCCTAAGGTCTTTAGACCGTAGGGCACGTCTTTTTCAGCCCCAAATTATGAAGTTTAGACCGTCTTTCGGATGGTTTCTTACCATATTCCAAAAAGTTTTGTGGTTAGGTCTTTAGAGATCTTTTAATGGCGTCCCAAACGGATGTAAAATTGCGTTTACATCATACGAGCATGGCCACCTGTCTAGTGGGACCCGAAGCTTATGATTATAAGAGTCCGGAAAAAACATATATGGAATTGCAGTACATGTACTAACGGGTGCGATCATACTAGCACTAATGCACCGGATCCCATCAGAACTCCGCAGTTAAGCGTGCTTGGGCGAGAGTAGTACTAGGATGGGTGACCTCCCGGGAAGTCCTCGTGTTTCACCCCTTTTTGTTTTTTTGTTCAGTGGTTTACAAAAAACATCGTATCTTCGAAACGCCATAACTTTTGAACCGTGAGGAACTACGCTGCCGACAACACCTTTTCGGAAAGCTCTAGATTCACTAATTGGAGTGCCTAAGGTCTTTAGACCGTAGGCACGTCTTTTTCAGCCCCAAATTATGAAGTTTAGACCGTCTTTCGGATGGTTTTTTACCATATTCCAAAAAATTTTGTGGTTAGGTCTTTAGAGATCTTTTAATGGCGTCCCAAACGGATGTAAAATTGCGTTTACATCATACGAGCATGGCCACGTGTCTAGTGGGACCCGAAGCTTATGATTATAAGAGTCCGGGAAAAACATATATGGAATTGCAGTACATGTACTAAAGGGTGCGATCATACCAGCACTAATGCACCAGATCCCATCAGAACTCCGCAGTTAAGCGTGCTTGGGCGAGAGTAGTACTAGGATGGGTGACCTCCCGGGAAGTCCTCGTGTTGCACCCCTTTTTGTTTTTTTGTTCAGTGGTTTACAAAGAACATCGTATCTTCGAAACGCCATAACTTTTGAACCGTGAGGAACTACGCTGCCGACAGCACCTTTTCGGAAAGCTCTAAATTCACTAATTGGAGTGCCTAAGGTCTTTAGACCGTAGGCGCGTCTTTTTCAGCCCCAAATTATGAAGTTTAGACCGTCTTTCGGATGGTTTTATACCACATTCCAAAAAGTTTTGTGGTTAGGTCTTTAGAGATCTTTTAATGGCGTCCCAAACGGATGTAAAATTGCGTTTACATCATACGAGCATGGCCACGTGTCTAGTGGGACTCGCAGCTTATGATTATAAGAGTCGGGGAAAACATATATGGAATTGCAGTACATGTACTAACGGGTGCGATCATACCAGCACTAATGCACCGGATCCCATCAGAACTCCGCAGTTAAGCGTGCTTGGGCGAGAGTAGTACTAGGATGGGTGACCTCCCGGGAAGTCCTCGTGTTGCACCCCTTTTTGTTTTTTTTTGTTCAGTGGTTTACAAAAAACATCGTATCTTCGAAACGCCATAACTTTTGAACCGTGAGGAACTACGCTGCCGACATCACCTTTTCGGAAAGGTCTAAATTCACTAATTTGAGTGCCTAAGGTCTTTAGACCGTAGGCGCGTCTTTTTCAGCCCCAAATTATGAAGTTTAGACCGTCTTTCGGATGGTTTTATACCATATTCCAAAAAGTTTTGTGGTTAGGTCTTTAGAGATCTTTTAATGGCGTCCCAAACGGATGTAAAATTGCGTTTACATCATACGAGCATGGCCACGTGTCTAGTGGGACCCGCAGCTTATGATTATAAGAGTCGGGGAAAACATATATGGAATTGCAGTACATGTACTAACGGGTGCGATCATACCAGCACTAATGCACCGGATCCCATCAGAACTCCGCAGTTAAGCGTGCTTGGGCGAGAGTAGTACTAGGATGGGTGACCTCCCGGGAAGTCCTCGTGTTGCACCCCTTTTTGTTTTTTTTTGTTCAGTGGTTTACAAAAAATATCGTATCTTCGAAACGCCATAACTTTTGAACCGTGAGGAACTACGCTGCCGACATCACCTTTTCGGAAAGCTCTAAATTCACTAATTGGAGTACCTACGGTCTAAAGACCGTAGGCGCGTCTTTTTCAGCCCCAAATTATGAAGTTTAGACCGTCTTTCGAATGGTTTTTTACCATATTCCAAAAAGTTTTGTGGTTAGGTCTTTAGAGATCTTTTAATGGCGTCCCAAACGGATGTAAAATTGCGTTTACATCATACGAGCATGGCCACGTGTCTAGTGGGACCCGAAGCTTATGATTATAAGAGTCCGGGAAAAACATATATGGAATTGCAGTACATGTACTAACGGGTGCGATCATACCAGCACTAATGCACCGGATCCCATCAGAACTCCGCAGTTAAGCGTGCTTGGGCGAGAGTAGTACTAGGATGGGTGACCTCCCGGGAAGTCCTCGTGTTGCACCCCTTTTTGTTTTTTTGTTCAGTGGTTTACAAAGAACATCGTATCTTCGAAACCCCATAACTTTTGAACCGTGAGGAACTAGGCTGCCGACAGCACCTTTTCGGAAAGCTCTAAATTCACTAATTTGAGTGCCTAAGGTCTTTAGACCGTAGGGCACGTCTTTTTCAGCCCCAAATTATGAAGTTTAGACCGTCTTTCGGATGGTTTCTTACCATATTCCAAAAAGTTTTGTGGTTAGGTCTTTAGAGATCTTTTAATGGCGTCCCAAACGGATGTAAAATTGCGTTTACATCATACGAGCATGGCCACCTGTCTAGTGGGACCCGAAGCTTATGATTATAAGAGTCCGGAAAAAACATATATGGAATTGCAGTACATGTACTAACGGGTGCGATCATACTAGCACTAATGCACCGGATCCCATCAGAACTCCGCAGTTAAGCGTGCTTGGGCGAGAGTAGTACTAGGATGGGTGACCTCCCGGGAAGTCCTCGTGTTTCACCCCTTTTTGTTTTTTTGTTCAGTGGTTTACAAAAAACATCGTATCTTCGAAACGCCATAACTTTTGAACCGTGAGGAACTACGCTGCCGACAACACCTTTTCGGAAAGCTCTAGATTCACTAATTGGAGTGCCTAAGGTCTTTAGACCGTAGGCACGTCTTTTTCAGCCCCAAATTATGAAGTTTAGACCGTCTTTCGGATGGTTTTTTACCATATTCCAAAAAATTTTGTGGTTAGGTCTTTAGAGATCTTTTAATGGCGTCCCAAACGGATGTAAAATTGCGTTTACATCATACGAGCATGGCCACGTGTCTAGTGGGACCCGAAGCTTATGATTATAAGAGTCCGGGAAAAACATATATGGAATTGCAGTACATGTACTAAAGGGTGCGATCATACCAGCACTAATGCACCAGATCCCATCAGAACTCCGCAGTTAAGCGTGCTTGGGCGAGAGTAGTACTAGGATGGGTGACCTCCCGGGAAGTCCTCGTGTTGCACCCCTTTTTGTTTTTTTGTTCAGTGGTTTACAAAGAACATCGTATCTTCGAAACGCCATAACTTTTGAACCGTGAGGAACTACGCTGCCGACAGCACCTTTTCGGAAAGCTCTAAATTCACTAATTGGAGTGCCTAAGGTCTTTAGACCGTAGGCGCGTCTTTTTCAGCCCCAAATTATGAAGTTTAGACCGTCTTTCGGATGGTTTTATACCACATTCCAAAAAGTTTTGTGGTTAGGTCTTTAGAGATCTTTTAATGGCGTCCCAAACGGATGTAAAATTGCGTTTACATCATACGAGCATGGCCACGTGTCTAGTGGGACTCGCAGCTTATGATTATAAGAGTCGGGGAAAACATATATGGAATTGCAGTACATGTACTAACGGGTGCGATCATACCAGCACTAATGCACCGGATCCCATCAGAACTCCGCAGTTAAGCGTGCTTGGGCGAGAGTAGTACTAGGATGGGTGACCTCCCGGGAAGTCCTCGTGTTGCACCCCTTTTTGTTTTTTTTTGTTCAGTGGTTTACAAAAAACATCGTATCTTCGAAACGCCATAACTTTTGAACCGTGAGGAACTACGCTGCCGACATCACCTTTTCGGAAAGGTCTAAATTCACTAATTTGAGTGCCTAAGGTCTTTAGACCGTAGGCGCGTCTTTTTCAGCCCCAAATTATGAAGTTTAGACCGTCTTTCGGATGGTTTTATACCATATTCCAAAAAAGTTTTGTGGTTAGGTCTTTAGAGATCTTTTAATGGCGTCCCAAACGGATGTAAAATTGCGTTTACATCATACGAGCATGGCCACGTGTCTAGTGGGACCCGCAGCTTATGATTATAAGAGTCGGGGAAAACATATATGGAATTGCAGTACATGTACTAACGGGTGCGATCATACCAGCACTAATGCACCGGATCCCATCAGAACTCCGCAGTTAAGCGTGCTTGGGCGAGAGTAGTACTAGGATGGGTGACCTCCCGGGAAGTCCTCGTGTTGCACCCCTTTTTGTTTTTTTTTGTTCAGTGGTTTACAAAAAACATCGTATCTTCGAAACGCCATAACTTTTGAACCGTGAGGAACTACGCTGCCGACAGCACCTTTTCGGAAAGCTCTAAATTCACTAATTGGAGTGCCTAAGGTCTTTAGACCGTAGGCGCGTCTTTTTCAGCCCCAAATTATGAAGTTTAGACCGTCTTTCGGATGGTTTTATACCATATTCCAAAAAGTTTTGTGGTTAGGTCTTTAGAGATCTTTTAATGGCGTCCCAAACGGATGTAAAATTGCGTTTACATCATACGAGCATGGCCACGTGTCTAGTGGGACCCGCAGCTTATGATTATAAGAGTCGGGGAAAACATATATGGAATTGCAGTACATGTACTAACGGGTGCGATCATACCAGCACTAATGCACCGGATCCCATCAGAACTCCGCAGTTAAGCGTGCTTGGGCGAGAGTAGTACTAGGATGGGTGACCTCCCGGGAAGTCCTCGTGTTGCACCCCTTTTTGTTTTTTTTTGTTCAGTGGTTTACAAAAAACATCGTATCTTCGAAACGCCATAACTTTTGAACCGTGAGGAACTACGCTGCCGACAGCACCTTTTCGGAAAGCTCTAAATTCACTAATTGGAGTGCCTAAGGTCTTTAGACCGTAGGCGCGTCTTTTTCAGCCCCAAATTATGAAGTTTAGACCGTCTTTCGGATGGTTTTATACCATATTCCAAAAAGTTTTGTGGTTAGGTCTTTAGAGATCTTTTAATGGCGTCCCAAACGGATGTAAAATTGCGTTTACATCATACGAGCATGGCCACGTGTCTAGTGGGACCCGCAGCTTATGATTATAAGAGTCGGGGAAAACATATATGGAATTGCAGTACATGTACTAACGGGTGCGATCATACCAGCACTAATGCACCGGATCCCATCAGAACTCCGCAGTTAAGCGTGCTTGGGCGAGAGTAGTACTAGGATGGGTGACCTCCCGGGAAGTCCTCGTGTTGCACCCCTTTTTGTTTTTTTTTGTTCAG
The DNA here is from genome assembly GCA_030180135.1 of Orychophragmus violaceus. Taxonomy (NCBI): domain Eukaryota; kingdom Viridiplantae; phylum Streptophyta; class Magnoliopsida; order Brassicales; family Brassicaceae; genus Orychophragmus; species Orychophragmus violaceus. Next base: position 83,812,983 of record CM058237.1, read on the forward strand.
TGGTTTACAAAAAACATCGTATCTTCGAAACGCCATAACTTTTGAACCGTGAGGAACTACGCTGCCGACAGCACCTTTTCGGAAAGCTCTAAATTCACTAATTGGAGTGCCTAAGGTCTTTAGACCGTAGGCGCGTCTTTTTCAGCCCCAAATTATGAAGTTTAGACCGTCTTTCGGATGGTTTTTTACCATATTCCAAAAAGTTTTGTGGTTAGGTCTTTAGAGATCTTTTAATGGCGTCCCAAACGGATGTAAAATTGCGTTTACATCATACGAGCATGGCCACGTGTCTAGTGGGACCCGCAGCTTATGATTATAAGAGTCGGGGAAAACATATATGGAATTGCAGTACATGTACTAACGGGTGCGATCATACCAGCACTAATGCACCGGATCCCATCAGAACTCCGCAGTTAAGCGTGCTTGGGCGAGAGTAGTACTAGGATGGGTGACCTCCCGGGAAGTCCTCGTGTTGCACCCCTTTTTGTTTTTTTGTTCAGTGGTTTACAAAAAACATCGTATCTTCGAAACGCCATAACTTTTGAACCGTGAGGAACTACGCTGCCGACAGCACCTTTTCGGAAAGCTCTAAATTCACTAATTGGAGTGCCTAAGGTCTTTAGACCGTAGGCGCGTCTTTTTCAGCCCCAAATTATGAAGTTTAGACCGTCTTTCGGATGGTTTTATACCACATTCCAAAAAGTTTTGTGGTTAGGTCTTTAGAGATCTTTTAATGGCGTCCCAAACGGATGTAAAATTGCGTTTACATCATACGAGCATGGCCACGTGTCTAGTGGGACCCGCAGCTTATGATTATAAGAGTCGGGGAAAACATATATGGAATTGCAGTACATGTACTAACGGGTGCGATCATACCAGCACTAATGCACCGGATCCCATCAGAACTCCGCAGTTAAGCGTGCTTGGGCGAGAGTAGTACTAGGATGGGTGACCTCCCGGGAAGTCCTCGTGTTGCACCCCTTTTTGTTTTTTTTTGTTCAGTGGTTTACAAAAAATATCGTATCTTCGAAACGCCAAAACTTTTGAACCGGGAGGAACTACGCTGCCGACATCACCTTTTCGGAAAGCTCTAAATTCACTAATTGGAGTACCTACGGTCTAAAGACCGTAGGCGCGTCTTTTTCAGCCCCAAATTATGAAGTTTAGACCGTCTTTCGAATGGTTTTTTACCATATTCCAAAAAGTTTTGTGGTTAGGTCTTTAGAGATCTTTTAATGGCGTCCCAAACGGATGTAAAATTGCGTTTACATCATACGAGCATGGCCACGTGTCTAGTGGGACCCGAAGCTTATGATTATAAGAGTCCGGGAAAAACATATATGGAATTGCAGTACATGTACTAACGGGTGCGATCATACCAGCACTAATGCACCGGATCCCATCAGAACTCCGCAGTTAAGCGTGCTTGGGCGAGAGTAGTACTAGGATGGGTGACCTCCCGGGAAGTCCTCGTGTTGCACCCCTTTTTGTTTTTTTGTTCAGTGGTTTACAAAGAACATCGTATCTTCGAAACCCCATAACTTTTGAACCGTGAGGAACTACGCTGCCGACAGCACCTTTTCGGAAAGCTCTAAATTCACTAATTGGAGTGCCTAAGGTCTTTAGACCGTAGGGCACGTCTTTTTCAGCCCCAAATTATGAAGTTTAGACCGTCTTTCGGATGGTTTCTTACCATATTCCAAAAAGTTTTGTGGTTAGGTCTTTAGAGATCTTTTAATGGCGTCCCAAACGGATGTAAAATTGCGTTTACATCATACGAGCATGGCCACGTGTCTAGTGGGACCCGCAGCTTATGATTATAAGAGTCGGGGAAAACATATATGGAATTGCAGTACATGTACTAACGGGTGCGATCATACCAGCACTAATGCACCGGATCCCATCAGAACTCCGCAGTTAAGCGTGCTTGGGCGAGAGTAGTACTAGGATGGGTGACCTCCCGGGAAGTCCTCGTGTTGCACCCCTTTTTGTTTTTTTTTGTTCAGTGGTTTACAAAAAACATCGTATCTTCGAAACGCCATAACTTTTGAACCGTGAGGAACTACGCTGCCGACAGCACCTTTTCGGAAAGCTCTAAATTCACTAATTGGAGTGCCTAAGGTCTTTAGACCGTAGGCGCGTCTTTTTCAGCCCCAAATTATGAAGTTTAGACCGTCTTTCGGATGGTTTTATACCATATTCCAAAAAGTTTTGTGGTTAGGTCTTTAGAGATCTTTTAATGGCGTCCCAAACGGATGTAAAATTGCGTTTACATCATACGAGCATGGCCACGTGTCTAGTGGGACCCGCAGCTTATGATTATAAGAGTCGGGGAAAAACATATATGGAATTGCAGTACATGTACTAACGGGTGCGATCATACCAGCACTAATGCACCGGATCCCATCAGAACTCCGCAGTTAAGCGTGCTTGGGCGAGAGTAGTACTAGGATGGGTGACCTCCCGGGAAGTCCTCGTGTTGCACCCCTTTTTGTTTTTTTTTGTTCAGTGGTTTACAAAAAACATCGTATCTTCGAAACGCCATAACTTTTGAACCGTGAGGAACTACGCTGCCGACAGCACCTTTTCGGAAAGCTCTAAATTCACTAATTGGAGTGCCTAAGGTCTTTAGACCGTAGGCGCGTCTTTTTCAGCCCCAAATTATGAAGTTTAGACCGTCTTTCGGATGGTTTTATACCACATTCCAAAAAGTTTTGTGGTTAGGTCTTTAGAGATCTTTTAATGGCGTCCCAAACGGATGTAAAATTGCGTTTACATCATACGAGCATGGCCACGTGTCTAGTGGGACCCGCAGCTTATGATTATAAGAGTCGGGGAAAACATATATGGAATTGCAGTACATGTACTAACGGGTGCGATCATACCAGCACTAATGCACCGGATCCCATCAGAACTCCGCAGTTAAGCGTGCTTGGGCGAGAGTAGTACTAGGATGGGTGACCTCCCGGGAAGTCCTCGTGTTGCACCCCTTTTTGTTTTTTTTTGTTCAGTGGTTTACAAAAAATATCGTATCTTCGAAACGCCATAACTTTTGAACCGTGAGGAACTACGCTGCCGACATCACCTTTTCGGAAAGCTCTAAATTCACTAATTGGAGTACCTACGGTCTAAAGACCGTAGGCGCGTCTTTTTCAGCCCCAAATTATGAAGTTTAGACCGTCTTTCGAATGGTTTTTTACCATATTCCAAAAAGTTTTGTGGTTAGGTCTTTAGAGATCTTTTAATGGCGTCCCAAACGGATGTAAAATTGCGTTTACATCATACGAGCATGGCCACGTGTCTAGTGGGACCCGAAGCTTATGATTATAAGAGTCCGGGAAAAACATATATGGAATTGCAGTACATGTACTAACGGGTGCGATCATACCAGCACTAATGCACCGGATCCCATCAGAACTCCGCAGTTAAGCGTGCTTGGGCGAGAGTAGTACTAGGATGGGTGACCTCCCGGGAAGTCCTCGTGTTGCACCCCTTTTTGTTTTTTTGTTCAGTGGTTTACAAAGAACATCGTATCTTCGAAACCCCATAACTTTTGAACCGTGAGGAACTAGGCTGCCGACAGCACCTTTTCGGAAAGCTCTAAATTCACTAATTTGAGTGCCTAAGGTCTTTAGACCGTAGGGCACGTCTTTTTCAGCCCCAAATTATGAAGTTTAGACCGTCTTTCGGATGGTTTCTTACCATATTCCAAAAAGTTTTGTGGTTAGGTCTTTAGAGATCTTTTAATGGCGTCCCAAACGGATGTAAAATTGCGTTTACATCATACGAGCATGGCCACCTGTCTAGTGGGACCCGAAGCTTATGATTATAAGAGTCCGGAAAAAACATATATGGAATTGCAGTACATGTACTAACGGGTGCGATCATACTAGCACTAATGCACCGGATCCCATCAGAACTCCGCAGTTAAGCGTGCTTGGGCGAGAGTAGTACTAGGATGGGTGACCTCCCGGGAAGTCCTCGTGTTGCACCCCTTTTTGTTTTTTTTTGTTCAGTGGTTTACAAAAAACATCGTATCTTCGAAACGCCATAACTTTTGAACCGTGAGGAACTACGCTGCCGACAACACCTTTTCGGAAAGCTCTAGATTCACTAATTGGAGTGCCTAAGGTCTTTAGACCGTAGGCACGTCTTTTTCAGCCCCAAATTATGAAGTTTAGACCGTCTTTCGGATGGTTTTTTACCATATTCCAAAAAATTTTGTGGTTAGGTCTTTAGAGATCTTTTAATGGCGTCCCAAACGGATGTAAAATTGCGTTTACATCATACGAGCATGGCCACGTGTCTAGTGGGACCCGAAGCTTATGATTATAAGAGTCCGGGAAAAACATATATGGAATTGCAGTACATGTACTAAAGGGTGCGATCATACCAGCACTAATGCACCAGATCCCATCAGAACTCCGCAGTTAAGCGTGCTTGGGCGAGAGTAGTACTAGGATGGGTGACCTCCCGGGAAGTCCTCGTGTTGCACCCCTTTTTGTTTTTTTGTTCAGTGGTTTACAAAGAACATCGTATCTTCGAAACGCCATAACTTTTGAACCGTGAGGAACTACGCTGCCGACATCACCTTTTCGGAAAGGTCTAAATTCACTAATTTGAGTGCCTAAGGTCTTTAGACCGTAGGCGCGTCTTTTTCAGCCCCAAATTATGAAGTTTAGACCGTCTTTCGGATGGTTTTATACCATATTCCAAAAACGTTTTGTGGTTAGGTCTTTAGAGATTTTTTAATGGCGTCCCAAACGGATGTAAAATTGCGTTTACATCATACGAGCATGGCCACGTGTCTAGTGGGACCCGCAGCTTATGATTATAAGAGTCGGGGAAAACATATATGGAATTGCAGTACATGTACTAACGGGTGCGATCATACCAGCACTAATGCACCGGATCCCATCAGAACTCCGCAGTTAAGCGTGCTTGGGCGAGAGTAGTACTAGGATGGGTGACCTCCCGGGAAGTCCTCGTGTTGCACCCCTTTTTGTTTTTTTTTGTTCAGTGGTTTACAAAAAACATCGTATCTTCGAAACGCCATAACTTTTGAACCGTGAGGAACTACGCTGCCGACATCACCTTTTCGGAAAGCTCTAAATTCACTAATTGGAGTGCCTAAGGTCTTTAGACCGTAGGCGCGTCTTTTTCAGCCCCAAATTATGAAGTTTAGACCGTCTTTCGGATGGTTTTATACCATATTCCAAAAAATTTTGTGGTTAGGTCTTTAGAGATCTTTTAATGGCGTCCCAAACGGATGTAAAATTGCGTTTACATCATACGAGCATGGCCACGTGTCTAGTGGGACCCGAAGCTTATGATTATAAGAGTCCGGGAAAAACATATATGGAATTGCAGTACATGTACTAAAGGGTGCGATCATACCAGCACTAATGCACCAGATCCCATCAGAACTCCGCAGTTAAGCGTGCTTGGGCGAGAGTAGTACTAGGATGGGTGACCTCCCGGGAAGTCCTCGTGTTGCACCCCTTTTTGTTTTTTTGTTCAGTGGTTTACAAAGAACATCGTATCTTCGAAACGCCATAACTTTTGAACCGTGAGGAACTACGCTGCCGACAGCACCTTCTCGGAAAGCTCTAAATTCACTAATTGGAGTGCCTAAGGTCTTTAGACCGTAGGCGCGTCTTTTTCAGCCCCAAATTATGAAGTTTAGACCGTCTTTCGGATGGTTTTATACCACATTCCAAAAAGTTTTGTGGTTAGGTCTTTAGAGATCTTTTAATGGCGTCCCAAACGGATGTAAAATTGCGTTTACATCATACGAGCATGGCCACGTGTCTAGTGGGACCCGCAGCTTATGATTATAAGAGTCGGGGAAAACATATATGGAATTGCAGTACATGTACTAACGGGTGCGATCATACCAGCACTAATGCACCGGATCCCATCAGAACTCCGCAGTTAAGCGTGCTTGGGCGAGAGTAGTACTAGGATGGGTGACCTCCCGGGAAGTCCTCGTGTTGCACCCCTTTTTGTTTTTTTTTGTTCAGTGGTTTACAAAAAATATCGTATCTTCGAAACGCCAAAACTTTTGAACCGGGAGGAACTACGCTGCCGACATCACCTTTTCGGAAAGCTCTAAATTCACTAATTGGAGTACCTACGGTCTAAAGACCGTAGGCGCGTCTTTTTCAGCCCCAAATTATGAAGTTTAGACCGTCTTTCGAATGGTTTTTTACCATATTCCAAAAAGTTTTGTGGTTAGGTCTTTAGAGATCTTTTAATGGCGTCCCAAACGGATGTAAAATTGCGTTTACATCATACGAGCATGGCCACGTGTCTAGTGGGACCCGAAGCTTATGATTATAAGAGTCCGGGAAAAACATATATGGAATTGCAGTACATGTACTAACGGGTGCGATCATACCAGCACTAATGCACCGGATCCCATCAGAACTCCGCAGTTAAGCGTGCTTGGGCGAGAGTAGTACTAGGATGGGTGACCTCCCGGGAAGTCCTCGTGTTGCACCCCTTTTTGTTTTTTTGTTCAGTGGTTTACAAAGAACATCGTATCTTCGAAACCCCATAACTTTTGAACCGTGAGGAACTAGGCTGCCGACAGCACCTTTTCGGAAAGCTCTAAATTCACTAATTTGAGTGCCTAAGGTCTTTAGACCGTAGGGCACGTCTTTTTCAGCCCCAAATTATGAAGTTTAGACCGTCTTTCGGATGGTTTCTTACCATATTCCAAAAAGTTTTGTGGTTAGGTCTTTAGAGATCTTTTAATGGCGTCCCAAACGGATGTAAAATTGCGTTTACATCATACGAGCATGGCCACCTGTCTAGTGGGACCCGAAGATTATGATTATAAGAGTCCGGAAAAAACATATATGGAATTGCAGTACATGTACTAACGGGTGCGATCATACTAGCACTAATGCACCGGATCCCATCAGAACTCCGCAGTTAAGCGTGCTTGGGCGAGAGTAGTACTAGGATGGGTGACCTCCCGGGAAGTCCTCGTGTTGCACCCCTTTTTGTTTTTTTGTTCAGTGGTTTACAAAAAACATCGTATCTTCGAAACGCCATAACTTTTGAACCGTGAGGAACTACGCTGCCGACAACACCTTTTCGGAAAGCTCTAGATTCACTAATTGGAGTGCCTAAGGTCTTTAGACCGTAGGCACGTCTTTTTCAGCCCCAAATTATGAAGTTTAGACCGTCTTTCGGATGGTTTTTTACCATATTCCAAAAAATTTTGTGGTTAGGTCTTTAGAGATCTTTTAATGGCGTCCCAAACGGATGTAAAATTGCGTTTACATCATACGAGCATGGCCACGTGTCTAGTGGGACCCGAAGCTTATGATTATAAGAGTCCGGGAAAAACATATATGGAATTGCAGTACATGTACTAAAGGGTGCGATCATACCAGCACTAATGCACCAGATCCCATCAGAACTCCGCAGTTAAGCGTGCTTGGGCGAGAGTAGTACTAGGATGGGTGACCTCCCGGAAAGTCCTCGTGTTGCACCCCTTTTTGTTTTTTTGTTCAGTGGTTTACAAAGAACATCGTATCTTCGAAACGCCATAACTTTTGAACCGTGAGGAACTACGCTGCCGACAGCACCTTCTCGGAAAGCTCTAAATTCACTAATTGGAGTGCCTAAGGTCTTTAGACCGTAGGCGCGTCTTTTTCAGCCCCAAATTATGAAGTTTAGACCGTCTTTCGGATGGTTTTATACCACATTCCAAAAAGTTTTGTGGTTAGGTCTTTAGAGATCTTTTAATGGCGTCCCAAACGGATGTAAAATTGCGTTTACATCATACGAGCATGGCCACGTGTCTAGTGGGACTCGCAGCTTATGATTATAAGAGTCGGGGAAAACATATATGGAATTCCAGTACATGTACTAACGGGTGCGATCATACCAGCACTAATGCACCGGATCCCATCAGAACTCCGCAGTTAAGCGTGCTTGGGCGAGAGTAGTACTAGGATGGGTGACCTCCCGGGAAGTCCTCGTGTTGCACCCCTTTTTGTTTTTTTTTGTTCAGTGGTTTACAAAAAACATCGTATCTTCGAAACGCCATAACTTTTGAACCGTGAGGAACTACGCTGCCGACATCACCTTTTCGGAAAGGTCTAAATTCACTAATTTGAGTGCCTAAGGTCTTTAGACCGTAGGCGCGTCTTTTTCAGCCCCAAATTATGAAGTTTAGACCGTCTTTCGGATGGTTTTATACCATATTCCAAAAAAGTTTTGTGGTTATGTCTTTAGAGATCTTTTAATGGCGTCCCAAACGGATGTAAAATTGCGTTTACATCATACGAGCATGGCCACGTGTCTAGTGGGACCCGCAACTTATGATTATAAGAGTCGGGGAAAACATATATGGAATTGCAGTACATGTACTAACGGGTGCGATCATACCAGCACTAATGCACCGGATCCCATCAGAACTCCGCAGTTAAGCGTGCTTGGGCGAGAGTAGTACTAGGATGGGTGACCTCCCGGGAAGTCCTCGTGTTGCCCCCCTTTTTGTTTTTTTTTGTTCAGTGGTTTACAAAAAACATCGTATCTTCGAAACGCCATAACTTTTGAACCGTGAGGAACTACGCTGCCGACATCACCTTTTCGGAAAGGTCTAAATTCACTAATTTGAGTGCCTAAGGTCTTTAGACCGTAGGCGCGTCTTTTTCAGCCCCAAATTATGAAGTTTAGACCGTCTTTCGGATGGTTTTATACCATATTCCAAAAAGGTTTTGTGGTTAGGTCTTTAAAGATCTTTTAATGGCGTCCCAAACGGATGTAAAATTGCGTTTACATCATACGAGCATGGCCACGTGTCTAGTGGGACCCGCAGCTTATGATTATAAGAGTCGGGGAAAACATATATGGAATTGCAGTACATGTACTAACGGGTGCGATCATACCAGCACTAATGCACCGGATCCCATCAGAACTCCGCAGTTAAGCGTGCTTGGGCGAGAGTAGTACTAGGATGGGTGACCTCCCGGGAAGTCCTCGTGTTGCACCCCTTTTTGTTTTTTTTTGTTCAGTGGTTTACAAAAAACATCGTATCTTCGAAACGCCATAACTTTTGAACCGTGAGGAACTACGCTGCCGACAGCACCTTTTCGGAAAGCTCTAAATTCACTAATTGGAGTGCCTAAGGTCTTTAGACCGTAGGCGCGTCTTTTTCAGCCCCAAATTATGAAGTTTAGACCGTCTTTCGGATGGTTTTATACCACATTCCAAAAAGTTTTGTGGTTAGGTCTTTAGAGATCTTTTAATGGCGTCCCAAACGGATGTAAAATTGCGTTTACATCATACGAGCATGGCCACGTGTCTAGTGGGACTCGCAGCTTATGATTATAAGAGTCGGGGAAAACATATATGGAATTGCAGTACATGTACTAACGGGTGCGATCATACCAGCACTAATGCACCGGATCCCATCAGAACTCCGCAGTTAAGCGTGCTTGGGCGAGAGTAGTACTAGGATGGGTGACCTCCCGGGAAGTCCTCGTGTTGCACCCCTTTTTGTTTTTTTTTGTTCAGTGGTTTACAAAAAACATCGTATCTTCGAAACGCCATAACTTTTGAACCGTGAGGAACTACGCTGCCGACAGCACCTTTTCGGAAAGCTCTAAATTCACTAATTGGAGTGCCTAAGGTCTTTAGACCGTAGGCGCGTCTTTTTCAGCCCCAAATTATGAAGTTTAGACCGTCTTTCGGATGGTTTTATACCACATTCCAAAAAGTTTTGTGGTTAGGTCTTTAGAGATCTTTTAATGGCGTCCCAAACGGATGTAAAATTGCGTTTACATCATACGAGCATGGCCACGTGTCTAGTGGGACCCGCAGCTTATGATTATAAGAGTCGGGGAAAACATATATGGAATTGCAGTACATGTACTAACGGGTGCGATCATACCAGCACTAATGCACCGGATCCCATCAGAACTCCGCAGTTAAGCGTGCTTGGGCGAGAGTAGTACTAGGATGGGTGACCTCCCGGGAAGTCCTCGTGTTGCACCCCTTTTTGTTTTTTTTTGTTCAGTGGTTTACAAAAAATATCGTATCTTCGAAACGCCATAACTTTTGAACCGTGAGGAACTACGCTGCCGACATCACCTTTTCGGAAAGCTCTAAATTCACTAATTGGAGTACCTACGGTCTAAAGACCGTAGGCGCGTCTTTTTCAGCCCCAAATTATGAAGTTTAGACCGTCTTTCGAATGGTTTTTTACCATATTCCAAAAAGTTTTGTGGTTAGGTCTTTAGAGATCTTTTAATGGCGTCCCAAACGGATGTAAAATTGCGTTTACATCATACGAGCATGGCCACGTGTCTAGTGGGACCCGAAGCTTATGATTATAAGAGTCCGGGAAAAACATATATGGAATTGCAGTACATGTACTAACGGGTGCGATCATACCAGCACTAATGCACCGGATCCCATCAGAACTCCGCAGTTAAGCGTGCTTGGGCGAGAGTAGTACTAGGATGGGTGACCTCCCGGGAAGTCCTCGTGTTGCACCCCTTTTTGTTTTTTTGTTCAGTGGTTTACAAAGAACATCGTATCTTCGAAACCCCATAACTTTTGAACCGTGAGGAACTAGGCTGCCGACAGCACCTTTTCGGAAAGCTCTAAATTCACTAATTTGAGTGCCTAAGGTCTTTAGACCGTAGGGCACGTCTTTTTCAGCCCCAAATTATGAAGTTTAGACCGTCTTTCGGATGGTTTCTTACCATATTCCAAAAAGTTTTGTGGTTAGGTCTTTAGAGATCTTTTAATGGCGTCCCAAACGGATGTAAAATTGCGTTTACATCATACGAGCATGGCCACCTGTCTAGTGGGACCCGAAGCTTATGATTATAAGAGTCCGGAAAAAACATATATGGAATTGCAGTACATGTACTAACGGGTGCGATCATACTAGCACTAATGCACCGGATCCCATCAGAACTCCGCAGTTAAGCGTGCTTGGGTGAGAGTAGTACTAGGATGGGTGACCTCCCGGGAAGTCCTCGTGTTTCACCCCTTTTTGTTTTTTTGTTCAGTGGTTTACAAAAAACATCGTATCTTCGAAACGCCATAACTTTTGAACCGTGAGGAACTACGCTGCCGACAACACCTTTTCGGAAAGCTCTAGATTCACTAATTGGAGTGCCTAAGGTCTTTAGACCGTAGGCACGTCTTTTTCAGCCCCAAATTATGAAGTTTAGACCGTCTTTCGGATGGTTTTTTACCATATTCCAAAAAATTTTGTGGTTAGGTCTTTAGAGATCTTTTAATGGCGTCCCAAACGGATGTAAAATTGCGTTTACATCATACGAGCATGGCCACGTGTCTAGTGGGACCCGAAGCTTATGATTATAAGAGTCCGGGAAAAACATATATGGAATTGCAGTACATGTACTAAAGGGTGCGATCATACCAGCACTAATGCACCAGATCCCATCAGAACTCCGCAGTTAAGCGTGCTTGGGCGAGAGTAGTACTAGGATGGGTGACCTCCCGGGAAGTCCTCGTGTTGCACCCCTTTTTGTTTTTTTGTTCAGTGGTTTACAAAGAACATCGTATCTTCGAAACGCCATAACTTTTGAACCGTGAGGAACTACGCTGCCGACAGCACCTTTTCGGAAAGCTCTAAATTCACTAATTGGAGTGCCTAAGGTCTTTAGACCGTAGGCGCGTCTTTTTCAGCCCCAAATTATGAAGTTTAGACCGTCTTTCGGATGGTTTTATACCACATTCCAAAAAGTTTTGTGGTTAGGTCTTTAGAGATCTTTTAATGGCGTCCCAAACGGATGTAAAATTGCGTTTACATCATACGAGCATGGCCACGTGTCTAGTGGGACTCGCAGCTTATGATTATAAGAGTCGGGGAAAACATATATGGAATTGCAGTACATGTACTAACGGGTGCGATCATACCAGCACTAATGCACCGGATCCCATCAGAACTCCGCAGTTAAGCGTGCTTGGGCGAGAGTAGTACTAGGATGGGTGACCTCCCGGGAAGTCCTCGTGTTGCACCCCTTTTTGTTTTTTTTTGTTCAGTGGTTTACAAAAAACATCGTATCTTCGAAACGCCATAACTTTTGAACCGTGAGGAACTACGCTGCCGACATCACCTTTTCGGAAAGGTCTAAATTCACTAATTTGAGTGCCTAAGGTCTTTAGACCGTAGGCGCGTCTTTTTCAGCCCCAAATTATGAAGTTTAGACCGTCTTTCGGATGGTTTTATACCATATTCCAAAAAAGTTTTGTGGTTAGGTCTTTAGAGATCTTTTAATGGCGTCCCAAACGGATGTAAAATTGCGTTTACATCATACGAGCATGGCCACGTGTCTAGTGGGACCCGCAGCTTATGATTATAAGAGTCGGGAAAAACATATATGGAATTGCAGTACATGTACTAACGGGTGCGATCATACCAGCACTAATGCACCGGATCCCATCAGAACTCCGCAGTTAAGCGTGCTTGGGCGAGAGTAGTACTAGGATGGGTGACCTCCCGGGAAGTCCTCGTGTTGCACCCCTTTTTGTTTTTTTTTGTTCAGTGGTTTACAAAAAACATCGTATCTTCGAAACGCCATAACTTTTGAACCGTGAGGAACTACGCTGCCGACAGCACCTTTTCGGAAAGCTCTAAATTCACTAATTGGAGTGCCTAAGGTCTTTAGACCGTAGGCGCGTCTTTTTCAGCCCCAAATTATGAAGTTTAGACCGTCTTTCGGATGGTTTTATACCATATTCCAAAAAGTTTTGTGGTTAGGTCTTTAGAGATCTTTTAATGGCGTCCCAAACGGATGTAAAATTGCGTTTACATCATACGAGCATGGCCACGTGTCTAGTGGGACCCGCAGCTTATGATTATAAGAGTCGGGGAAAAACATATATGGAATTGCAGTACATGTACTAACGGGTGCGATCATACCAGCACTAATGCACCGGATCCCATCAGAACTCCGCAGTTAAGCGTGCTTGGGCGAGAGTAGTACTAGGATGGGTGACCTCCCGGGAAGTCCTCGTGTTGCACCCCTTTTTGTTTTTTTTTGTTCAGTGGTTTACAAAAAACATCGTATCTTCGAAACGCCATAACTTTTGAACCGTGAGGAACTACGCTGCCGACAGCACCTTTTCGGAAAGCTCTAAATTCACTAATTGGAGTGCCTAAGGTCTTTAGACCGTAGGCGCGTCTTTTTCAGCCCCAAATTATGAAGTTTAGACCGTCTTTCGGATGGTTTTATACCATATTCCAAAAAGTTTTGTGGTTAGGTCTTTAGAGATCTTTTAATGGCGTCCCAAACGGATGTAAAATTGCGTTTACATCATACGAGCATGGCCACGTGTCTAGTGGGACCCGCAGCTTATGATTATAAGAGTCGGGGAAAACATATATGGAATTGCAGTACATGTACTAACGGGTGCGATCATACCAGCACTAATGCACCGGATCCCATCAGAACTCCGCAGTTAAGCGTGCTTGGGCGAGAGTAGTACTAGGATGGGTGACCTCCCGGGAAGTCCTCGTGTTGCACCCCTTTTTGTTTTTTTTTGTTCAGTGGTTTACAAAAAACATCGTATCTTCGAAACGCCATAACTTTTGAACCGTGAGGAACTACGCTGCCGACAGCACCTTTTCGGAAAGCTCTAAATTCACTAATTGGAGTGCCTAAGGTCTTTAGACCGTAGGCGCGTCTTTTTCAGCCCCAAATTATGAAGTTTAGACCGTCTTTCGGATGGTTTTATACCATATTCCAAAAAGTTTTGTGGTTAGGTCTTTAGAGATCTTTTAATGGCGTCCCAAACGGATGTAAAATTGCGTTTACATCATACGAGCATGGCCACGTGTCTAGTGGGACCCGCAGCTTATGATTATAAGAGTCGGGGAAAACATATATGGAATTGCAGTACATGTACTAACGGGTGCGATCATACCAGCACTAATGCACCGGATCCCATCAGAACTCCGCAGTTAAGCGTGCTTGGGCGAGAGTAGTACTAGGATGGGTGACCTCCCGGGAAGTCCTCGTGTTGCACCCCTTTTTGTTTTTTTTTGTTCAGTGGTTTACAAAAAACATCGTATCTTCGAAACGCCATAACTTTTGAACCGTGAGGAACTACGCTGCCGACAGCACCTTTTCGGAAAGCTCTAAATTCACTAATTGGAGTGCCTAAGGTCTTTAGACCGTAGGCGCGTCTTTTTCAGCCCCAAATTATGAAGTTTAGACCGTCTTTCGGATGGTTTTATACCATATTCCAAAAAGTTTTGTGGTTAGGTCTTTAGAGATCTTTTAATGGCGTCCCAAACGGATGTAAAATTGCGTTTACATCATACGAGCATGGCCACGTGTCTAGTGGGACCCGCAGCTTATGATTATAAGAGTCGGGGAAAACATATATGGAATTGCAGTACATGTACTAACGGGTGCGATCATACCAGCACTAATGCACCGGATCCCATCAGAACTCCGCAGTTAAGCGTGCTTGGGCGAGAGTAGTACTAGGATGGGTGACCTCCCGGGAAGTCCTCGTGTTGCACCCCTTTTTGTTTTTTTTTGTTCAGTGGTTTACAAAAAACATCGTATCTTCGAAACGCCATAACTTTTGAACCGTGAGGAACTACGCTGCCGACAGCACCTTTTCGGAAAGCTCTAAATTCACTAATTGGAGTGCCTAAGGTCTTTAGACCGTAGGCGCGTCTTTTTCAGCCCCAAATTATGAAGTTTAGACCGTCTTTCGGATGGTTTTATACCATATTCCAAAAAGTTTTGTGGTTAGGTCTTTAGAGATCTTTTAATGGCGTCCCAAACGGATGTAAAATTGCGTTTACATCATACGAGCATGGCCACGTGTCTAGTGGGACCCGCAGCTTATGATTATAAGAGTCGGGGAAAACATATATGGAATTGCAGTACATGTACTAACGGGTGCGATCATACCAGCACTAATGCACCGGATCCCATCAGAACTCCGCAGTTAAGCGTGCTTGGGCGAGAGTAGTACTAGGATGGGTGACCTCCCGGGAAGTCCTCGTGTTGCACCCCTTTTTGTTTTTTTTTGTTCAGTGGTTTACAAAAAACATCGTATCTTCGAAACGCCATAACTTTTGAACCGTGAGGAACTACGCTGCCGACAGCACCTTTTCGGAAAGCTCTAAATTCACTAATTGGAGTGCCTAAGGTCTTTAGACCGTAGGCGCGTCTTTTTCAGCCCCAAATTATGAAGTTTAGACCGTCTTTCGGATGGTTTTATACCATATTCCAAAAAGTTTTGTGGTTAGGTCTTTAGAGATCTTTTAATGGCGTCCCAAACGGATGTAAAATTGCGTTTACATCATACGAGCATGGCCACGTGTCTAGTGGGACCCGCAGCTTATGATTATAAGAGTCGGGGAAAAACATATATGGAATTGCAGTACATGTACTAACGGGTGCGATCATACCAGCACTAATGCACCGGATCCCATCAGAACTCCGCAGTTAAGCGTGCTTGGGCGAGAGTAGTACTAGGATGGGTGACCTCCCGGGAAGTCCTCGTGTTGCACCCCTTTTTGTTTTTTTTTGTTCAGTGGTTTACAAAAAACATCGTATCTTCGAAACGCCATAACTTTTGAACCGTGAGGAACTACGCTGCCGACAGCACCTTTTCGGAATGCTCTAAATTCACTAATTTGAGTGCCTAAGGTCTTTAGACCGTAGGCGCGTCTTTTTCAGCCCCAAATTATGAAGTTTAGACCGTCTTTCGGATGGTTTTATACCATATTCCAAAAAGTTTTGTGGTTAGGTCTTTAGAGATCTTTTAATGGCGTCCCAAACGGATGTAAAATTGCGTTTACATCATACGAGCATGGCCACGTGTCTAGTGGGACCCGCAGCTTATGATTATAAGAGTCGGGGAAAACATATATGGAATTGCAGTACATGTACTAACGGGTGCGATCATACCAGCACTAATGCACCGGATCCCATCAGAACTCCGCAGTTAAGCGTGCTTGGGCGAGAGTAGTACTAGGATGGGTGACCTCCCGGGAAGTCCTCGTGTTGCACCCCTTTTTGTTTTTTTTTGTTCAGTGGTTTACAAAAAACATCGTATCTTCGAAACGCCATAACTTTTGAACCGTGAGGAACTACGCTGCCGACATCACCTTTTCGGAAAGCTCTAAATTCACTAATTGGAGTGCCTAAGGTCTAAAGACCGTAGGCGCGTCTTTTTCAGCCCCAAATTATGAAGTTTAGACCGTCTTTCGGATGGTTTTTTACCATATTCCAAAAAGTTTTGTGGTTAGGTCTTTAGAGATCTTTTAATGGCGTCCCAAACGGATGTAAAATTGCGTTTACATCATACGAGCATGGCCACGTGTCTAGTGGGACCCGCAGCTTATGATTATAAGAGTCGGGGAAAAACATATATGGAATTGCAGTACATGTACTAACGGGTGCGATCATACCAGCACTAATGCACCGGATCCCATCAGAACTCCGCAGTTAAGCGTGCTTGGGCGAGAGTAGTACTAGGATGGGTGACCTCCCGGGAAGTCCTCGTGTTGCACCCCTTTTTGTTTTTTTTTGTTCAGTGGTTTACAAAAAACATCGTATCTTCGAAACGCCATAACTTTTGAACCGTGAGGAACTACGCTGCCGACAGCACCTTTTCGGAAAGCTCTAAATTCACTAATTTGAGTGCCTAAGGTCTTTAGACCGTAGGCATGTCTTTTTCAGCCCCAAATTATGAAGTTTAGACCGTCTTTCGGATGGTTTTATACCATATTCCAAAAAGTTTTGTGGTTAGGTCTTTAGAGATCTTTTAATGGCGTCCCAAACGGATGTAAAATTGCGTTTACATCATACGAGCATGGCCACGTGTCTAGTGGGACCCGAAGCTTATGATTATAAGAGTCCGGGAAAAACATATATGGAATTGCAGTACATGTACTAACGGGTGCGATCATACCAGCACTAATGCACCGGATCCCATCAGAACTCCGCAGTTAAGCGTGCTTGGGCGAGAGTAGTACTAGGATGGGTGACCTCCCGGGAAGTCCTCGTGTTGCACCCCTTTTTGTTTTTTTTTGTTCAGTGGTTTACAAAAAACATCGTATCTTCGAAACGCCATAACTTTTGAACCGTGAGGAACTACGCTGCCGACAGCACCTTTTCGGAAAGCTCTAAATTCACTAATTTGAGTGCCTAAGGTCTTTAGACCGTAGGCGCGTCTTTTTCAGCCCCAAATTATGAAGTTTAGACCGTCTTTCGGATGGTTTTATACCATATTCCAAAAAGTTTTGTGGTTAGGTCTTTAGAGATCTTTTAATGGCGTCCCAAACGGATGTAAAATTGCGTTTACATCATACGAGCATGGCCACGTGTCTAGTGGGACCCGCAGCTTATGATTATAAGAGTCGGGAAAAACATATATGGAATTGCAGTACATGTACTAACGGGTGCGATCATACCAGCACTAATGCACCGGATCCCATCAGAACTCCGCAGTTAAGCGTGCTTGGGCGAGAGTAGTACTAGGATGGGTGACCTCCCGGGAAGTCCTCGTGTTGCACCCCTTTTTGTTTTTTTTTGTTCAGTGGTTTACAAAAAACATCGTATCTTCGAAACGCCATAACTTTTGAACCGTGAGGAACTACGCTGCCGACAGCACCTTTTCGGAAAGCTCTAAATTCACTAATTGGAGTGCCTAAGGTCTTTAGACCGTAGGCGCGTCTTTTTCAGCCCCAAATTATGAAGTTTAGACCGTCTTTCGGATGGTTTTATACCACATTCCAAAAAGTTTTGTGGTTAGGTCTTTAGAGATCTTTTAATGGCGTCCCAAACGGATGTAAAATTGCGTTTACATCATACGAGCATGGCCACGTGTCTAGTGGGACTCGCAGCTTATGATTATAAGAGTCGGGGAAAACATATATGGAATTGCAGTACATGTACTAACGGGTGCGATCATACCAGCACTAATGCACCGGATCCCATCAGAACTCCGCAGTTAAGCGTGCTTGGGCGAGAGTAGTACTAGGATGGGTGACCTCCCGGGAAGTCCTCGTGTTGCACCCCTTTTTGTTTTTTTTTGTTCAGTGGTTTACAAAAAACATCGTATCTTCGAAACGCCATAACTTTTGAACCGTGAGGAACTACGCTGCCGACATCACCTTTTCGGAAAGGTCTAAATTCACTAATTTGAGTGTCTAAGGTCTTTAGACCGTAGGCGCGTCTTTTTCAGCCCCAAATTATGAAGTTTAGACCGTCTTTCGGATGGTTTTATACCATATTCCAAAAAAGTTTTGTGGTTAGGTCTTTAGAGATCTTTTAATGGCGTCCCAAACGGATGTAAAATTGCGTTTACATCATACGAGCATGGCCACGTGTCTAGTGGGACCCGCAGCTTATGATTATAAGAGTCGGGGAAAACATATATGGAATTGCAGTACATGTACTAACGGGTGCGATCATACCAGCACTAATGCACCGGATCCCATCAGAACTCCGCAGTTAAGCGTGCTTGGGCGAGAGTAGTACTAGGATGGGTGACCTCCCGGGAAGTCCTCGTGTTGCACCCCTTTTTGTTTTTTTTTGTTCAGTGGTTTACAAAAAATATCGTATCTTCGAAACGCCATAACTTTTGAACCGTGAGGAACTACGCTGCCGACATCACCTTTTCGGAAAGCTCTAAATTCACTAATTGGAGTACCTACGGTCTAAAGACCGTAGGCGCGTCTTTTTCAGCCCCAAATTATGAAGTTTAGACCGTCTTTCGAATGGTTTTTTACCATATTCCAAAAAGTTTTGTGGTTAGGTCTTTAGAGATCTTTTAATGGCGTCCCAAACGGATGTAAAATTGCGTTTACATCATACGAGCATGGCCACGTGTCTAGTGGGACCCGAAGCTTATGATTATAAGAGTCCGGGAAAAACATATATGGAATTGCAGTACATGTACTAACGGGTGCGATCATACCAGCACTAATGCACCGGATCCCATCAGAACTCCGCAGTTAAGCGTGCTTGGGCGAGAGTAGTACTAGGATGGGTGACCTCCCGGGAAGTCCTCGTGTTGCACCCCTTTTTGTTTTTTTGTTCAGTGGTTTACAAAGAACATCGTATCTTCGAAACCCCATAACTTTTGAACCGTGAGGAACTAGGCTGCCGACAGCACCTTTTCGGAAAGCTCTAAATTCACTAATTTGAGTGCCTAAGGTCTTTAGACCGTAGGGCACGTCTTTTTCAGCCCCAAATTATGAAGTTTAGACCGTCTTTCGGATGGTTTCTTACCATATTCCAAAAAGTTTTGTGGTTAGGTCTTTAGAGATCTTTTAATGGCGTCCCAAACGGATGTAAAATTGCGTTTACATCATACGAGCATGGCCACCTGTCTAGTGGGACCCGAAGCTTATGATTATAAGAGTCCGGAAAAAACATATATGGAATTGCAGTACATGTACTAACGGGTGCGATCATACTAGCACTAATGCACCGGATCCCATCAGAACTCCGCAGTTAAGCGTGCTTGGGCGAGAGTAGTACTAGGATGGGTGACCTCCCGGGAAGTCCTCGTGTTTCACCCCTTTTTGTTTTTTTGTTCAGTGGTTTACAAAAAACATCGTATCTTCGAAACGCCATAACTTTTGAACCGTGAGGAACTACGCTGCCGACAACACCTTTTCGGAAAGCTCTAGATTCACTAATTGGAGTGCCTAAGGTCTTTAGACCGTAGGCACGTCTTTTTCAGCCCCAAATTATGAAGTTTAGACCGTCTTTCGGATGGTTTTTTACCATATTCCAAAAAATTTTGTGGTTAGGTCTTTAGAGATCTTTTAATGGCGTCCCAAACGGATGTAAAATTGCGTTTACATCATACGAGCATGGCCACGTGTCTAGTGGGACCCGAAGCTTATGATTATAAGAGTCCGGGAAAAACATATATGGAATTGCAGTACATGTACTAAAGGGTGCGATCATACCAGCACTAATGCACCAGATCCCATCAGAACTCCGCAGTTAAGCGTGCTTGGGCGAGAGTAGTACTAGGATGGGTGACCTCCCGGGAAGTCCTCGTGTTGCACCCCTTTTTGTTTTTTTGTTCAGTGGTTTACAAAGAACATCGTATCTTCGAAACGCCATAACTTTTGAACCGTGAGGAACTACGCTGCCGACAGCACCTTTTCGGAAAGCTCTAAATTCACTAATTGGAGTGCCTAAGGTCTTTAGACCGTAGGCGCGTCTTTTTCAGCCCCAAATTATGAAGTTTAGACCGTCTTTCGGATGGTTTTATACCACATTCCAAAAAGTTTTGTGGTTAGGTCTTTAGAGATCTTTTAATGGCGTCCCAAACGGATGTAAAATTGCGTTTACATCATACGAGCATGGCCACGTGTCTAGTGGGACTCGCAGCTTATGATTATAAGAGTCGGGGAAAACATATATGGAATTGCAGTACATGTACTAACGGGTGCGATCATACCAGCACTAATGCACCGGATCCCATCAGAACTCCGCAGTTAAGCGTGCTTGGGCGAGAGTAGTACTAGGATGGGTGACCTCCCGGGAAGTCCTCGTGTTGCACCCCTTTTTGTTTTTTTTTGTTCAGTGGTTTACAAAAAACATCGTATCTTCGAAACGCCATAACTTTTGAACCGTGAGGAACTACGCTGCCGACATCACCTTTTCGGAAAGGTCTAAATTCACTAATTTGAGTGTCTAAGGTCTTTAGACCGTAGGCGCGTCTTTTTCAGCCCCAAATTATGAAGTTTAGACCGTCTTTCGGATGGTTTTATACCATATTCCAAAAAGTTTTGTGGTTAGGTCTTTAGAGATCTTTTAATGGCGTCCCAAACGGATGTAAAATTGCGTTTACATCATACGAGCATGGCCACGTGTCTAGTGGGACCCGCAGCTTATGATTATAAGAGTCGGGGAAAACATATATGGAATTGCAGTACATGTACTAACGGGTGCGATCATACCAGCACTAATGCACCGGATCCCATCAGAACTCCGCAGTTAAGCGTGCTTGGGCGAGAGTAGTACTAGGATGGGTGACCTCCCGGGAAGTCCTCGTGTTGCACCCCTTTTTGTTTTTTTTTGTTCAGTGGTTTACAAAAAATATCGTATCTTCGAAACGCCATAACTTTTGAACCGTGAGGAACTACGCTGCCGACATCACCTTTTCGGAAAGCTCTAAATTCACTAATTGGAGTACCTACGGTCTAAAGACCGTAGGCGCGTCTTTTTCAGCCCCAAATTATGAAGTTTAGACCGTCTTTCGAATGGTTTTTTACCATATTCCAAAAAGTTTTGTGGTTAGGTCTTTAGAGATCTTTTAATGGCGTCCCAAACGGATGTAAAATTGCGTTTACATCATACGAGCATGGCCACGTGTCTAGTGGGACCCGAAGCTTATGATTATAAGAGTCCGGGAAAAACATATATGGAATTGCAGTACATGTACTAACGGGTGCGATCATACCAGCACTAATGCACCGGATCCCATCAGAACTCCGCAGTTAAGCGTGCTTGGGCGAGAGTAGTACTAGGATGGGTGACCTCCCGGGAAGTCCTCGTGTTGCACCCCTTTTTGTTTTTTTGTTCAGTGGTTTACAAAGAACATCGTATCTTCGAAACCCCATAACTTTTGAACCGTGAGGAACTAGGCTGCCGACAGCACCTTTTCGGAAAGCTCTAAATTCACTAATTTGAGTGCCTAAGGTCTTTAGACCGTAGGGCACGTCTTTTTCAGCCCCAAATTATGAAGTTTAGACCGTCTTTCGGATGGTTTCTTACCATATTCCAAAAAGTTTTGTGGTTAGGTCTTTAGAGATCTTTTAATGGCGTCCCAAACGGATGTAAAATTGCGTTTACATCATACGAGCATGGCCACCTGTCTAGTGGGACCCGAAGCTTATGATTATAAGAGTCCGGAAAAAACATATATGGAATTGCAGTACATGTACTAACGGGTGCGATCATACTAGCACTAATGCACCGGATCCCATCAGAACTCCGCAGTTAAGCGTGCTTGGGCGAGAGTAGTACTAGGATGGGTGACCTCCCGGGAAGTCCTCGTGTTTCACCCCTTTTTGTTTTTTTGTTCAGTGGTTTACAAAAAACATCGTATCTTCGAAACGCCATAACTTTTGAACCGTGAGGAACTACGCTGCCGACAACACCTTTTCGGAAAGCTCTAGATTCACTAATTGGAGTGCCTAAGGTCTTTAGACCGTAGGCACGTCTTTTTCAGCCCCAAATTATGAAGTTTAGACCGTCTTTCGGATGGTTTTTTACCATATTCCAAAAAATTTTGTGGTTAGGTCTTTAGAGATCTTTTAATGGCGTCCCAAACGGATGTAAAATTGCGTTTACATCATACGAGCATGGCCACGTGTCTAGTGGGACCCGAAGCTTATGATTATAAGAGTCCGGGAAAAACATATATGGAATTGCAGTACATGTACTAAAGGGTGCGATCATACCAGCACTAATGCACCAGATCCCATCAGAACTCCGCAGTTAAGCGTGCTTGGGCGAGAGTAGTACTAGGATGGGTGACCTCCCGGGAAGTCCTCGTGTTGCACCCCTTTTTGTTTTTTTGTTCAGTGGTTTACAAAGAACATCGTATCTTCGAAACGCCATAACTTTTGAACCGTGAGGAACTACGCTGCCGACAGCACCTTTTCGGAAAGCTCTAAATTCACTAATTGGAGTGCCTAAGGTCTTTAGACCGTAGGCGCGTCTTTTTCAGCCCCAAATTATGAAGTTTAGACCGTCTTTCGGATGGTTTTATACCACATTCCAAAAAGTTTTGTGGTTAGGTCTTTAGAGATCTTTTAATGGCGTCCCAAACGGATGTAAAATTGCGTTTACATCATACGAGCATGGCCACGTGTCTAGTGGGACTCGCAGCTTATGATTATAAGAGTCGGGGAAAACATATATGGAATTGCAGTACATGTACTAACGGGTGCGATCATACCAGCACTAATGCACCGGATCCCATCAGAACTCCGCAGTTAAGCGTGCTTGGGCGAGAGTAGTACTAGGATGGGTGACCTCCCGGGAAGTCCTCGTGTTGCACCCCTTTTTGTTTTTTTTTGTTCAGTGGTTTACAAAAAACATCGTATCTTCGAAACGCCATAACTTTTGAACCGTGAGGAACTACGCTGCCGACATCACCTTTTCGGAAAGGTCTAAATTCACTAATTTGAGTGCCTAAGGTCTTTAGACCGTAGGCGCGTCTTTTTCAGCCCCAAATTATGAAGTTTAGACCGTCTTTCGGATGGTTTTATACCATATTCCAAAAAAGTTTTGTGGTTAGGTCTTTAGAGATCTTTTAATGGCGTCCCAAACGGATGTAAAATTGCGTTTACATCATACGAGCATGGCCACGTGTCTAGTGGGACCCGCAGCTTATGATTATAAGAGTCGGGGAAAACATATATGGAATTGCAGTACATGTACTAACGGGTGCGATCATACCAGCACTAATGCACCGGATCCCATCAGAACTCCGCAGTTAAGCGTGCTTGGGCGAGAGTAGTACTAGGATGGGTGACCTCCCGGGAAGTCCTCGTGTTGCACCCCTTTTTGTTTTTTTTTGTTCAGTGGTTTACAAAAAACATCGTATCTTCGAAACGCCATAACTTTTGAACCGTGAGGAACTACGCTGCCGACAGCACCTTTTCGGAAAGCTCTAAATTCACTAATTGGAGTGCCTAAGGTCTTTAGACCGTAGGCGCGTCTTTTTCAGCCCCAAATTATGAAGTTTAGACCGTCTTTCGGATGGTTTTATACCACATTCCAAAAAGTTTTGTGGTTAGGTCTTTAGAGATCTTTTAATGGCGTCCCAAACGGATGTAAAATTGCGTTTACATCATACGAGCATGGCCACGTGTCTAGTGGGACCCGCAGCTTATGATTATAAGAGTCGGGGAAAACATATATGGAATTGCAGTACATGTACTAACGGGTGCGATCATACCAGCACTAATGCACCGGATCCCATCAGAACTCCGCAGTTAAGCGTGCTTGGGCGAGAGTAGTACTAGGATGGGTGACCTCCCGGGAAGTCCTCGTGTTGCACCCCTTTTTGTTTTTTTGTTCAGTGGTTTACAAAGAACATCGTATCTTCGAAACGCCATAACTTTTGAACCGTGAGGAACTACGCTGCCGACAGCACCTTTTCGGAAAGCTCTAAATTCACTAATTGGAGTGCCTAAGGTCTTTAGACCGTAGGCGCGTCTTTTTCAGCCCCAAATTATGAAGTTTAGACCGTCTTTCGGATGGTTTTTACCATATTCCAAAAAGTTTTGTGGTTAGGTCTTTAGAGATCTTTTAATGGCGTCCCAAACGGATGTAAAATTGCGTTTACATCATACGAGCATGGCCACGTGTCTAGTGGGACCCGAAGCTTATGATTATAAGAGTCCGGGGAAAACATATATGGAATTGCAGTACATGTATTAACGGGTGCGATCATACCAGCACTAATGCACCGGATCCCATCAGAACTCCGCAGTTAAGCGTGCTTGGGCGAGAGTAGTACTAGGATGGGTGACCTCCCGGGAAGTCCTCGTGTTGCACCCCTTTTTGTTTTTTTGTTCAGTGGTTTACAAAAAACATCGTATCTTCGAAACGCCATAACTTTTGAACCGTGAGGAACTACGCTGCCGACAGCACCTTTTCGGAAAGCTCTAAATTCACTAATTGGAGTGCCTAAGGTCTTTAGACCGTAGGCGCGTCTTTTTCAGCCCCAAATTATGAAGTTTAGACCGTCTTTCGGATGGTTTTTTACCATATTCCAAAAAGTTTTGTGGTTAGGTCTTTAGAGATCTTTTAATGGCGTCCCAAACGGATGTAAAATTGCGTTTACATCATACGAGCATGGCCACGTGTCTAGTGGGACCCGAAGCTTATGATTATAAGAGTCCGGGAAAAACATATATGGAATTGCAGTACATGTACTAACGGGTGCGATCATACCAGCACTAATGCACCGGATCCCATCAGAACTCCGCAGTTAAGCGTGCTTGGGCGAGAGTAGTACTAGGATGGGTGACCTCCCGGGAAGTCCTCGTGTTGCACCCCTTTTTGTTTTTTTGTTCAGTGGTTTACAAAAAACATCGTATCTTCGAAACGCCATAACTTTTGAACCGTGAGGAACTACGCTGCCGACAGCACCTTTTCGGAAAGCTCTAAATTCACTAATTGGAGTGCCTAAGGTCTTTAGACCGTAGGCACGTCTTTTTCAGCCCCAAATTATGAAGTTTAGACCGTCTTTCGGATGGTTTTTACCATATTCCAAAAAGTTTTGTGGTTAGGTCTTTAGAGATCTTTTAATGGCGTCCCAAACGGATGTAAAATTGCGTTTACATCATACGAGCATGGCCACGTGTCTAGTGGGACCCGAAGCTTATGATTATAAGAGTCCGGGAAAAACATATATGGAATTGCAGTACATGTACTAACGGGTGCGATCATACCAGCACTAATGCACCGGATCCCATCAGAACTCCGCAGTTAAGCGTGCTTGGGCGAGAGTAGTACTAGGATGGGTGACCTCCCGGGAAGTCCTCGTGTTGCACCCCTTTTTGTTTTTTTTTGTTCAGTGGTTTACAAAAAACATCGTATCTTCGAAACGCCATAACTTTTGAACCGTGAGGAACTACGCTGCCGACATCACCTTTTCGGAAAGGTCTAAATTCACTAATTTGAGTGCCTAAGGTCTTTAGACCGTAGGCGCGTCTTTTTCAGCCCCAAATTATGAAGTTTAGACCGTCTTTCGGATGGTTTTATACCATATTCCAAAAAGTTTTGTGGTTAGGTCTTTAGAGATCTTTTAATGGCGTCCCAAACGGATGTAAAATTGCGTTTACATCATACGAGCATGGCCACGTGTCTAGTGGGACCCGCAGCTTATGATTATAAGAGTCGGGGAAAACATATATGGAATTGCAGTACATGTACTAACGGGTGCGATCATACCAGCACTAATGCACCGGATCCCATCAGAACTCCGCAGTTAAGCGTGCTTGGGCGAGAGTAGTACTAGGATGGGTGACCTCCCGGGAAGTCCTCGTGTTGCACCCCTTTTTGTTTTTTTTTGTTCAGTGGTTTACAAAAAACATCGTATCTTCGAAACGCCATAACTTTTGAACCGTGAGGAACTACGCTGCCGACAGCACCTTTTCGGAAAGCTCTAAATTCACTAATTGGAGTGCCTAAGGTCTTTAGACCGTAGGCGCGTCTTTTTCAGCCCCAAATTATGAAGTTTAGACCGTCTTTCGGATGGTTTTATACCATATTCCAAAAAGTTTTGTGGTTAGGTCTTTAGAGATCTTTTAATGGCGTCCCAAACGGATGTAAAATTGCGTTTACATCATACGAGCATGGCCACGTGTCTAGTGGGACCCGCAGCTTATGATTATAAGAGTCGGGGAAAACATATATGGAATTGCAGTACATGTACTAACGGGTGCGATCATACCAGCACTAATGCACCGGATCCCATCAGAACTCCGCAGTTAAGCGTGCTTGGGCGAGAGTAGTACTAGGATGGGTGACCTCCCGGGAAGTCCTCGTGTTGCACCCCTTTTTGTTTTTTTTTGTTCAGTGGTTTACAAAAAACATCGTATCTTCGAAACGCCATAACTTTTGAACCGTGAGGAACTACGCTGCCGACAGCACCTTTTCGGAAAGCTCTAAATTCACTAATTGGAGTGCCTAAGGTCTTTAGACCGTAGGCGCGTCTTTTTCAGCCCCAAATTATGAAGTTTAGACCGTCTTTCGGATGGTTTTATACCATATTCCAAAAAGTTTTGTGGTTAGGTCTTTAGAGATCTTTTAATGGCGTCCCAAACGGATGTAAAATTGCGTTTACATCATACGAGCATGGCCACGTGTCTAGTGGGACCCGCAGCTTATGATTATAAGAGTCGGGGAAAACATATATGGAATTGCAGTACATGTACTAACGGGTGCGATCATACCAGCACTAATGCACCGGATCCCATCAGAACTCCGCAGTTAAGCGTGCTTGGGCGAGAGTAGTACTAGGATGGGTGACCTCCCGGGAAGTCCTCGTGTTGCACCCCTTTTTGTTTTTTTTTGTTCAGTGGTTTACAAAAAATATCGTATCTTCGAAACGCCATAACTTTTGAACCGTGAGGAACTACGCTGCCGACATCACCTTTTCGGAAAGCTCTAAATTCACTAATTGGAGTACCTACGGTCTAAAGACCGTAGGCGCGTCTTTTTCAGCCCCAAATTATGAAGTTTAGACCGTCTTTCGAATGGTTTTTTACCATATTCCAAAAAGTTTTGTGGTTAGGTCTTTAGAGATCTTTTAATGGCGTCCCAAACGGATGTAAAATTGCGTTTACATCATACGAGCATGGCCACGTGTCTAGTGGGACCCGAAGCTTATGATTATAAGAGTCCGGGAAAAACATATATGGAATTGCAGTACATGTACTAACGGGTGCGATCATACCAGCACTAATGCACCGGATCCCATCAGAACTCCGCAGTTAAGCGTGCTTGGGCGAGAGTAGTACTAGGATGGGTGACCTCCCGGGAAGTCCTCGTGTTGCACCCCTTTTTGTTTTTTTGTTCAGTGGTTTACAAAGAACATCGTATCTTCGAAACCCCATAACTTTTGAACCGTGAGGAACTAGGCTGCCGACAGCACCTTTTCGGAAAGCTCTAAATTCACTAATTTGAGTGCCTAAGGTCTTTAGACCGTAGGGCACGTCTTTTTCAGCCCCAAATTATGAAGTTTAGACCGTCTTTCGGATGGTTTCTTACCATATTCCAAAAAGTTTTGTGGTTAGGTCTTTAGAGATCTTTTAATGGCGTCCCAAACGGATGTAAAATTGCGTTTACATCATACGAGCATGGCCACCTGTCTAGTGGGACCCGAAGCTTATGATTATAAGAGTCCGGAAAAAACATATATGGAATTGCAGTACATGTACTAACGGGTGCGATCATACTAGCACTAATGCACCGGATCCCATCAGAACTCCGCAGTTAAGCGTGCTTGGGCGAGAGTAGTACTAGGATGGGTGACCTCCCGGGAAGTCCTCGTGTTTCACCCCTTTTTGTTTTTTTGTTCAGTGGTTTACAAAAAACATCGTATCTTCGAAACGCCATAACTTTTGAACCGTGAGGAACTACGCTGCCGACAACACCTTTTCGGAAAGCTCTAGATTCACTAATTGGAGTGCCTAAGGTCTTTAGACCGTAGGCACGTCTTTTTCAGCCCCAAATTATGAAGTTTAGACCGTCTTTCGGATGGTTTTTTACCATATTCCAAAAAATTTTGTGGTTAGGTCTTTAGAGATCTTTTAATGGCGTCCCAAACGGATGTAAAATTGCGTTTACATCATACGAGCATGGCCACGTGTCTAGTGGGACCCGAAGCTTATGATTATAAGAGTCCGGGAAAAACATATATGGAATTGCAGTACATGTACTAAAGGGTGCGATCATACCAGCACTAATGCACCAGATCCCATCAGAACTCCGCAGTTAAGCGTGCTTGGGCGAGAGTAGTACTAGGATGGGTGACCTCCCGGGAAGTCCTCGTGTTGCACCCCTTTTTGTTTTTTTGTTCAGTGGTTTACAAAGAACATCGTATCTTCGAAACGCCATAACTTTTGAACCGTGAGGAACTACGCTGCCGACAGCACCTTTTCGGAAAGCTCTAAATTCACTAATTGGAGTGCCTAAGGTCTTTAGACCGTAGGCGCGTCTTTTTCAGCCCCAAATTATGAAGTTTAGACCGTCTTTCGGATGGTTTTATACCACATTCCAAAAAGTTTTGTGGTTAGGTCTTTAGAGATCTTTTAATGGCGTCCCAAACGGATGTAAAATTGCGTTTACATCATACGAGCATGGCCACGTGTCTAGTGGGACTCGCAGCTTATGATTATAAGAGTCGGGGAAAACATATATGGAATTGCAGTACATGTACTAACGGGTGCGATCATACCAGCACTAATGCACCGGATCCCATCAGAACTCCGCAGTTAAGCGTGCTTGGGCGAGAGTAGTACTAGGATGGGTGACCTCCCGGGAAGTCCTCGTGTTGCACCCCTTTTTGTTTTTTTTTGTTCAGTGGTTTACAAAAAACATCGTATCTTCGAAACGCCATAACTTTTGAACCGTGAGGAACTACGCTGCCGACATCACCTTTTCGGAAAGGTCTAAATTCACTAATTTGAGTGCCTAAGGTCTTTAGACCGTAGGCGCGTCTTTTTCAGCCCCAAATTATGAAGTTTAGACCGTCTTTCGGATGGTTTTATACCATATTCCAAAAAAGTTTTGTGGTTAGGTCTTTAGAGATCTTTTAATGGCGTCCCAAACGGATGTAAAATTGCGTTTACATCATACGAGCATGGCCACGTGTCTAGTGGGACCCGCAGCTTATGATTATAAGAGTCGGGGAAAACATATATGGAATTGCAGTACATGTACTAACGGGTGCGATCATACCAGCACTAATGCACCGGATCCCATCAGAACTCCGCAGTTAAGCGTGCTTGGGCGAGAGTAGTACTAGGATGGGTGACCTCCCGGGAAGTCCTCGTGTTGCACCCCTTTTTGTTTTTTTTTGTTCAGTGGTTTACAAAAAATATCGTATCTTCGAAACGCCATAACTTTTGAACCGTGAGGAACTACGCTGCCGACATCACCTTTTCGGAAAGCTCTAAATTCACTAATTGGAGTACCTACGGTCTAAAGACCGTAGGCGCGTCTTTTTCAGCCCCAAATTATGAAGTTTAGACCGTCTTTCGAATGGTTTTTTACCATATTCCAAAAAGTTTTGTGGTTAGGTCTTTAGAGATCTTTTAATGGCGTCCCAAACGGATGTAAAATTGCGTTTACATCATACGAGCATGGCCACGTGTCTAGTGGGACCCGAAGCTTATGATTATAAGAGTCCGGGAAAAACATATATGGAATTGCAGTACATGTACTAACGGGTGCGATCATACCAGCACTAATGCACCGGATCCCATCAGAACTCCGCAGTTAAGCGTGCTTGGGCGAGAGTAGTACTAGGATGGGTGACCTCCCGGGAAGTCCTCGTGTTGCACCCCTTTTTGTTTTTTTGTTCAGTGGTTTACAAAGAACATCGTATCTTCGAAACCCCATAACTTTTGAACCGTGAGGAACTAGGCTGCCGACAGCACCTTTTCGGAAAGCTCTAAATTCACTAATTTGAGTGCCTAAGGTCTTTAGACCGTAGGGCACGTCTTTTTCAGCCCCAAATTATGAAGTTTAGACCGTCTTTCGGATGGTTTCTTACCATATTCCAAAAAGTTTTGTGGTTAGGTCTTTAGAGATCTTTTAATGGCGTCCCAAACGGATGTAAAATTGCGTTTACATCATACGAGCATGGCCACCTGTCTAGTGGGACCCGAAGCTTATGATTATAAGAGTCCGGAAAAAACATATATGGAATTGCAGTACATGTACTAACGGGTGCGATCATACTAGCACTAATGCACCGGATCCCATCAGAACTCCGCAGTTAAGCGTGCTTGGGCGAGAGTAGTACTAGGATGGGTGACCTCCCGGGAAGTCCTCGTGTTTCACCCCTTTTTGTTTTTTTGTTCAGTGGTTTACAAAAAACATCGTATCTTCGAAACGCCATAACTTTTGAACCGTGAGGAACTACGCTGCCGACAACACCTTTTCGGAAAGCTCTAGATTCACTAATTGGAGTGCCTAAGGTCTTTAGACCGTAGGCACGTCTTTTTCAGCCCCAAATTATGAAGTTTAGACCGTCTTTCGGATGGTTTTTTACCATATTCCAAAAAATTTTGTGGTTAGGTCTTTAGAGATCTTTTAATGGCGTCCCAAACGGATGTAAAATTGCGTTTACATCATACGAGCATGGCCACGTGTCTAGTGGGACCCGAAGCTTATGATTATAAGAGTCCGGGAAAAACATATATGGAATTGCAGTACATGTACTAAAGGGTGCGATCATACC
Source organism: Orychophragmus violaceus (assembly GCA_030180135.1). Taxonomy (NCBI): domain Eukaryota; kingdom Viridiplantae; phylum Streptophyta; class Magnoliopsida; order Brassicales; family Brassicaceae; genus Orychophragmus; species Orychophragmus violaceus. Next base: position 83,843,976 of record CM058237.1, read on the forward strand.
AGCACTAATGCACCAGATCCCATCAGAACTCCGCAGTTAAGCGTGCTTGGGCGAGAGTAGTACTAGGATGGGTGACCTCCCGGGAAGTCCTCGTGTTGCACCCCTTTTTGTTTTTTTGTTCAGTGGTTTACAAAGAACATCGTATCTTCGAAACGCCATAACTTTTGAACCGTGAGGAACTACGCTGCCGACAGCACCTTTTCGGAAAGCTCTAAATTCACTAATTGGAGTGCCTAAGGTCTTTAGACCGTAGGCGCGTCTTTTTCAGCCCCAAATTATGAAGTTTAGACCGTCTTTCGGATGGTTTTATACCACATTCCAAAAAGTTTTGTGGTTAGGTCTTTAGAGATCTTTTAATGGCGTCCCAAACGGATGTAAAATTGCGTTTACATCATACGAGCATGGCCACGTGTCTAGTGGGACTCGCAGCTTATGATTATAAGAGTCGGGGAAAACATATATGGAATTGCAGTACATGTACTAACGGGTGCGATCATACCAGCACTAATGCACCGGATCCCATCAGAACTCCGCAGTTAAGCGTGCTTGGGCGAGAGTAGTACTAGGATGGGTGACCTCCCGGGAAGTCCTCGTGTTGCACCCCTTTTTGTTTTTTTTTGTTCAGTGGTTTACAAAAAACATCGTATCTTCGAAACGCCATAACTTTTGAACCGTGAGGAACTACGCTGCCGACATCACCTTTTCGGAAAGGTCTAAATTCACTAATTTGAGTGCCTAAGGTCTTTAGACCGTAGGCGCGTCTTTTTCAGCCCCAAATTATGAAGTTTAGACCGTCTTTCGGATGGTTTTATACCATATTCCAAAAAGTTTTGTGGTTAGGTCTTTAGAGATCTTTTAATGGCGTCCCAAACGGATGTAAAATTGCGTTTACATCATACGAGCATGGCCACGTGTCTAGTGGGACCCGCAGCTTATGATTATAAGAGTCGGGGAAAACATATATGGAATTGCAGTACATGTACTAACGGGTGCGATCATACCAGCACTAATGCACCGGATCCCATCAGAACTCCGCAGTTAAGCGTGCTTGGGCGAGAGTAGTACTAGGATGGGTGACCTCCCGGGAAGTCCTCGTGTTGCACCCCTTTTTGTTTTTTTTTGTTCAGTGGTTTACAAAAAATATCGTATCTTCGAAACGCCATAACTTTTGAACCGTGAGGAACTACGCTGCCGACATCACCTTTTCGGAAAGCTCTAAATTCACTAATTGGAGTACCTACGGTCTAAAGACCGTAGGCGCGTCTTTTTCAGCCCCAAATTATGAAGTTTAGACCGTCTTTCGAATGGTTTTTTACCATATTCCAAAAAGTTTTGTGGTTAGGTCTTTAGAGATCTTTTAATGGCGTCCCAAACGGATGTAAAATTGCGTTTACATCATACGAGCATGGCCACGTGTCTAGTGGGACCCGAAGCTTATGATTATAAGAGTCCGGGAAAAACATATATGGAATTGCAGTACATGTACTAACGGGTGCGATCATACCAGCACTAATGCACCGGATCCCATCAGAACTCCGCAGTTAAGCGTGCTTGGGCGAGAGTAGTACTAGGATGGGTGACCTCCCGGGAAGTCCTCGTGTTGCACCCCTTTTTGTTTTTTTGTTCAGTGGTTTACAAAGAACATCGTATCTTCGAAACCCCATAACTTTTGAACCGTGAGGAACTAGGCTGCCGACAGCACCTTTTCGGAAAGCTCTAAATTCACTAATTTGAGTGCCTAAGGTCTTTAGACCGTAGGGCACGTCTTTTTCAGCCCCAAATTATGAAGTTTAGACCGTCTTTCGGATGGTTTCTTACCATATTCCAAAAAGTTTTGTGGTTAGGTCTTTAGAGATCTTTTAATGGCGTCCCAAACGGATGTAAAATTGCGTTTACATCATACGAGCATGGCCACCTGTCTAGTGGGACCCGAAGCTTATGATTATAAGAGTCCGGAAAAAACATATATGGAATTGCAGTACATGTACTAACGGGTGCGATCATACTAGCACTAATGCACCGGATCCCATCAGAACTCCGCAGTTAAGCGTGCTTGGGCGAGAGTAGTACTAGGATGGGTGACCTCCCGGGAAGTCCTCGTGTTTCACCCCTTTTTGTTTTTTTGTTCAGTGGTTTACAAAAAACATCGTATCTTCGAAACGCCATAACTTTTGAACCGTGAGGAACTACGCTGCCGACAACACCTTTTCGGAAAGCTCTAGATTCACTAATTGGAGTGCCTAAGGTCTTTAGACCGTAGGCACGTCTTTTTCAGCCCCAAATTATGAAGTTTAGACCGTCTTTCGGATGGTTTTTTACCATATTCCAAAAAATTTTGTGGTTAGGTCTTTAGAGATCTTTTAATGGCGTCCCAAACGGATGTAAAATTGCGTTTACATCATACGAGCATGGCCACGTGTCTAGTGGGACCCGAAGCTTATGATTATAAGAGTCCGGGAAAAACATATATGGAATTGCAGTACATGTACTAAAGGGTGCGATCATACCAGCACTAATGCACCAGATCCCATCAGAACTCCGCAGTTAAGCGTGCTTGGGCGAGAGTAGTACTAGGATGGGTGACCTCCCGGGAAGTCCTCGTGTTGCACCCCTTTTTGTTTTTTTGTTCAGTGGTTTACAAAGAACATCGTATCTTCGAAACGCCATAACTTTTGAACCGTGAGGAACTACGCTGCCGACAGCACCTTTTCGGAAAGCTCTAAATTCACTAATTGGAGTGCCTAAGGTCTTTAGACCGTAGGCGCGTCTTTTTCAGCCCCAAATTATGAAGTTTAGACCGTCTTTCGGATGGTTTTATACCACATTCCAAAAAGTTTTGTGGTTAGGTCTTTAGAGATCTTTTAATGGCGTCCCAAACGGATGTAAAATTGCGTTTACATCATACGAGCATGGCCACGTGTCTAGTGGGACTCGCAGCTTATGATTATAAGAGTCGGGGAAAACATATATGGAATTGCAGTACATGTACTAACGGGTGCGATCATACCAGCACTAATGCACCGGATCCCATCAGAACTCCGCAGTTAAGCGTGCTTGGGCGAGAGTAGTACTAGGATGGGTGACCTCCCGGGAAGTCCTCGTGTTGCACCCCTTTTTGTTTTTTTTTGTTCAGTGGTTTACAAAAAACATCGTATCTTCGAAACGCCATAACTTTTGAACCGTGAGGAACTACGCTGCCGACATCACCTTTTCGGAAAGGTCTAAATTCACTAATTTGAGTGCCTAAGGTCTTTAGACCGTAGGCGCGTCTTTTTCAGCCCCAAATTATGAAGTTTAGACCGTCTTTCGGATGGTTTTATACCATATTCCAAAAAAGTTTTGTGGTTAGGTCTTTAGAGATCTTTTAATGGCGTCCCAAACGGATGTAAAATTGCGTTTACATCATACGAGCATGGCCACGTGTCTAGTGGGACCCGCAGCTTATGATTATAAGAGTCGGGGAAAACATATATGGAATTGCAGTACATGTACTAACGGGTGCGATCATACCAGCACTAATGCACCGGATCCCATCAGAACTCCGCAGTTAAGCGTGCTTGGGCGAGAGTAGTACTAGGATGGGTGACCTCCCGGGAAGTCCTCGTGTTGCACCCCTTTTTGTTTTTTTTTGTTCAGTGGTTTACAAAAAACATCGTATCTTCGAAACGCCATAACTTTTGAACCGTGAGGAACTACGCTGCCGACAGCACCTTTTCGGAAAGCTCTAAATTCACTAATTGGAGTGCCTAAGGTCTTTAGACCGTAGGCGCGTCTTTTTCAGCCCCAAATTATGAAGTTTAGACCGTCTTTCGGATGGTTTTATACCACATTCCAAAAAGTTTTGTGGTTAGGTCTTTAGAGATCTTTTAATGGCGTCCCAAACGGATGTAAAATTGCGTTTACATCATACGAGCATGGCCACGTGTCTAGTGGGACCCGCAGCTTATGATTATAAGAGTCGGGGAAAACATATATGGAATTGCAGTACATGTACTAACGGGTGCGATCATACCAGCACTAATGCACCGGATCCCATCAGAACTCCGCAGTTAAGCGTGCTTGGGCGAGAGTAGTACTAGGATGGGTGACCTCCCGGGAAGTCCTCGTGTTGCACCCCTTTTTGTTTTTTTTTGTTCAGTGGTTTACAAAAAACATCGTATCTTCGAAACGCCATAACTTTTGAACCGTGAGGAACTACGCTGCCGACAGCACCTTTTCGGAAAGCTCTAAATTCACTAATTGGAGTGCCTAAGGTCTTTAGACCGTAGGCGCGTCTTTTTCAGCCCCAAATTATGAAGTTTAGACCGTCTTTCGGATGGTTTTATACCATATTCCAAAAAGTTTTGTGGTTAGGTCTTTAGAGATCTTTTAATGGCGTCCCAAACGGATGTAAAATTGCGTTTACATCATACGAGCATGGCCACGTGTCTAGTGGGACCCGCAGCTTATGATTATAAGAGTCGGGGAAAACATATATGGAATTGCAGTACATGTACTAACGGGTGCGATCATACCAGCACTAATGCACCGGATCCCATCAGAACTCCGCAGTTAAGCGTGCTTGGGCGAGAGTAGTACTAGGATGGGTGACCTCCCGGGAAGTCCTCGTGTTGCACCCCTTTTTGTTTTTTTTTGTTCAGTGGTTTACAAAAAACATCGTATCTTCGAAACGCCATAACTTTTGAACCGTGAGGAACTACGCTGCCGACAGCACCTTTTCGGAAAGCTCTAAATTCACTAATTGGAGTGCCTAAGGTCTTTAGACCGTAGGCGCGTCTTTTTCAGCCCCAAATTATGAAGTTTAGACCGTCTTTCGGATGGTTTTATACCATATTCCAAAAAGTTTTGTGGTTAGGTCTTTAGAGATCTTTTAATGGCGTCCCAAACGGATGTAAAATTGCGTTTACATCATACGAGCATGGCCACGTGTCTAGTGGGACCCGCAGCTTATGATTATAAGAGTCGGGGAAAACATATATGGAATTGCAGTACATGTACTAACGGGTGCGATCATACCAGCACTAATGCACCGGATCCCATCAGAACTCCGCAGTTAAGCGTGCTTGGGCGAGAGTAGTACTAGGATGGGTGACCTCCCGGGAAGTCCTCGTGTTGCACCCCTTTTTGTTTTTTTTTGTTCAGTGGTTTACAAAAAACATCGTATCTTCGAAACGCCATAACTTTTGAACCGTGAGGAACTACGCTGCCGACAGCACCTTTTCGGAAAGCTCTAAATTCACTAATTGGAGTGCCTAAGGTCTTTAGACCGTAGGCGCGTCTTTTTCAGCCCCAAATTATGAAGTTTAGACCGTCTTTCGGATGGTTTTATACCATATTCCAAAAAGTTTTGTGGTTAGGTCTTTAGAGATCTTTTAATGGCGTCCCAAACGGATGTAAAATTGCGTTTACATCATACGAGCATGGCCACGTGTCTAGTGGGACCCGCAGCTTATGATTATAAGAGTCGGGGAAAACATATATGGAATTGCAGTACATGTACTAACGGGTGCGATCATACCAGCACTAATGCACCGGATCCCATCAGAACTCCGCAGTTAAGCGTGCTTGGGCGAGAGTAGTACTAGGATGGGTGACCTCCCGGGAAGTCCTCGTGTTGCACCCCTTTTTGTTTTTTTTTGTTCAGTGGTTTACAAAAAACATCGTATCTTCGAAACGCCATAACTTTTGAACCGTGAGGAACTACGCTGCCGACATCACCTTTTCGGAAAGCTCTAAATTCACTAATTGGAGTGCCTAAGGTCTTTAGACCGTAGGCGCGTCTTTTTCAGCCCCAAATTATGAAGTTTAGACCGTCTTTCGGATGGTTTTATACCATATTCCAAAAAGTTTTGTGGTTAGGTCTTTAGAGATCTTTTAATGGCGTCCCAAACGGATGTAAAATTGCGTTTACATCATACGAGCATGGCCACGTGTCTAGTGGGACCCGCAGCTTATGATTATAAGAGTCGGGGAAAACATATATGGAATTGCAGTACATGTACTAACGGGTGCGATCATACCAGCACTAATGCACCGGATCCCATCAGAACTCCGCAGTTAAGCGTGCTTGGGCGAGAGTAGTACTAGGATGGGTGACCTCCCGGGAAGTCCTCGTGTTGCACCCCTTTTTGTTTTTTTTTGTTCAGTGGTTTACAAAAAACATCGTATCTTCGAAACGCCATAACTTTTGAACCGTGAGGAACTACGCTGCCGACAGCACCTTTTCGGAAAGCTCTAAATTCACTAATTGGAGTGCCTAAGGTCTTTAGACCGTAGGCGCGTCTTTTTCAGCCCCAAATTATGAAGTTTAGACCGTCTTTCGGATGGTTTTATACCATATTCCAAAAAGTTTTGTGGTTAGGTCTTTAGAGATCTTTTAATGGCGTCCCAAACGGATGTAAAATTGCGTTTACATCATACGAGCATGGCCACGTGTCTAGTGGGACCCGCAGCTTATGATTATAAGAGTCGGGGAAAACATATATGGAATTGCAGTACATGTACTAACGGGTGCGATCATACCAGCACTAATGCACCGGATCCCATCAGAACTCCGCAGTTAAGCGTGCTTGGGCGAGAGTAGTACTAGGATGGGTGACCTCCCGGGAAGTCCTCGTGTTGCACCCCTTTTTGTTTTTTTTTGTTCAGTGGTTTACAAAAAACATCGTATCTTCGAAACGCCATAACTTTTGAACCGTGAGGAACTACGCTGCCGACAGCACCTTTTCGGAAAGCTCTAAATTCACTAATTGGAGTGCCTAAGGTCTTTAGACCGTAGGCGCGTCTTTTTCAGCCCCAAATTATGAAGTTTAGACCGTCTTTCGGATGGTTTTATACCATATTCCAAAAAGTTTTGTGGTTAGGTCTTTAGAGATCTTTTAATGGCGTCCCAAACGGATGTAAAATTGCGTTTACATCATACGAGCATGGCCACGTGTCTAGTGGGACCCGCAGCTTATGATTATAAGAGTCGGGGAAAACATATATGGAATTGCAGTACATGTACTAACGGGTGCGATCATACCAGCACTAATGCACCGGATCCCATCAGAACTCCGCAGTTAAGCGTGCTTGGGCGAGAGTAGTACTAGGATGGGTGACCTCCCGGGAAGTCCTCGTGTTGCACCCCTTTTTGTTTTTTTTTGTTCAGTGGTTTACAAAAAACATCGTATCTTCGAAACGCCATAACTTTTGAACCGTGAGGAACTACGCTGCCGACAGCACCTTTTCGGAAAGCTCTAAATTCACTAATTGGAGTGCCTAAGGTCTTTAGACCGTAGGCGCGTCTTTTTCAGCCCCAAATTATGAAGTTTAGACCGTCTTTCGGATGGTTTTATACCATATTCCAAAAAGTTTTGTGGTTAGGTCTTTAGAGATCTTTTAATGGCGTCCCAAACGGATGTAAAATTGCGTTTACATCATACGAGCATGGCCACGTGTCTAGTGGGACCCGCAGCTTATGATTATAAGAGTCGGGGAAAACATATATGGAATTGCAGTACATGTACTAACGGGTGCGATCATACCAGCACTAATGCACCGGATCCCATCAGAACTCCGCAGTTAAGCGTGCTTGGGCGAGAGTAGTACTAGGATGGGTGACCTCCCGGGAAGTCCTCGTGTTGCACCCCTTTTTGTTTTTTTTTGTTCAGTGGTTTACAAAAAACATCGTATCTTCGAAACGCCATAACTTTTGAACCGTGAGGAACTACGCTGCCGACAGCACCTTTTCGGAAAGCTCTAAATTCACTAATTGGAGTGCCTAAGGTCTTTAGACCGTAGGCGCGTCTTTTTCAGCCCCAAATTATGAAGTTTAGACCGTCTTTCGGATGGTTTTATACCATATTCCAAAAAGTTTTGTGGTTAGGTCTTTAGAGATCTTTTAATGGCGTCCCAAACGGATGTAAAATTGCGTTTACATCATACGAGCATGGCCACGTGTCTAGTGGGACCCGCAGCTTATGATTATAAGAGTCGGGGAAAACATATATGGAATTGCAGTACATGTACTAACGGGTGCGATCATACCAGCACTAATGCACCGGATCCCATCAGAACTCCGCAGTTAAGCGTGCTTGGGCGAGAGTAGTACTAGGATGGGTGACCTCCCGGGAAGTCCTCGTGTTGCACCCCTTTTTGTTTTTTTTTGTTCAGTGGTTTACAAAAAACATCGTATCTTCGAAACGCCATAACTTTTGAACCGTGAGGAACTACGCTGCCGACAGCACCTTTTCGGAAAGCTCTAAATTCACTAATTGGAGTGCCTAAGGTCTTTAGACCGTAGGCGCGTCTTTTTCAGCCCCAAATTATGAAGTTTAGACCGTCTTTCGGATGGTTTTATACCATATTCCAAAAAGTTTTGTGGTTAGGTCTTTAGAGATCTTTTAATGGCGTCCCAAACGGATGTAAAATTGCGTTTACATCATACGAGCATGGCCACGTGTCTAGTGGGACCCGCAGCTTATGATTATAAGAGTCGGGGAAAACATATATGGAATTGCAGTACATGTACTAACGGGTGCGATCATACCAGCACTAATGCACCGGATCCCATCAGAACTCCGCAGTTAAGCGTGCTTGGGCGAGAGTAGTACTAGGATGGGTGACCTCCCGGGAAGTCCTCGTGTTGCACCCCTTTTTGTTTTTTTTTGTTCAGTGGTTTACAAAAAACATCGTATCTTCGAAACGCCATAACTTTTGAACCGTGAGGAACTACGCTGCCGACAGCACCTTTTCGGAAAGCTCTAAATTCACTAATTGGAGTGCCTAAGGTCTTTAGACCGTAGGCGCGTCTTTTTCAGCCCCAAATTATGAAGTTTAGACCGTCTTTCGGATGGTTTTTTACCATATTCCAAAAAGTTTTGTGGTTAGGTCTTTAGAGATCTTTTAATGGCGTCCCAAACGGATGTAAAATTGCGTTTACATCATACGAGCATGGCCACGTGTCTAGTGGGACCCGAAGCTTATGATTATAAGAGTCCGGGAAAAACATATATGGAATTGCAGTACATGTACTAACGGGTGCGATCATACCAGCACTAATGCACCGGATCCCATCAGAACTCCGCAGTTAAGCGTGCTTGGGCGAGAGTAGTACTAGGATGGGTGACCTCCCGGGAAGTCCTCGTGTTGCACCCCTTTTTGTTTTTTTTTGTTCAGTGGTTTACAAAAAACATCGTATCTTCGAAACGCCATAACTTTTGAACCGTGAGGAACTACGCTGCCGACAGCACCTTTTCGGAAAGCTCTAAATTCACTAATTGGAGTGCCTAAGGTCTTTAGACCGTAGGCGCGTCTTTTTCAGCCCCAAATTATGAAGTTTAGACCGTCTTTCGGATGGTTTTTTACCATATTCCAAAAAGTTTTGTGGTTAGGTCTTTAGAGATCTTTTAATGGCGTCCCAAACGGATGTAAAATTGCGTTTACATCATACGAGCATGGCCACGTGTCTAGTGGGACCCGAAGCTTATGATTATAAGAGTCCGGGAAAAACATATATGGAATTGCAGTACATGTACTAACGGGTGCGATCATACCAGCACTAATGCACCGGATCCCATCAGAACTCCGCAGTTAAGCGTGCTTGGGCGAGAGTAGTACTAGGATGGGTGACCTCCCGGGAAGTCCTCGTGTTGCACCCCTTTTTGTTTTTTTGTTCAGTGGTTTACAAAAAACATCGTATCTTCGAAACGCCATAACTTTTGAACCGTGAGGAACTACGCTGCCGACAGCACCTTTTCGGAAAGCTCTAAATTCACTAATTGGAGTGCCTAAGGTCTTTAGACCGTAGGCGCGTCTTTTTCAGCCCCAAATTATGAAGTTTAGACCGTCTTTCGGATGGTTTTATACCATATTCCAAAAAGTTTTGTGGTTAGGTCTTTAGAGATCTTTTAATGGCGTCCCAAACGGATGTAAAATTGCGTTTACATCATACGAGCATGGCCACGTGTCTAGTGGGACCCGCAGCTTATGATTATAAGAGTCGGGGAAAACATATATGGAATTGCAGTACATGTACTAACGGGTGCGATCATACCAGCACTAATGCACCGGATCCCATCAGAACTCCGCAGTTAAGCGTGCTTGGGCGAGAGTAGTACTAGGATGGGTGACCTCCCGGGAAGTCCTCGTGTTGCACCCCTTTTTGTTTTTTTTTGTTCAGTGGTTTACAAAAAACATCGTATCTTCGAAACGCCATAACTTTTGAACCGTGAGGAACTACGCTGCCGACAGCACCTTTTCGGAAAGCTCTAAATTCACTAATTGGAGTGCCTAAGGTCTTTAGACCGTAGGCGCGTCTTTTTCAGCCCCAAATTATGAAGTTTAGACCGTCTTTCGGATGGTTTTATACCATATTCCAAAAAGTTTTGTGGTTAGGTCTTTAGAGATCTTTTAATGGCGTCCCAAACGGATGTAAAATTGCGTTTACATCATACGAGCATGGCCACGTGTCTAGTGGGACCCGCAGCTTATGATTATAAGAGTCGGGGAAAACATATATGGAATTGCAGTACATGTACTAACGGGTGCGATCATACCAGCACTAATGCACCGGATCCCATCAGAACTCCGCAGTTAAGCGTGCTTGGGCGAGAGTAGTACTAGGATGGGTGACCTCCCGGGAAGTCCTCGTGTTGCACCCCTTTTTGTTTTTTTTTGTTCAGTGGTTTACAAAAAATATCGTATCTTCGAAACGCCATAACTTTTGAACCGTGAGGAACTACGCTGCCGACATCACCTTTTCGGAAAGCTCTAAATTCACTAATTGGAGTACCTACGGTCTAAAGACCGTAGGCGCGTCTTTTTCAGCCCCAAATTATGAAGTTTAGACCGTCTTTCGAATGGTTTTTTACCATATTCCAAAAAGTTTTGTGGTTAGGTCTTTAGAGATCTTTTAATGGCGTCCCAAACGGATGTAAAATTGCGTTTACATCATACGAGCATGGCCACGTGTCTAGTGGGACCCGAAGCTTATGATTATAAGAGTCCGGGAAAAACATATATGGAATTGCAGTACATGTACTAACGGGTGCGATCATACCAGCACTAATGCACCGGATCCCATCAGAACTCCGCAGTTAAGCGTGCTTGGGCGAGAGTAGTACTAGGATGGGTGACCTCCCGGGAAGTCCTCGTGTTGCACCCCTTTTTGTTTTTTTGTTCAGTGGTTTACAAAGAACATCGTATCTTCGAAACCCCATAACTTTTGAACCGTGAGGAACTAGGCTGCCGACAGCACCTTTTCGGAAAGCTCTAAATTCACTAATTTGAGTGCCTAAGGTCTTTAGACCGTAGGGCACGTCTTTTTCAGCCCCAAATTATGAAGTTTAGACCGTCTTTCGGATGGTTTCTTACCATATTCCAAAAAGTTTTGTGGTTAGGTCTTTAGAGATCTTTTAATGGCGTCCCAAACGGATGTAAAATTGCGTTTACATCATACGAGCATGGCCACCTGTCTAGTGGGACCCGAAGCTTATGATTATAAGAGTCCGGAAAAAACATATATGGAATTGCAGTACATGTACTAACGGGTGCGATCATACTAGCACTAATGCACCGGATCCCATCAGAACTCCGCAGTTAAGCGTGCTTGGGCGAGAGTAGTACTAGGATGGGTGACCTCCCGGGAAGTCCTCGTGTTGCACCCCTTTTTGTTTTTTTGTTCAGTGGTTTACAAAAAACATCGTATCTTCGAAACGCCATAACTTTTGAACCGTGAGGAACTACGCTGCCGACAACACCTTTTCGGAAAGCTCTAGATTCACTAATTGGAGTGCCTAAGGTCTTTAGACCGTAGGCACGTCTTTTTCAGCCCCAAATTATGAAGTTTAGACCGTCTTTCGGATGGTTTTTTACCATATTCCAAAAAATTTTGTGGTTAGGTCTTTAGAGATCTTTTAATGGCGTCCCAAACGGATGTAAAATTGCGTTTACATCATACGAGCATGGCCACGTGTCTAGTGGGACCCGAAGCTTATGATTATAAGAGTCCGGGAAAAACATATATGGAATTGCAGTACATGTACTAAAGGGTGCGATCATACCAGCACTAATGCACCAGATCCCATCAGAACTCCGCAGTTAAGCGTGCTTGGGCGAGAGTAGTACTAGGATGGGTGACCTCCCGGGAAGTCCTCGTGTTGCACCCCTTTTTGTTTTTTTGTTCAGTGGTTTACAAAGAACATCGTATCTTCGAAACGCCATAACTTTTGAACCGTGAGGAACTACGCTGCCGACAGCACCTTTTCGGAAAGCTCTAAATTCACTAATTGGAGTGCCTAAGGTCTTTAGACCGTAGGCGCGTCTTTTTCAGCCCCAAATTATGAAGTTTAGACCGTCTTTCGGATGGTTTTATACCACATTCCAAAAAGTTTTGTGGTTAGGTCTTTAGAGATCTTTTAATGGCGTCCCAAACGGATGTAAAATTGCGTTTACATCATACGAGCATGGCCACGTGTCTAGTGGGACTCGCAGCTTATGATTATAAGAGTCGGGGAAAACATATATGGAATTGCAGTACATGTACTAACGGGTGCGATCATACCAGCACTAATGCACCGGATCCCATCAGAACTCCGCAGTTAAGCGTGCTTGGGCGAGAGTAGTACTAGGATGGGTGACCTCCCGGGAAGTCCTCGTGTTGCACCCCTTTTTGTTTTTTTTTGTTCAGTGGTTTACAAAAAACATCGTATCTTCGAAACGCCATAACTTTTGAACCGTGAGGAACTACGCTGCCGACATCACCTTTTCGGAAAGGTCTAAATTCACTAATTTGAGTGCCTAAGGTCTTTAGACCGTAGGCGCGTCTTTTTCAGCCCCAAATTATGAAGTTTAGACCGTCTTTCGGATGGTTTTATACCATATTCCAAAAAGTTTTGTGGTTAGGTCTTTAGAGATCTTTTAATGGCGTCCCAAACGGATGTAAAATTGCGTTTACATCATACGAGCATGGCCACGTGTCTAGTGGGACCCGCAGCTTATGATTATAAGAGTCGGGGAAAACATATATGGAATTGCAGTACATGTACTAACGGGTGCGATCATACCAGCACTAATGCACCGGATCCCATCAGAACTCCGCAGTTAAGCGTGCTTGGGCGAGAGTAGTACTAGGATGGGTGACCTCCCGGGAAGTCCTCGTGTTGCACCCCTTTTTGTTTTTTTTTGTTCAGTGGTTTACAAAAAACATCGTATCTTCGAAACGCCATAACTTTTGAACCGTGAGGAACTACGCTGCCGACATCACCTTTTCGGAAAGCTCTAAATTCACTAATTGGAGTGCCTAAGGTCTTTAGACCGTAGGCGCGTCTTTTTCAGCCCCAAATTATGAAGTTTAGACCGTCTTTCGGATGGTTTTATACCATATTCCAAAAAGTTTTGTGGTTAGGTCTTTAGAGATCTTTTAATGGCGTCCCAAACGGATGTAAAATTGCGTTTACATCATACGAGCATGGCCACGTGTCTAGTGGGACCCGAAGCTTATGATTATAAGAGTCGGGGAAAAACATATATGGAATTGCAGTACATGTACTAACGGGTGCGATCATACCAGCACTAATGCACCGGATCCCATCAGAACTCCGCAGTTAAGCGTGCTTGGGCGAGAGTAGTACTAGGATGGGTGACCTCCCGGGAAGTCCTCGTGTTGCACCCCTTTTTGTTTTTTTTTGTTCAGTGGTTTACAAAAAACATCGTATCTTCGAAACGCCATAACTTTTGAACCGTGAGGAACTACGCTGCCGACAGCACCTTTTCGGAAAGCTCTAAATTCACTAATTGGAGTGCCTAAGGTCTTTAGACCGTAGGCGCGTCTTTTTCAGCCCCAAATTATGAAGTTTAGACCGTCTTTCGGATGGTTTTATACCATATTCCAAAAAGTTTTGTGGTTAGGTCTTTAGAGATCTTTTAATGGCGTCCCAAACGGATGTAAAATTGCGTTTACATCATACGAGCATGGCCACGTGTCTAGTGGGACCCGCAGCTTATGATTATAAGAGTCGGGGAAAACATATATGGAATTGCAGTACATGTACTAACGGGTGCGATCATACCAGCACTAATGCACCGGATCCCATCAGAACTCCGCAGTTAAGCGTGCTTGGGCGAGAGTAGTACTAGGATGGGTGACCTCCCGGGAAGTCCTCGTGTTGCACCCCTTTTTGTTTTTTTTTGTTCAGTGGTTTACAAAAAACATCGTATCTTCGAAACGCCATAACTTTTGAACCGTGAGGAACTACGCTGCCGACAGCACCTTTTCGGAAAGCTCTAAATTCACTAATTGGAGTGCCTAAGGTCTTTAGACCGTAGGCGCGTCTTTTTCAGCCCCAAATTATGAAGTTTAGACCGTCTTTCGGATGGTTTTATACCATATTCCAAAAAGTTTTGTGGTTAGGTCTTTAGAGATCTTTTAATGGCGTCCCAAACGGATGTAAAATTGCGTTTACATCATACGAGCATGGCCACGTGTCTAGTGGGACCCGCAGCTTATGATTATAAGAGTCGGGGAAAACATATATGGAATTGCAGTACATGTACTAACGGGTGCGATCATACCAGCACTAATGCACCGGATCCCATCAGAACTCCGCAGTTAAGCGTGCTTGGGCGAGAGTAGTACTAGGATGGGTGACCTCCCGGGAAGTCCTCGTGTTGCACCCCTTTTTGTTTTTTTTTGTTCAGTGGTTTACAAAAAATATCGTATCTTCGAAACGCCATAACTTTTGAACCGTGAGGAACTACGCTGCCGACATCACCTTTTCGGAAAGCTCTAAATTCACTAATTGGAGTACCTACGGTCTAAAGACCGTAGGCGCGTCTTTTTCAGCCCCAAATTATGAAGTTTAGACCGTCTTTCGAATGGTTTTTTACCATATTCCAAAAAGTTTTGTGGTTAGGTCTTTAGAGATCTTTTAATGGCGTCCCAAACGGATGTAAAATTGCGTTTACATCATACGAGCATGGCCACGTGTCTAGTGGGACCCGAAGCTTATGATTATAAGAGTCCGGGAAAAACATATATGGAATTGCAGTACATGTACTAACGGGTGCGATCATACCAGCACTAATGCACCGGATCCCATCAGAACTCCGCAGTTAAGCGTGCTTGGGCGAGAGTAGTACTAGGATGGGTGACCTCCCGGGAAGTCCTCGTGTTGCACCCCTTTTTGTTTTTTTGTTCAGTGGTTTACAAAGAACATCGTATCTTCGAAACCCCATAACTTTTGAACCGTGAGGAACTAGGCTGCCGACAGCACCTTTTCGGAAAGCTCTAAATTCACTAATTTGAGTGCCTAAGGTCTTTAGACCGTAGGGCACGTCTTTTTCAGCCCCAAATTATGAAGTTTAGACCGTCTTTCGGATGGTTTCTTACCATATTCCAAAAAGTTTTGTGGTTAGGTCTTTAGAGATCTTTTAATGGCGTCCCAAACGGATGTAAAATTGCGTTTACATCATACGAGCATGGCCACCTGTCTAGTGGGACCCGAAGCTTATGATTATAAGAGTCCGGAAAAAACATATATGGAATTGCAGTACATGTACTAACGGGTGCGATCATACTAGCACTAATGCACCGGATCCCATCAGAACTCCGCAGTTAAGCGTGCTTGGGCGAGAGTAGTACTAGGATGGGTGACCTCCCGGGAAGTCCTCGTGTTTCACCCCTTTTTGTTTTTTTGTTCAGTGGTTTACAAAAAACATCGTATCTTCGAAACGCCATAACTTTTGAACCGTGAGGAACTACGCTGCCGACAACACCTTTTCGGAAAGCTCTAGATTCACTAATTGGAGTGCCTAAGGTCTTTAGACCGTAGGCACGTCTTTTTCAGCCCCAAATTATGAAGTTTAGACCGTCTTTCGGATGGTTTTTTACCATATTCCAAAAAATTTTGTGGTTAGGTCTTTAGAGATCTTTTAATGGCGTCCCAAACGGATGTAAAATTGCGTTTACATCATACGAGCATGGCCACGTGTCTAGTGGGACCCGAAGCTTATGATTATAAGAGTCCGGGAAAAACATATATGGAATTGCAGTACATGTACTAAAGGGTGCGATCATACCAGCACTAATGCACCAGATCCCATCAGAACTCCGCAGTTAAGCGTGCTTGGGCGAGAGTAGTACTAGGATGGGTGACCTCCCGGGAAGTCCTCGTGTTGCACCCCTTTTTGTTTTTTTGTTCAGTGGTTTACAAAGAACATCGTATCTTCGAAACGCCATAACTTTTGAACCGTGAGGAACTACGCTGCCGACAGCACCTTTTCGGAAAGCTCTAAATTCACTAATTGGAGTGCCTAAGGTCTTTAGACCGTAGGCGCGTCTTTTTCAGCCCCAAATTATGAAGTTTAGACCGTCTTTCGGATGGTTTTATACCACATTCCAAAAAGTTTTGTGGTTAGGTCTTTAGAGATCTTTTAATGGCGTCCCAAACGGATGTAAAATTGCGTTTACATCATACGAGCATGGCCACGTGTCTAGTGGGACCCGCAGCTTATGATTATAAGAGTCGGGGAAAACATATATGGAATTGCAGTACATGTACTAACGGGTGCGATCATACCAGCACTAATGCACCGGATCCCATCAGAACTCCGCAGTTAAGCGTGCTTGGGCGAGAGTAGTACTAGGATGGGTGACCTCCCGGGAAGTCCTCGTGTTGCACCCCTTTTTGTTTTTTTTTGTTCAGTGGTTTACAAAAAATATCGTATCTTCGAAACGCCATAACTTTTGAACCGTGAGGAACTACGCTGCCGACATCACCTTTTCGGAAAGCTCTAAATTCACTAATTGGAGTACCTACGGTCTAAAGACCGTAGGCGCGTCTTTTTCAGCCCCAAATTATGAAGTTTAGACCGTCTTTCGAATGGTTTTTTACCATATTCCAAAAAGTTTTGTGGTTAGGTCTTTAGAGATCTTTTAATGGCGTCCCAAACGGATGTAAAATTGCGTTTACATCATACGAGCATGGCCACGTGTCTAGTGGGACCCGAAGCTTATGATTATAAGAGTCCGGGAAAAACATATATGGAATTGCAGTACATGTACTAACGGGTGCGATCATACCAGCACTAATGCACCGGATCCCATCAGAACTCCGCAGTTAAGCGTGCTTGGGCGAGAGTAGTACTAGGATGGGTGACCTCCCGGGAAGTCCTCGTGTTGCACCCCTTTTTGTTTTTTTGTTCAGTGGTTTACAAAGAACATCGTATCTTCGAAACCCCATAACTTTTGAACCGTGAGGAACTAGGCTGCCGACAGCACCTTTTCGGAAAGCTCTAAATTCACTAATTTGAGTGCCTAAGGTCTTTAGACCGTAGGGCACGTCTTTTTCAGCCCCAAATTATGAAGTTTAGACCGTCTTTCGGATGGTTTCTTACCATATTCCAAAAAGTTTTGTGGTTAGGTCTTTAGAGATCTTTTAATGGCGTCCCAAACGGATGTAAAATTGCGTTTACATCATACGAGCATGGCCACCTGTCTAGTGGGACCCGAAGCTTATGATTATAAGAGTCCGGAAAAAACATATATGGAATTGCAGTACATGTACTAACGGGTGCGATCATACTAGCACTAATGCACCGGATCCCATCAGAACTCCGCAGTTAAGCGTGCTTGGGCGAGAGTAGTACTAGGATGGGTGACCTCCCGGGAAGTCCTCGTGTTGCACCCCTTTTTGTTTTTTTTTGTTCAGTGGTTTACAAAAAACATCGTATCTTCGAAACGCCATAACTTTTGAACCGTGAGGAACTACGCTGCCGACAGCACCTTTTCGGAAAGCTCTAAATTCACTAATTGGAGTGCCTAAGGTCTTTAGACCGTAGGCGCGTCTTTTTCAGCCCCAAATTATGAAGTTTAGACCGTCTTTCGGATGGTTTTTTACCATATTCCAAAAAATTTTGTGGTTAGGTCTTTAGAGATCTTTTAATGGCGTCCCAAACGGATGTAAAATTGCGTTTACATCATACGAGCATGGCCACGTGTCTAGTGGGACCCGAAGCTTATGATTATAAGAGTCCGGGAAAAACATATATGGAATTGCAGTACATGTACTAAAGGGTGCGATCATACCAGCACTAATGCACCAGATCCCATCAGAACTCCGCAGTTAAGCGTGCTTGGGCGAGAGTAGTACTAGGATGGGTGACCTCCCGGGAAGTCCTCGTGTTGCACCCCTTTTTGTTTTTTTGTTCAGTGGTTTACAAAGAACATCGTATCTTCGAAACGCCATAACTTTTGAACCGTGAGGAACTACGCTGCCGACAGCACCTTTTCGGAAAGCTCTAAATTCACTAATTGGAGTGCCTAAGGTCTTTAGACCGTAGGCGCGTCTTTTTCAGCCCCAAATTATGAAGTTTAGACCGTCTTTCGGATGGTTTTATACCACATTCCAAAAAGTTTTGTGGTTAGGTCTTTAGAGATCTTTTAATGGCGTCCCAAACGGATGTAAAATTGCGTTTACATCATACGAGCATGGCCACGTGTCTAGTGGGACCCGCAGCTTATGATTATAAGAGTCGGGGAAAACATATATGGAATTGCAGTACATGTACTAACGGGTGCGATCATACCAGCACTAATGCACCGGATCCCATCAGAACTCCGCAGTTAAGCGTGCTTGGGCGAGAGTAGTACTAGGATGGGTGACCTCCCGGGAAGTCCTCGTGTTGCACCCCTTTTTGTTTTTTTTTGTTCAGTGGTTTACAAAAAACATCGTATCTTCGAAACGCCATAACTTTTGAACCGTGAGGAACTACGCTGCCGACATCACCTTTTCGGAAAGCTCTAAATTCACTAATTGGAGTGCCTAAGGTCTTTAGACCGTAGGCGCGTCTTTTTCAGCCCCAAATTATGAAGTTTAGACCGTCTTTCGGATGGTTTTTTACCATATTCCAAAAAGTTTTGTGGTTAGGTCTTTAGAGATCTTTTAATGGCGTCCCAAACGGATGTAAAATTGCGTTTACATCATACGAGCATGGCCACGTGTCTAGTGGGACCCGAAGCTTATGATTATAAGAGTCCGGGAAAAACATATATGGAATTGCAGTACATGTACTAACGGGTGCGATCATACCAGCACTAATGCACCGGATCCCATCAGAACTCCGCAGTTAAGCGTGCTTGGGCGAGAGTAGTACTAGGATGGGTGACCTCCCGGGAAGTCCTCGTGTTGCACCCCTTTTTGTTTTTTTTTGTTCAGTGGTTTACAAAAAACATCGTATCTTCGAAACGCCATAACTTTTGAACCGTGAGGAACTACGCTGCCGACAGCACCTTTTCGGAAAGCTCTAAATTCACTAATTGGAGTGCCTAAGGTCTTTAGACCGTAGGCGCGTCTTTTTCAGCCCCAAATTATGAAGTTTAGACCGTCTTTCGGATGGTTTTATACCATATTCCAAAAAGTTTTGTGGTTAGGTCTTTAGAGATCTTTTAATGGCGTCCCAAACGGATGTAAAATTGCGTTTACATCATACGAGCATGGCCACGTGTCTAGTGGGACCCGCAGCTTATGATTATAAGAGTCGGGGAAAACATATATGGAATTGCAGTACATGTACTAACGGGTGCGATCATACCAGCACTAATGCACCGGATCCCATCAGAACTCCGCAGTTAAGCGTGCTTGGGCGAGAGTAGTACTAGGATGGGTGACCTCCCGGGAAGTCCTCGTGTTGCACCCCTTTTTGTTTTTTTTTTGTTCAGTGGTTTACAAAAAATATCGTATCTTCGAAACGCCATAACTTTTGAACCGTGAGGAACTACGCTGCCGACATCACCTTTTCGGAAAGCTCTAAATTCACTAATTGGAGTACCTACGGTCTAAAGACCGTAGGCGCGTCTTTTTCAGCCCCAAATTATGAAGTTTAGACCGTCTTTCGAATGGTTTTTTACCATATTCCAAAAAGTTTTGTGGTTAGGTCTTTAGAGATCTTTTAATGGCGTCCCAAACGGATGTAAAATTGCGTTTACATCATACGAGCATGGCCACGTGTCTAGTGGGACCCGAAGCTTATGATTATAAGAGTCCGGGAAAAACATATATGGAATTGCAGTACATGTACTAACGGGTGCGATCATACCAGCACTAATGCACCGGATCCCATCAGAACTCCGCAGTTAAGCGTGCTTGGGCGAGAGTAGTACTAGGATGGGTGACCTCCCGGGAAGTCCTCGTGTTGCACCCCTTTTTGTTTTTTTGTTCAGTGGTTTACAAAGAACATCGTATCTTCGAAACCCCATAACTTTTGAACCGTGAGGAACTAGGCTGCCGACAGCACCTTTTCGGAAAGCTCTAAATTCACTAATTTGAGTGCCTAAGGTCTTTAGACCGTAGGGCACGTCTTTTTCAGCCCCAAATTATGAAGTTTAGACCGTCTTTCGGATGGTTTCTTACCATATTCCAAAAAGTTTTGTGGTTAGGTCTTTAGAGATCTTTTAATGGCGTCCCAAACGGATGTAAAATTGCGTTTACATCATACGAGCATGGCCACCTGTCTAGTGGGACCCGAAGCTTATGATTATAAGAGTCCGGAAAAAACATATATGGAATTGCAGTACATGTACTAACGGGTGCGATCATACTAGCACTAATGCACCGGATCCCATCAGAACTCCGCAGTTAAGCGTGCTTGGGCGAGAGTAGTACTAGGATGGGTGACCTCCCGGGAAGTCCTCGTGTTTCACCCCTTTTTGTTTTTTTGTTCAGTGGTTTACAAAAAACATCGTATCTTCGAAACGCCATAACTTTTGAACCGTGAGGAACTACGCTGCCGACAACACCTTTTCGGAAAGCTCTAGATTCACTAATTGGAGTGCCTAAGGTCTTTAGACCGTAGGCACGTCTTTTTCAGCCCCAAATTATGAAGTTTAGACCGTCTTTCGGATGGTTTTTTACCATATTCCAAAAAATTTTGTGGTTAGGTCTTTAGAGATCTTTTAATGGCGTCCCAAACGGATGTAAAATTGCGTTTACATCATACGAGCATGGCCACGTGTCTAGTGGGACCCGAAGCTTATGATTATAAGAGTCCGGGAAAAACATATATGGAATTGCAGTACATGTACTAAAGGGTGCGATCATACCAGCACTAATGCACCAGATCCCATCAGAACTCCGCAGTTAAGCGTGCTTGGGCGAGAGTAGTACTAGGATGGGTGACCTCCCGGGAAGTCCTCGTGTTGCACCCCTTTTTGTTTTTTTGTTCAGTGGTTTACAAAGAACATCGTATCTTCGAAACGCCATAACTTTTGAACCGTGAGGAACTACGCTGCCGACAGCACCTTTTCGGAAAGCTCTAAATTCACTAATTGGAGTGCCTAAGGTCTTTAGACCGTAGGCGCGTCTTTTTCAGCCCCAAATTATGAAGTTTAGACCGTCTTTCGGATGGTTTTATACCACATTCCAAAAAGTTTTGTGGTTAGGTCTTTAGAGATCTTTTAATGGCGTCCCAAACGGATGTAAAATTGCGTTTACATCATACGAGCATGGCCACGTGTCTAGTGGGACTCGCAGCTTATGATTATAAGAGTCGGGGAAAACATATATGGAATTGCAGTACATGTACTAACGGGTGCGATCATACCAGCACTAATGCACCGGATCCCATCAGAACTCCGCAGTTAAGCGTGCTTGGGCGAGAGTAGTACTAGGATGGGTGACCTCCCGGGAAGTCCTCGTGTTGCACCCCTTTTTGTTTTTTTTTGTTCAGTGGTTTACAAAAAACATCGTATCTTCGAAACGCCATAACTTTTGAACCGTGAGGAACTACGCTGCCGACATAACCTTTTCGAAAATCTCTAAATTCACTAATTGGAGTGCCTAAGGTCTTTAGACCGTAGGCGCGTCTTTTTCAGCCCCAAATTATGAAGTTTAGACCGTCTTTCGGATGGTTTTATACCATATTCCAAAAAGTTTTGTGGTTAGGTCTTTAGAGATCTTTTAATGGCGTCCCAAACGGATGTAAAATTGCGTTTACATCATACGAGCATGGCCACGTGTCTAGTGGGACCCGAAGCTTATGATTATAAGAGTCCGGGAAAAACATATATGGAATTGCAGTACATGTACTAACGGGTGCGATCATACCAGCACTAATGCACCGGATCCCATCAGAACTCCGCAGTTAAGCGTGCTTGGGCGAGAGTAGTACTAGGATGGGTGACCTCCCGGGAAGTCCTCGTGTTGCACCCCTTTTTGTTTTTTTGTTCAGTGGTTTACAAAAAACATCGTATCTTCGAAACGCCATAACTTTTGAACCGTGAGGAACTACGCTGCCGACAGCACCTTTTCGGAAAGCTCTAAATTCACTAATTTGAGTGCCTAAGGTCTTTAGACCGTAGGCGCGTCTTTTTCAGCCCCAAATTATGAAGTTTAGACCGTCTTTCGGATGGTTTTTTACCATATTCCAAAAAATTTTGTGGTTAGGTCTTTAGAGATCTTTTAATGGCGTCCCAAACGGATGTAAAATTGCGTTTACATCATACGAGCATGGCCACGTGTCTAGTGGGACCCGAAGCTTATGATTATAAGAGTCCGGGAAAAACATATATGGAATTGCAGTACATGTACTAACGGGTGCGATCATACCAGCACTAATGCACCGGATCCCATCAGAACTCCGCAGTTAAGCGTGCTTGGGCGAGAGTAGTACTAGGATGGGTGACCTCCCGGGAAGTCCTCGTGTTGCACCCCTTTTTGTTTTTTTTTGTTCAGTGGTTTACAAAAAACATCGTATCTTCGAAACGCCATAACTTTTGAACCGTGAGGAACTACGCTGCCGACAGCACCTTTTCGGAAAGCTCTAAATTCACTAATTGGAGTGCCTAAGGTCTTTAGACCGTAGGCGCGTCTTTTTCAGCCCCAAATTATGAAGTTTAGACCGTCTTTCGGATGGTTTTATACCACATTCCAAAAAGTTTTGTGGTTAGGTCTTTAGAGATCTTTTAATGGCGTCCCAAACGGATGTAAAATTGCGTTTACATCATACGAGCATGGCCACGTGTCTAGTGGGACCCGCAGCTTATGATTATAAGAGTCGGGGAAAACATATATGGAATTGCAGTACATGTACTAACGGGTGCGATCATACCAGCACTAATGCACCGGATCCCATCAGAACTCCGCAGTTAAGCGTGCTTGGGCGAGAGTAGTACTAGGATGGGTGACCTCCCGGGAAGTCCTCGTGTTGCACCCCTTTTTGTTTTTTTTTGTTCAGTGGTTTACAAAAAACATCGTATCTTCGAAACGCCATAACTTTTGAACCGTGAGGAACTACGCTGCCGACAGCACCTTTTCGGAAAGCTCTAAATTCACTAATTGGAGTGCCTAAGGTCTTTAGACCGTAGGCGCGTCTTTTTCAGCCCCAAATTATGAAGTTTAGACCGTCTTTCGGATGGTTTTATACCATATTCCAAAAAGTTTTGTGGTTAGGTCTTTAGAGATCTTTTAATGGCGTCCCAAACGGATGTAAAATTGCGTTTACATCATACGAGCATGGCCACGTGTCTAGTGGGACCCGCAGCTTATGATTATAAGAGTCGGGGAAAACATATATGGAATTGCAGTACATGTACTAACGGGTGCGATCATACCAGCACTAATGCACCGGATCCCATCAGAACTCCGCAGTTAAGCGTGCTTGGGCGAGAGTAGTACTAGGATGGGTGACCTCCCGGGAAGTCCTCGTGTTGCACCCCTTTTTGTTTTTTTTTGTTCAGTGGTTTACAAAAAATATCGTATCTTCGAAACGCCATAACTTTTGAACCGTGAGGAACTACGCTGCCGACATCACCTTTTCGGAAAGCTCTAAATTCACTAATTGGAGTACCTACGGTCTAAAGACCGTAGGCGCGTCTTTTTCAGCCCCAAATTATGAAGTTTAGACCGTCTTTCGAATGGTTTTTTACCATATTCCAAAAAGTTTTGTGGTTAGGTCTTTAGAGATCTTTTAATGGCGTCCCAAACGGATGTAAAATTGCGTTTACATCATACGAGCATGGCCACGTGTCTAGTGGGACCCGAAGCTTATGATTATAAGAGTCCGGGAAAAACATATATGGAATTGCAGTACATGTACTAACGGGTGCGATCATACCAGCACTAATGCACCGGATCCCATCAGAACTCCGCAGTTAAGCGTGCTTGGGCGAGAGTAGTACTAGGATGGGTGACCTCCCGGGAAGTCCTCGTGTTGCACCCCTTTTTGTTTTTTTGTTCAGTGGTTTACAAAGAACATCGTATCTTCGAAACCCCATAACTTTTGAACCGTGAGGAACTAGGCTGCCGACAGCACCTTTTCGGAAAGCTCTAAATTCACTAATTTGAGTGCCTAAGGTCTTTAGACCGTAGGGCACGTCTTTTTCAGCCCCAAATTATGAAGTTTAGACCGTCTTTCGGATGGTTTCTTACCATATTCCAAAAAGTTTTGTGGTTAGGTCTTTAGAGATCTTTTAATGGCGTCCCAAACGGATGTAAAATTGCGTTTACATCATACGAGCATGGCCACCTGTCTAGTGGGACCCGAAGCTTATGATTATAAGAGTCCGGAAAAAACATATATGGAATTGCAGTACATGTACTAACGGGTGCGATCATACTAGCACTAATGCACCGGATCCCATCAGAACTCCGCAGTTAAGCGTGCTTGGGCGAGAGTAGTACTAGGATGGGTGACCTCCCGGGAAGTCCTCGTGTTGCACCCCTTTTTGTTTTTTTGTTCAGTGGTTTACAAAAAACATCGTATCTTCGAAACGCCATAACTTTTGAACCGTGAGGAACTACGCTGCCGACAACACCTTTTCGGAAAGCTCTAGATTCACTAATTGGAGTGCCTAAGGTCTTTAGACCGTAGGCACGTCTTTTTCAGCCCCAAATTATGAAGTTTAGACCGTCTTTCGGATGGTTTTTTACCATATTCCAAAAAATTTTGTGGTTAGGTCTTTAGAGATCTTTTAATGGCGTCCCAAACGGATGTAAAATTGCGTTTACATCATACGAGCATGGCCACGTGTCTAGTGGGACCCGAAGCTTATGATTATAAGAGTCCGGGAAAAACATATATGGAATTGCAGTACATGTACTAAAGGGTGCGATCATACCAGCACTAATGCACCAGATCCCATCAGAACTCCGCAGTTAAGCGTGCTTGGGCGAGAGTAGTACTAGGATGGGTGACCTCCCGGGAAGTCCTCGTGTTGCACCCCTTTTTGTTTTTTTGTTCAGTGGTTTACAAAGAACATCGTATCTTCGAAACGCCATAACTTTTGAACCGTGAGGAACTACGCTGCCGACAGCACCTTTTCGGAAAGCTCTAAATTCACTAATTGGAGTGCCTAAGGTCTTTAGACCGTAGGCGCGTCTTTTTCAGCCCCAAATTATGAAGTTTAGACCGTCTTTCGGATGGTTTTATACCACATTCCAAAAAGTTTTGTGGTTAGGTCTTTAGAGATCTTTTAATGGCGTCCCAAACGGATGTAAAATTGCGTTTACATCATACGAGCATGGCCACGTGTCTAGTGGGACCCGCAGCTTATGATTATAAGAGTCGGGGAAAACATATATGGAATTGCAGTACATGTACTAACGGGTGCGATCATACCAGCACTAATGCACCGGATCCCATCAGAACTCCGCAGTTAAGCGTGCTTGGGCGAGAGTAGTACTAGGATGGGTGACCTCCCGGGAAGTCCTCGTGTTGCACCCCTTTTTGTTTTTTTTTGTTCAGTGGTTTACAAAAAACATCGTATCTTCGAAACGCCATAACTTTTGAACCGTGAGGAACTACGCTGCCGACATCACCTTTTCGGAAAGCTCTAAATTCACTAATTGGAGTGCCTAAGGTCTTTAGACCGTAGGCGCGTCTTTTTCAGCCCCAAATTATGAAGTTTAGACCGTCTTTCGGATGGTTTTATACCATATTCCAAAAAGTTTTGTGGTTAGGTCTTTAGAGATCTTTTAATGGCGTCCCAAACGGATGTAAAATTGCGTTTACATCATACGAGCATGGCCACGTGTCTAGTGGGACCCGCAGCTTATGATTATAAGAGTCGGGGAAAACATATATGGAATTGCAGTACATGTACTAACGGGTGCGATCATACCAGCACTAATGCACCGGATCCCATCAGAACTCCGCAGTTAAGCGTGCTTGGGCGAGAGTAGTACTAGGATGGGTGACCTCCCGGGAAGTCCTCGTGTTGCACCCCTTTTTGTTTTTTTTTGTTCAGTGGTTTACAAAAAACATCGTATCTTCGAAACGCCATAACTTTTGAACCGTGAGGAACTACGCTGCCGACAGCACCTTTTCGGAAAGCTCTAAATTCACTAATTGGAGTGCCTAAGGTCTTTAGACCGTAGGCACGTCTTTTTCAGCCCCAAATTATGAAGTTTAGACCGTCTTTCGGATGGTTTTTTACCATATTCCAAAAAGTTTTGTGGTTAGGTCTTTAGAGATCTTTTAATGGCGTCCCAAACGGATGTAAAATTGCGTTTACATCATACGAGCATGGCCACGTGTCTAGTGGGACCCGAAGCTTATGATTATAAGAGTCCGGGAAAAACATATATGGAATTGCAGTACATGTACTAACGGGTGCGATCATACCAGCACTAATGCACCGGATCCCATCAGAACTCCGCAGTTAAGCGTGCTTGGGCGAGAGTAGTACTAGGATGGGTGACCTCCCGGGAAGTCCTCGTGTTGCACCCCTTTTTGTTTTTTTGTTCAGTGGTTTACAAAAAACATCGTATCTTCGAAACGCCATAACTTTTGAACCGTGAGGAACTACGCTGCCGACAGCACCTTTTCGGAAAGCTCTAAATTCACTAATTGGAGTGCCTAAGGTCTTTAGACCGTAGGCGCGTCTTTTTCAGCCCCAAATTATGAAGTTTAGACCGTCTTTCGGATGGTTTTTTACCATATTCCAAAAAGTTTTGTGGTTAGGTCTTTAGAGATCTTTTAATGGCGTCCCAAACGGATGTAAAATTGCGTTTACATCATACGAGCATGGCCACGTGTCTAGTGGGACCCGCAGCTTATGATTATAAGAGTCCGGGAAAAACATATATGGAATTGCAGTACATGTACTAACGGGTGCGATCATACCAGCACTAATGCACCGGATCCCATCAGAACTCCGCAGTTAAGCGTGCTTGGGCGAGAGTAGTACTAGGATGGGTGACCTCCCGGGAAGTCCTCGTGTTGCACCCCTTTTTGTTTTTTTTTTTGTTCAGTGGTTTACAAAAAACATCGTATCTTCGAAACGCCATAACTTTTGAACCGTGAGGAACTACGCTGCCGACAGCACCTTTTCGGAAAGCTCTAAATTCACTAATTGGAGTGCCTAAGGTCTTTAGACCGTAGGCGCGTCTTTTTCAGCCCCAAATTATGAAGTTTAGACCGTCTTTCGGATGGTTTTATACCATATTCCAAAAAAGTTTTGTGGTTAGGTCTTTAGAGATCTTTTAATGGCGTCCCAAACGGATGTAAAATTGCGTTTACATCATACGAGCATGGCCACGTGTCTAGTGGGACCCGAAGCTTATGATTATAAGAGTCCGGGAAAAACATATATGGAATTGCAGTACATGTACTAACGGGTGCGATCATACCAGCACTAATGCACCGGATCCCATCAGAACTCCGCAGTTAAGCGTGCTTGGGCGAGAGTAGTACTAGGATGGGTGACCTCCCGGGAAGTCCTCGTGTTGCACCCCTTTTTGTTTTTTTGTTCAGTGGTTTACAAAAAACATCGTATCTTCGAAACGCCATAACTTTTGAACCGTGAGGAACTACGCTGCCGACAGCACCTTTTCGGAAAGCTCTAAATTCACTAATTGGAGTGCCTAAGGTCTTTAGACCGTAGGCGCGTCTTTTTCAGCCCCAAATTATGAAGTTTAGACCGTCTTTCGGATGGTTTTATACCACATTCCAAAAAGTTTTGTGGTTAGGTCTTTAGAGATCTTTTAATGGCGTCCCAAACGGATGTAAAATTGCGTTTACATCATACGAGCATGGCCACGTGTCTAGTGGGACCCGCAGCTTATGATTATAAGAGTCGGGGAAAACATATATGGAATTGCAGTACATGTACTAACGGGTGCGATCATACCAGCACTAATGCACCGGATCCCATCAGAACTCCGCAGTTAAGCGTGCTTGGGCGAGAGTAGTACTAGGATGGGTGACCTCCCGGGAAGTCCTCGTGTTGCACCCCTTTTTGTTTTTTTTTGTTCAGTGGTTTACAAAAAATATCGTATCTTCGAAACGCCATAACTTTTGAACCGTGAGGAACTACGCTGCCGACATCACCTTTTCGGAAAGCTCTAAATTCACTAATTGGAGTACCTACGGTCTAAAGACCGTAGGCGCGTCTTTTTCAGCCCCAAATTATGAAGTTTAGACCGTCTTTCGAATGGTTTTTTACCATATTCCAAAAAGTTTTGTGGTTAGGTCTTTAGAGATCTTTTAATGGCGTCCCAAACGGATGTAAAATTGCGTTTACATCATACGAGCATGGCCACGTGTCTAGTGGGACCCGAAGCTTATGATTATAAGAGTCCGGGAAAAACATATATGGAATTGCAGTACATGTACTAACGGGTGCGATCATACCAGCACTAATGCACCGGATCCCATCAGAACTCCGCAGTTAAGCGTGCTTGGGCGAGAGTAGTACTAGGATGGGTGACCTCCCGGGAAGTCCTCGTGTTGCACCCCTTTTTGTTTTTTTGTTCAGTGGTTTACAAAGAACATCGTATCTTCGAAACCCCATAACTTTTGAACCGTGAGGAACTAGGCTGCCGACAGCACCTTTTCGGAAAGCTCTAAATTCACTAATTTGAGTGCCTAAGGTCTTTAGACCGTAGGGCACGTCTTTTTCAGCCCCAAATTATGAAGTTTAGACCGTCTTTCGGATGGTTTCTTACCATATTCCAAAAAGTTTTGTGGTTAGGTCTTTAGAGATCTTTTAATGGCGTCCCAAACGGATGTAAAATTGCGTTTACATCATACGAGCATGGCCACCTGTCTAGTGGGACCCGAAGCTTATGATTATAAGAGTCCGGAAAAAACATATATGGAATTGCAGTACATGTACTAACGGGTGCGATCATACTAGCACTAATGCACCGGATCCCATCAGAACTCCGCAGTTAAGCGTGCTTGGGCGAGAGTAGTACTAGGATGGGTGACCTCCCGGGAAGTCCTCGTGTTTCACCCCTTTTTGTTTTTTTGTTCAGTGGTTTACAAAAAACATCGTATCTTCGAAACGCCATAACTTTTGAACCGTGAGGAACTACGCTGCCGACAACACCTTTTCGGAAAGCTCTAGATTCACTAATTGGAGTGCCTAAGGTCTTTAGACCGTAGGCACGTCTTTTTCAGCCCCAAATTATGAAGTTTAGACCGTCTTTCGGATGGTTTTTTACCATATTCCAAAAAATTTTGTGGTTAGGTCTTTAGAGATCTTTTAATGGCGTCCCAAACGGATGTAAAATTGCGTTTACATCATACGAGCATGGCCACGTGTCTAGTGGGACCCGAAGCTTATGATTATAAGAGTCCGGGAAAAACATATATGGAATTGCAGTACATGTACTAAAGGGTGCGATCATACCAGCACTAATGCACCAGATCCCATCAGAACTCCGCAGTTAAGCGTGCTTGGGCGAGAGTAGTACTAGGATGGGTGACCTCCCGGGAAGTCCTCGTGTTGCACCCCTTTTTGTTTTTTTGTTCAGTGGTTTACAAAGAACATCGTATCTTCGAAACGCCATAACTTTTGAACCGTGAGGAACTACGCTGCCGACAGCACCTTTTCGGAAAGCTCTAAATTCACTAATTGGAGTGCCTAAGGTCTTTAGACCGTAGGCGCGTCTTTTTCAGCCCCAAATTATGAAGTTTAGACCGTCTTTCGGATGGTTTTATACCACATTCCAAAAAGTTTTGTGGTTAGGTCTTTAGAGATCTTTTAATGGCGTCCCAAACGGATGTAAAATTGCGTTTACATCATACGAGCATGGCCACGTGTCTAGTGGGACTCGCAGCTTATGATTATAAGAGTCGGGGAAAACATATATGGAATTGCAGTACATGTACTAACGGGTGCGATCATACCAGCACTAATGCACCGGATCCCATCAGAACTCCGCAGTTAAGCGTGCTTGGGCGAGAGTAGTACTAGGATGGGTGACCTCCCGGGAAGTCCTCGTGTTGCACCCCTTTTTGTTTTTTTTTGTTCAGTGGTTTACAAAAAACATCGTATCTTCGAAACGCCATAACTTTTGAACCGTGAGGAACTACGCTGCCGACATCACCTTTTCGGAAAGGTCTAAATTCACTAATTGGAGTGCCTAAGGTCTTTAGACCGTAGGCGCGTCTTTTTCAGCCCCAAATTATGAAGTTTAGACCGTCTTTCGGATGGTTTTATACCATATTCCAAAAAAGTTTTGTGGTTAGGTCTTTAGAGATCTTTTAATGGCGTCCCAAACGGATGTAAAATTGCGTTTACATCATACGAGCATGGCCACGTGTCTAGTGGGACCCGCAGCTTATGATTATAAGAGTCGGGGAAAACATATATGGAATTGCAGTACATGTACTAACGGGTGCGATCATACCAGCACTAATGCACCGGATCCCATCAGAACTCCGCAGTTAAGCGTGCTTGGGCGAGAGTAGTACTAGGATGGGTGACCTCCCGGGAAGTCCTCGTGTTGCACCCCTTTTTGTTTTTTTTTGTTCAGTGGTTTACAAAAAACATCGTATCTTCGAAACGCCATAACTTTTGAACCGTGAGGAACTACGCTGCCGACATCACCTTTTCGGAAAGCTCTAAATTCACTAATTGGAGTGCCTAAGGTCTTTAGACCGTAGGCGCGTCTTTTTCAGCCCCAAATTATGAAGTTTAGACCGTCTTTCGGATGGTTTTTTACCATATTCCAAAAAGTTTTGTGGTTAGGTCTTTAGAGATCTTTTAATGGCGTCCCAAACGGATGTAAAATTGCGTTTACATCATACGAGCATGGCCACGTGTCTAGTGGGACCCGAAGCTTATGATTATAAGAGTCCGGGAAAAACATATATGGAATTGCAGTACATGTACTAACGGGTGCGATCATACCAGCACTAATGCACCGGATCCCATCAGAACTCCGCAGTTAAGCGTGCTTGGGCGAGAGTAGTACTAGGATGGGTGACCTCCCGGGAAGTCCTCGTGTTGCACCCCTTTTTGTTTTTTTGTTCAGTGGTTTACAAAGAACATCGTATCTTCGAAACGCCATAACTTTTGAACCGTGAGGAACTACGCTGCCGACAGCACCTTTTCGGAAAGCTCTAAATTCACTAATTTGAGTGCCTAAGGTCTTTAGACCGTAGGCGCGTCTTTTTCAGCCCCAAATTATGAAGTTTAGACCGTCTTTCGGATGGTTTTTACCATATTCCAAAAAGTTTTGTGGTTAGGTCTTTAGAGATCTTTTAATGGCGTCCCAAACGGATGTAAAATTGCGTTTACATCATACGAGCATGGCCACGTGTCTAGTGGGACCCGAAGCTTATGATTATAAGAGTCCGGGAAAAACATATATGGAATTGCAGTACATGTACTAACGGGTGCGATCATACCAGCACTAATGCACCGGATCCCATCAGAACTCCGCAGTTAAGCGTGCTTGGGCGAGAGTAGTACTAGGATGGGTGACCTCCCGGGAAGTCCTCGTGTTGCACCCCTTTTTGTTTTTTTGTTCAGTGGTTTACAAAAAACATCGTATCTTCGAAACGCCATAACTTTTGAACCGTGAGGAACTACGCTGCCGACAACACCTTTTCGGAAAGCTCTAGATTCACTAATTGGAGTGCCTAAGGTCTTTAGACCGTAGGCACGTCTTTTTCAGCCCCAAATTATGAAGTTTAGACCGTCTTTCGGATGGTTTTTTACCATATTCCAAAAAATTTTGTGGTTAGGTCTTTAGAGATCTTTTAATGGCGTCCCAAACGGATGTAAAATTGCGTTTACATCATACGAGCATGGCCACGTGTCTAGTGGGACCCGAAGCTTATGATTATAAGAGTCCGGGAAAAACATATATGGAATTGCAGTACATGTACTAAAGGGTGCGATCATACCAGCACTAATGCACCAGATCCCATCAGAACTCCGCAGTTAAGCGTGCTTGGGCGAGAGTAGTACTAGGATGGGTGACCTCCCGGGAAGTCCTCGTGTTGCACCCCTTTTTGTTTTTTTTTGTTCAGTGGTTTACAAAAAACATCGTATCTTCGAAACGCCATAACTTTTGAACCGTGAGGAACTACGCTGCCGACAGCACCTTTTCGGAAAGCTCTAAATTCACTAATTGGAGTGCCTAAGGTCTTTAGACCGTAGGCGCGTCTTTTTCAGCCCCAAATTATGAAGTTTAGACCGTCTTTCGGATGGTTTTATACCACATTCCAAAAAGTTTTGTGGTTAGGTCTTTAGAGATCTTTTAATGGCGTCCCAAACGGATGTAAAATTGCGTTTACATCATACGAGCATGGCCACGTGTCTAGTGGGACTCGCAGCTTATGATTATAAGAGTCGGGGAAAACATATATGGAATTGCAGTACATGTACTAACGGGTGCGATCATACCAGCACTAATGCACCGGATCCCATCAGAACTCCGCAGTTAAGCGTGCTTGGGCGAGAGTAGTACTAGGATGGGTGACCTCCCGGGAAGTCCTCGTGTTGCACCCCTTTTTGTTTTTTTTTGTTCAGTGGTTTACAAAAAACATCGTATCTTCGAAACGCCATAACTTTTGAACCGTGAGGAACTACGCTGCCGACATCACCTTTTCGGAAAGGTCTAAATTCACTAATTTGAGTGCCTAAGGTCTTTAGACCGTAGGCGCGTCTTTTTCAGCCCCAAATTATGAAGTTTAGACCGTCTTTCGGATGGTTTTATACCATATTCCAAAAAGTTTTGTGGTTAGGTCTTTAGAGATCTTTTAATGGCGTCCCAAACGGATGTAAAATTGCGTTTACATCATACGAGCATGGCCACGTGTCTAGTGGGACCCGCAGCTTATGATTATAAGAGTCGGGGAAAACATATATGGAATTGCAGTACATGTACTAACGGGTGCGATCATACCAGCACTAATGCACCGGATCCCATCAGAACTCCGCAGTTAAGCGTGCTTGGGCGAGAGTAGTACTAGGATGGGTGACCTCCCGGGAAGTCCTCGTGTTGCACCCCTTTTTGTTTTTTTTTGTTCAGTGGTTTACAAAAAATATCGTATCTTCGAAACGCCATAACTTTTGAACCGTGAGGAACTACGCTGCCGACATCACCTTTTCGGAAAGCTCTAAATTCACTAATTGGAGTACCTACGGTCTAAAGACCGTAGGCGCGTCTTTTTCAGCCCCAAATTATGAAGTTTAGACCGTCTTTCGAATGGTTTTTTACCATATTCCAAAAAGTTTTGTGGTTAGGTCTTTAGAGATCTTTTAATGGCGTCCCAAACGGATGTAAAATTGCGTTTACATCATACGAGCATGGCCACGTGTCTAGTGGGACCCGAAGCTTATGATTATAAGAGTCCGGGAAAAACATATATGGAATTGCAGTACATGTACTAACGGGTGCGATCATACCAGCACTAATGCACCGGATCCCATCAGAACTCCGCAGTTAAGCGTGCTTGGGCGAGAGTAGTACTAGGATGGGTGACCTCCCGGGAAGTCCTCGTGTTGCACCCCTTTTTGTTTTTTTGTTCAGTGGTTTACAAAGAACATCGTATCTTCGAAACCCCATAACTTTTGAACCGTGAGGAACTAGGCTGCCGACAGCACCTTTTCGGAAAGCTCTAAATTCACTAATTTGAGTGCCTAAGGTCTTTAGACCGTAGGGCACGTCTTTTTCAGCCCCAAATTATGAAGTTTAGACCGTCTTTCGGATGGTTTCTTACCATATTCCAAAAAGTTTTGTGGTTAGGTCTTTAGAGATCTTTTAATGGCGTCCCAAACGGATGTAAAATTGCGTTTACATCATACGAGCATGGCCACCTGTCTAGTGGGACCCGAAGCTTATGATTATAAGAGTCCGGAAAAAACATATATGGAATTGCAGTACATGTACTAACGGGTGCGATCATACTAGCACTAATGCACCGGATCCCATCAGAACTCCGCAGTTAAGCGTGCTTGGGCGAGAGTAGTACTAGGATGGGTGACCTCCCGGGAAGTCCTCGTGTTGCACCCCTTTTTGTTTTTTTGTTCAGTGGTTTACAAAAAACATCGTATCTTCGAAACGCCATAACTTTTGAACCGTGAGGAACTACGCTGCCGACAACACCTTTTCGGAAAGCTCTAGATTCACTAATTGGAGTGCCTAAGGTCTTTAGACCGTAGGCACGTCTTTTTCAGCCCCAAATTATGAAGTTTAGACCGTCTTTCGGATGGTTTTTTACCATATTCCAAAAAATTTTGTGGTTAGGTCTTTAGAGATCTTTTAATGGCGTCCCAAACGGATGTAAAATTGCGTTTACATCATACGAGCATGGCCACGTGTCTAGTGGGACCCGAAGCTTATGATTATAAGAGTCCGGGAAAAACATATATGGAATTGCAGTACATGTACTAAAGGGTGCGATCATACCAGCACTAATGCACCAGATCCCATCAGAACTCCGCAGTTAAGCGTGCTTGGGCGAGAGTAGTACTAGGATGGGTGACCTCCCGGGAAGTCCTCGTGTTGCACCCCTTTTTGTTTTTTTGTTCAGTGGTTTACAAAGAACATCGTATCTTCGAAACGCCATAACTTTTGAACCGTGAGGAACTACGCTGCCGACAGCACCTTTTCGGAAAGCTCTAAATTCACTAATTGGAGTGCCTAAGGTCTTTAGACCGTAGGCGCGTCTTTTTCAGCCCCAAATTATGAAGTTTAGACCGTCTTTCGGATGGTTTTATACCACATTCCAAAAAGTTTTGTGGTTAGGTCTTTAGAGATCTTTTAATGGCGTCCCAAACGGATGTAAAATTGCGTTTACATCATACGAGCATGGCCACGTGTCTAGTGGGACCCGCAGCTTATGATTATAAGAGTCGGGGAAAACATATATGGAATTGCAGTACATGTACTAACGGGTGCGATCATACCAGCACTAATGCACCGGATCCCATCAGAACTCCGCAGTTAAGCGTGCTTGGGCGAGAGTAGTACTAGGATGGGTGACCTCCCGGGAAGTCCTCGTGTTGCACCCCTTTTTGTTTTTTTTTGTTCAGTGGTTTACAAAAAACATCGTATCTTCGAAACGCCATAACTTTTGAACCGTGAGGAACTACGCTGCCGACATCACCTTTTCGGAAAGCTCTAAATTCACTAATTGGAGTGCCTAAGGTCTTTAGACCGTAGGCGCGTCTTTTTCAGCCCCAAATTATGAAGTTTAGACCGTCTTTCGGATGGTTTTATACCATATTCCAAAAAGTTTTGTGGTTAGGTCTTTAGAGATCTTTTAATGGCGTCCCAAACGGATGTAAAATTGCGTTTACATCATACGAGCATGGCCACGTGTCTAGTGGGACCCGCAGCTTATGATTATAAGAGTCGGGAAAAACATATATGGAATTGCAGTACATGTACTAACGGGTGCGATCATACCAGCACTAATGCACCGGATCCCATCAGAACTCCGCAGTTAAGCGTGCTTGGGCGAGAGTAGTACTAGGATGGGTGACCTCCCGGGAAGTCCTCGTGTTGCACCCCTTTTTGTTTTTTTTTGTTCAGTGGTTTACAAAAAACATCGTATCTTCGAAACGCCATAACTTTTGAACCGTGAGGAACTACGCTGCCGACAGCACCTTTTCGGAAAGCTCTAAATTCACTAATTGGAGTGCCTAAGGTCTTTAGACCGTAGGCGCGTCTTTTTCAGCCCCAAATTATGAAGTTTAGACCGTCTTTCGGATGGTTTTATACCATATTCCAAAAAGTTTTGTGGTTAGGTCTTTAGAGATCTTTTAATGGCGTCCCAAACGGATGTAAAATTGCGTTTACATCATACGAGCATGGCCACGTGTCTAGTGGGACCCGCAGCTTATGATTATAAGAGTCGGGGAAAACATATATGGAATTGCAGTACATGTACTAACGGGTGCGATCATACCAGCACTAATGCACCGGATCCCATCAGAACTCCGCAGTTAAGCGTGCTTGGGCGAGAGTAGTACTAGGATGGGTGACCTCCCGGGAAGTCCTCGTGTTGCACCCCTTTTTGTTTTTTTTTGTTCAGTGGTTTACAAAAAACATCGTATCTTCGAAACGCCATAACTTTTGAACCGTGAGGAACTACGCTGCCGACATCACCTTTTCGGAAAGCTCTAAATTCACTAATTGGAGTGCCTAAGGTCTTTAGACCGTAGGCGCGTCTTTTTCAGCCCCAAATTATGAAGTTTAGACCGTCTTTCGGATGGTTTTTTACCATATTCCAAAAAGTTTTGTGGTTAGGTCTTTAGAGATCTTTTAATGGCGTCCCAAACGGATGTAAAATTGCGTTTACATCATACGAGCATGGCCACGTGTCTAGTGGGACCCGAAGCTTATGATTATAAGAGTCCGGGAAAAACATATATGGAATTGCAGTACATGTACTAACGGGTGCGATCATACCAGCACTAATGCACCGGATCCCATCAGAACTCCGCAGTTAAGCGTGCTTGGGCGAGAGTAGTACTAGGATGGGTGACCTCCCGGGAAGTCCTCGTGTTGCACCCCTTTTTGTTTTTTTGTTCAGTGGTTTACAAAGAACATCGTATCTTCGAAACGCCATAACTTTTGAACCGTGAGGAACTACGCTGCCGACAGCACCTTTTCGGAAAGCTCTAAATTCACTAATTGGAGTGCCTAAGGTCTTTAGACCGTAGGCGCGTCTTTTTCAGCCCCAAATTATGAAGTTTAGACCGTCTTTCGGATGGTTTTATACCACATTCCAAAAAGTTTTGTGGTTAGGTCTTTAGAGATCTTTTAATGGCGTCCCAAACGGATGTAAAATTGCGTTTACATCATACGAGCATGGCCACGTGTCTAGTGGGACCCGCAGCTTATGATTATAAGAGTCGGGGAAAACATATATGGAATTGCAGTACATGTACTAACGGGTGCGATCATACCAGCACTAATGCACCGGATCCCATCAGAACTCCGCAGTTAAGCGTGCTTGGGCGAGAGTAGTACTAGGATGGGTGACCTCCCGGGAAGTCCTCGTGTTGCACCCCTTTTTGTTTTTTTTTTGTTCAGTGGTTTACAAAAAACATCGTATCTTCGAAACGCCATAACTTTTGAACCGTGAGGAACTACGCTGCCGACATCACCTTTTCGGAAAGCTCTAAATTCACTAATTGGAGTGCCTAAGGTCTTTAGACCGTAGGCGCGTCTTTTTCAGCCCCAAATTATGAAGTTTAGACCGTCTTTCGGATGGTTTTATACCATATTCCAAAAAGTTTTGTGGTTAGGTCTTTAGAGATCTTTTAATGGCGTCCCAAACGGATGTAAAATTGCGTTTACATCATACGAGCATGGCCACGTGTCTAGTGGGACCCGAAGCTTATGATTATAAGAGTCCGGGAAAAACATATATGGAATTGCAGTACATGTACTAAAGGGTGCGATCATACCAGCACTAATGCACCAGATCCCATCAGAACTCCGCAGTTAAGCGTGCTTGGGCGAGAGTAGTACTAGGATGGGTGACCTCCCGGGAAGTCCTCGTGTTGCACCCCTTTTTGTTTTTTTTTGTTCAGTGGTTTACAAAGAACATCGTATCTTCGAAACGCCATAACTTTTGAACCGTGAGGAACTACGCTGCCGACAGCACCTTTTCGGAAAGCTCTAAATTCACTAATTGGAGTGCCTAAGGTCTTTAGACCGTAGGCGCGTCTTTTTCAGCCCCAAATTATGAAGTTTAGACCGTCTTTCGGATGGTTTTATACCACATTCCAAAAAGTTTTGTGGTTAGGTCTTTAGAGATCTTTTAATGGCGTCCCAAACGGATGTAAAATTGCGTTTACATCATACGAGCATGGCCACGTGTCTAGTGGGACCCGCAGCTTATGATTATAAGAGTCGGGGAAAACATATATGGAATTGCAGTACATGTACTAACGGGTGCGATCATACCAGCACTAATGCACCGGATCCCATCAGAACTCCGCAGTTAAGCGTGCTTGGGCGAGAGTAGTACTAGGATGGGTGACCTCCCGGGAAGTCCTCGTGTTGCACCCCTTTTTGTTTTTTTTTGTTCAGTGGTTTACAAAAAATATCGTATCTTCGAAACGCCATAACTTTTGAACCGTGAGGAACTACGCTGCCGACATCACCTTTTCGGAAAGCTCTAAATTCACTAATTGGAGTACCTACGGTCTAAAGACCGTAGGCGCGTCTTTTTCAGCCCCAAATTATGAAGTTTAGACCGTCTTTCGAATGGTTTTTTACCATATTCCAAAAAGTTTTGTGGTTAGGTCTTTAGAGATCTTTTAATGGCGTCCCAAACGGATGTAAAATTGCGTTTACATCATACGAGCATGGCCACGTGTCTAGTGGGACCCGAAGCTTATGATTATAAGAGTCCGGGAAAAACATATATGGAATTGCAGTACATGTACTAACGGGTGCGATCATACCAGCACTAATGCACCGGATCCCATCAGAACTCCGCAGTTAAGCGTGCTTGGGCGAGAGTAGTACTAGGATGGGTGACCTCCCGGGAAGTCCTCGTGTTGCACCCCTTTTTGTTTTTTTGTTCAGTGGTTTACAAAGAACATCGTATCTTCGAAACCCCATAACTTTTGAACCGTGAGGAACTAGGCTGCCGACAGCACCTTTTCGGAAAGCTCTAAATTCACTAATTTGAGTGCCTAAGGTCTTTAGACCGTAGGGCACGTCTTTTTCAGCCCCAAATTATGAAGTTTAGACCGTCTTTCGGATGGTTTCTTACCATATTCCAAAAAGTTTTGTGGTTAGGTCTTTAGAGATCTTTTAATGGCGTCCCAAACGGATGTAAAATTGCGTTTACATCATACGAGCATGGCCACCTGTCTAGTGGGACCCGAAGCTTATGATTATAAGAGTCCGGAAAAAACATATATGGAATTGCAGTACATGTACTAACGGGTGCGATCATACTAGCACTAATGCACCGGATCCCATCAGAACTCCGCAGTTAAGCGTGCTTGGGCGAGAGTAGTACTAGGATGGGTGACCTCCCGGGAAGTCCTCGTGTTGCACCCCTTTTTGTTTTTTTGTTCAGTGGTTTACAAAAAACATCGTATCTTCGAAACGCCATAACTTTTGAACCGTGAGGAACTACGCTGCCGACAACACCTTTTCGGAAAGCTCTAGATTCACTAATTGGAGTGCCTAAGGTCTTTAGACCGTAGGCACGTCTTTTTCAGCCCCAAATTATGAAGTTTAGACCGTCTTTCGGATGGTTTTTTACCATATTCCAAAAAATTTTGTGGTTAGGTCTTTAGAGATCTTTTAATGGCGTCCCAAACGGATGTAAAATTGCGTTTACATCATACGAGCATGGCCACGTGTCTAGTGGGACCCGAAGCTTATGATTATAAGAGTCCGGGAAAAACATATATGGAATTGCAGTACATGTACTAAAGGGTGCGATCATACCAGCACTAATGCACCAGATCCCATCAGAACTCCGCAGTTAAGCGTGCTTGGGCGAGAGTAGTACTAGGATGGGTGACCTCCCGGGAAGTCCTCGTGTTGCACCCCTTTTTGTTTTTTTGTTCAG
Organism: Orychophragmus violaceus; assembly: GCA_030180135.1. Classification (NCBI taxonomy): domain Eukaryota; kingdom Viridiplantae; phylum Streptophyta; class Magnoliopsida; order Brassicales; family Brassicaceae; genus Orychophragmus; species Orychophragmus violaceus. The sequence goes on from CM058237.1 coordinate 83,883,747, forward strand.
TGGTTTACAAAGAACATCGTATCTTCGAAACGCCATAACTTTTGAACCGTGAGGAACTACGCTGCCGACAGCACCTTTTCGGAAAGCTCTAAATTCACTAATTGGAGTGCCTAAGGTCTTTAGACCGTAGGCGCGTCTTTTTCAGCCCCAAATTATGAAGTTTAGACCGTCTTTCGGATGGTTTTATACCACATTCCAAAAAGTTTTGTGGTTAGGTCTTTAGAGATCTTTTAATGGCGTCCCAAACGGATGTAAAATTGCGTTTACATCATACGAGCATGGCCACGTGTCTAGTGGGACTCGCAGCTTATGATTATAAGAGTCGGGGAAAACATATATGGAATTGCAGTACATGTACTAACGGGTGCGATCATACCAGCACTAATGCACCGGATCCCATCAGAACTCCGCAGTTAAGCGTGCTTGGGCGAGAGTAGTACTAGGATGGGTGACCTCCCGGGAAGTCCTCGTGTTGCACCCCTTTTTGTTTTTTTTTTGTTCAGTGGTTTACAAAAAACATCGTATCTTCGAAACGCCATAACTTTTGAACCGTGAGGAACTACGCTGCCGACATCACCTTTTCGGAAAGGTCTAAATTCACTAATTTGAGTGCCTAAGGTCTTTAGACCGTAGGCGCGTCTTTTTCAGCCCCAAATTATGAAGTTTAGACCGTCTTTCGGATGGTTTTATACCATATTCCAAAAAAGTTTTGTGGTTAGGTCTTTAGAGATCTTTTAATGGCGTCCCAAACGGATGTAAAATTGCGTTTACATCATACGAGCATGGCCACGTGTCTAGTGGGACCCGCAGCTTATGATTATAAGAGTCGGGGAAAACATATATGGAATTGCAGTACATGTACTAACGGGTGCGATCATACCAGCACTAATGCACCGGATCCCATCAGAACTCCGCAGTTAAGCGTGCTTGGGCGAGAGTAGTACTAGGATGGGTGACCTCCCGGGAAGTCCTCGTGTTGCACCCCTTTTTGTTTTTTTTTGTTCAGTGGTTTACAAAAAACATCGTATCTTCGAAACGCCATAACTTTTGAACCGTGAGGAACTACGCTGCCGACATCACCTTTTCGGAAAGCTCTAAATTCACTAATTGGAGTGCCTAAGGTCTTTAGACCGTAGGCGCGTCTTTTTCAGCCCCAAATTATGAAGTTTAGACCGTCTTTCGGATGGTTTTATACCATATTCCAAAAAGTTTTGTGGTTAGGTCTTTAGAGATCTTTTAATGGCGTCCCAAACGGATGTAAAATTGCGTTTACATCATACGAGCATGGCCACGTGTCTAGTGGGACCCGCAGCTTATGATTATAAGAGTCGGGGAAAACATATATGGAATTGCAGTACATGTACTAACGGGTGCGATCATACCAGCACTAATGCACCGGATCCCATCAGAACTCCGCAGTTAAGCGTGCTTGGGCGAGAGTAGTACTAGGATGGGTGACCTCCCGGGAAGTCCTCGTGTTGCACCCCTTTTTGTTTTTTTTTGTTCAGTGGTTTACAAAAAACATCGTATCTTCGAAACGCCATAACTTTTGAACCGTGAGGAACTACGCTGCCGACAGCACCTTTTCGGAAAGCTCTAAATTCACTAATTGGAGTGCCTAAGGTCTTTAGACCGTAGGCGCGTCTTTTTCAGCCCCAAATTATGAAGTTTAGACCGTCTTTCGGATGGTTTTATACCACATTCCAAAAAGTTTTGTGGTTAGGTCTTTAGAGATCTTTTAATGGCGTCCCAAACGGATGTAAAATTGCGTTTACATCATACGAGCATGGCCACGTGTCTAGTGGGACCCGCAGCTTATGATTATAAGAGTCGGGGAAAACATATATGGAATTGCAGTACATGTACTAACGGGTGCGATCATACCAGCACTAATGCACCGGATCCCATCAGAACTCCGCAGTTAAGCGTGCTTGGGCGAGAGTAGTACTAGGATGGGTGACCTCCCGGGAAGTCCTCGTGTTGCACCCCTTTTTGTTTTTTTTTGTTCAGTGGTTTACAAAAAACATCGTATCTAAATTCACTAATTTGGAGTGCCTAAGGTCTTTAGACCGTACGCCATAACTTTTGAACCGTGAGGAACTACGCTGCCGACAGTGGGACACCTTGATTATAAGAGTCCGGGAAAAACATTCGGAAACTAACGGGTGCGATCATAAATTCACTAACTTGGAGTAGGATGGGTGACCTCCCGCCTAAGGTCTTCGACCGTAGGCGCGTCACCTTTTCGGCAGCTCTAAATTCACTAATTGGAGTGCAAATTAGCCCCAAATTATGAAGTTTAGACCGTCTTTCGGATGGTTTTATACCATATTCCAAAAAGTTTTGTGGTTAGGTCTTTAGAGATCTTTTAATGGCGTCCCAAACGGATGTAAAATTGCGTTTACATCATACGAGCATGGCCACGTGTCTAGTGGGACCCGCAGCTTATGATTATAAGAGTCGGGGAAAACATATATGGAATTGCAGTACATGTACTAACGGGTGCGATCATACCAGCACTAATGCACCGGATCCCATCAGAACTCCGCAGTTAAGCGTGCTTGGGCGAGAGTAGTACTAGGATGGGTGACCTCCCGGGAAGTCCTCGTGTTGCACCCCTTTTTGTTTTTTTTTGTTCAGTGGTTTACAAAAAATATCGTATCTTCGAAACGCCATAACTTTTGAACCGTGAGGAACTACGCTGCCGACATCACCTTTTCGGAAAGCTCTAAATTCACTAATTGGAGTACCTACGGTCTAAAGACCGTAGGCGCGTCTTTTTCAGCCCCAAATTATGAAGTTTAGACCGTCTTTCGAATGGTTTTTTACCATATTCCAAAAAGTTTTGTGGTTAGGTCTTTAGAGATCTTTTAATGGCGTCCCAAACGGATGTAAAATTGCGTTTACATCATACGAGCATGGCCACGTGTCTAGTGGGACCCGAAGCTTATGATTATAAGAGTCCGGGAAAAACATATATGGAATTGCAGTACATGTACTAACGGGTGCGATCATACCAGCACTAATGCACCGGATCCCATCAGAACTCCGCAGTTAAGCGTGCTTGGGCGAGAGTAGTACTAGGATGGGTGACCTCCCGGGAAGTCCTCGTGTTGCACCCCTTTTTGTTTTTTTGTTCAGTGGTTTACAAAGAACATCGTATCTTCGAAACCCCATAACTTTTGAACCGTGAGGAACTAGGCTGCCGACAGCACCTTTTCGGAAAGCTCTAAATTCACTAATTTGAGTGCCTAAGGTCTTTAGACCGTAGGGCACGTCTTTTTCAGCCCCAAATTATGAAGTTTAGACCGTCTTTCGGATGGTTTCTTACCATATTCCAAAAAGTTTTGTGGTTAGGTCTTTAGAGATCTTTTAATGGCGTCCCAAACGGATGTAAAATTGCGTTTACATCATACGAGCATGGCCACCTGTCTAGTGGGACCCGAAGCTTATGATTATAAGAGTCCGGAAAAAACATATATGGAATTGCAGTACATGTACTAACGGGTGCGATCATACTAGCACTAATGCACCGGATCCCATCAGAACTCCGCAGTTAAGCGTGCTTGGGCGAGAGTAGTACTAGGATGGGTGACCTCCCGGGAAGTCCTCGTGTTTCACCCCTTTTTGTTTTTTTGTTCAGTGGTTTACAAAAAACATCGTATCTTCGAAACGCCATAACTTTTGAACCGTGAGGAACTACGCTGCCGACAACACCTTTTCGGAAAGCTCTAGATTCACTAATTGGAGTGCCTAAGGTCTTTAGACCGTAGGCACGTCTTTTTCAGCCCCAAATTATGAAGTTTAGACCGTCTTTCGGATGGTTTTTTACCATATTCCAAAAAATTTTGTGGTTAGGTCTTTAGAGATCTTTTAATGGCGTCCCAAACGGATGTAAAATTGCGTTTACATCATACGAGCATGGCCACGTGTCTAGTGGGACCCGAAGCTTATGATTATAAGAGTCCGGGAAAAACATATATGGAATTGCAGTACATGTACTAAAGGGTGCGATCATACCAGCACTAATGCACCAGATCCCATCAGAACTCCGCAGTTAAGCGTGCTTGGGCGAGAGTAGTACTAGGATGGGTGACCTCCCGGGAAGTCCTCGTGTTGCACCCCTTTTTGTTTTTTTGTTCAGTGGTTTACAAAGAACATCGTATCTTCGAAACGCCATAACTTTTGAACCGTGAGGAACTACGCTGCCGACAGCACCTTTTCGGAAAGCTCTAAATTCACTAATTGGAGTGCCTAAGGTCTTTAGACCGTAGGCGCGTCTTTTTCAGCCCCAAATTATGAAGTTTAGACCGTCTTTCGGATGGTTTTATACCACATTCCAAAAAGTTTTGTGGTTAGGTCTTTAGAGATCTTTTAATGGCGTCCCAAACGGATGTAAAATTGCGTTTACATCATACGAGCATGGCCACGTGTCTAGTGGGACTCGCAGCTTATGATTATAAGAGTCGGGGAAAACATATATGGAATTGCAGTACATGTACTAACGGGTGCGATCATACCAGCACTAATGCACCGGATCCCATCAGAACTCCGCAGTTAAGCGTGCTTGGGCGAGAGTAGTACTAGGATGGGTGACCTCCCGGGAAGTCCTCGTGTTGCACCCCTTTTTGTTTTTTTTTGTTCAGTGGTTTACAAAAAACATCGTATCTTCGAAACGCCATAACTTTTGAACCGTGAGGAACTACGCTGCCGACATCACCTTTTCGGAAAGGTCTAAATTCACTAATTGGAGTGCCTAAGGTCTTTAGACCGTAGGCGCGTCTTTTTCAGCCCCAAATTATGAAGTTTAGACCGTCTTTCGGATGGTTTTATACCATATTCCAAAAAGTTTTGTGGTTAGGTCTTTAGAGATCTTTTAATGGCGTCCCAAACGGATGTAAAATTGCGTTTACATCATACGAGCATGGCCACGTGTCTAGTGGGACCCGCAGCTTATGATTATAAGAGTCGGGGAAAACATATATGGAATTGCAGTACATGTACTAACGGGTGCGATCATACCAGCACTAATGCACCGGATCCCATCAGAACTCCGCAGTTAAGCGTGCTTGGGCGAGAGTAGTACTAGGATGGGTGACCTCCCGGGAAGTCCTCGTGTTGCACCCCTTTTTGTTTTTTTTTGTTCAGTGGTTTACAAAAAATATCGTATCTTCGAAACGCCATAACTTTTGAACCGTGAGGAACTACGCTGCCGACATCACCTTTTCGGAAAGCTCTAAATTCACTAATTGGAGTACCTACGGTCTAAAGACCGTAGGCGCGTCTTTTTCAGCCCCAAATTATGAAGTTTAGACCGTCTTTCGAATGGTTTTTTACCATATTCCAAAAAGTTTTGTGGTTAGGTCTTTAGAGATCTTTTAATGGCGTCCCAAACGGATGTAAAATTGCGTTTACATCATACGAGCATGGCCACGTGTCTAGTGGGACCCGAAGCTTATGATTATAAGAGTCCGGGAAAAACATATATGGAATTGCAGTACATGTACTAACGGGTGCGATCATACCAGCACTAATGCACCGGATCCCATCAGAACTCCGCAGTTAAGCGTGCTTGGGCGAGAGTAGTACTAGGATGGGTGACCTCCCGGGAAGTCCTCGTGTTGCACCCCTTTTTGTTTTTTTGTTCAGTGGTTTACAAAGAACATCGTATCTTCGAAACCCCATAACTTTTGAACCGTGAGGAACTAGGCTGCCGACAGCACCTTTTCGGAAAGCTCTAAATTCACTAATTTGAGTGCCTAAGGTCTTTAGACCGTAGGGCACGTCTTTTTCAGCCCCAAATTATGAAGTTTAGACCGTGTTTCGGATGGTTTCTTACCATATTCCAAAAAGTTTTGTGGTTAGGTCTTTAGAGATCTTTTAATGGCGTCCCAAACGGATGTAAAATTGCGTTTACATCATACGAGCATGGCCACCTGTCTAGTGGGACCCGAAGCTTATGATTATAAGAGTCCGGAAAAAACATATATGGAATTGCAGTACATGTACTAACGGGTGCGATCATACTAGCACTAATGCACCGGATCCCATCAGAACTCCGCAGTTAAGCGTGCTTGGGCGAGAGTAGTACTAGGATGGGTGACCTCCCGGGAAGTCCTCGTGTTTCACCCCTTTTTGTTTTTTTGTTCAGTGGTTTACAAAAAACATCGTATCTTCGAAACGCCATAACTTTTGAACCGTGAGGAACTACGCTGCCGACAACACCTTTTCGGAAAGCTCTAGATTCACTAATTGGAATCTTTTTCAGCCCCAAATTATGAAGTTTAGACCGTCTTTCGGATGGTTTTTTACCATATTCCAAAAAATTTTGTGGTTAGGTCTTTAGAGATCTTTTAATGGCGTCCCAAACGGATGTAAAATTGCGTTTACATCATACGAGCATGGCCACGTGTCTAGTGGGACCCGAAGCTTATGATTATAAGAGTCCGGGAAAAACATATATGGAATTGCAGTACATGTACTAAAGGGTGCGATCATACCAGCACTAATGCACCAGATCCCATCAGAACTCCGCAGTTAAGCGTGCTTGGGCGAGAGTAGTACTAGGATGGGTGACCTCCCGGGAAGTCCTCGTGTTGCACCCCTTTTTGTTTTTTTGTTCAGTGGTTTACAAAGAACATCGTATCTTCGAAACGCCATAACTTTTGAACCGTGAGGAACTACGCTGCCGACAGCACCTTTTCGGAAAGCTCTAAATTCACTAATTGGAGTGCCTAAGGTCTTTAGACCGTAGGCGCGTCTTTTTCAGCCCCAAATTATGAAGTTTAGACCGTCTTTCGGATGGTTTTATACCACATTCCAAAAAGTTTTGTGGTTAGGTCTTTAGAGATCTTTTAATGGCGTCCCAAACGGATGTAAAATTGCGTTTACATCATACGAGCATGGCCACGTGTCTAGTGGGACTCGCAGCTTATGATTATAAGAGTCGGGGAAAACATATATGGAATTGCAGTACATGTACTAACGGGTGCGATCATACCAGCACTAATGCACCGGATCCCATCAGAACTCCGCAGTTAAGCGTGCTTGGGCGAGAGTAGTACTAGGATGGGTGACCTCCCGGGAAGTCCTCGTGTTGCACCCCTTTTTGTTTTTTTTTGTTCAGTGGTTTACAAAAAACATCGTATCTTCGAAACGCCATAACTTTTGAACCGTGAGGAACTACGCTGCCGACAGCACCTTTTCGGAAAGCTCTAAATTCACTAATTGGAGTGCCTAAGGTCTTTAGACCGTAGGCGCGTCTTTTTCAGCCCCAAATTATGAAGTTTAGACCGTCTTTCGGATGGTTTTATACCATATTCCAAAAAGTTTTGTGGTTAGGTCTTTAGAGATCTTTTAATGGCATCCCAAACGGATGTAAAATTGCGTTTACATCATACGAGCATGGCCACGTGTCTAGTGGGACCCGCAGCTTATGATTATAAGAGTCGGGGAAAACATATATGGAATTGCAGTACATGTACTAACGGGTGCGATCATACCAGCACTAATGCACCGGATCCCATCAGAACTCCGCAGTTAAGCGTGCTTGGGCGAGAGTAGTACTAGGATGGGTGACCTCCCGGGAAGTCCTCGTGTTGCACCCCTTTTTGTTTTTTTTTGTTCAGTGGTTTACAAAAAATATCGTATCTTCGAAACGCCATAACTTTTGAACCGTGAGGAACTACGCTGCCGACATCACCTTTTCGGAAAGCTCTAAATTCACTAATTGGAGTACCTACGGTCTAAAGACCGTAGGCGCGTCTTTTTCAGCCCCAAATTATGAAGTTTAGACCGTCTTTCGAATGGTTTTTTACCATATTCCAAAAAGTTTTGTGGTTAGGTCTTTAGAGATCTTTTAATGGCGTCCCAAACGGATGTAAAATTGCGTTTACATCATACGAGCATGGCCACGTGTCTAGTGGGACCCGAAGCTTATGATTATAAGAGTCCGGGAAAAACATATATGGAATTGCAGTACATGTACTAACGGGTGCGATCATACCAGCACTAATGCACCGGATCCCATCAGAACTCCGCAGTTAAGCGTGCTTGGGCGAGAGTAGTACTAGGATGGGTGACCTCCCGGGAAGTCCTCGTGTTGCACCCCTTTTTGTTTTTTTGTTCAGTGGTTTACAAAGAACATCGTATCTTCGAAACCCCATAACTTTTGAACCGTGAGGAACTAGGCTGCCGACAGCACCTTTTCGGAAAGCTCTAAATTCACTAATTTGAGTGCCTAAGGTCTTTAGACCGTAGGGCACGTCTTTTTCAGCCCCAAATTATGAAGTTTAGACCGTGTTTCGGATGGTTTCTTACCATATTCCAAAAAGTTTTGTGGTTAGGTCTTTAGAGATCTTTTAATGGCGTCCCAAACGGATGTAAAATTGCGTTTACATCATACGAGCATGGCCACCTGTCTAGTGGGACCCGAAGCTTATGATTATAAGAGTCCGGAAAAAACATATATGGAATTGCAGTACATGTACTAACGGGTGCGATCATACTAGCACTAATGCACCGGATCCCATCAGAACTCCGCAGTTAAGCGTGCTTGGGCGAGAGTAGTACTAGGATGGGTGACCTCCCGGGAAGTCCTCGTGTTTCACCCCTTTTTGTTTTTTTGTTCAGTGGTTTACAAAAAACATCGTATCTTCGAAACGCCATAACTTTTGAACCGTGAGGAACTACGCTGCCGACAACACCTTTTCGGAAAGCTCTAGATTCACTAATTGGAATCTTTTTCAGCCCCAAATTATGAAGTTTAGACCGTCTTTCGGATGGTTTTTTACCATATTCCAAAAAATTTTGTGGTTAGGTCTTTAGAGATCTTTTAATGGCGTCCCAAACGGATGTAAAATTGCGTTTACATCATACGAGCATGGCCACGTGTCTAGTGGGACCCGAAGCTTATGATTATAAGAGTCCGGGAAAAACATATATGGAATTGCAGTACATGTACTAAAGGGTGCGATCATACCAGCACTAATGCACCAGATCCCATCAGAACTCCGCAGTTAAGCGTGCTTGGGCGAGAGTAGTACTAGGATGGGTGACCTCCCGGGAAGTCCTCGTGTTGCACCCCTTTTTGTTTTTTTGTTCAGTGGTTTACAAAGAACATCGTATCTTCGAAACGCCATAACTTTTGAACCGTGAGGAACTACGCTGCCGACAGCACCTTTTCAGAAAGCTCTAAATTCACTAATTGGAGTGCCTAAGGTCTTTAGACCGTAGGCGCGTCTTTTTCAGCCCCAAATTATGAAGTTTAGACCGTCTTTCGGATGGTTTTATACCACATTCCAAAAAGTTTTGTGGTTAGGTCTTTAGAGATCTTTTAATGGCGTCCCAAACGGATGTAAAATTGCGTTTACATCATACGAGCATGGCCACGTGTCTAGTGGGACTCGCAGCTTATGATTATAAGAGTCGGGGAAAACATATATGGAATTGCAGTACATGTACTAACGGGTGCGATCATACCAGCACTAATGCACCGGATCCCATCAGAACTCCGCAGTTAAGCGTGCTTGGGCGAGAGTAGTACTAGGATGGGTGACCTCCCGGGAAGTCCTCGTGTTGCACCCCTTTTTGTTTTTTTTTGTTCAGTGGTTTACAAAAAACATCGTATCTTCGAAACGCCATAACTTTTGAACCGTGAGGAACTACGCTGCCGACAGCACCTTTTCGGAAAGCTCTAAATTCACTAATTGGAGTGCCTAAGGTCTTTAGACCGTAGGCGCGTCTTTTTCAGCCCCAAATTATGAAGTTTAGACCGTCTTTCGGATGGTTTTATACCATATTCCAAAAAGTTTTGTGGTTAGGTCTTTAGAGATCTTTTAATGGCGTCCCAAACGGATGTAAAATTGCGTTTACATCATACGAGCATGGCCACGTGTCTAGTGGGACCCGCAGCTTATGATTATAAGAGTCGGGGAAAACATATATGGAATTGCAGTACATGTACTAACGGGTGCGATCATACCAGCACTAATGCACCGGATCCCATCAGAACTCCGCAGTTAAGCGTGCTTGGGCGAGAGTAGTACTAGGATGGGTGACCTCCCGGGAAGTCCTCGTGTTGCACCCCTTTTTGTTTTTTTGTTCAGTGGTTTACAAAAAACATCGTATCTTCGAAACGCCATAACTTTTGAACCGTGAGGAACTACGCTGCCGACAACACCTTTTCGGAAAGCTCTAGATTCACTAATTGGAGTGCCTAAGGTCTTTAGACCGTAGGCACGTCTTTTTCAGCCCCAAATTATGAAGTTTAGACCGTCTTTCGGATGGTTTTTTACCATATTCCAAAAAATTTTGTGGTTAGGTCTTTAGAGATCTTTTAATGGCGTCCCAAACGGATGTAAAATTGCGTTTACATCATACGAGCATGGCCACGTGTCTAGTGGGACCCGAAGCTTATGATTATAAGAGTCCGGGAAAAACATATATGGAATTGCAGTACATGTACTAAAGGGTGCGATCATACCAGCACTAATGCACCAGATCCCATCAGAACTCCGCAGTTAAGCGTGCTTGGGCGAGAGTAGTACTAGGATGGGTGACCTCCCGGGAAGTCCTCGTGTTGCACCCCTTTTTGTTTTTTTGTTCAGTGGTTTACAAAGAACATCGTATCTTCGAAACGCCATAACTTTTGAACCGTGAGGAACTACGCTGCCGACAGCACCTTTTCGGAAAGCTCTAAATTCACTAATTGGAGTGCCTAAGGTCTTTAGACCGTAGGGCACGTCTTTTTCAGCCCCAAATTATGAAGTTTAGACCGTCTTTCGGATGGTTTTTACCATATTCCAAAAAGTTTTGTGGTTAGGTCTTTAGAGATCTTTTAATGGCGTCCCAAACGGATGTAAAATTGCGTTTACATCATACGAGCATGGCCACGTGTCTAGTGGGACCCGAAGCTTATGATTATAAGAGTCCGGGAAAAACATATATGGAATTGCAGTACATGTACTAACGGGTGCGATCATACTAGCACTAATGCACCGGATCCCATCAGAACTCCGCAGTTAAGCGTGCTTGGGCGAGAGTAGTACTAGGATGGGTGACCTCCCGGGAAGTCCTCGTGTTTCACCCCTTTTTGTTTTTTTGTTCAGTGGTTTACAAAAAACATCGTATCTTCGAAACGCCATAACTTTTGAACCGTGAGGAACTACGCTGCCGACAACACCTTTTCGGAAAGCTCTAGATTCACTAATTGGAGTGCCTAAGGTCTTTAGACCGTAGGCGCGTTTTTTCAGCCCCAAATTATGAAGTTTAGACCGTCTTTCGGATGGTTTTATACCATATTCCAAAAAATTTTGTGGTTAGGTCTTTAGAGATCTTTTAATGGCGTCCCAAACGGATGTAAAATTGCGTTTACATCATACGAGCATGGCCACGTGTCTAGTGGGACCCGCAGCTTATGATTATAAGAGTCGGGGAAAACATATATGGAATTGCAGTACATGTACTAACGGGTGCGATCATACCAGCACTAATGCACCGGATCCCATCAGAACTCCGCAGTTAAGCGTGCTTGGGCGAGAGTAGTACTAGGATGGGTGACCTCCCGGGAAGTCCTCGTGTTGCACCCCTTTTTGTTTTTTTTTGTTCAGTGGTTTACAAAAAACATCGTATCTTCGAAACGCCATAACTTTTGAACCGTGAGGAACTACGCTGCCGACAGCACCTTTTCGGAAAGCTCTAAATTCACTAATTGGAGTGCCTAAGGTCTTTAGACCGTAGGCGCGTCTTTTTCAGCCCCAAATTATGAAGTTTAGACCGTCTTTCGGATGGTTTTATACCATATTCCAAAAAGTTTTGTGGTTAGGTCTTTAGAGATCTTTTAATGGCATCCCAAACGGATGTAAAATTGCGTTTACATCATACGAGCATGGCCACGTGTCTAGTGGGACCCGCAGCTTATGATTATAAGAGTCGGGGAAAACATATATGGAATTGCAGTACATGTACTAACGGGTGCGATCATACCAGCACTAATGCACCGGATCCCATCAGAACTCCGCAGTTAAGCGTGCTTGGGCGAGAGTAGTACTAGGATGGGTGACCTCCCGGGAAGTCCTCGTGTTGCACCCCTTTTTGTTTTTTTTTGTTCAGTGGTTTACAAAAAACATCGTATCTTCGAAACGCCATAACTTTTGAACCGTGAGGAACTACGCTGCCGACAGCACCTTTTCGGAAAGCTCTAAATTCACTAATTGGAGTGCCTAAGGTCTTTAGACCGTAGGCGCGTCTTTTTCAGCCCCAAATTATGAAGTTTAGACCGTCTTTCGGAGGGTTTTATACCATATTCCAAAAAGTTTTGTGGTTAGGTCTTTAGAGATCTTTTAATGGCATCCCAAACGGATGTAAAATTGCGTTTACATCATACGAGCATGGCCACGTGTCTAGTGGGACCCGCAGCTTATGATTATAAGAGTCGGGGAAAACATATATGGAATTGCAGTACATGTACTAACGGGTGCGATCATACCAGCACTAATGCACCGGATCCCATTAGAACTCCGCAGTTAAGCGTGCTTGGGCGAGAGTAGTACTAGGATGGGTGACCTCCCGGGAAGTCCTCGTGTTGCACCCCTTTTTGTTTTTTTGTTCAGTGGTTTACAAAGAACATCGTATCTTCGAAACCCCATAACTTTTGAACCGTGAGGAACTAGGCTGCCGACAGCACCTTTTCGGAAAGCTCTAAATTCACTAATTTGAGTGCCTAAGGTCTTTAGACCGTAGGGCACGTCTTTTTCAGCCCCAAATTATGAAGTTTAGACCGTGTTTCGGATGGTTTCTTACCATATTCCAAAAAGTTTTGTGGTTAGGTCTTTAGAGATCTTTTAATGGCGTCCCAAACGGATGTAAAATTGCGTTTACATCATACGAGCATGGCCACCTGTCTAGTGGGACCCGAAGCTTATGATTATAAGAGTCCGGAAAAAACATATATGGAATTGCAGTACATGTACTAACGGGTGCGATCATACTAGCACTAATGCACCGGATCCCATCAGAACTCCGCAGTTAAGCGTGCTTGGGCGAGAGTAGTACTAGGATGGGTGACCTCCCGGGAAGTCCTCGTGTTTCACCCCTTTTTGTTTTTTTGTTCAGTGGTTTACAAAAAACATCGTATCTTCGAAACGCCATAACTTTTGAACCGTGAGGAACTACGCTGCCGACAACACCTTTTCGGAAAGCTCTAGATTCACTAATTGGAATCTTTTTCAGCCCCAAATTATGAAGTTTAGACCGTCTTTCGGATGGTTTTTTACCATATTCCAAAAAATTTTGTGGTTAGGTCTTTAGAGATCTTTTAATGGCTTCCCAAACGGATGTAAAATTGCGTTTACATCATACGAGCATGGCCACGTGTCTAGTGGGACCCGAAGCTTATGATTATAAGAGTCCGGGAAAAACATATATGGAATTGCAGTACATGTACTAAAGGGTGCGATCATACCAGCACTCATGCACCAGATCCCATCAGAACTCCGCAGTTAAGCGTGCTTGGGCGAGAGTAGTACTAGGATGGGTGACCTCCCGGGAAGTCCTCGTGTTGCACCCCCTTTTGTTTTTTTGTTCAGTGGTTTACAAAGAACATCGTATCTTCGAAACGCCATAACTTTTGAACCGTGAGGAACTACGCTGCCGACAGCACCTTTTCGGAAAGCTCTAAATTCACTAATTGGAGTGCCTAAGGTCTTTAGACCGTAGGCGCGTCTTTTTCAGCCCCAAATTATGAAGTTTAGACCGTCTTTCGGATGGTTTTATACCACATTCCAAAAAGTTTTGTGGTTAGGTCTTTAGAGATCTTTTAATGGCATCCCAAACGGATGTAAAATTGCGTTTACATCATACGAGCATGGCCACGTGTCTAGTGGGACTCGCAGCTTATGATTATAAGAGTCGGGGAAAACATATATGGAATTGCAGTACATGTACTAACGGGTGCGATCATACCAGCACTAATGCACCGGATCCCATCAGAACTCCGCAGTTAAGCGTGCATGGGCGAGAGTAGTACTAGGATGGGTGACCTCCCGGGAAGTCCTCGTGTTGCACCCCTTTTTGTTTTTTTTTGTTCAGTGGTTTACAAAAAACATCGTATCTTCGAAACGCCATAACTTTTGAACCGTGAGGAACTACGCTGCCGACATCACCTTTTCGGAAAGGTCTAAATTCACTAATTGGAGTGCCTAAGGTCTTTAGACCGTAGGCGCGTCATTTTCAGCCCCAAATTATGAAGTTTAGACCGTCTTTCGGATGGTTTTATACCATATTCCAAAAAGTTTTGTGGTTAGGTCTTTAGAGATCTTTTAATGGCATCCCAAACGGATGTAAAATTGCGTTTACATCATACGAGCATGGCCACGTGTCTAGTGGGACCCGCAGCTTATGATTATAAGAGTCGGGGAAAACATATATGGAATTGCAGTACATGTACTAACGGGTGCGATCATACCAGCACTAATGCACCGGATCCCATCAGAACTCCGCAGTTAAGCGTGCTTGGGCGAGAGTAGTACTAGGATGGGTGACCTCCCGGGAAGTCCTCGTGTTGCACCCCTTTTTGTTTTTTTTTGTTCAGTGGTTTACAAAAAATATCGTATCTTCGAAACGCCATAACTTTTGAACCGTGAGGAACTACGCTGCCGACATCACCTTTTCGGAAAGCTCTAAATTCACTAATTGGAGTACCTACGGTCTAAAGACCGTAGGCGCGTCTTTTTCAGCCCCAAATTATGAAGTTTAGACCGTCTTTCGAATGGTTTTTTACCATATTCCAAAAAATTTTGTGGTTAGGTCTTTAGAGATCTTTTAATGGCTTCCCAAACGGATGTAAAATTGCGTTTACATCATACGAGCATGGCCACGTGTCTAGTGGGACCCGAAGCTTATGATTATAAGAGTCCGGGAAAAACATATATGGAATTGCAGTACATGTACTAAAGGGTGCGATCATACCAGCACTCATGCACCAGATCCCATCAGAACTCCGCAGTTAAGCGTGCTTGGGCGAGAGTAGTACTAGGATGGGTGACCTCCCGGGAAGTCCTCGTGTTGCACCCCCTTTTGTTTTTTTGTTCAGTGGTTTACAAAGAACATCGTATCTTCGAAACGCCATAACTTTTGAACCGTGAGGAACTACGCTGCCGACAGCACCTTTTCGGAAAGCTCTAAATTCACTAATTGGAGTGCCTAAGGTCTTTAGACCGTAGGCGCGTCTTTTTCAGCCCCAAATTATGAAGTTTAGACCGTCTTTCGGAGGGTTTTATACCATATTCCAAAAAGTTTTGTGGTTAGGTCTTTAGAGATCTTTTAATGGCATCCCAAACGGATGTAAAATTGCGTTTACATCATACGAGCATGGCCACGTGTCTAGTGGGACCCGCAGCTTATGATTATAAGAGTCGGGGAAAACATATATGGAATTGCAGTACATGTACTAACGGGTGCGATCATACCAGCACTAATGCACCGGATCCCATTAGAACTCCGCAGTTAAGCGTGCATGGGCGAGAGTAGTACTAGGATGGGTGACCTCCCGGGAAGTCCTCGTGTTGCACCCCTTTTTGTTTTTTTTTGTTCAGTGGTTTACAAAAAATATCGTATCTTCGAAACGCCATAACTTTTGAACCGTGAGGAACTACGCTGCCGACAACACCTTTTCGGAAAGCTCTAGATTCACTAATTGGAGTGCCTAAGGTCTTTAGACCGTAGGCACGTCTTTTTCAGCCCCAAATTATGAAGTTTAGACCGTCTTTCGGATGGTTTTTTACCATATTCCAAAAAATTTTGTGGTTAGGTCTTTAGAGATCTTTTAATGGCTTCCCAAACGGATGTAAAATTGCGTTTACATCATACGAGCATGGCCACGTGTCTAGTGGGACCCGAAGCTTATGATTATAAGAGTCCGGGAAAAACATATATGGAATTGCAGTACATGTACTAAAGGGTGCGATCATACCAGCACTCATGCACCAGATCCCATCAGAACTCCGCAGTTAAGCGTGCTTGGGCGAGAGTAGTACTAGGATGGGTGACCTCCCGGGAAGTCCTCGTGTTGCACCCCCTTTTGTTTTTTTGTTCAGTGGTTTACAAAGAACATCGTATCTTCGAAACGCCATAACTTTTGAACCGTGAGGAACTACGCTGCCGACAGCACCTTTTCGGAAAGCTCTAAATTCACTAATTGGAGTGCCTAAGGTCTTTAGACCGTAGGCGCGTCTTTTTCAGCCCCAAATTATGAAGTTTAGACCGTCTTTCGGATGGTTTTATACCACATTCCAAAAAGTTTTGTGGTTAGGTCTTTAGAGATCTTTTAATGGCATCCCAAACGGATGTAAAATTGCGTTTACATCATACGAGCATGGCCACGTGTCTAGTGGGACTCGCAGCTTATGATTATAAGAGTCGGGGAAAACATATATGGAATTGCAGTACATGTACTAACGGGTGCGATCATACCAGCACTAATGCACCGGATCCCATCAGAACTCCGCAGTTAAGCGTGCATGGGCGAGAGTAGTACTAGGATGGGTGACCTCCCGGGAAGTCCTCGTGTTGCACCCCTTTTTGTTTTTTTTTGTTCAGTGGTTTACAAAAAACATCGTATCTTCGAAACGCCATAACTTTTGAACCGTGAGGAACTACGCTGCCGACATCACCTTTTCGGAAAGGTCTAAATTCACTAATTGGAGTGCCTAAGGTCTTAGACCGTAGGCGCGTCATTTTCAGCCCCAAATTATGAAGTTTAGACCGTCTTTCGGATGGTTTTATACCATATTCCAAAAAGTTTTGTGGTTAGGTCTTTAGAGATCTTTTAATGGCATCCCAAACGGATGTAAAATTGCGTTTACATCATACGAGCATGGCCACGTGTCTAGTGGGACCCGCAGCTTATGATTATAAGAGTCGGGGAAAACATATATGGAATTGCAGTACATGTACTAACGGGTGCGATCATACCAGCACTAATGCACCGGATCCCATCAGAACTCCGCAGTTAAGCGTGCTTGGGCGAGAGTAGTACTAGGATGGGTGACCTCCCGGGAAGTCCTCGTGTTGCACCCCTTTTTGTTTTTTTTTGTTCAGTGGTTTACAAAAAATATCGTATCTTCGAAACGCCATAACTTTTGAACCGTGAGGAACTACGCTGCCGACATCACCTTTTCGGAAAGCTCTAAATTCACTAATTGGAGTACCTACGGTCTAAAGACCGTAGGCGCGTCTTTTTCAGCCCCAAATTATGAAGTTTAGACCGTCTTTCGAATGGTTTTTTACCATATTCCAAAAAGTTTTGTGGTTAGGTCTTTAGAGATCTTTTAATGGCGTCCCAAACGGATGTAAAATTGCGTTTACATCATACGAGCATGGCCACGTGTCTAGTGGGACCCGAAGCTTATGATTATAAGAGTCCGGGAAAAACATATATGGAATTGCAGTACATGTACTAACGGGTGCGATCATACCAGCACTAATGCACCGGATCCCATCAGAACTCCGCAGTTAAGCGTGCTTGGGCGAGAGTAGTACTAGGATGGGTGACCTCCCGGGAAGTCCTCGTGTTGCACCCCTTTTTGTTTTTTTGTTCAGTGGTTTACAAAGAACATCGTATCTTCGAAACCCCATAACTTTTGAACCGTGAGGAACTAGGCTGCCGACAGCACCTTTTCGGAAAGCTCTAAATTCACTAATTTGAGTGCCTAAGGTCTTTAGACCGTAGGGCACGTCTTTTTCAGCCCCAAATTATGAAGTTTAGACCGTCTTTCGGATGGTTTCTTACCATATTCCAAAAAGTTTTGTGGTTAGGTCTTTAGAGATCTTTTAATGGCGTCCCAAACGGATGTAAAATTGCGTTTACATCATACGAGCATGGCCACCTGTCTAGTGGGACCCGAAGCTTATGATTATAAGAGTCCGGAAAAAACATATATGGAATTGCAGTACATGTACTAACGGGTGCGATCATACTAGCACTAATGCACCGGATCCCATCAGAACTCCGCAGTTAAGCGTGCTTGGGCGAGAGTAGTACTAGGATGGGTGACCTCCCGGGAAGTCCTCGTGTTTCACCCCTTTTTGTTTTTTTGTTCAGTGGTTTACAAAAAACATCGTATCTTCGAAACGCCATAACTTTTGAACCGTGAGGAACTACGCTGCCGACAACACCTTTTCGGAAAGCTCTAGATTCACTAATTGGAATCTTTTTCAGCCCCAAATTATGAAGTTTAGACCGTCTTTCGGATGGTTTTTTACCATATTCCAAAAAATTTTGTGGTTAGGTCTTTAGAGATCTTTTAATGGCGTCCCAAACGGATGTAAAATTGCGTTTACATCATACGAGCATGGCCACGTGTCTAGTGGGACCCGAAGCTTATGATTATAAGAGTCCGGGAAAAACATATATGGAATTGCAGTACATGTACTAAAGGGTGCGATCATACCAGCACTAATGCACCAGATCCCATCAGAACTCCGCAGTTAAGCGTGCTTGGGCGAGAGTAGTACTAGGATGGGTGACCTCCCGGGAAGTCCTCGTGTTGCACCCCTTTTTGTTTTTTTGTTCAGTGGTTTACAAAGAACATCGTATCTTCGAAACGCCATAACTTTTGAACCGTGAGGAACTACGCTGCCGACAGCACCTTTTCGGAAAGCTCTAAATTCACTAATTGGAGTGCCTAAGGTCTTTAGACCGTAGGCGCGTCTTTTTCAGCCCCAAATTATGAAGTTTAGACCGTCTTTCGGATGGTTTTATACCACATTCCAAAAAGTTTTGTGGTTAGGTCTTTCGAGATCTTTTAATGGCGTCCCAAACGGATGTAAAATTGCGTTTACATCATACGAGCATGGCCACGTGTCTAGTGGGACTCGCAGCTTATGATTATAAGAGTCGGGGAAAACATATATGGAATTGCAGTACATGTACTAACGGGTGCGATCATACTAGCACTAATGCACCGGATCCCATCAGAACTCCGCAGTTAAGCGTGCTTGGGCGAGAGTAGTACTAGGATGGGTGACCTCCCGGGAAGTCCTCGTGTTTCACCCCTTTTTGTTTTTTTTTGTTCAGTGGTTTACAAAAAACATCGTATCTTCGAAACGCCATAACTTTTGAACCGTGAGGAACTACGCTGCCGACAACACCTTTTCGGAAAGCTCTAGATTCACTAATTGGAATCTTTTTCAGCCCCAAATTATGAAGTTTAGACCGTCTTTCGGATGGTTTTTTACCATATTCCAAAAAATTTTGTGGTTAGGTCTTTAGAGATCTTTTAATGGCGTCCCAAACGGATGTAAAATTGCGTTTACATCATACGAGCATGGCCACGTGTCTAGTGGGACCCGAAGCTTATGATTATAAGAGTCCGGGAAAAACATATATGGAATTGCAGTACATGTACTAAAGGGTGCGATCATACCAGCACTAATGCACCAGATCCCATCAGAACTCCGCAGTTAAGCGTGCTTGGGCGAGAGTAGTACTAGGATGGGTGACCTCCCGGGAAGTCCTCGTGTTGCACCCCTTTTTGTTTTTTTGTTCAGTGGTTTACAAAGAACATCGTATCTTCGAAACGCCATAACTTTTGAACCGTGAGGAACTACGCTGCCGACAGCACCTTTTCGGAAAGCTCTAAATTCACTAATTGGAGTGCCTAAGGTCTTTAGACCGTAGGCGCGTCTTTTTCAGCCCCAAATTATGAAGTTTAGACCGTCTTTCGGATGGTTTTATACCACATTCCAAAAAGTTTTGTGGTTAGGTCTTTCGAGATCTTTTAATGGCGTCCCAAACGGATGTAAAATTGCGTTTACATCATACGAGCATGGCCACGTGTCTAGTGGGACTCGCAGCTTATGATTATAAGAGTCGGGGAAAACATATATGGAATTGCAGTACATGTACTAACGGGTGCGATCATACCAGCACTAATGCACCGGATCCCATCAGAACTCCGCAGTTAAGCGTGCATGGGCGAGAGTAGTACTAGGATGGGTGACCTCCCGGGAAGTCCTCGTGTTGCACCCCTTTTTGTTTTTTTTTGTTCAGTGGTTTACAAAAAACATCGTATCTTCGAAACGCCATAACTTTTGAACCGTGAGGAACTACGCTGCCGACATCACCTTTTCGGAAAGGTCTAAATTCACTAATTTGAGTGCCTAAGGTCTTTAGACCGTAGGCGCGTCTTTTTCAGCCCCAAATTATGAAGTTTAGACCGTCTTTCGGATGGTTTTATACCATATTCCAAAAAAAGTTTTGTGGTTAGGTCTTTAGAGATCTTTTAATGGCGTCCCAAACGGATGTAAAATTGCGTTTACATCATACGAGCATGGCCACGTGTCTAGTGGGACCCGCAGCTTATGATTATAAGAGTCGGGGAAAACATATATGGAATTGCAGTACATGTACTAACGGGTGCGATCATACCAGCACTAATGCACCGGATCCCATCAGAACTCCGCAGTTAAGCGTGCTTGGGCGAGAGTAGTACTAGGATGGGTGACCTCCCGGGAAGTCCTTGTGTTGCACCCCTTTTTGTTTTTTTTTGTTCAGTGGTTTACAAAAAACATCGTATCTTCGAAACGCCATAACTTTTGAACCGTGAGGAACTACGCTGCCGACAGCACCTTTTCGGAAAGCTCTAAATTCACTAATTGGAGTGCCTAAGGTCTTTAGACCGTAGGCGCGTCTTTTTCAGCCCCAAATTATGAAGTTTATACCGTCTTTCGGATGGTTTTATACCACATTCCAAAAAGTTTTGTGGTTAGGTCTTTAGAGATCTTTTAATGGCGTCCCAAACGGATGTAAAATTGCGTTTACATCATACGAGCATGGCCACGTGTCTAGTGGGACTCGCAGCTTATGATTATAAGAGTCGGGGAAAACATATATGGAATTGCAGTACATGTACTAACGGGTGCGATCATACCAGCACTAATGCACCGGATCCCATCAGAACTCCGGAGTTAAGCGTGCTTGGGCGAGAGTAGTACTAGGATGGGTGACCTCCCGGGAAGTCCTCGTGTTGCACCCCTTTTTGTTTTTTTTTGTTCAGTGGTTTACAAAAAACATCGTATCTTCGAAACGCCATAACTTTTGAACCGTGAGGAACTACGCTGCCGACAGCACCTTTTCGGAAAGCTCTAAATTCACTAATTGGAGTGCCTAAGGTCTTTAGACAGTAGGCGCGTCTTTTTCAGCCCCAAATTATGAAGTTTAGACCGTCTTTCGGAGGGTTTTATACCATATTCCAAAAAGTTTTGTGGTTAGGTCTTTAGAGATCTTTTAATGGCATCCCAAACGGATGTAAAATTGTGTTTACATCATACGAGCATGGCCACGTGTCTAGTGGGACCCGCAGCTTATGATTATAAGAGTCGGGGAAAACATATATGGAATTGCAGTACATGTACTAACGGGTGCGATCATACCAGCACTAATGCACCGGATCCCATTAGAACTCCGCAGTAAAGCGTGCTTGGGCGAGAGTAGTACTAGGATGGGTGACCTCCCGGGAAGTCCTCGTGTTGCACCCCTTTTTGTTTTTTTTGTTCAGTGGTTTACAAAAAATATCGTATCTTCGAAACGCCATAACTTTTGAACCGTGAGGAACTACGCTGCCGACATCACCTTTTCGGAAAGCTCTTTTTCAGCCCCAAATTATGAAGTTTAGACCGTCTTTCGAATGGTTTTTTACCATATTCCAAAAAGTTTTATGGTTAGGTCTTTAGAGATCTTTTAATGGCGTCCCAAACGGATGTATATTTGCGTTTACATCATACGAGCATGGCCACGTGTCTAGTGGGACCCGAAGCTTATGATTATAAGAGTCCGGGAAAAACATATATGGAATTGCAGTACATGTACTAACGGGTGCGATCATACCAGCACTAATGCACCGGATCCCATCAGAACTCCGCAGTTAAGCGTGCTTGGGCGAGAGTAGTACTAGGATGGGTGACCTCCCGGGAAGTCCTCGTGTTGCACCCCTTTTTGTTTTTTTGTTCAGTGGTTTACAAAGAACATCGTATCTTCGAAACCCCATAACTTTTGAACCGTGAGGAACTAGGCTGCCGACAGCACCTTTTCGGAAAGCTCTAAATTCACTAATTTGAGTGCCTAAGGTCTTTAGACCGTAGGGCACGTCTTTTTCAGCCCCAAATTATGAAGTTTAGACCGTCTTTCGGATGGTTTCTTACCATATTCCAAAAAGTTTTGTGGTTAGGTCTTTAGAGATCTTTTAATGGCGTCCCAAACGGATGTAAAATTGCGTTTACATCATACGAGCATGGCCACCTGTCTAGTGGGACCCGAAGCTTATGATTATAAGAGTCCGGAAAAAACATATATGGAATTGCAGTACATGTACTAACGGGTGCGATCATACTAGCACTAATGCACCGGATCCCATCAGAACTCCGCAGTTAAGCGTGCTAGGGCGAGAGTAGTACTAGGATGGGTGACCTCCCGGGAAGTCCTCGTGTTGCACCCCTTTTTGTTTTTTTTTGTTCAGTGGTTTACAAAAAACATCGTATCTTCGAAACGCCATAACTTTTGAACCGTGAGGAACTATGCTGCCGACAGCACCTTTTCGGAAAGATCTAAATTCACTAATTGGAGTGCCTAAGGTCTTTAGACCGTAGGCGCGTCTTTTTCAGCCCCAAATTATGAAGTTTAGACCGTCTTTCGGATGGTTTTATACCACATTCCAAAAAGTTTTGTGGTTAGGTCTTTAGAGATCTTTTAATGGCGTCCCAAACGGATGTAAAATTGCGTTTACATCATACGAGCATGGCCACGTGTCTAGTGGGACTCGCAGCTTATGATTATAAGAGTCGGGGAAAACATATATGGAATTGCAGTACATGTACTAACGGGTGCGATCATACCAGCACTTATGCACCGGATCCCATCAGAACTCCGGAGTTAAGCGTGCTTGGGCGAGAGTAGTACTAGGATGGGTGACCTCCCGGGAAGTCCTCGTGTTGCACCCCTTTTTGTTTTTTTTTTGTTCAGTGGTTTACAAAAAACATCGTATCTTCGAAACGCCATAACTTTTGAACCGTGAGGAACTACGCTGCCGACAGCACCTTTTCGGAAAGCTCTAAATTCACTAATTGGAGTGCCTAAGGTCTTTAGACCGTAGGCGCGTCTTTTTCAGCCCCAAATTATGAAGTTTAGACCGTCTTTCGGATGGTTTTATACCATATTCCAAAAAGTTTTGTGGTTAGGTCTTTAGAGATCTTTTAATGGCATCCCAAACGGATGTAAAATTGCGTTTACATCATACGAGCATGGCCACGTGTCTAGTGGGACCCGCAGCTTATGATTATAAGAGTCGGGGAAAACATATATGGAATTGCAGTACATGTACTAACGGGTGCGATCATACCAGCACTAATGCACCGGATCCCATTAGAACTCCGCAGTTAAGCGTGCTTGGGCGAGAGTAGTACTAGGATGGGTGACCTCCCGGGAAGTCCTCGTGTTGCACCCCTTTTTGTTTTTTTTTGTTCAGTGGTTTACAAAAAATATCGTATCTTCGAAACGCCATAACTTTTGAACCGTGAGGAACTACGCTGCCGACATCACCTTTTCGGAAAGCTCTAAATTCACTAATTGGAGTACCTACGGTCTAAAGACCGTAGGCGCGTCTTTTTCAGCCCCAAATTATGAAGTTTAGACCGTCTTTCGAATGGTTTTTTACCATATTCCAAAAAGTTTTGTGGTTAGGTCTTTAGAGATCTTTTAATGGCGTCCCAAACGGATGTAAATTTGCGTTTACATCATACGAGCATGGCCACGTGTCTAGTGGGACCCGAAGCTTATGATTATAAGAGTCCGGGAAAAACATATATGGAATTGCAGTACATGTACTAACGGGTGCGATCATACCAGCACTAATGCACCGGATCCCATCAGAACTCCGCAGTTAAGCGTGCTTGGGCGAGAGTAGTACTAGGATGGGTGACCCTCCCGGGAAGTCCTCGTGTTGCACCCCTTTTTTGTTTTTTTGTTCAGTGGTTTACAAAGAACATCGTATCTTCGAAACCCCATAACTTTTGAACCGTGAGGAACTAGGCTGCCGACAGCACCTTTTCGGAAAGCTCTAAATTCACTAATTTGAGTGCCTAAGGTCTTTAGACCGTAGGGCACGTCTTTTTCAGCCCCAAATTATGAAGTTTAGACCGTCTTTCGGATGGTTTCTTACCATATTCCAAAAAGTTTTGTGGTTAGGTCTTTAGAGATCTTTTAATGGCGTCCCAAACGGATGTAAAATTGCGTTTACATCATACGAGCATGGCCACCTGTCTAGTGGGACCCGAAGCTTATGATTATAAGAGTCCGGAAAAAACATATATGGAATTGCAGTACATGTACTAACGGGTGCGATCATACTAGCACTAATGCACCGGATCCCATCAGAACTCCGCAGTTAAGCGTGCTTGGGCGAGAGTAGTACTAGGATGGGTGACCTCCCGGGAAGTCCTCGTGTTGCACCCCTTTTTGTTTTTTTTTTGTTCAGTGGTTTACAAAAAACATCGTATCTTCGAAACGCCATAACTTTTGAACCGTGAGGAACTATGCTGCCGACAGCACCTTTTCGGAAAGCTCTAAATTCACTAATTGGAGTGCCTAAGGTCTTTAGACCGTAGGCGCGTCTTTTTCAGCCCCAAATTATGAAGTTTAGACCGTCTTTCGGATGGTTTTATACCACATTCCAAAAAGTTTTGTGGTTAGGTCTTTAGAGATCTTTTAATGGCATCCCAAACGGATGTAAAATTGCGTTTACATCATACGAGCATGGCCACGTGTCTAGTGGGACTCGCAGCTTATGATTATAAGAGTCGGGGAAAACATATATGGAATTGCAGTACATGTACTAACGGGTGCGATCATACCAGCACTAATGCACCGGATCCCATCAGAACTCCGCAGTTAAGCGTGCTTGGGCGAGAGTAGTACTAGGATGGGTGACCTCCCGGGAAGTCCTCGTGTTGCACCTATTTTTGTTTTTTTTTGTTCAGTGGTTTACAAAAAATATCGTATCTTCGAAACGCCATAACTTTTGAACCGTGAGGAACTACGCTGCCGACATCACCTTTTCGGAAAGCTCTAAATTCACTAATTGGAGTACCTACGGTCTAAAGACCGTAGGCGCGGTCTTTTTCAGCCCCAAATTATGAAGTTTAGACCGTCTTTCGAATGGTTTTTTACCATATTCCCAAAAAGTTTTGTGGTTAGGTCTTTAGAGATCTTTTAATGGCGTCCCAAACGGATGTAAATTTGCGTTTACATCATACCGAGCATGGCCACGTGTCTAGTGGGACCCGAAGCTTATGATTATAAGAGTCCGGGAAAAACATATATGGAATTGCAGTAACAAGTACTAACGGGTGCGATCATACCAGCACTAATGCACCGGATCCCATCAGAACTCCGCAGTTAAGCGTGCCTGGGCGAGAGTAGTACTAGGATGGGTGACCTCCCGGGAAGTCCTCGTGTTGCACCCCTTTTTGTTTTTTTTTGTTCAGTGGTTTACAAAGAACATCGTATCTTCGAAACCCCATAACTTTTGAACCGTGAGGAACTAGGCTGCCGACAGCACCTTTTCGGAAAGCTCTAAATTCACTAATTTGAGTGCCTAAGGTCTTTAGACCGTAGGGCACGTCTTTTTCAGCCCCAAATTATGAAGTTTAGACCGTCTTTCGAATGGTTTTTTACCATATTCCAAAAAGTTTTGTGGTTAGGTCTTTAGAGATCTTTTAATGGCGTCCCAAACGGATGTAAAATTGCGTTTACATCATACGAGCATGGCCACGTGTCTAGTGGGACCCGAAGCTTATGATTATAAGAGTCCGGGAAAAACATATATGGAATTGCAGTACATGTACTAAAGGGTGCGATCATACCAGCACTAATGCACCGGATCCCATCAGAACTCCGCAGTTAAGCGTGCTTGGGCGAGAGTAGTACTAGGATGGGTGACCTCCCGGGAAGTCCTCGTGTTGCACCCCTTTTTGTTTTTTTGTTCAGTGGTTTACAAAAGAACATCGTATCTTCGAAACCCCATAACTTTTGAACCGTGAGGAACTAGGCTGCCGGACAGCACCTTTTCGGAAAGCTCTAAATTCACTAATTTGAGTGCCTAAGGTCTTTAGACCGTAGGGCACGTCTTTTTCAGCCCCAAATTATGAAGTTTAGACCGTCTTTCGGATGGTTTCTTACCATATTCCAAAAAGTTTTGTGGTTAGGTCTTTAGAGATCTTTTAATGGCGTCCCAAACGGATGTAAAATTGCGTTTACATCATACGAGCATGGCCACCTGTCTAGTGGGACCCGAAGCTTATGATTATAAGAGTCCGGAAAAAACAAATATTGGAATTGCAGTACATGTACTAACGGGTGCGATCACTAACTAATGGGATCCCATCAGTGCAGTTAAGCGTGCTTGGGCGAGAGTAGTCTAGGATGGGTGACCTCCCGGGAAGTCCTCGTGTTTCAGTTTTTTTGTTCAGTGGTTTACAAAAAACATCGTATCTTCGAAACGCCATAACTTTTGAACAGGAACCGCTGCCGACAACACCTTTTCGGAAAGCTCTAGATTCACTAATTGGAATCTTTTTCAGCCCCAAATTATGAAGTTTAGACCGTCTTTCGGATGGTTTTTTACCATATTCCAAAAAGTTTTGTGGTTAGGTCTTTAGAGATCTTTTAATGGCATCCCAAACGGATGTAAAATTGCGTTTACATCATACGAGCATGGCCACGTGTCTAGTGGGACCCGCAGCTTATGATTATAAGAGTCGGGGAAAACATATATGGAATTGCAGTACATGTACTAACGGGTGCGATCATACCAGCACTAATGCACCGGATCCCATCAGAACTCCGCAGTTAAGCGTGCTTGGGCGAGAGTAGTACTAGGATGGGTGACCTCCCGGGAAGTCCTCGTGTTGCACCCCTTTTTGTTTTTTTTTGTTCAGTGGTTTACAAAAAATATCGTATCTTCGAAACGCCATAACTTTTGAACCGTGAGGAACTACGCTGCCGACATCACCTTTTCGGAAAGCTCTAAATTCACTAATTGGAGTACCTACGGTCTAAAGACCGTAGGCGCGTCTTTTTCAGCCCCAAATTATGAAGTTTAGACCGTCTTTCGAATGGTTTTTTACCATATTCCAAAAAGTTTTGTGGTTAGGTCTTTAGAGATCTTTTAATGGCGTCCCAAACGGATGTAAAATTGCGTTTACATCATACGAGCATGGCCACGTGTCTAGTGGGACCCGAAGCTTATGATTATAAGAGTCCGGGAAAAACATATATGGAATTGCAGTACATGTACTAACGGGTGCGATCATACCAGCACTAATGCACCGGATCCCATCAGAACTCCGCAGTTAAGCGTGCTTGGGCGAGAGTAGTACTAGGATGGGTGACCTCCCGGGAAGTCCTCGTGTTGCACCCCTTTTTGTTTTTTTGTTCAGTGGTTTACAAAGAAACATCGTATCTTCGAAACCCCATAACTTTTGAACCGTGAGGAACTAGGCTGCCGACAGCACCTTTTCGGAAAGCTCTAAATTCACTAATTTGAGTGCCTAAGGTCTTTAGACCGTAGGGCACGTCTTTTTCAGCCCCAAATTATGAAGTTTAGACCGTCTTTCGGATGGTTTCTTACCATATTCCAAAAAGTTTTGTGGTTAGGTCTTTAGAGATCTTTTAATGGCGTCCCAAACGGATGTAAAATTGCGTTTACATCATACGAGCATGGCCACCTGTCTAGTGGGACCCGAAGCTTATGATTATAAGAGTCCGGAAAAAACATATATGGAATTGCAGTACATGTACTAACGGGTGCGATCATACTAGCACTAATGCACCGGATCCCATCAGAACTCCGCAGTTAAGCGTGCTTTGGGCGAGAGTAGTACTAGGATGGGTGACCTCCCGGGAAGTCCTCGTGTTTCACCCCTTTTTGTTTTTTTGTTCAGTGGTTTACAAAAAACATCGTATCTTCGAAACGCCATAACTTTTGAACCGTGAGGAACTACGCTGCCGACAACACCTTTTCGGAAAGCTCTAGATTCACTAATTGGAATCTTTTTCAGCCCCAAATTATGAAGTTTAGACCGTCTTTCGGATGGTTTTTTACCATATTCCAAAAAATTTTGTGGTTAGGTCTTTAGAGATCTTTTAATGGCGTCCCAAACGGATGTAAAATTGCGTTTACATCATACGAGCATGGCCACGTGTCTAGTGGGACCCGAAGCTTATGATTATAAGAGTCCGGGGAAAAACATATATGGAATTGCAGTACATGTACTAAAGGGTGCGATCATACCAGCACTAATGCACCAGATCCCATCAGAACTCCGCAGTTAAGCGTGCTTGGGCGAGAGTAGTACTAGGATGGGTGACCTCCCGGGAAGTCCTCGTGTTGCACCCCTTTTTGTTTTTTTGTTCAGTGGTTTACAAAGAACATCGTATCTTCGAAACGCCATAACTTTTGAACCGTGAGGAACTACGCTGCCGACAGCACCTTTTCGGAAAGCTCTAAATTCACTAATTGGAGTGCCTAAGGTCTTTAGACCGTAGGCGCGTCTTTTTCAGCCCCAAATTATGAAGTTTAGACCGTCTTTCGGATGGTTTTTATACCATATTCCAAAAAGTTTTGTGGTTAGGTCTTTAGAGATCTTTTAATGGCGTCCCAAACGGATGTAAAATTGCGTTTACATCATACGAGCATGGCCACGTGTCTAGTGGGACCCGCAGCTTATGATTATAAGAGTCGGGGAAAACATATATGGAATTGCAGTACATGTACTAACGGGTGCGATCATACCAGCACTAATGCACCGGATCCCATCAGAACTCCGCAGTTAAGCGTGCTTGGGCGAGAGTAGTACTAGGATGGGTGACCTCCCGGGAAGTCCTCGTGTTGCACCCCTTTTTGTTTTTTTTTGTTCAGTGGTTTACAAAAAATATCGTATCTTCGAAACGCCATAACTTTTGAACCGTGAGGAACTACGCTGCCGACATCACCTTTTCGGAAAGCTCTAAATTCACTAATTGGAGTACCTACGGTCTAAAGACCGTAGGCGCGTCTTTTTCAGCCCCAAATTATGAAGTTTAGACCGTCTTTCGAATGGTTTTTTACCATATTCCAAAAAGTTTTGTGGTTAGGTCTTTAGAGATCTTTTAATGGCGTCCCAAACGGATGTAAAATTGCGTTTACATCATACGAGCATGGCCACGTGTCTAGTGGGACCCGAAGCTTATGATTATAAGAGTCCGGGAAAAACATATATGGAATTGCAGTACATGTACTAACGGGTGCGATCATACCAGCACTAATGCACCGGATCCCATCAGAACTCCGCAGTTAAGCGTGCTTGGGCGAGAGTAGTACTAGGATGGGTGACCTCCCGGGAAGTCCTCGTGTTGCACCCCTTTTTGTTTTTTTGTTCAGTGGTTTACAAAGAACATCGTATCTTCGAAACCCCATAACTTTTGAACCGTGAGGAACTAGGCTGCCGACAGCACCTTTTCGGAAAGCTCTAAATTCACTAATTTGAGTGCCTAAGGTCTTTAGACCGTAGGGCACGTCTTTTTCAGCCCCAAATTATGAAGTTTAGACCGTCTTTCGGATGGTTTCTTACCATATTCCAAAAAGTTTTGTGGTTAGGTCTTTAGAGATCTTTTAATGGCGTCCCAAACGGATGTAAAATTGCGTTTACATCATACGAGCATGGCCACCTGTCTAGTGGGACCCGAAGCTTATGATTATAAGAGTCCGGAAAAAACATATATGGAATTGCAGTACATGTACTAACGGGTGCGATCATACCAGCACTAATGCACCGGATCCCATCAGAACTCCGCAGTTAAGCGTGCTTGGGCGAGAGTAGTACTAGGATGGGTGACCTCCCGGGAAGTCCTCGTGTTGCACCCCTTTTTGTTTTTTTTTGTTCAGTGGTTTACAAAAAATATCGTATCTTCGAAACGCCATAACTTTTGAACCGTGAGGAACTACGCTGCCGACATCACCTTTTCGGAAAGCTCTAAATTCACTAATTGGAGTACCTACGGTCTAAAGACCGTAGGCGCGTCTTTTTCAGCCCCAAATTATGAAGTTTAGACCGTCTTTCGAATGGTTTTTTACCATATTCCAAAAAGTTTTGTGGTTAGGTCTTTAGAGATCTTTTAATGGCGTCCCAAACGGATGTAAAATTGCGTTTACATCATACGAGCATGGCCACGTGTCTAGTGGGACCCGAAGCTTATGATTATAAGAGTCCGGGAAAAACATATATGGAATTGCAGTACATGTACTAACGGGTGCGATCATACCAGCACTAATGCACCGGATCCCATCAGAACTCCGCAGTTAAGCGTGCTTGGGCGAGAGTAGTACTAGGATGGGTGACCTCCCGGGAAGTCCTCGTGTTGCACCCCTTTTTGTTTTTTTGTTCAGTGGTTTACAAAGAACATCGTATCTTCGAAACCCCATAACTTTTGAACCGTGAGGAACTAGGCTGCCGACAGCACCTTTTCGGAAAGCTCTAAATTCACTAATTTGAGTGCCTAAGGTCTTTAGACCGTAGGGCACGTCTTTTTCAGCCCCAAATTATGAAGTTTAGACCGTCTTTCGGATGGTTTCTTACCATATTCCAAAAAGTTTTGTGGTTAGGTCTTTAGAGATCTTTTAATGGCGTCCCAAACGGATGTAAAATTGCGTTTACATCATACGAGCATGGCCACCTGTCTAGTGGGACCCGAAGCTTATGATTATAAGAGTCCGGAAAAAACATATATGGAATTGCAGTACATGTACTAACGGGTGCGATCATACTAGCACTAATGCACCGGATCCCATCAGAACTCCGCAGTTAAGCGTGCTTGGGCGAGAGTAGTACTAGGATGGGTGACCTCCCGGGAAGTCCTCGTGTTTCACCCCCTTTTTGTTTTTTTGTTCAGTGGTTTACAAAAAACATCGTATCTTCGAAACGCCATAACTTTTGAACCGTGAGGAACTACGCTGCCGACAACACCTTTTCGGAAAGCTCTAGATTCACTAATTGGAATCTTTTTCAGCCCCAAATTATGAAGTTTAGACCGTCTTTCGGATGGTTTTTTACCATATTCCAAAAAATTTTGTGGTTAGGTCTTTAGAGATCTTTTAATGGCGTCCCAAACGGATGTAAAATTGCGTTTACATCATACGAGCATGGCCACGTGTCTAGTGGGACCCGAAGCTTATGATTATAAGAGTCCGGGAAAAACATATATGGAATTGCAGTACATGTACTAAAGGGTGCGATCATACCAGCACTAATGCACCAGATCCCATCAGAACTCCGCAGTTAAGCGTGCTTGGGCGAGAGTAGTACTAGGATGGGTGACCTCCCGGGAAGTCCTCGTGTTGCACCCCTTTTTGTTTTTTTTTTTGTTCAGTGGTTTACAAAAAACATCGTATCTTCGAAACGCCATAACTTTTGAACCGTGAGGAACTACGCTGCCGACAGCACCTTTTCGGAAAGCTCTAAATTCACTAATTGGAGTGCCTAAGGTCTTTAGACCGTAGGCGCGTCTTTTTCAGCCCCAAATTATGAAGTTTAGACCGTCTTTCGGATGGTTTTATACCACATTCCAAAAAGTTTTGTGGTTAGGTCTTTAGAGATCTTTTAATGGCGTCCCAAACGGATGTAAAATTGCGTTTACATCATACGAGCATGGCCACGTGTCTAGTGGGACTCGCAGCTTATGATTATAAGAGTCGGGGAAAACATATATGGAATTGCAGTACATGTACTAACGGGTGCGATCATACCAGCACTAATGCACCGGATCCCATCAGAACTCCGCAGTTAAGCGTGCATGGGCGAGAGTAGTACTAGGATGGGTGACCTCCCGGGAAGTCCTCGTGTTGCACCCCTTTTTGTTTTTTTTTGTTCAGTGGTTTACAAAAAACATCGTATCTTCGAAACGCCATAACTTTTGAACCGTGAGGAACTACGCTGCCGACATCACCTTTTCGGAAAGGTCTAAATTCACTAATTTGAGTGCCTAAGGTCTTTAGACCGTAGGCGCGTCTTTTTCAGCCCCAAATTATGAAGTTTAGACCGTCTTTCGGATGGTTTTATACCATATTCCAAAAAAAGTTTTGTGGTTAGGTCTTTAGAGATCTTTTAATGGCGTCCCAAACGGATGTAAAATTGCGTTTACATCATACGAGCATGGCCACGTGTCTAGTGGGACCCGCAGCTTATGATTATAAGAGTCGGGGAAAACATATATGGAATTGCAGTACATGTACTAACGGGTGCGATCATACCAGCACTAATGCACCGGATCCCATCAGAACTCCGCAGTTAAGCGTGCTTGGGCGAGAGTAGTACTAGGATGGGTGACCTCCCGGGAAGTCCTCGTGTTGCACCCCTTTTTGTTTTTTTTTTGTTCAGTGGTTTACAAAAAACATCGTATCTTCGAAACGCCATAACTTTTGAACCGTGAGGAACTACGCTGCCGACAGCACCTTTTCGGAAAGCTCTAAATTCACTAATTGGAGTGCCTAAGGTCTTTAGACCGTAGGCGCGTCTTTTTCAGCCCCAAATTATGAAGTTTAGACCGTCTTTCGGATGGTTTTTTACCATATTCCAAAAAGTTTTGTGGTTAGGTCTTTAGAGATCTTTTAATGGCGTCCCAAACGGATGTAAAATTGCGTTTACATCATACGAGCATGGCCACGTGTCTAGTGGGACCCGAAGCTTATGATTATAAGAGTCCGGGAAAAACATATATGGAATTGCAGTACATGTACTAACGGGTGCGATCATACCAGCACTAATGCACCGGATCCCATCAGAACTCCGCAGTTAAGCGTGCTTGGGCGAGAGTAGTACTAGGATGGGTGACCTCCCGGGAAGTCCTCGTGTTGCACCCCTTTTTGTTTTTTTGTTCAGTGGTTTACAAAGAACATCGTATCTTCGAAACGCCATAACTTTTGAACCGTGAGGAACTACGCTGCCGACAGCACCTTTTCGGAAAGCTCTAAATTCACTAATTGGAGTGCCTAAGGTCTTTAGACCGTAGGCGCGTCTTTTTCAGCCCCAAATTATGAAGTTTAGACCGTCTTTCGGATGGTTTTTATACCATATTCCAAAAAGTTTTGTGGTTAGGTCTTTAGAGATCTTTTAATGGCGTCCCAAACGGATGTAAAATTGCGTTTACATCATACGAGCATGGCCACGTGTCTAGTGGGACCCGCAGCTTATGATTATAAGAGTCGGGGAAAACATATATGGAATTGCAGTACATGTACTAACGGGTGCGATCATACCAGCACTAATGCACCGGATCCCATCAGAACTCCGCAGTTAAGCGTGCTTGGGCGAGAGTAGTACTAGGATGGGTGACCTCCCGGGAAGTCCTCGTGTTGCACCCCTTTTTGTTTTTTTTTGTTCAGTGGTTTACAAAGAACATCGTATCTTCGAAACGCCATAACTTTTGAACCGTGAGGAACTACGCTGCCGACAGCACCTTTTCGGAAAGCTCTAAATTCACTAATTGGAGTGCCTAAGGTCTTTAGACCGTAGGCGCGTCTTTTTCAGCCCCAAATTATGAAGTTTAGACCGTCTTTCGGATGGTTTTATACCATATTCCAAAAAAGTTTTGTGGTTAGGTCTTTAGAGATCTTTTAATGGCGTCCCAAACGGATGTAAAATTGCGTTTACATCATACGAGCATGGCCACGTGTCTAGTGGGACCCGCAGCTTATGATTATAAGAGTCGGGGAAAACATATATGGAATTGCAGTACATGTACTAACGGGTGCGATCATACCAGCACTAATGCACCGGATCCCATCAGAACTCCGCAGTTAAGCGTGCTTGGGCGAGAGTAGTACTAGGATGGGTGACCTCCCGGGAAGTCCTCGTGTTGCACCCCTTTTTGTTTTTTTTTGTTCAGTGGTTTACAAAGAACATCGTATCTTCGAAACGCCATAACTTTTGAACCGTGAGGAACTACGCTGCCGACAGCACCTTTTCGGAAAGCTCTAAATTCACTAATTGGAGTGCCTAAGGTCTTTAGACCGTAGGCGCGTCTTTTTCAGCCCCAAATTATGAAGTTTAGACCGTCTTTCGGATGGTTTTATACCATATTCCAAAAAGTTTTGTGGTTAGGTCTTTAGAGATCTTTTAATGGCGTCCCAAACGGATGTAAAATTGCGTTTACATCATACGAGCATGGCCACGTGTCTAGTGGGACCCGCAGCTTATGATTATAAGAGTCGGGGAAAACATATATGGAATTGCAGTACATGTACTAACGGGTGCGATCATACCAGCACTAATGCACCGGATCCCATCAGAACTCCGCAGTTAAGCGTGCTTGGGCGAGAGTAGTACTAGGATGGGTGACCTCCCGGGAAGTCCTCGTGTTGCACCCCTTTTTGTTTTTTTTTGTTCAGTGGTTTACAAAAAACATCGTATCTTCGAAACGCCATAACTTTTGAACCGTGAGGAACTACGCTGCCGACATCACCTTTTCGGAAAGCTCTAAATTCACTAATTGGAGTGCCTAAGGTCTTTAGACCGTAGGCGCGTCTTTTTCAGCCCCAAATTATGAAGTTTAGACCGTCTTTCGGATGGTTTTATACCATATTCCAAAAAAGTTTTGTGGTTAGGTCTTTAGAGATCTTTTAATGGCGTCCCAAACGGATGTAAAATTGCGTTTACATCATACGAGCATGGCCACGTGTCTAGTGGGACCCGAAGCTTATGATTATAAGAGTCGGGGAAAAACATATATGGAATTGCAGTACATGTACTAACGGGTGCGATCATACCAGCACTAATGCACCGGATCCCATCAGAACTCCGCAGTTAAGCGTGCTTGGGCGAGAGTAGTACTAGGATGGGTGACCTCCCGGGAAGTCCTCGTGTTGCACCCCTTTTTGTTTTTTTTTGTTCAGTGGTTTACAAAAAACATCGTATCTTCGAAACGCCATAACTTTTGAACCGTGAGGAACTACGCTGCCGACAGCACCTTTTCGGAAAGCTCTAAATTCACTAATTGGAGTGCCTAAGGTCTTTAGACCGTAGGCGCGTCTTTTTCAGCCCCAAATTATGAAGTTTAGACCGTCTTTCGGATGGTTTTATACCACATTCCAAAAAGTTTTGTGGTTAGGTCTTTAGAGATCTTTTAATGGCGTCCCAAACGGATGTAAAATTGCGTTTACATCATACGAGCATGGCCACGTGTCTAGTGGGACTCGCAGCTTATGATTATAAGAGTCGGGGAAAACATATATGGAATTGCAGTACATGTACTAACGGGTGCGATCATACCAGCACTAATGCACCGGATCCCATCAGAACTCCGCAGTTAAGCGTGCTTGGGCGAGAGTAGTACTAGGATGGGTGACCTCCCGGGAAGTCCTCGTGTTGCACCCCTTTTTGTTTTTTTTTGTTCAGTGGTTTACAAAAAACATCGTATCTTCGAAACGCCATAACTTTTGAACCGTGAGGAACTACGCTGCCGACAGCACCTTTTCGGAAAGCTCTAAATTCACTAATTGGAGTGCCTAAGGTCTTTAGACCGTAGGCGCGTCTTTTTCAGCCCCAAATTATGAAGTTTAGACCGTCTTTCGGATGGTTTTATACCATATTCCAAAAAGTTTTGTGGTTAGGTCTTTAGAGATCTTTTAATGGCATCCCAAACGGATGTAAAATTGCGTTTACATCATACGAGCATGGCCACGTGTCTAGTGGGACCCGCAGCTTATGATTATAAGAGTCGGGGAAAACATATATGGAATTGCAGTACATGTACTAACGGGTGCGATCATACCAGCACTAATGCACCGGATCCCATCAGAACTCCGCAGTTAAGCGTGCTTGGGCGAGAGTAGTACTAGGATGGGTGACCTCCCGGGAAGTCCTCGTGTTGCACCCCTTTTTGTTTTTTTTTGTTCAGTGGTTTACAAAAAATATCGTATCTTCGAAACGCCATAACTTTTGAACCGTGAGGAACTACGCTGCCGACATCACCTTTTCGGAAAGCTCTAAATTCACTAATTGGAGTACCTACGGTCTAAAGACCGTAGGCGCGTCTTTTTCAGCCCCAAATTATGAAGTTTAGACCGTCTTTCGAATGGTTTTTTACCATATTCCAAAAAGTTTTGTGGTTAGGTCTTTAGAGATCTTTTAATGGCGTCCCAAACGGATGTAAATTTGCGTTTACATCATACGAGCATGGCCACGTGTCTAGTGGGACCCGAAGCTTATGATTATAAGAGTCCGGGAAAAACATATATGGAATTGCAGTACATGTACTAACGGGTGCGATCATACCAGCACTAATGCACCGGATCCCATCAGAACTCCGCAGTTAAGCGTGCTTGGGCGAGAGTAGTACTAGGATGGGTGACCTCCCGGGAAGTCCTCGTGTTGCACCCCTTTTTGTTTTTTTGTTCAGTGGTTTACAAAGAACATCGTATCTTCGAAACCCCATAACTTTTGAACCGTGAGGAACTAGGCTGCCGACAGCACCTTTTCGGAAAGCTCTAAATTCACTAATTTGAGTGCCTAAGGTCTTTAGACCGTAGGGCACGTCTTTTTCAGCCCCAAATTATGAAGTTTAGACCGTCTTTCGGATGGTTTCTTACCATATTCCAAAAAGTTTTGTGGTTAGGTCTTTAGAGATCTTTTAATGGCGTCCCAAACGGATGTAAAATTGCGTTTACATCATACGAGCATGGCCACCTGTCTAGTGGGACCCGAAGCTTATGATTATAAGAGTCCGGAAAAAACATATATGGAATTGCAGTACATGTACTAACGGGTGCGATCATACTAGCACTAATGCACCGGATCCCATCAGAACTCCGCAGTTAAGCGTGCTTGGGCGAGAGTAGTACTAGGATGGGTGACCTCCCGGGAAGTCCTCGTGTTGCACCCCTTTTTGTTTTTTTGTTCAGTGGTTTACAAAGAACATCGTATCTTCGAAACGCCATAACTTTTGAACCGTGAGGAACTACGCTGCCGACAGCACCTTTTCGGAAAGCTCTAAATTCACTAATTGGAGTGCCTAAGGTCTTTAGACCGTAGGCGCGTCTTTTTCAGCCCCAAATTATGAAGTTTAGACCGTCTTTTCGGATGGTTTTATACCATATTCAAAAAAGTTTTGTGGTTATGTCTTTAGAGATCTTTTAATGGCGTCCCAAACGGATGTAAAATTGCGTTTACATCATACGAGCATGGCCACGTGTCTAGTGGGACCCGCAGCTTATGATTATAAGAGTCGGGGAAAACATATATGGAATTGCAGTACATGTACTAACGGGTGCGATCATACCAGCACTAATGCACCGGATCCCATCAGAACTCCGCAGTTAAGCGTGCTTGGGCGAGAGTAGTACTAGGATGGGTGACCTCCCGGGAAGTCCTCGTGTTGCACCCCTTTTTGTTTTTTTGTTCAGTGGTTTACAAAGAACATCGTATCTTCGAAACGCCATAACTTTTGAACCGTGAGGAACTACGCTGCCGACATCACCTTTTCGGAAAGGTCTAAATTCACTAATTTGAGTGCCTAAGGTCTTTAGACCGTAGGCGCGTCTTTTTCAGCCCCAAATTATGAAGTTTAGACCGTCTTTCGGATGGTTTTATACCATATTCCAAAAAAGTTTTGTGGTTAGGTCTTTAGAGATCTTTTAATGGCGTCCCAAACGGATGTAAAATTGCGTTTACATCATACGAGCATGGCCACGTGTCTAGTGGGACCCGCAGCTTATGATTATAAGAGTCGGGGAAAACATATATGGAATTGCAGTACATGTACTAACGGGTGCGATCATACCAGCACTAATGCACCGGATCCCATCAGAACTCCGCAGTTAAGCGTGCTTGGGCGAGAGTAGTACTAGGATGGGTGACCTCCCGGGAAGTCCTTGTGTTGCACCCCTTTTTGTTTTTTTTTGTTCAGTGGTTTACAAAAAATATCGTATCTTCGAAACGCCATAACTTTTGAACCGTGAGGAACTACGCTGCCGACATCACCTTTTCGGAAAGCTCTAAATTCACTAATTGGAGTACCTACGGTCTAAAGACCGTAGGCGCGTCTTTTTCAGCCCCAAATTATGAAGTTTAGACCGTCTTTCGAATGGTTTTTTACCATATTCCAAAAAGTTTTGTGGTTAGGTCTTTAGAGATCTTTTAATGGCGTCCCAAACGGATGTAAAATTGCGTTTACATCATACGAGCATGGCCACGTGTCTAGTGGGACCCGAAGCTTATGATTATAAGAGTCCGGGAAAAACATATATGGAATTGCAGTACATGTACTAACGGGTGCGATCATACCAGCACTAATGCACCGGATCCCATCAGAACTCCGCAGTTAAGCGTGCTTGGGCGAGAGTAGTACTAGGATGGGTGACCTCCCGGGAAGTCCTCGTGTTGCACCCCTTTTTGTTTTTTTGTTCAGTGGTTTACAAAGAACATCGTATCTTCGAAACCCCATAACTTTTGAACCGTGAGGAACTAGGCTGCCGACAGAACCTTTTCGGAAAGCTCTAAATTCACTAATTTGAGTTCCTAAGGTCTTTAGACCGTAGGGCACGTCTTTTTCAGCCCCAAATTATGAAGTTTAGACCGTCTTTCGGATGGTTTCTTACCATATTCCAAAAAGTTTTGTGGTTAGGTCTTTAGAGATCTTTTAATGGCGTCCCAAACGGATGTAAAATTGCGTTTACATCATACGAGCATGGCCACCTGTCTAGTGGGACCCGAAGCTTATGATTATAAGAGTCCGGAAAAAACATATATGGAATTGCAGTACATGTACTAACGGTTGCGATCATACTAGCACTAATGCACCGGATCCCATCAGAACTCCGCAGTTAAGCGTGCTTGGGCGAGAGTAGTACTAGGATGGGTGACCTCTCGGGAAGTCCTCGTGTTGCACCCCTTTTTGTTTTTTTGTTCAGTGGTTTACAAAGAACATCGTATCTTCGAAACGCCATAACTTTTGAACCGTGAGGAACTACGCTGCCGACAGCACCTTTTCGGAAAGCTCTAAATTCACTAATTGGAGTGCCTAAGGTCTTTAGACCGTAGGCGCGTCTTTTTCAGCCCCAAATTATGAAGTTTAGACCGTCTTTTCGGATGGTTTTATACCATATTCAAAAAAGTTTTGTGGTTATGTCTTTAGAGATCTTTTAATGGCGTCCCAAACGGATGTAAAATTGCGTTTACATCATACGAGCATGGCCACGTGTCTAGTGGGACCCGCAGCTTATGATTATAAGAGTCGGGGAAAACATATATGGAATTGCAGTACATGTACTAACGGGTGCGATCATACCAGCACTAATGCACCGGATCCCATCAGAACTCCGCAGTTAAGCGTGCTTGGGCGAGAGTAGTACTAGGATGGGTGACCTCCCGGGAAGTCCTCGTGTTGCACCCCTTTTTGTTTTTTTGTTCAGTGGTTTACAAAGAACATCGTATCTTCGAAACGCCATAACTTTTGAACCGTGAGGAACTACGCTGCCGACATCACCTTTTCGGAAAGGTCTAAATTCACTAATTTGAGTGCCTAAGGTCTTTAGACCGTAGGCGCGTCTTTTTCAGCCCCAAATTATGAAGTTTAGACCGTCTTTCGGATGGTTTTATACCATATTCCAAAAAAGTTTTGTGGTTAGGTCTTTAGAGATCTTTTAATGGCGTCCCAAACGGATGTAAAATTGCGTTTACATCATACGAGCATGGCCACGTGTCTAGTGGGACCCGCAGCTTATGATTATAAGAGTCGGGGAAAACATATATGGAATTGCAGTACATGTACTAACGGGTGCGATCATACCAGCACTAATGCACCGGATCCCATCAGAACTCCGCAGTTAAGCGTGCTTGGGCGAGAGTAGTACTAGGATGGGTGACCTCCCGGGAAGTCCTTGTGTTGCACCCCTTTTTGTTTTTTTTTGTTCAGTGGTTTACAAAAAACATCGTATCTTCGAAACGCCATAACTTTTGAACCGTGAGGAACTACGCTGCCGACAGCACCTTTTCGGAAAGCTCTAAATTACCTAATTGGAGTGCCTAAGGTCTTTAGACCGTAGGCGCGTCTTTTTCAGCCCCAAATTATGAAATTTAGACCGTCTTTCGGATGGTTTTATACCACATTCCAAAAAGTTTTGTGGTTAGGTCTTTAGAGATCTTTTAATGGCGTCCCAAACGGATGTAAAATTGCGTTTACATCATACGAGCATGGCCACGTGTCTAGTGGGACCCGAAGCTTATGATTATAAGAGTCCGGGAAAAACATATATGGAATTGCAGTACATGTACTAACGGGTGCGATCATACCAGCACTAATGCACCGGATCCCATCAGAACTCCGCAGTTAAGCGTGCTTGGGCGAGAGTAGTACTAGGATGGGTGACCTCCCGGGAAGTCCTCGTGTTGCACCCCTTTTTGTTTTTTTGTTCAGTGGTTTACAAAGAACATCGTATCTTCGAAACCCCATAACTTTTGAACCGTGAGGAACTAGGCTGCCGACAGCACCTTTTCGGAAAGCTCTAAATTCACTAATTTGAGTGCCTAAGGTCTTTAGACCGTAGGGCACGTCTTTTTCAGCCCCAAATTATGAAGTTTAGACCGTCTTTCGGATGGTTTCTTACCATATTCCAAAAAGTTTTGTGGTTAGGTCTTTAGAGATCTTTTAATGGCGTCCCAAACGGATGTAAAATTGCGTTTACATCATACGAGCATGGCCACGTGTCTAGTGGGACCCGCAGCTTATGATTATAAGAGTCGGGGAAAACATATATGGAATTGCAGTACATGTACTAACGGGTGCGATCATACCAGCACTAATGCACCGGATCCCATCAGAACTCCGCAGTTAAGCGTGCTTGGGCGAGAGTAGTACTAGGATGGGTGACCTCCCGGGAAGTCCTCGTGTTGCACCCCTTTTTGTTTTTTTTTGTTCAGTGGTTTACAAAAAACATCGTATCTTCGAAACGCCATAACTTTTGAACCGTGAGGAACTACGCTGCCGACAGCACCTTTTCGGAAAGCTCTAAATTCACTAATTGGAGTGCCTA
Organism: Orychophragmus violaceus; assembly: GCA_030180135.1. Classification (NCBI taxonomy): domain Eukaryota; kingdom Viridiplantae; phylum Streptophyta; class Magnoliopsida; order Brassicales; family Brassicaceae; genus Orychophragmus; species Orychophragmus violaceus. Next base: position 83,924,858 of record CM058237.1, read on the forward strand.
AGGTCTTTAGACCGTAGGCGCGTCTTTTTCAGCCCCAAATTATGAAGTTTAGACCGTCTTTTCGGATGGTTTTATACCATATTCAAAAAAGTTTTGTGGTTATGTCTTTAGAGATCTTTTAATGGCGTCCCAAACGGATGTAAAATTGCGTTTACATCATACGAGCATGGCCACGTGTCTAGTGGGACCCGCAGCTTATGATTATAAGAGTCGGGGAAAACATATATGGAATTGCAGTACATGTACTAACGGGTGCGATCATACCAGCACTAATGCACCGGATCCCATCAGAACTCCGCAGTTAAGCGTGCTTGGGCGAGAGTAGTACTAGGATGGGTGACCTCCCGGGAAGTCCTCGTGTTGCACCCCTTTTTGTTTTTTTGTTCAGTGGTTTACAAAGAACATCGTATCTTCGAAACGCCATAACTTTTGAACCGTGAGGAACTACGCTGCCGACATCACCTTTTCGGAAAGGTCTAAATTCACTAATTTGAGTGCCTAAGGTCTTTAGACCGTAGGCGCGTCTTTTTCAGCCCCAAATTATGAAGTTTAGACCGTCTTTCGGATGGTTTTATACCATATTCCAAAAAAGTTTTGTGGTTAGGTCTTTAGAGATCTTTTAATGGCGTCCCAAACGGATGTAAAATTGCGTTTACATCATACGAGCATGGCCACGTGTCTAGTGGGACCCGCAGCTTATGATTATAAGAGTCGGGGAAAACATATATGGAATTGCAGTACATGTACTAACGGGTGCGATCATACCAGCACTAATGCACCGGATCCCATCAGAACTCCGCAGTTAAGCGTGCTTGGGCGAGAGTAGTACTAGGATGGGTGACCTCCCGGGAAGTCCTTGTGTTGCACCCCTTTTTGTTTTTTTTTGTTCAGTGGTTTACAAAAAACATCGTATCTTCGAAACGCCATAACTTTTGAACCGTGAGGAACTACGCTGCCGACAGCACCTTTTCGGAAAGCTCTAAATTCACTAATTGGAGTGCCTAAGGTCTTTAGACCGTAGGCGCGTCTTTTTCAGCCCCAAATTATGAAGTTTAGACCGTCTTTCGGATGGTTTTATACCATATTCCAAAAAGTTTTGTGGTTAGGTCTTTAGAGATCTTTTAATGGCGTCCCAAACGGATGTAAAATTGCGTTTACATCATACGAGCATGGCCACGTGTCTAGTGGGACCCGAAGCTTATGATTATAAGAGTCCGGGAAAAACATATATGGAATTGCAGTACATGTACTAACGGGTGCGATCATACCAGCACTAATGCACCGGATCCCATCAGAACTCCGCAGTTAAGCGTGCTTGGGCGAGAGTAGTACTAGGATGGGTGACCTCCCGGGAAGTCCTCGTGTTGCACCCCTTTTTGTTTTTTTTTGTTCAGTGGTTTACAAAAAACATCGTATCTTCGAAACGCCATAACTTTTGAACCGTGAGGAACTATGCTGCCGACAGCACCTTTTCGGAAAGCTCTAAATTCACTAATTGGAGTGCCTAAGGTCTTTAGACCGTAGGCGCGTCTTTTTCAGCCCCAAATTATGAAGTTTAGACCGTCTTTCGGATGGTTTTATACCATATTCCAAAAAGTTTTGTGGTTAGGTCTTTAGAGATCTTTTAATGGCGTCCCAAACGGATGTAAAATTGCGTTTACATCATACGAGCATGGCCACGTGTCTAGTGGGACCCGCAGCTTATGATTATAAGAGTCGGGGAAAACATATATGGAATTGCAGTACATGTACTAACGGGTGCGATCATACCAGCACTAATGCACCGGATCCCATCAGAACTCCGCAGTTAAGCGTGCTTGGGCGAGAGTAGTACTAGGATGGGTGACCTCCCGGGAAGTCCTCGTGTTGCACCCCTTTTTGTTTTTTTTTGTTCAGTGGTTTACAAAGAACATCGTATCTTCGAAACGCCATAACTTTTGAACCGTGAGGAACTACGCTGCCGACAGCACCTTTTCGGAAAGCTCTAAATTCACTAATTGGAGTGCCTAAGGTCTTTAGACCGTAGGCGCGTCTTTTTCAGCCCCAAATTATGAAGTTTAGACCGTCTTTCGGATGGTTTTATACCATATTCCAAAAAGTTTTGTGGTTAGGTCTTTAGAGATCTTTTAATGGCGTCCCAAACGGATGTAAAATTGCGTTTACATCATACGAGCATGGCCACGTGTCTAGTGGGACCCGCAGCTTATGATTATAAGAGTCGGGGAAAACATATATGGAATTGCAGTACATGTACTAACGGGTGCGATCATACCAGCACTAATGCACCGGATCCCATCAGAACTCCGCAGTTAAGCGTGCTTGGGCGAGAGTAGTACTAGGATGGGTGACCTCCCGGGAAGTCCTCGTGTTGCACCCCTTTTTGTTTTTTTTTGTTCAGTGGTTTACAAAAAATATCGTATCTTCGAAACGCCATAACTTTTGAACCGTGAGGAACTACGCTGCCGACATCACCTTTTCGGAAAGCTCTAAATTCACTAATTGGAGTACCTACGGTCTAAAGACCGTAGGCGCGTCTTTTTCAGCCCCAAATTATGAAGTTTAGACCGTCTTTCGAATGGTTTTTTACCATATTCCAAAAAGTTTTGTGGTTAGGTCTTTAGAGATCTTTTAATGGCGTCCCAAACGGATGTAAATTTGCGTTTACATCATACGAGCATGGCCACGTGTCTAGTGGGACCCGAAGCTTATGATTATAAGAGTCCGGGAAAAACATATATGGAATTGCAGTACATGTACTAACGGGTGCGATCATACCAGCACTAATGCACCGGATCCCATCAGAACTCCGCAGTTAAGCGTGCTTGGGCGAGAGTAGTACTAGGATGGGTGACCTCCCGGGAAGTCCTCGTGTTGCACCCCTTTTTGTTTTTTTGTTCAGTGGTTTACAAAGAACATCGTATCTTCGAAACCCCATAACTTTTGAACCGTGAGGAACTAGGCTGCCGACAGCACCTTTTCGGAAAGCTCTAAATTCACTAATTTGAGTGCCTAAGGTCTTTAGACCGTAGGGCACGTCTTTTTCAGCCCCAAATTATGAAGTTTAGACCGTCTTTCGGATGGTTTCTTACCATATTCCAAAAAGTTTTGTGGTTAGGTCTTTAGAGATCTTTTAATGGCGTCCCAAACGGATGTAAAATTGCGTTTACATCATACGAGCATGGCCACCTGTCTAGTGGGACCCGAAGCTTATGATTATAAGAGTCCGGAAAAAACATATATGGAATTGCAGTACATGTACTAACGGGTGCGATCATACTAGCACTAATGCACCGGATCCCATCAGAACTCCGCAGTTAAGCGTGCTTGGGCGAGAGTAGTACTAGGATGGGTGACCTCCCGGGAAGTCCTCGTGTTGCACCCCTTTTTGTTTTTTTTTGTTCAGTGGTTTACAAAAAACATCGTATCTTCGAAACGCCATAACTTTTGAACCGTGAGGAACTATGCTGCCGACAGCACCTTTTCGGAAAGCTCTAAATTCACTAATTGGAGTGCCTAAGGTCTTTAGACCGTAGGCGCGTCTTTTTCAGCCCCAAATTATGAAGTTTAGACCGTCTTTTCGGATGGTTTTATACCATATTCAAAAAAGTTTTGTGGTTATGTCTTTAGAGATCTTTTAATGGCGTCCCAAACGGATGTAAAATTGCGTTTACATCATACGAGCATGGCCACGTGTCTAGTGGGACCCGCAGCTTATGATTATAAGAGTCGGGGAAAACATATATGGAATTGCAGTACATGTACTAACGGGTGCGATCATACCAGCACTAATGCACCGGATCCCATCAGAACTCCGCAGTTAAGCGTGCTTGGGCGAGAGTAGTACTAGGATGGGTGACCTCCCGGGAAGTCCTCGTGTTGCACCCCTTTTTGTTTTTTTGTTCAGTGGTTTACAAAGAACATCGTATCTTCGAAACGCCATAACTTTTGAACCGTGAGGAACTACGCTGCCGACATCACCTTTTCGGAAAGGTCTAAATTCACTAATTTGAGTGCCTAAGGTCTTTAGACCGTAGGCGCGTCTTTTTCAGCCCCAAATTATGAAGTTTAGACCGTCTTTCGGATGGTTTTATACCATATTCCAAAAAAGTTTTGTGGTTAGGTCTTTAGAGATCTTTTAATGGCGTCCCAAACGGATGTAAAATTGCGTTTACATCATACGAGCATGGCCACGTGTCTAGTGGGACCCGCAGCTTATGATTATAAGAGTCGGGGAAAACATATATGGAATTGCAGTACATGTACTAACGGGTGCGATCATACCAGCACTAATGCACCGGATCCCATCAGAACTCCGCAGTTAAGCGTGCTTGGGCGAGAGTAGTACTAGGATGGGTGACCTCCCGGGAAGTCCTTGTGTTGCACCCCTTTTTGTTTTTTTTTGTTCAGTGGTTTACAAAAAACATCGTATCTTCGAAACGCCATAACTTTTGAACCGTGAGGAACTACGCTGCCGACATCACCTTTTCGGAAAGCTCTAAATTCACTAATTGGAGTACCTACGGTCTAAAGACCGTAGGCGCGTCTTTTTCAGCCCCAAATTATGAAGTTTAGACCGTCTTTCGAATGGTTTTTTACCATATTCCAAAAAGTTTTGTGGTTAGGTCTTTAGAGATCTTTTAATGGCGTCCCAAACGGATGTAAAATTGCGTTTACATCATACGAGCATGGCCACGTGTCTAGTGGGACCCGAAGCTTATGATTATAAGAGTCCGGGAAAAACATATATGGAATTGCAGTACATGTACTAACGGGTGCGATCATACCAGCACTAATGCACCGGATCCCATCAGAACTCCGCAGTTAAGCGTGCTTGGGCGAGAGTAGTACTAGGATGGGTGACCTCCCGGGAAGTCCTCGTGTTGCACCCCTTTTTGTTTTTTTGTTCAGTGGTTTACAAAGAACATCGTATCTTCGAAACCCCATAACTTTTGAACCGTGAGGAACTAGGCTGCCGACAGAACCTTTTCGGAAAGCTCTAAATTCACTAATTTGAGTTCCTAAGGTCTTTAGACCGTAGGGCACGTCTTTTTCAGCCCCAAATTATGAAGTTTAGACCGTCTTTCGGATGGTTTCTTACCATATTCCAAAAAGTTTTGTGGTTAGGTCTTTAGAGATCTTTTAATGGCGTCCCAAACGGATGTAAAATTGCGTTTACATCATACGAGCATGGCCACCTGTCTAGTGGGACCCGAAGCTTATGATTATAAGAGTCCGGAAAAAACATATATGGAATTGCAGTACATGTACTAACGGGTGCGATCATACTAGCACTAATGCACCGGATCCCATCAGAACTCCGCAGTTAAGCGTGCTTGGGCGAGAGTAGTACTAGGATGGGTGACCTCCCGGGAAGTCCTCGTGTTGCACCCCTTTTTGTTTTTTTGTTCAGTGGTTTACAAAGAACATCGTATCTTCGAAACGCCATAACTTTTGAACCGTGAGGAACTACGCTGCCGACAGCACCTTTTCGGAAAGCTCTAAATTCACTAATTGGAGTGCCTAAGGTCTTTAGACCGTAGGCGCGTCTTTTTCAGCCCCAAATTATGAAGTTTAGACCGTCTTTTCGGATGGTTTTATACCATATTCAAAAAAGTTTTGTGGTTATGTCTTTAGAGATCTTTTAATGGCGTCCCAAACGGATGTAAAATTGCGTTTACATCATACGAGCATGGCCACGTGTCTAGTGGGACCCGCAGCTTATGATTATAAGAGTCGGGGAAAACATATATGGAATTGCAGTACATGTACTAACGGGTGCGATCATACCAGCACTAATGCACCGGATCCCATCAGAACTCCGCAGTTAAGCGTGCTTGGGCGAGAGTAGTACTAGGATGGGTGACCTCCCGGGAAGTCCTCGTGTTGCACCCCTTTTTGTTTTTTTGTTCAGTGGTTTACAAAGAACATCGTATCTTCGAAACGCCATAACTTTTGAACCGTGAGGAACTACGCTGCCGACATCACCTTTTCGGAAAGGTCTAAATTCACTAATTTGAGTGCCTAAGGTCTTTAGACCGTAGGCGCGTCTTTTTCAGCCCCAAATTATGAAGTTTAGACCGTCTTTCGGATGGTTTTATACCATATTCCAAAAAAGTTTTGTGGTTAGGTCTTTAGAGATCTTTTAATGGCGTCCCAAACGGATGTAAAATTGCGTTTACATCATACGAGCATGGCCACGTGTCTAGTGGGACCCGCAGCTTATGATTATAAGAGTCGGGGAAAACATATATGGAATTGCAGTACATGTACTAACGGGTGCGATCATACCAGCACTAATGCACCGGATCCCATCAGAACTCCGCAGTTAAGCGTGCTTGGGCGAGAGTAGTACTAGGATGGGTGACCTCCCGGGAAGTCCTTGTGTTGCACCCCTTTTTGTTTTTTTTTGTTCAGTGGTTTACAAAAAACATCGTATCTTCGAAACGCCATAACTTTTGAACCGTGAGGAACTACGCTGCCGACAGCACCTTTTCGGAAAGCTCTAAATTCACTAATTGGAGTGCCTAAGGTCTTTAGACCGTAGGCGCGTCTTTTTCAGCCCCAAATTATGAAGTTTAGACCGTCTTTCGGATGGTTTTTTACCATATTCCAAAAAGTTTTGTGGTTAGGTCTTTAGAGATCTTTTAATGGCGTCCCAAACGGATGTAAAATTGCGTTTACATCATACGAGCATGGCCACGTGTCTAGTGGGACCCGAAGCTTATGATTATAAGAGTCCGGGAAAAACATATATGGAATTGCAGTACATGTACTAACGGGTGCGATCATACCAGCACTAATGCACCGGATCCCATCAGAACTCCGCAGTTAAGCGTGCTTGGGCGAGAGTAGTACTAGGATGGGTGACCTCCCGGGAAGTCCTCGTGTTGCACCCCTTTTTGTTTTTTTGTTCAGTGGTTTACAAAGAACATCGTATCTTCGAAACGCCATAACTTTTGAACCGTGAGGAACTACGCTGCCGACAGCACCTTTTCGGAAAGCTCTAAATTCACTAATTGGAGTGCCTAAGGTCTTTAGACCGTAGGCGCGTCTTTTTCAGCCCCAAATTATGAAGTTTAGACCGTCTTTCGGATGGTTTTATACCATATTCCAAAAAGTTTTGTGGTTAGGTCTTTAGAGATCTTTTAATGGCGTCCCAAACGGATGTAAAATTGCGTTTACATCATACGAGCATGGCCACGTGTCTAGTGGGACCCGCAGCTTATGATTATAAGAGTCGGGGAAAACATATATGGAATTGCAGTACATGTACTAACGGGTGCGATCATACCAGCACTAATGCACCGGATCCCATCAGAACTCCGCAGTTAAGCGTGCTTGGGCGAGAGTAGTACTAGGATGGGTGACCTCCCGGGAAGTCCTCGTGTTGCACCCCTTTTTGTTTTTTTGTTCAGTGGTTTACAAAGAACATCGTATCTTCGAAACGCCATAACTTTTGAACCGTGAGGAACTACGCTGCCGACATCACCTTTTCGGAAAGCTCTAAATTCACTAATTGGAGTGCCTAAGGTCTTTAGACCGTAGGCGCGTCTTTTTCAGCCCCAAATTATGAAGTTTAGACCGTCTTTCGGATGGTTTTATACCATATTCCAAAAAGTTTTGTGGTTAGGTCTTTAGAGATCTTTTAATGGCGTCCCAAACGGATGTAAAATTGCGTTTACATCATACGAGCATGGCCACGTGTCTAGTGGGACCCGCAGCTTATGATTATAAGAGTCGGGGAAAACATATATGGAATTGCAGTACATGTACTAACGGGTGCGATCATACCAGCACTAATGCACCGGATCCCATCAGAACTCCGCAGTTAAGCGTGCTTGGGCGAGAGTAGTACTAGGATGGGTGACCTCCCGGGAAGTCCTCGTGTTGCACCCCTTTTTGTTTTTTTTTGTTCAGTGGTTTACAAAAAATATCGTATCTTCGAAACGCCATAACTTTTGAACCGTGAGGAACTACGCTGCCGACATCACCTTTTCGGAAAGCTCTAAATTCACTAATTGGAGTACCTACGGTCTAAAGACCGTAGGCGCGTCTTTTTCAGCCCCAAATTATGAAGTTTAGACCGTCTTTCGAATGGTTTTTTACCATATTCCAAAAAGTTTTGTGGTTAGGTCTTTAGAGATCTTTTAATGGCGTCCCAAACGGATGTAAAATTGCGTTTACATCATACGAGCATGGCCACGTGTCTAGTGGGACCCGAAGCTTATGATTATAAGAGTCCGGGAAAAACATATATGGAATTGCAGTACATGTACTAACGGGTGCGATCATACCAGCACTAATGCACCGGATCCCATCAGAACTCCGCAGTTAAGCGTGCTTGGGCGAGAGTAGTACTAGGATGGGTGACCTCCCGGGAAGTCCTCGTGTTGCACCCCTTTTTGTTTTTTTGTTCAGTGGTTTACAAAGAACATCGTATCTTCGAAACCCCATAACTTTTGAACCGTGAGGAACTAGGCTGCCGACAGCACCTTTTCGGAAAGCTCTAAATTCACTAATTTGAGTGCCTAAGGTCTTTAGACCGTAGGGCACGTCTTTTTCAGCCCCAAATTATGAAGTTTAGACCGTCTTTCGGATGGTTTCTTACCATATTCCAAAAAGTTTTGTGGTTAGGTCTTTAGAGATCTTTTAATGGCGTCCCAAACGGATGTAAAATTGCGTTTACATCATACGAGCATGGCCACCTGTCTAGTGGGACCCGAAGCTTATGATTATAAGAGTCCGGAAAAAACATATATGGAATTGCAGTACATGTACTAACGGGTGCGATCATACTAGCACTAATGCACCGGATCCCATCAGAACTCCGCAGTTAAGCGTGCTTGGGCGAGAGTAGTACTAGGATGGGTGACCTCCCGGGAAGTCCTCGTGTTGCACCCCTTTTTGTTTTTTTGTTCAGTGGTTTACAAAAAACATCGTATCTTCGAAACGCCATAACTTTTGAACCGTGAGGAACTACGCTGCCGACAGCACCTTTTCGGAAAGCTCTAAATTCACTAATTGGAGTGCCTAAGGTCTTTAGACCGTAGGCGCGTCTTTTTCAGCCCCAAATTATGAAGTTTAGACCGTCTTTTCGGATGGTTTTATACCATATTCAAAAAAGTTTTGTGGTTATGTCTTTAGAGATCTTTTAATGGCGTCCCAAACGGATGTAAAATTGCGTTTACATCATACGAGCATGGCCACGTGTCTAGTGGGACCCGCAGCTTATGATTATAAGAGTCGGGGAAAACATATATGGAATTGCAGTACATGTACTAACGGGTGCGATCATACCAGCACTAATGCACCGGATCCCATCAGAACTCCGCAGTTAAGCGTGCTTGGGCGAGAGTAGTACTAGGATGGGTGACCTCCCGGGAAGTCCTCGTGTTGCACCCCTTTTTGTTTTTTTGTTCAGTGGTTTACAAAGAACATCGTATCTTCGAAACGCCATAACTTTTGAACCGTGAGGAACTACGCTGCCGACAGCACCTTTTCGGAAAGCTCTAAATTCACTAATTGGAGTGCCTAAGGTCTTTAGACCGTAGGCGCGTCTTTTTCAGCCCCAAATTATGAAGTTTAGACCGTCTTTCGGATGGTTTTATACCATATTCCAAAAAGTTTTGTGGTTAGGTCTTTAGAGATCTTTTAATGGCGTCCCAAACGGATGTAAAATTGCGTTTACATCATACGAGCATGGCCACGTGTCTAGTGGGACCCGCAGCTTATGATTATAAGAGTCGGGGAAAACATATATGGAATTGCAGTACATGTACTAACGGGTGCGATCATACCAGCACTAATGCACCGGATCCCATCAGAACTCCGCAGTTAAGCGTGCTTGGGCGAGAGTAGTACTAGGATGGGTGACCTCCCGGGAAGTCCTCGTGTTGCACCCCTTTTTGTTTTTTTTTGTTCAGTGGTTTACAAAAAACATCGTATCTTCGAAACGCCATAACTTTTGAACCGTGAGGAACTACGCTGCCGACATCACCTTTTCGGAAAGCTCTAAATTCACTAATTGGAGTGCCTAAGGTCTTTAGACCGTAGGCGCGTCTTTTTCAGCCCCAAATTATGAAGTTTAGACCGTCTTTCGGATGGTTTTATACCATATTCCAAAAAGTTTTGTGGTTAGGTCTTTAGAGATCTTTTAATGGCGTCCCAAACGGATGTAAAATTGCGTTTACATCATACGAGCATGGCCACGTGTCTAGTGGGACCCGCAGCTTATGATTATAAGAGTCGGGGAAAACATATATGGAATTGCAGTACATGTACTAACGGGTGCGATCATACCAGCACTAATGCACCGGATCCCATCAGAACTCCGCAGTTAAGCGTGCTTGGGCGAGAGTAGTACTAGGATGGGTGACCTCCCGGGAAGTCCTCGTGTTGCACCCCTTTTTGTTTTTTTTTGTTCAGTGGTTTACAAAAAACATCGTATCTTCGAAACGCCATAACTTTTGAACAGTGAGGAACTAGGCTGCCGACAGCACCTTTTCGGAAAGCTCTAAATTCACTAATTTGAGTGCCTAAGGTCTTTAGACCGTAGGGCGCGTCTTTTTCAGCCCCAAATTATGAAGTTTAGACCGTCTTTCGGATGGTTTTTACCATATTCCAAAAAGTTTTGTGGTTAGGTCTTTAGAGATCTTTTAATGGCGTCCCAAACGGATGTAAAATTGCGTTTACATCATACGAGCATGGCCACCTGTCTAGTGGGACCCGAAGCTTATGATTATAAGAGTCCGGGAAAACATATATGGAATTGCAGTACATGTACTAACGGGTGCGATCATACCAGCACTAATGCACCGGATCCCATCAGAACTCCGCAGTTAAGCGTGCTTGGGCGAGAGTAGTACTAGGATGGGTGACCTCTCGGGAAGTCCTCGTGTTGCACCCCTTTTTGTTTTTTTGTTCAGTGGTTTACAAAGAACATCGTATCTTCGAAACGCCATAACTTTTGAACCGTGAGGAACTACGCTGCCGACAGCACCTTTTCGGAAAGCTCTAAATTCACTAATTGGAGTGCCTAAGGTCTTTAGACCGTAGGCGCGTCTTTTTCAGCCCCAAATTATGAAGTTTAGACCGTCTTTTCGGATGGTTTTATACCATATTCAAAAAAGTTTTGTGGTTATGTCTTTAGAGATCTTTTAATGGCGTCCCAAACGGATGTAAAATTGCGTTTACATCATACGAGCATGGCCACGTGTCTAGTGGGACCCGCAGCTTATGATTATAAGAGTCGGGGAAAACATATATGGAATTGCAGTACATGTACTAACGGGTGCGATCATACCAGCACTAATGCACCGGATCCCATCAGAACTCCGCAGTTAAGCGTGCTTGGGCGAGAGTAGTACTAGGATGGGTGACCTCCCGGGAAGTCCTCGTGTTGCACCCCTTTTTGTTTTTTTGTTCAGTGGTTTACAAAGAACATCGTATCTTCGAAACGCCATAACTTTTGAACCGTGAGGAACTACGCTGCCGACATCACCTTTTCGGAAAGGTCTAAATTCACTAATTTGAGTGCCTAAGGTCTTTAGACCGTAGGCGCGTCTTTTTCAGCCCCAAATTATGAAGTTTAGACCGTCTTTCGGATGGTTTTATACCATATTCCAAAAAAGTTTTGTGGTTAGGTCTTTAGAGATCTTTTAATGGCGTCCCAAACGGATGTAAAATTGCGTTTACATCATACGAGCATGGCCACGTGTCTAGTGGGACCCGCAGCTTATGATTATAAGAGTCGGGGAAAACATATATGGAATTGCAGTACATGTACTAACGGGTGCGATCATACCAGCACTAATGCACCGGATCCCATCAGAACTCCGCAGTTAAGCGTGCTTGGGCGAGAGTAGTACTAGGATGGGTGACCTCCCGGGAAGTCCTTGTGTTGCACCCCTTTTTGTTTTTTTTTGTTCAGTGGTTTACAAAAAACATCGTATCTTCGAAACGCCATAACTTTTGAACCGTGAGGAACTACGCTGCCGACAGCACCTTTTCGGAAAGCTCTAAATTACCTAATTGGAGTGCCTAAGGTCTTTAGACCGTAGGCGCGTCTTTTTCAGCCCCAAATTATGAAATTTAGACCGTCTTTCGGATGGTTTTATACCACATTCCAAAAAGTTTTGTGGTTAGGTCTTTAGAGATCTTTTAATGGCGTCCCAAACGGATGTAAAATTGCGTTTACATCATACGAGCATGGCCACGTGTCTAGTGGGACCCGAAGCTTATGATTATAAGAGTCCGGGAAAAACATATATGGAATTGCAGTACATGTACTAACGGGTGCGATCATACCAGCACTAATGCACCGGATCCCATCAGAACTCCGCAGTTAAGCGTGCTTGGGCGAGAGTAGTACTAGGATGGGTGACCTCCCGGGAAGTCCTCGTGTTGCACCCCTTTTTGTTTTTTTGTTCAGTGGTTTACAAAGAACATCGTATCTTCGAAACCCCATAACTTTTGAACCGTGAGGAACTAGGCTGCCGACAGCACCTTTTCGGAAAGCTCTAAATTCACTAATTTGAGTGCCTAAGGTCTTTAGACTGTAGGGCACGTCTTTTTCAGCCCCAAATTATGAAGTTTAGACCGTCTTTCGGATGGTTTCTTACCATATTCCAAAAAGTTTTGTGGTTAGGTCTTTAGAGATCTTTTAATGGCGTCCCAAACGGATGTAAAATTGCGTTTACATCATACGAGCATGGCCACCTGTCTAGTGGGACTCGCAGCTTATGATTATAAGAGTCGGGGAAAACATATATGGAATTGCAGTACATGTACTAACGGGTGCGATCATACCAGCACTAATGCACCGGATCCCATCAGAACTCCGGAGTTAAGCGTGCTTGGGCGAGAGTAGTACTAGGATGGGTGACCTCCCGGGAAGTCCTCGTGTTGCACCCCTTTTTGTTTTTTTTTGTTCAGTGGTTTACAAAAAACATCGTATCTTCGAAACGCCATAACTTTTGAACCGTGAGGAACTACGCTGCCGACAGCACCTTTTCGGAAAGCTCTAAATTCACTAATTGGAGTGCCTAAGGTCTTTAGACCGTAGGCGCGTCTTTTTCAGCCCCAAATTATGAAGTTTAGACCGTCTTTCGGATGGTTTTATACCATATTCCAAAAAGTTTTGTGGTTAGGTCTTTAGAGATCTTTTAATGGCATCCCAAACGGATGTAAAATTGCGTTTACATCATACGAGCATGGCCACGTGTCTAGTGGGACCCGCAGCTTATGATTATAAGAGTCGGGGAAAACATATATGGAATTGCAGTACATGTACTAACGGGTGCGATCATACCAGCACTAATGCACCGGATCCCATTAGAACTCCGCAGTTAAGCGTGCTTGGGCGAGAGTAGTACTAGGATGGGTGACCTCCCGGGAAGTCCTCGTGTTGCACCCCTTTTTGTTTTTTTTTGTTCAGTGGTTTACAAAAAATATCGTATCTTCGAAACGCCATAACTTTTGAACCGTGAGGAACTACGCTGCCGACATCACCTTTTCGGAAAGCTCTAAATTCACTAATTGGAGTACCTACGGTCTAAAGACCGTAGGCGCGTCTTTTTCAGCCCCAAATTATGAAGTTTAGACCGTCTTTCGAATGGTTTTTTACCATATTCCAAAAAGTTTTGTGGTTAGGTCTTTAGAGATCTTTTAATGGCGTCCCAAACGGATGTAAATTTGCGTTTACATCATACGAGCATGGCCACGTGTCTAGTGGGACCCGAAGCTTATGATTATAAGAGTCCGGGAAAAACATATATGGAATTGCAGTACATGTACTAACGGGTGCGATCATACCAGCACTAATGCACCGGATCCCATCAGAACTCCGCAGTTAAGCGTGCTTGGGCGAGAGTAGTACTAGGATGGGTGACCTCCCGGGAAGTCCTCGTGTTGCACCCCTTTTTGTTTTTTTGTTCAGTGGTTTACAAAGAACATCGTATCTTCGAAACCCCATAACTTTTGAACCGTGAGGAACTAGGCTGCCGACAGCACCTTTTCGGAAAGCTCTAAATTCACTAATTTGAGTGCCTAAGGTCTTTAGACTGTAGGGCACGTCTTTTTCAGCCCCAAATTATGAAGTTTAGACCGTCTTTCGGATGGTTTCTTACCATATTCCAAAAAGTTTTGTGGTTAGGTCTTTAGAGATCTTTTAATGGCGTCCCAAACGGATGTAAAATTGCGTTTACATCATACGAGCATGGCCACCTGTCTAGTGGGACCCGAAGCTTATGATTATAAGAGTCCGGAAAAAACATATATGGAATTGCAGTACATGTACTAACGGGTGCGATCATACTAGCACTAATGCACCGGATCCCATCAGAACTCCGCAGTTAAGCGTGCTTGGGCGAGAGTAGTACTAGGATGGGTGACCTCCCGGGAAGTCCTCGTGTTGCACCCCTTTTTGTTTTTTTTTGTTCAGTGGTTTACAAAAAACATCGTATCTTCGAAACGCCATAACTTTTGAACCGTGAGGAACTATGCTGCCGACAGCACCTTTTCGGAAAGCTCTAAATTCACTAATTGGAGTGCCTAAGGTCTTTAGACCGTAGGCGCGTCTTTTTCAGCCCCAAATTATGAAGTTTAGACCGTCTTTTCGGATGGTTTTATACCATATTCAAAAAAGTTTTGTGGTTATGTCTTTAGAGATCTTTTAATGGCGTCCCAAACGGATGTAAAATTGCGTTTATATCATACGAGCATGGCCACGTGTCTAGTGGGACCCGCAGCTTATGATTATAAGAGTCGGGGAAAACATATATGGAATTGCAGTACATGTACTAACGGGTGCGATCATACCAGCACTAATGCACCGGATCCCATCAGAACTCCGCAGTTAAGCGTGCTTGGGCGAGAGTAGTACTAGGATGGGTGACCTCCCGGGAAGTCCTCGTGTTGCACCCCTTTTTGTTTTTTTGTTCAGTGGTTTACAAAGAACATCGTATCTTCGAAACGCCATAACTTTTGAACCGTGAGGAACTACGCTGCCGACATCACCTTTTCGGAAAGGTCTAAATTCACTAATTTGAGTGCCTAAGGTCTTTAGACCGTAGGCGCGTCTTTTTCAGCCCCAAATTATGAAGTTTAGACCGTCTTTCGGATGGTTTTATACCATATTCCAAAAAAGTTTTGTGGTTAGGTCTTTAGAGATCTTTTAATGGCGTCCCAAACGGATGTAAAATTGCGTTTACATCATACGAGCATGGCCACGTGTCTAGTGGGACCCGCAGCTTATGATTATAAGAGTCGGGGAAAACATATATGGAATTGCAGTACATGTACTAACGGGTGCGATCATACCAGCACTAATGCACCGGATCCCATCAGAACTCCGCAGTTAAGCGTGCTTGGGCGAGAGTAGTACTAGGATGGGTGACCTCCCGGGAAGTCCTTGTGTTGCACCCCTTTTTGTTTTTTTTTGTTCAGTGGTTTACAAAAAATATCGTATCTTCGAAACGCCATAACTTTTGAACCGTGAGGAACTACGCTGCCGACATCACCTTTTCGGAAAGCTCTAAATTCACTAATTGGAGTACCTACGGTCTAAAGACCGTAGGCGCGTCTTTTTCAGCCCCAAATTATGAAGTTTAGACCGTCTTTCGAATGGTTTTTTACCATATTCCAAAAAGTTTTGTGGTTAGGTCTTTAGAGATCTTTTAATGGCGTCCCAAACGGATGTAAATTTGCGTTTACATCATACGAGCATGGCCACGTGTCTAGTGGGACCCGAAGCTTATGATTATAAGAGTCCGGGAAAAACATATATGGAATTGCAGTACATGTACTAACGGGTGCGATCATACCAGCACTAATGCACCGGATCCCATCAGAACTCCGCAGTTAAGCGTGCTTGGGCGAGAGTAGTACTAGGATGGGTGACCTCCCGGGAAGTCCTCGTGTTGCACCCCTTTTTGTTTTTTTGTTCAGTGGTTTACAAAGAACATCGTATCTTCGAAACCCCATAACTTTTGAACCGTGAGGAACTAGGCTGCCGACAGAACCTTTTCGGAAAGCTCTAAATTCACTAATTTGAGTTCCTAAGGTCTTTAGACCGTAGGGCACGTCTTTTTCAGCCCCAAATTATGAAGTTTAGACCGTCTTTCGGATGGTTTCTTACCATATTCCAAAAAGTTTTGTGGTTAGGTCTTTAGAGATCTTTTAATGGCGTCCCAAACGGATGTAAAATTGCGTTTACATCATACGAGCATGGCCACCTGTCTAGTGGGACCCGAAGCTTATGATTATAAGAGTCCGGAAAAAACATATATGGAATTGCAGTACATGTACTAACGGTTGCGATCATACTAGCACTAATGCACCGGATCCCATCAGAACTCCGCAGTTAAGCGTGCTTGGGCGAGAGTAGTACTAGGATGGGTGACCTCTCGGGAAGTCCTCGTGTTGCACCCCTTTTTGTTTTTTTGTTCAGTGGTTTACAAAGAACATCGTATCTTCGAAACGCCATAACTTTTGAACCGTGAGGAACTACGCTGCCGACAGCACCTTTTCGGAAAGCTCTAAATTCACTAATTGGAGTGCCTAAGGTCTTTAGACCGTAGGCGCGTCTTTTTCAGCCCCAAATTATGAAGTTTAGACCGTCTTTTCGGATGGTTTTATACCATATTCAAAAAAGTTTTGTGGTTATGTCTTTAGAGATCTTTTAATGGCGTCCCAAACGGATGTAAAATTGCGTTTACATCATACGAGCATGGCCACGTGTCTAGTGGGACCCGCAGCTTATGATTATAAGAGTCGGGGAAAACATATATGGAATTGCAGTACATGTACTAACGGGTGCGATCATACCAGCACTAATGCACCGGATCCCATCAGAACTCCGCAGTTAAGCGTGCTTGGGCGAGAGTAGTACTAGGATGGGTGACCTCCCGGGAAGTCCTCGTGTTGCACCCCTTTTTGTTTTTTTGTTCAGTGGTTTACAAAGAACATCGTATCTTCGAAACGCCATAACTTTTGAACCGTGAGGAACTACGCTGCCGACATCACCTTTTCGGAAAGGTCTAAATTCACTAATTTGAGTGCCTAAGGTCTTTAGACCGTAGGCGCGTCTTTTTCAGCCCCAAATTATGAAGTTTAGACCGTCTTTCGGATGGTTTTATACCATATTCCAAAAAAGTTTTGTGGTTAGGTCTTTAGAGATCTTTTAATGGCGTCCCAAACGGATGTAAAATTGCGTTTACATCATACGAGCATGGCCACGTGTCTAGTGGGACCCGCAGCTTATGATTATAAGAGTCGGGGAAAACATATATGGAATTGCAGTACATGTACTAACGGGTGCGATCATACCAGCACTAATGCACCGGATCCCATCAGAACTCCGCAGTTAAGCGTGCTTGGGCGAGAGTAGTACTAGGATGGGTGACCTCCCGGGAAGTCCTTGTGTTGCACCCCTTTTTGTTTTTTTTTGTTCAGTGGTTTACAAAAAACATCGTATCTTCGAAACGCCATAACTTTTGAACCGTGAGGAACTACGCTGCCGACAGCACCTTTTCGGAAAGCTCTAAATTACCTAATTGGAGTGCCTAAGGTCTTTAGACCGTAGGCGCGTCTTTTTCAGCCCCAAATTATGAAATTTAGACCGTCTTTCGGATGGTTTTATACCACATTCCAAAAAGTTTTGTGGTTAGGTCTTTAGAGATCTTTTAATGGCGTCCCAAACGGATGTAAAATTGCGTTTACATCATACGAGCATGGCCACGTGTCTAGTGGGACTCGCAGCTTATGATTATAAGAGTCGGGGAAAACATATATGGAATTGCAGTACATGTACTAACGGGTGCGATCATACCAGCACTAATGCACCGGATCCCATCAGAACTCCGGAGTTAAGCGTGCTTGGGCGAGAGTAGTACTAGGATGGGTGACCTCCCGGGAAGTCCTCGTGTTGCACCCCTTTTTGTTTTTTTGTTCAGTGGTTTACAAAGAACATCGTATCTTCGAAACCCCATAACTTTTGAACCGTGAGGAACTAGGCTGCCGACAGCACCTTTTCGGAAAGCTCTAAATTCACTAATTTGAGTGCCTAAGGTCTTTAGACCGTAGGGCACGTCTTTTTCAGCCCCAAATTATGAAGTTTAGACCGTCTTTCGGATGGTTTCTTACCATATTCCAAAAAGTTTTGTGGTTAGGTCTTTAGAGATCTTTTAATGGCGTCCCAAACGGATGTAAAATTGCGTTTACATCATACGAGCATGGCCACGTGTCTAGTGGGACCCGAAGCTTATGATTATAAGAGTCCGGGAAAAACATATATGGAATTGCAGTACATGTACTAACGGGTGCGATCATACCAGCACTAATGCACCGGATCCCATCAGAACTCCGCAGTTAAGCGTGCTTGGGCGAGAGTAGTACTAGGATGGGTGACCTCCCGGGAAGTCCTCGTGTTGCACCCCTTTTTGTTTTTTTGTTCAGTGGTTTACAAAGAACATCGTATCTTCGAAACGCCATAACTTTTGAACCGTGAGGAACTACGCTGCCGACAGCACCTTTTCGGAAAGCTCTAAATTCACTAATTGGAGTGCCTAAGGTCTTTAGACCGTAGGCGCGTCTTTTTCAGCCCCAAATTATGAAGTTTAGACCGTCTTTCGGATGGTTTTATACCATATTCCAAAAAAGTTTTGTGGTTAGGTCTTTAGAGATCTTTTAATGGCGTCCCAAACGGATGTAAAATTGCGTTTACATCATACGAGCATGGCCACGTGTCTAGTGGGACCCGCAGCTTATGATTATAAGAGTCGGGGAAAACATATATGGAATTGCAGTACATGTACTAACGGGTGCGATCATACCAGCACTAATGCACCGGATCCCATCAGAACTCCGCAGTTAAGCGTGCTTGGGCGAGAGTAGTACTAGGATGGGTGACCTCCCGGGAAGTCCTCGTGTTGCACCCCTTTTTGTTTTTTTGTTCAGTGGTTTACAAAGAACATCGTATCTTCGAAACGCCATAACTTTTGAACCGTGAGGAACTACGCTGCCGACATCACCTTTTCGGAAAGGTCTAAATTCACTAATTTGAGTGCCTAAGGTCTTTAGACCGTAGGCGCGTCTTTTTCAGCCCCAAATTATGAAGTTTAGACCGTCTTTCGGATGGTTTTATACCATATTCCAAAAAGTTTTGTGGTTAGGTCTTTAGAGATCTTTTAATGGCGTCCCAAACGGATGTAAAATTGCGTTTACATCATACGAGCATGGCCACGTGTCTAGTGGGACCCGCAGCTTATGATTATAAGAGTCGGGGAAAACATATATGGAATTGCAGTACATGTACTAACGGGTGCGATCATACCAGCACTAATGCACCGGATCCCATCAGAACTCCGCAGTTAAGCGTGCTTGGGCGAGAGTAGTACTAGGATGGGTGACCTCCCGGGAAGTCCTCGTGTTGCACCCCTTTTTGTTTTTTTTTGTTCAGTGGTTTACAAAAAACATCGTATCTTCGAAACGCCATAACTTTTGAACCGTGAGGAACTACGCTGCCGACAGCACCTTTTCGGAAAGCTCTAAATTCACTAATTGGAGTGCCTAAGGTCTTTAGACCGTAGGCGCGTCTTTTTCAGCCCCAAATTATGAAGTTTAGACCGTCTTTCGGATGGTTTTATACCATATTCCAAAAAGTTTTGTGGTTAGGTCTTTAGAGATCTTTTAATGGCGTCCCAAACGGATGTAAAATTGCGTTTACATCATACGAGCATGGCCACGTGTCTAGTGGGACCCGAAGCTTATGATTATAAGAGTCCGGGAAAAAACATATATGGAATTGCAGTACATGTACTAACGGGTGCGATCATACCAGCACTAATGCACCGGATCCCATCAGAACTCCGCAGTTAAGCGTGCTTGGGCGAGAGTAGTACTAGGATGGGTGACCTCCCGGGAAGTCCTCGTGTTGCACCCCTTTTTGTTTTTTTTTGTTCAGTGGTTTACAAAAAACATCGTATCTTCGAAACGCCATAACTTTTGAACCGTGAGGAACTACGCTGCCGACAGCACCTTTTCGGAAAGCTCTAAATTCACTAATTGGAGTGCCTAAGGTCTTTAGACCGTAGGCGCGTCTTTTTCAGCCCCAAATTATGAAGTTTAGACCGTCTTTCGGATGGTTTTATACCATATTCCAAAAAGTTTTGTGGTTAGGTCTTTAGAGATCTTTTAATGGCGTCCCAAACGGATGTAAAATTGCGTTTACATCATACGAGCATGGCCACGTGTCTAGTGGGACCCGCAGCTTATGATTATAAGAGTCGGGGAAAACATATATGGAATTGCAGTACATGTACTAACGGGTGCGATCATACCAGCACTAATGCACCGGATCCCATCAGAACTCCGCAGTTAAGCGTGCTTGGGCGAGAGTAGTACTAGGATGGGTGACCTCCCGGGAAGTCCTCGTGTTGCACCCCTTTTTGTTTTTTTTTGTTCAGTGGTTTACAAAAAACATCGTATCTTCGAAACGCCATAACTTTTGAACCGTGAGGAACTACGCTGCCGACAGCACCTTTTCGGAAAGCTCTAAATTCACTAATTGGAGTGCCTAAGGTCTTTAGACCGTAGGCGCGTCTTTTTCAGCCCCAAATTATGAAGTTTAGACCGTCTTTCGGATGGTTTTATACCATATTCCAAAAAGTTTTGTGGTTAGGTCTTTAGAGATCTTTTAATGGCATCCCAAACGGATGTAAAATTGCGTTTACATCATACGAGCATGGCCACGTGTCTAGTGGGACCCGCAGCTTATGATTATAAGAGTCGGGGAAAACATATATGGAATTGCAGTACATGTACTAACGGGTGCGATCATACCAGCACTAATGCACCGGATCCCATCAGAACTCCGCAGTTAAGCGTGCTTGGGCGAGAGTAGTACTAGGATGGGTGACCTCCCGGGAAGTCCTCGTGTTGCACCCCTTTTTGTTTTTTTTTGTTCAGTGGTTTACAAAAAATATCGTATCTTCGAAACGCCATAACTTTTGAACCGTGAGGAACTACGCTGCCGACATCACCTTTTCGGAAAGCTCTAAATTCACTAATTGGAGTACCTACGGTCTAAAGACCGTAGGCGCGTCTTTTTCAGCCCCAAATTATGAAGTTTAGACCGTCTTTCGAATGGTTTTTTACCATATTCCAAAAAGTTTTGTGGTTAGGTCTTTAGAGATCTTTTAATGGCGTCCCAAACGGATGTAAAATTGCGTTTACATCATACGAGCATGGCCACGTGTCTAGTGGGACCCGAAGCTTATGATTATAAGAGTCCGGGAAAAACATATATGGAATTGCAGTACATGTACTAACGGGTGCGATCATACCAGCACTAATGCACCGGATCCCATCAGAACTCCGCAGTTAAGCGTGCTTGGGCGAGAGTAGTACTAGGATGGGTGACCTCCCGGGAAGTCCTCGTGTTGCACCCCTTTTTGTTTTTTTTTGTTCAGTGGTTTACAAAAAACATCGTATCTTCGAAACCCCATAACTTTTGAACCGTGAGGAACTAGGCTGCCGACAGCACCTTTTCGGAAAGCTCTAAATTCACTAATTTGAGTGCCTAAGGTCTTTAGACCGTAGGGCACGTCTTTTTCAGCCCCAAATTATGAAGTTTAGACCGTCTTTCGGATGGTTTCTTACCATATTCCAAAAAGTTTTGTGGTTAGGTCTTTAGAGATCTTTTAATGGCGTCCCAAACGGATGTAAAATTGCGTTTACATCATACGAGCATGGCCACGTGTCTAGTGGGACCCGCAGCTTATGATTATAAGAGTCGGGGAAAACATATATGGAATTGCAGTACATGTACTAACGGGTGCGATCATACCAGCACTAATGCACCGGATCCCATCAGAACTCCGCAGTTAAGCGTGCTTGGGCGAGAGTAGTACTAGGATGGGTGACCTCCCGGGAAGTCCTCGTGTTGCACCCCTTTTTGTTTTTTTTTGTTCAGTGGTTTACAAAAAACATCGTATCTTCGAAACGCCATAACTTTTGAACCGTGAGGAACTACGCTGCCGACAGCACCTTTTCGGAAAGCTCTAAATTCACTAATTGGAGTGCCTAAGGTCTTTAGACCGTAGGCGCGTCTTTTTCAGCCCCAAATTATGAAGTTTAGACCGTCTTTCGGATGGTTTTATACCATATTCCAAAAAGTTTTGTGGTTAGGTCTTTAGAGATCTTTTAATGGCGTCCCAAACGGATGTAAAATTGCGTTTACATCATACGAGCATGGCCACGTGTCTAGTGGGACCCGCAGCTTATGATTATAAGAGTCGGGGAAAACATATATGGAATTGCAGTACATGTACTAACGGGTGCGATCATACCAGCACTAATGCACCGGATCCCATCAGAACTCCGCAGTTAAGCGTGCTTGGGCGAGAGTAGTACTAGGATGGGTGACCTCCCGGGAAGTCCTCGTGTTGCACCCCTTTTTGTTTTTTTTTGTTCAGTGGTTTACAAAAAACATCGTATCTTCGAAACGCCATAACTTTTGAACCGTGAGGAACTACGCTGCCGACATCACCTTTTCGGAAAGCTCTAAATTCACTAATTGGAGTGCCTAAGGTCTTTAGACCGTAGGCGCGTCTTTTTCAGCCCCAAATTATGAAGTTTAGACCGTCTTTCGGATGGTTTTTTACCATATTCCAAAAAGTTTTGTGGTTAGGTCTTTAGAGATCTTTTAATGGCGTCCCAAACGGATGTAAAATTGCGTTTACATCATACGAGCATGGCCACGTGTCTAGTGGGACCCGAAGCTTATGATTATAAGAGTCCGGGAAAAACATATATGGAATTGCAGTACATGTACTAACGGGTGCGATCATACCAGCACTAATGCACCGGATCCCATCAGAACTCCGCAGTTAAGCGTGCTTGGGCGAGAGTAGTACTAGGATGGGTGACCTCCCGGGAAGTCCTCGTGTTGCACCCCTTTTTGTTTTTTTTTGTTCAGTGGTTTACAAAAAACATCGTATCTTCGAAACGCCATAACTTTTGAACAGTGAGGAACTAGGCTGCCGACAGCACCTTTTCGGAAAGCTCTAAATTCACTAATTGGAGTGCCTAAGGTCTTTAGACCGTAGGCGCGTCTTTTTCAGCCCCAAATTATGAAGTTTAGACCGTCTTTCGGATGGTTTTTACCATATTCCAAAAAGTTTTGTGGTTAGGTCTTTAGAGATCTTTTAATGGCGTCCCAAACGGATGTAAAATTGCGTTTACATCATACGAGCATGGCCACGTGTCTAGTGGGACCCGAAGCTTATGATTATAAGAGTCCGGGAAAAACATATATGGAATTGCAGTACATGTACTAACGGGTGCGATCATACCAGCACTAATGCACCGGATCCCATCAGAACTCCGCAGTTAAGCGTGCTTGGGCGAGAGTAGTACTAGGATGGGTGACCTCCCGGGAAGTCCTCGTGTTGCACCCCTTTTTGTTTTTTTTTGTTCAGTGGTTTACAAAAAACATCGTATCTTCGAAACGCCATAACTTTTGAACCGTGAGGAACTACGCTGCCGA
The DNA here is from genome assembly GCA_030180135.1 of Orychophragmus violaceus. Taxonomy (NCBI): domain Eukaryota; kingdom Viridiplantae; phylum Streptophyta; class Magnoliopsida; order Brassicales; family Brassicaceae; genus Orychophragmus; species Orychophragmus violaceus. Next base: position 83,948,403 of record CM058237.1, read on the forward strand.
CAGCACCTTTTCGGAAAGCTCTAAATTCACTAATTGGAGTGCCTAAGGTCTTTAGACCGTAGGCGCGTCTTTTTCAGCCCCAAATTATGAAGTTTAGACCGTCTTTCGAATGGTTTTTTACCATATTCCAAAAAGTTTTGTGGTTAGGTCTTTAGAGATCTTTTAATGGCGTCCCAAACGGATGTAAATTTGCGTTTACATCATACGAGCATGGCCACGTGTCTAGTGGGACTCGCAGCTTATGATTATAAGAGTCGGGGAAAACATATATGGAATTGCAGTACATGTACTAACGGGTGCGATCATACCAGCACTAATGCACCGGATCCCATCAGAACTCCGCAGTTAAGCGTGCTTGGGCGAGAGTAGTACTAGGATGGGTGACCTCCCGGGAAGTCCTCGTGTTGCACCCCTTTTTGTTTTTTTTTGTTCAGTGGTTTACAAAAAACATCGTATCTTCGAAACGCCATAACTTTTGAACCGTGAGGAACTACGCTGCCGACAGCACCTTTTCGGAAAGCTCTAAATTCACTAATTGGAGTGCCTAAGGTCTTTAGACCGTAGGCGCGTCTTTTTCAGCCCCAAATTATGAAGTTTAGACCGTCTTTCGGATGGTTTTATACCATATTCCAAAAAGTTTTGTGGTTAGGTCTTTAGAGATCTTTTAATGGCATCCCAAACGGATGTAAAATTGCGTTTACATCATACGAGCATGGCCACGTGTCTAGTGGGACCCGCAGCTTATGATTATAAGAGTCGGGGAAAACATATATGGAATTGCAGTACATGTACTAACGGGTGCGATCATACCAGCACTAATGCACCGGATCCCATCAGAACTCCGCAGTTAAGCGTGCTTGGGCGAGAGTAGTACTAGGATGGGTGACCTCCCGGGAAGTCCTCGTGTTGCACCCCTTTTTGTTTTTTTTTGTTCAGTGGTTTACAAAAAATATCGTATCTTCGAAACGCCATAACTTTTGAACCGTGAGGAACTACGCTGCCGACATCACCTTTTCGGAAAGCTCTAAATTCACTAATTGGAGTACCTACGGTCTAAAGACCGTAGGCGCGTCTTTTTCAGCCCCAAATTATGAAGTTTAGACCGTCTTTCGAATGGTTTTTTACCATATTCCAAAAAGTTTTGTGGTTAGGTCTTTAGAGATCTTTTAATGGCGTCCCAAACGGATGTAAATTTGCGTTTACATCATACGAGCATGGCCACGTGTCTAGTGGGACCCGAAGCTTATGATTATAAGAGTCCGGGAAAAACATATATGGAATTGCAGTACATGTACTAACGGGTGCGATCATACCAGCACTAATGCACCGGATCCCATCAGAACTCCGCAGTTAAGCGTGCTTGGGCGAGAGTAGTACTAGGATGGGTGACCTCCCGGGAAGTCCTCGTGTTGCACCCCTTTTTGTTTTTTTGTTCAGTGGTTTACAAAGAACATCGTATCTTCGAAACCCCATAACTTTTGAACCGTGAGGAACTAGGCTGCCGACAGCACCTTTTCGGAAAGCTCTAAATTCACTAATTTGAGTGCCTAAGGTCTTTAGACCGTAGGGCACGTCTTTTTCAGCCCCAAATTATGAAGTTTAGACCGTCTTTCGGATGGTTTCTTACCATATTCCAAAAAGTTTTGTGGTTAGGTCTTTAGAGATCTTTTAATGGCGTCCCAAACGGATGTAAAATTGCGTTTACATCATACGAGCATGGCCACCTGTCTAGTGGGACCCGAAGCTTATGATTATAAGAGTCCGGAAAAAACATATATGGAATTGCAGTACATGTACTAACGGGTGCGATCATACTAGCACTAATGCACCGGATCCCATCAGAACTCCGCAGTTAAGCGTGCTTGGGCGAGAGTAGTACTAGGATGGGTGACCTCCCGGGAAGTCCTCGTGTTGCACCCCTTTTTGTTTTTTTTTGTTCAGTGGTTTACAAAAAACATCGTATCTTCGAAACGCCATAACTTTTGAACCGTGAGGAACTACGCTGCCGACAGCACCTTTTCGGAAAGCTCTAAATTCACTAATTGGAGTGCCTAAGGTCTTTAGACCGTAGGCGCGTCTTTTTCAGCCCCAAATTATGAAGTTTAGACCGTCTTTCGGATGGTTTTATACCATATTCCAAAAAGTTTTGTGGTTAGGTCTTTAGAGATCTTTTAATGGCATCCCAAACGGATGTAAAATTGCGTTTACATCATACGAGCATGGCCACGTGTCTAGTGGGACCCGCAGCTTATGATTATAAGAGTCGGGGAAAACATATATGGAATTGCAGTACATGTACTAACGGGTGCGATCATACCAGCACTAATGCACCGGATCCCATCAGAACTCCGCAGTTAAGCGTGCTTGGGCGAGAGTAGTACTAGGATGGGTGACCTCCCGGGAAGTCCTCGTGTTGCACCCCTTTTTGTTTTTTTTTGTTCAGTGGTTTACAAAAAATATCGTATCTTCGAAACGCCATAACTTTTGAACCGTGAGGAACTACGCTGCCGACATCACCTTTTCGGAAAGCTCTAAATTCACTAATTGGAGTACCTACGGTCTAAAGACCGTAGGCGCGTCTTTTTCAGCCCCAAATTATGAAGTTTAGACCGTCTTTCGAATGGTTTTTTACCATATTCCAAAAAGTTTTGTGGTTAGGTCTTTAGAGATCTTTTAATGGCGTCCCAAACGGATGTAAATTTGCGTTTACATCATACGAGCATGGCCACGTGTCTAGTGGGACCCGAAGCTTATGATTATAAGAGTCCGGGAAAAACATATATGGAATTGCAGTACATGTACTAACGGGTGCGATCATACCAGCACTAATGCACCGGATCCCATCAGAACTCCGCAGTTAAGCGTGCCTGGGCGAGAGTAGTACTAGGATGGGTGACCTCCCGGGAAGTCCTCGTGTTGCACCCCTTTTTGTTTTTTTGTTCAGTGGTTTACAAAGAACATCGTATCTTCGAAACCCCATAACTTTTGAACCGTGAGGAACTAGGCTGCCGACAGCACCTTTTCGGAAAGCTCTAAATTCACTAATTTGAGTGCCTAAGGTCTTTAGACCGTAGGGCACGTCTTTTTCAGCCCCAAATTATGAAGTTTAGACCGTCTTTCGAATGGTTTTTTACCATATTCCAAAAAGTTTTGTGGTTAGGTCTTTAGAGATCTTTTAATGGCGTCCCAAACGGATGTAAAATTGCGTTTACATCATACGAGCATGGCCACGTGTCTAGTGGGACCCGAAGCTTATGATTATAAGAGTCCGGAAAAAACATATATGGAATTGCAGTACATGTACTAACGGGTGCGATCATACCAGCACTAATGCACCGGATCCCATCAGAACTCCGCAGTTAAGCGTGCTTGGGCGAGAGTAGTACTAGGATGGGTGACCTCCCGGGAAGTCCTCGTGTTGCACCCCTTTTTGTTTTTTTTTGTTCAGTGGTTTACAAAAAACATCGTATCTTCGAAACGCCATAACTTTTGAACCGTGAGGAACTACGCTGCCGACAGCACCTTTTCGGAAAGCTCTAAATTCACTAATTGGAGTGCCTAAGGTCTTTAGACCGTAGGCGCGTCTTTTTCAGCCCCAAATTATGAAGTTTAGACCGTCTTTCGGATGGTTTTATACCATATTCCAAAAAGTTTTGTGGTTAGGTCTTTAGAGATCTTTTAATGGCGTCCCAAACGGATGTAAAATTGCGTTTACATCATACGAGCATGGCCACGTGTCTAGTGGGACCCGCAGCTTATGATTATAAGAGTCGGGGAAAACATATATGGAATTGCAGTACATGTACTAACGGGTGCGATCATACCAGCACTAATGCACCGGATCCCATCAGAACTCCGCAGTTAAGCGTGCTTGGGCGAGAGTAGTACTAGGATGGGTGACCTCCCGGGAAGTCCTCGTGTTGCACCCCTTTTTGTTTTTTTTTGTTCAGTGGTTTACAAAAAACATCGTATCTTCGAAACGCCATAACTTTTGAACCGTGAGGAACTACGCTGCCGACAGCACCTTTTCGGAAAGCTCTAAATTCACTAATTGGAGTGCCTAAGGTCTTTAGACCGTAGGCGCGTCTTTTTCAGCCCCAAATTATGAAGTTTAGACCGTCTTTCGGATGGTTTTATACCATATTCCAAAAAGTTTTGTGGTTAGGTCTTTAGAGATCTTTTAATGGCATCCCAAACGGATGTAAAATTGCGTTTACATCATACGAGCATGGCCACGTGTCTAGTGGGACCCGCAGCTTATGATTATAAGAGTCGGGGAAAACATATATGGAATTGCAGTACATGTACTAACGGGTGCGATCATACCAGCACTAATGCACCGGATCCCATCAGAACTCCGCAGTTAAGCGTGCTTGGGCGAGAGTAGTACTAGGATGGGTGACCTCCCGGGAAGTCCTCGTGTTGCACCCCTTTTTGTTTTTTTTTGTTCAGTGGTTTACAAAAAATATCGTATCTTCGAAACGCCATAACTTTTGAACCGTGAGGAACTACGCTGCCGACATCACCTTTTCGGAAAGCTCTAAATTCACTAATTGGAGTACCTACGGTCTAAAGACCGTAGGCGCGTCTTTTTCAGCCCCAAATTATGAAGTTTAGACCGTCTTTCGAATGGTTTTTTACCATATTCCAAAAAGTTTTGTGGTTAGGTCTTTAGAGATCTTTTAATGGCGTCCCAAACGGATGTAAAATTGCGTTTACATCATACGAGCATGGCCACGTGTCTAGTGGGACCCGAAGCTTATGATTATAAGAGTCCGGGAAAAACATATATGGAATTGCAGTACATGTACTAACGGGTGCGATCATACCAGCACTAATGCACCGGATCCCATCAGAACTCCGCAGTTAAGCGTGCTTGGGCGAGAGTAGTACTAGGATGGGTGACCTCCCGGGAAGTCCTCGTGTTGCACCCCTTTTTGTTTTTTTGTTCAGTGGTTTACAAAGAACATCGTATCTTCGAAACCCCATAACTTTTGAACCGTGAGGAACTAGGCTGCCGACAGCACCTTTTCGGAAAGCTCTAAATTCACTAATTTGAGTGCCTAAGGTCTTTAGACCGTAGGGCACGTCTTTTTCAGCCCCAAATTATGAAGTTTAGACCGTCTTTCGGATGGTTTTTTACCATATTCCAAAAAGTTTTGTGGTTAGGTCTTTAGAGATCTTTTAATGGCGTCCCAAACGGATGTAAAATTGCGTTTACATCATACGAGCATGGCCACCTGTCTAGTGGGACCCGAAGCTTATGATTATAAGAGTCCGGAAAAAACATATATGGAATTGCAGTACATGTACTAACGGGTGCGATCATACTAGCACTAATGCACCGGATCCCATCAGAACTCCGCAGTTAAGCGTGCTTGGGCGAGAGTAGTACTAGGATGGGTGACCTCCCGGGAAGTCCTCGTGTTGCACCCCTTTTTGTTTTTTTTGTTCAGTGGTTTACAAAAAACATCGTATCTTCGAAACGCCATAACTTTTGAACCGTGAGGAACTACGCTGCCGACAGCACCTTTTCGGAAAGCTCTAAATTCACTAATTGGAGTGCCTAAGGTCTTTAGACCGTAGGCGCGTCTTTTTCAGCCCCAAATTATGAAGTTTAGACCGTCTTTCGGATGGTTTTTTACCATATTCCAAAAAGTTTTGTGGTTAGGTCTTTAGAGATCTTTTAATGGCATCCCAAACGGATGTAAAATTGCGTTTACATCATACGAGCATGGCCACGTGTCTAGTGGGACCCGCAGCTTATGATTATAAGAGTCGGGGAAAACATATATGGAATTGCAGTACATGTACTAACGGGTGCGATCATACCAGCACTAATGCACCGGATCCCATCAGAACTCCGCAGTTAAGCGTGCTTGGGCGAGAGTAGTACTAGGATGGGTGACCTCCCGGGAAGTCCTCGTGTTGCACCCCTTTTTGTTTTTTTTTGTTCAGTGGTTTACAAAAAATATCGTATCTTCGAAACGCCATAACTTTTGAACCGTGAGGAACTACGCTGCCGACATCACCTTTTCGGAAAGCTCTAAATTCACTAATTGGAGTACCTACGGTCTAAAGACCGTAGGCGCGTCTTTTTCAGCCCCAAATTATGAAGTTTAGACCGTCTTTCGAATGGTTTTTTACCATATTCCAAAAAGTTTTGTGGTTAGGTCTTTAGAGATCTTTTAATGGCGTCCCAAACGGATGTAAAATTGCGTTTACATCATACGAGCATGGCCACGTGTCTAGTGGGACCCGAAGCTTATGATTATAAGAGTCCGGGAAAAACATATATGGAATTGCAGTACATGTACTAACGGGTGCGATCATACCAGCACTAATGCACCGGATCCCATCAGAACTCCGCAGTTAAGCGTGCTTGGGCGAGAGTAGTACTAGGATGGGTGACCTCCCGGGAAGTCCTCGTGTTGCACCCCTTTTTGTTTTTTTGTTCAGTGGTTTACAAAGAACATCGTATCTTCGAAACCCCATAACTTTTGAACCGTGAGGAACTAGGCTGCCGACAGCACCTTTTCGGAAAGCTCTAAATTCACTAATTTGAGTGCCTAAGGTCTTTAGACCGTAGGGCACGTCTTTTTCAGCCCCAAATTATGAAGTTTAGACCGTCTTTCGGATGGTTTCTTACCATATTCCAAAAAGTTTTGTGGTTAGGTCTTTAGAGATCTTTTAATGGCGTCCCAAACGGATGTAAAATTGCGTTTACATCATACGAGCATGGCCACCTGTCTAGTGGGACCCGAAGCTTATGATTATAAGAGTCCGGAAAAAACATATATGGAATTGCAGTACATGTACTAACGGGTGCGATCATACTAGCACTAATGCACCGGATCCCATCAGAACTCCGCAGTTAAGCGTGCTTGGGCGAGAGTAGTACTAGGATGGGTGACCTCCCGGGAAGTCCTCGTGTTGCACCCCTTTTTGTTTTTTTGTTCAGTGGTTTACAAAGAACATCGTATCTTCGAAACGCCATAACTTTTGAACCGTGAGGAACTACGCTGCCGACAGCACCTTTTCGGAAAGCTCTAAATTCACTAATTGGAGTGCCTAAGGTCTTTAGACCGTAGGCGCGTCTTTTTCAGCCCCAAATTATGAAGTTTAGACCGTCTTTCGGATGGTTTTATACCATATTCCAAAAAGTTTTGTGGTTAGGTCTTTAGAGATCTTTTAATGGCGTCCCAAACGGATGTAAAATTGCGTTTACATCATACGAGCATGGCCACGTGTCTAGTGGGACCCGCAGCTTATGATTATAAGAGTCGGGGAAAACATATATGGAATTGCAGTACATGTACTAACGGGTGCGATCATACCAGCACTAATGCACCGGATCCCATCAGAACTCCGCAGTTAAGCGTGCTTGGGCGAGAGTAGTACTAGGATGGGTGACCTCCCGGGAAGTCCTCGTGTTGCACCCCTTTTTGTTTTTTTTTGTTCAGTGGTTTACAAAAAACATCGTATCTTCGAAACGCCATAACTTTTGAACCGTGAGGAACTACGCTGCCGACAGCACCTTTTCGGAAAGCTCTAAATTCACTAATTGGAGTGCCTAAGGTCTTTAGACCGTAGGCGCGTCTTTTTCAGCCCCAAATTATGAAGTTTAGACCGTCTTTCGGATGGTTTTTTACCATATTCCAAAAAGTTTTGTGGTTAGGTCTTTAGAGATCTTTTAATGGCGTCCCAAACGGATGTAAAATTGCGTTTACATCATACGAGCATGGCCACGTGTCTAGTGGGACCCGAAGCTTATGATTATAAGAGTCCGGGAAAAACATATATGGAATTGCAGTACATGTACTAACGGGTGCGATCATACCAGCACTAATGCACCGGATCCCATCAGAACTCCGCAGTTAAGCGTGCTTGGGCGAGAGTAGTACTAGGATGGGTGACCTCCCGGGAAGTCCTCGTGTTGCACCCCTTTTTGTTTTTTTTTGTTCAGTGGTTTACAAAGAACATCGTATCTTCGAAACGCCATAACTTTTGAACCGTGAGGAACTAGGCTGCCGACAGCACCTTTTCGGAAAGCTCTAAATTCACTAATTGGAGTACCTAAGGTCTTTAGACCGTAGGGCACGTCTTTTTCAGCCCCAAATTATGAAGTTTAGACCGTCTTTCGAATGGTTTTTTACCATATTCCAAAAAGTTTTGTGGTTAGGTCTTTAGAGATCTTTTAATGGCGTCCCAAACGGATGTAAAATTGCGTTTACATCATACGAGCATGGCCACGTGTCTAGTGGGACCCGAAGCTTATGATTATAAGAGTCCGGGAAAAACATATATGGAATTGCAGTACATGTACTAACGGGTGCGATCATACCAGCACTAATGCACCGGATCCCATCAGAACTCCGCAGTTAAGCGTGCTTGGGCGAGAGTAGTACTAGGATGGGTGACCTCCCGGGAAGTCCTCGTGTTGCACCCCTTTTTGTTTTTTTGTTCAGTGGTTTACAAAGAACATCGTATCTTCGAAACGCCATAACTTTTGAACCGTGAGGAACTACGCTGCCGACAGCACCTTTTCGGAAAGCTCTAAATTCACTAATTGGAGTGCCTAAGGTCTTTAGACCGTAGGCGCGTCTTTTTCAGCCCCAAATTATGAAGTTTAGACCGTCTTTCGGATGGTTTTTTACCATATTCCAAAAAGTTTTGTGGTTAGGTCTTTAGAGATCTTTTAATGGCGTCCCAAACGGATGTAAAATTGCGTTTACATCATACGAGCATGGCCACGTGTCTAGTGGGACCCGAAGCTTATGATTATAAGAGTCCGGGAAAAACATATATGGAATTGCAGTACATGTACTAACGGGTGCGATCATACCAGCACTAATGCACCGGATCCCATCAGAACTCCGCAGTTAAGCGTGCTTGGGCGAGAGTAGTACTAGGATGGGTGACCTCCCGGGAAGTCCTCGTGTTGCACCCCTTTTTGTTTTTTTTTGTTCAGTGGTTTACAAAGAACATCGTATCTTCGAAACGCCATAACTTTTGAACCGTGAGGAACTACGCTGCCGACAGCACCTTTTCGGAAAGCTCTAAATTCACTAATTGGAGTGCCTAAGGTCTTTAGACCGTAGGCGCGTCTTTTTCAGCCCCAAATTATGAAGTTTAGACCGTCTTTCGGATGGTTTTATACCATATTCCAAAAAGTTTTGTGGTTAGGTCTTTAGAGATCTTTTAATGGCGTCCCAAACGGATGTAAAATTGCGTTTACATCATACGAGCATGGCCACGTGTCTAGTGGGACCCGAAGCTTATGATTATAAGAGTCCGGGAAAAACATATATGGAATTGCAGTACATGTACTAACGGGTGCGATCATACCAGCACTAATGCACCGGATCCCATCAGAACTCCGCAGTTAAGCGTGCTTGGGCGAGAGTAGTACTAGGATGGGTGACCTCCCGGGAAGTCCTCGTGTTGCACCCCTTTTTGTTTTTTTGTTCAGTGGTTTACAAAGAACATCGTATCTTCGAAACGCCATAACTTTTGAACCGTGAGGAACTACGCTGCCGACAGCACCTTTTCGGAAAGCTCTAAATTCACTAATTGGAGTGCCTAAGGTCTTTAGACCGTAGGCGCGTCTTTTTCAGCCCCAAATTATGAAGTTTAGACCGTCTTTCGGATGGTTTTTACCATATTCCAAAAAGTTTTGTGGTTAGGTCTTTAGAGATCTTTTAATGGCGTCCCAAACGGATGTAAAATTGCGTTTACATCATACGAGCATGGCCACGTGTCTAGTGGGACCCGAAGCTTATGATTATAAGAGTCCGGGAAAAACATATATGGAATTGCAGTACATGTACTAACGGGTGCGATCATACCAGCACTAATGCACCGGATCCCATCAGAACTCCGCAGTTAAGCGTGCTTGGGCGAGAGTAGTACTAGGATGGGTGACCTCCCGGGAAGTCCTCGTGTTGCACCCCTTTTTGTTTTTTTGTTCAGTGGTTTACAAAGAACATCGTATCTTCGAAACGCCATAACTTTTGAACCGTGAGGAACTAGGCTGCCGACAGCACCTTTTCGGAAAGCTCTAAATTCACTAATTGAGTGCCTAAGGTCTTTAGACCGTAGGGCACGTCTTTTTCAGCCCCAAATTATGAAGTTTAGACCGTCTTTCGGATGGTTTTTTACCATATTCCAAAAAGTTTTGTGGTTAGGTCTTTAGAGATCTTTTAATGGCGTCCCAAACGGATGTAAAATTGCGTTTACATCATACGAGCATGGCCACGTGTCTAGTGGGACCCGAAGCTTATGATTATAAGAGTCCGGGAAAAACATATATGGAATTGCAGTACATGTACTAACGGGTGCGATCATACCAGCACTAATGCACCGGATCCCATCAGAACTCCGCAGTTAAGCGTGCTTGGGCGAGAGTAGTACTAGGATGGGTGACCTCCCGGGAAGTCCTCGTGTTGCACCCCTTTTTGTTTTTTTGTTCAGTGGTTTACAAAGAACATCGTATCTTCGAAACGCCATAACTTTTGAACCGTGAGGAACTACGCTGCCGACAGCACCTTTTCGGAAAGCTCTAAATTCACTAATTGGAGTGCCTAAGGTCTTTAGACCGTAGGCGCGTCTTTTTCAGCCCCAAATTATGAAGTTTAGACCGTCTTTCGGATGGTTTTATACCATATTCCAAAAAGTTTTGTGGTTAGGTCTTTAGAGATCTTTTAATGGCGTCCCAAACGGATGTAAAATTGCGTTTACATCATACGAGCATGGCCACGTGTCTAGTGGGACCCGCAGCTTATGATTATAAGAGTCGGGGAAAACATATATGGAATTGCAGTACATGTACTAACGGGTGCGATCATACCAGCACTAATGCACCGGATCCCATCAGAACTCCGCAGTTAAGCGTGCTTGGGCGAGAGTAGTACTAGGATGGGTGACCTCCCGGGAAGTCCTCGTGTTGCACCCCTTTTTGTTTTTTTTTGTTCAGTGGTTTACAAAAAACATCGTATCTTCGAAACGCCATAACTTTTGAACCGTGAGGAACTACGCTGCCGACAGCACCTTTTCGGAAAGCTCTAAATTCACTAATTGGAGTGCCTAAGGTCTTTAGACCGTAGGCGCGTCTTTTTCAGCCCCAAATTATGAAGTTTAGACCGTCTTTCGGATGGTTTTATACCATATTCCAAAAAGTTTTGTGGTTAGGTCTTTAGAGATCTTTTAATGGCGTCCCAAACGGATGTAAAATTGCGTTTACATCATACGAGCATGGCCACGTGTCTAGTGGGACCCGCAGCTTATGATTATAAGAGTCGGGGAAAACATATATGGAATTGCAGTACATGTACTAACGGGTGCGATCATACCAGCACTAATGCACCGGATCCCATCAGAACTCCGCAGTTAAGCGTGCTTGGGCGAGAGTAGTACTAGGATGGGTGACCTCCCGGGAAGTCCTCGTGTTGCACCCCTTTTTGTTTTTTTTTGTTCAGTGGTTTACAAAAAACATCGTATCTTCGAAACGCCATAACTTTTGAACCGTGAGGAACTACGCTGCCGACAGCACCTTTTCGGAAAGCTCTAAATTCACTAATTGGAGTACCTACGGTCTAAAGACCGTAGGCGCGTCTTTTTCAGCCCCAAATTATGAAGTTTAGACCGTCTTTCGAATGGTTTTTTACCATATTCCAAAAAGTTTTGTGGTTAGGTCTTTAGAGATCTTTTAATGGCGTCCCAAACGGATGTAAATTTGCGTTTACATCATACGAGCATGGCCACGTGTCTAGTGGGACCCGAAGCTTATGATTATAAGAGTCCGGGAAAAACATATATGGAATTGCAGTACATGTACTAACGGGTGCGATCATACCAGCACTAATGCACCGGATCCCATCAGAACTCCGCAGTTAAGCGTGCTTGGGCGAGAGTAGTACTAGGATGGGTGACCTCCCGGGAAGTCCTCGTGTTGCACCCCTTTTTGTTTTTTTGTTCAGTGGTTTACAAAGAACATCGTATCTTCGAAACCCCATAACTTTTGAACCGTGAGGAACTAGGCTGCCGACAAAACCTTTTCGGAAAGCTCTAAATTCACTAATTTGAGTTCCTAAGGTCTTTAGACCGTAGGGCACGTCTTTTTCAGCCCCAAATTATGAAGTTTAGACCGTCTTTCGGATGGTTTCTTACCATATTCCAAAAAGTTTTGTGGTTAGGTCTTTAGAGATCTTTTAATGGCGTCCCAAACGGATGTAAAATTGCGTTTACATCATACGAGCATGGCCACCTGTCTAGTGGGACCCGAAGCTTATGATTATAAGAGTCCGGAAAAAACATATATGGAATTGCAGTACATGTACTAACGGGTGCGATCATACTAGCACTAATGCACCGGATCCCATCAGAACTCCGCAGTTAAGCGTGCTTGGGCGAGAGTAGTACTAGGATGGGTGACCTCCCGGGAAGTCCTCGTGTTGCACCCCTTTTTGTTTTTTTGTTCAGTGGTTTACAAAGAACATCGTATCTTCGAAACGCCATAACTTTTGAACCGTGAGGAACTACGCTGCCGACAGCACCTTTTCGGAAAGCTCTAAATTCACTAATTGGAGTGCCTAAGGTCTTTAGACCGTAGGCGCGTCTTTTTCAGCCCCAAATTATGAAGTTTAGACCGTCTTTTCGGATGGTTTTATACCATATTCAAAAAAGTTTTGTGGTTATGTCTTTAGAGATCTTTTAATGGCGTCCCAAACGGATGTAAAATTGCGTTTACATCATACGAGCATGGCCACGTGTCTAGTGGGACCCGCAGCTTATGATTATAAGAGTCGGGGAAAACATATATGGAATTGCAGTACATGTACTAACGGGTGCGATCATACCAGCACTAATGCACCGGATCCCATCAGAACTCCGCAGTTAAGCGTGCTTGGGCGAGAGTAGTACTAGGATGGGTGACCTCCCGGGAAGTCCTCGTGTTGCACCCCTTTTTGTTTTTTTGTTCAGTGGTTTACAAAGAACATCGTATCTTCGAAACCCCATAACTTTTGAACCGTGAGGAACTAGGCTGCCGACAGAACCTTTTCGGAAAGCTCTAAATTCACTAATTTGAGTTCCTAAGGTCTTTAGACCGTAGGGCACGTCTTTTTCAGCCCCAAATTATGAAGTTTAGACCGTCTTTCGGATGGTTTCTTACCATATTCCAAAAAGTTTTGTGGTTAGGTCTTTAGAGATCTTTTAATGGCGTCCCAAACGGATGTAAAATTGCGTTTACATCATACGAGCATGGCCACCTGTCTAGTGGGACCCGAAGCTTATGATTATAAGAGTCCGGAAAAAACATATATGGAATTGCAGTACATGTACTAACGGGTGCGATCATACTAGCACTAATGCACCGGATCCCTTCAGAACTCCGCAGTTAAGCGTGCTTGGGCGAGAGTAGTACTAGGATGGGTGACCTCCCGGGAAGTCCTCGTGTTGCACCCCTTTTTGTTTTTTTGTTCAGTGGTTTACAAAGAACATCGTATCTTCGAAACGCCATAACTTTTGAACCGTGAGGAACTACGCTGCCGACAGCACCTTTTCGGAAAGCTCTAAATTCACTAATTGGAGTGCCTAAGGTCTTTAGACCGTAGGCGCGTCTTTTTCAGCCCCAAATTATGAAGTTTAGACCGTCTTTCGGATGGTTTTATACCATATTCCAAAAAGTTTTGTGGTTAGGTCTTTAGAGATCTTTTAATGGCGTCCCAAACGGATGTAAAATTGCGTTTACATCATACGAGCATGGCCACGTGTCTAGTGGGACCCGCAGCTTATGATTATAAGAGTCGGGGAAAACATATATGGAATTGCAGTACATGTACTAACGGGTGCGATCATACCAGCACTAATGCACCGGATCCCATCAGAACTCCGCAGTTAAGCGTGCTTGGGCGAGAGTAGTACTAGGATGGGTGACCTCCCGGGAAGTCCTCGTGTTGCACCCCTTTTTGTTTTTTTTTGTTCAGTGGTTTACAAAAAACATCGTATCTTCGAAACGCCATAACTTTTGAACCGTGAGGAACTACGCTGCCGACAGCACCTTTTCGGAAAGCTCTAAATTCACTAATTGGAGTGCCTAAGGTCTTTAGACCGTAGGCGCGTCTTTTTCAGCCCCAAATTATGAAGTTTAGACCGTCTTTCGGATGGTTTTATACCATATTCCAAAAAGTTTTGTGGTTAGGTCTTTAGAGATCTTTTAATGGCGTCCCAAACGGATGTAAAATTGCGTTTACATCATACGAGCATGGCCACGTGTCTAGTGGGACCCGCAGCTTATGATTATAAGAGTCGGGGAAAACATATATGGAATTGCAGTACATGTACTAACGGGTGCGATCATACCAGCACTAATGCACCGGATCCCATCAGAACTCCGCAGTTAAGCGTGCTTGGGCGAGAGTAGTACTAGGATGGGTGACCTCCCGGGAAGTCCTCGTGTTGCACCCCTTTTTGTTTTTTTTTGTTCAGTGGTTTACAAAAAACATCGTATCTTCGAAACGCCATAACTTTTGAACCGTGAGGAACTACGCTGCCGACAGCACCTTTTCGGAAAGCTCTAAATTCACTAATTGGAGTGCCTAAGGTCTTTAGACCGTAGGCACGTCTTTTTCAGCCCCAAATTATGAAGTTTAGACCGTCTTTCGGATGGTTTTTTACCATATTCCAAAAAGTTTTGTGGTTAGGTCTTTAGAGATCTTTTAATGGCGTCCCAAACGGATGTAAAATTGCGTTTACATCATACGAGCATGGCCACGTGTCTAGTGGGACCCGCAGCTTATGATTATAAGAGTCGGGGAAAACATATATGGAATTGCAGTACATGTACTAACGGGTGCGATCATACCAGCACTAATGCACCGGATCCCATCAGAACTCCGCAGTTAAGCGTGCTTGGGCGAGAGTAGTACTAGGATGGGTGACCTCCCGGGAAGTCCTCGTGTTGCACCCCTTTTTGTTTTTTTTTGTTCAGTGGTTTACAAAAAACATCGTATCTTCGAAACGCCATAACTTTTGAACCGTGAGGAACTACGCTGCCGACAGCACCTTTTCGGAAAGCTCTAAATTCACTAATTGGAGTACCTACGGTCTTGCGCGTCTTTTTCAGCCCCAAATTATGAAGTTTAGACCGTCTTTCGAATGGTTTTTTACCATATTCCAAAAAGTTTTGTGGTTAGGTCTTTAGAGATCTTTTAATGGCGTCCCAAACGGATGTAAATTTGCGTTTACATCATACGAGCATGGCCACGTGTCTAGTGGGACCCGAAGCTTATGATTATAAGAGTCCGGGAAAAACATATATGGAATTGCAGTACATGTACTAACGGGTGCGATCATACCAGCACTAATGCACCGGATCCCATCAGAACTCCGCAGTTAAGCGTGCTTGGGCGAGAGTAGTACTAGGATGGGTGACCTCCCGGGAAGTCCTCGTGTTGCACCCCTTTTTGTTTTTTTGTTCAGTGGTTTACAAAGAACATCGTATCTTCGAAACCCCATAACTTTTGAACCGTGAGGAACTAGGCTGCCGACAGAACCTTTTCGGAAAGCTCTAAATTCACTAATTTGAGTTCCTAAGGTCTTTAGACCGTAGGGCACGTCTTTTTCAGCCCCAAATTATGAAGTTTAGACCGTCTTTCGGATGGTTTCTTACCATATTCCAAAAAGTTTTGTGGTTAGGTCTTTAGAGATCTTTTAATGGCGTCCCAAACGGATGTAAAATTGCGTTTACATCATACGAGCATGGCCACGTGTCTAGTGGGACCCGAAGCTTATGATTATAAGAGTCCGGAAAAAACATATATGGAATTGCAGTACATGTACTAACGGGTGCGATCATACTAGCACTAATGCACCGGATCCCATCAGAACTCCGCAGTTAAGCGTGCTTGGGCGAGAGTAGTACTAGGATGGGTGACCTCCCGGGAAGTCCTCGTGTTGCACCCCTTTTTGTTTTTTTGTTCAGTGGTTTACAAAGAACATCGTATCTTCGAAACGCCATAACTTTTGAACCGTGAGGAACTACGCTGCCGACAGCACCTTTTCGGAAAGCTCTAAATTCACTAATTGGAGTGCCTAAGGTCTTTAGACCGTAGGCGCGTCTTTTTCAGCCCCAAATTATGAAGTTTAGACCGTCTTTCGGATGGTTTTATACCATATTCCAAAAAGTTTTGTGGTTAGGTCTTTAGAGATCTTTTAATGGCGTCCCAAACGGATGTAAAATTGCGTTTACATCATACGAGCATGGCCACGTGTCTAGTGGGACCCGCAGCTTATGATTATAAGAGTCGGGGAAAACATATATGGAATTGCAGTACATGTACTAACGGGTGCGATCATACCAGCACTAATGCACCGGATCCCATCAGAACTCCGCAGTTAAGCGTGCTTGGGCGAGAGTAGTACTAGGATGGGTGACCTCCCGGGAAGTCCTCGTGTTGCACCCCTTTTTGTTTTTTTGTTCAGTGGTTTACAAAGAACATCGTATCTTCGAAACGCCATAACTTTTGAACCGTGAGGAACTACGCTGCCGACAGCACCTTTTCGGAAAGCTCTAAATTCACTAATTGGAGTGCCTAAGGTCTTTAGACCGTAGGCGCGTCTTTTTCAGCCCCAAATTATGAAGTTTAGACCGTCTTTCGGATGGTTTTATACCATATTCCAAAAAGTTTTGTGGTTAGGTCTTTAGAGATCTTTTAATGGCGTCCCAAACGGATGTAAAATTGCGTTTACATCATACGAGCATGGCCACGTGTCTAGTGGGACCCGCAGCTTATGATTATAAGAGTCGGGGAAAACATATATGGAATTGCAGTACATGTACTAACGGGTGCGATCATACCAGCACTAATGCACCGGATCCCATCAGAACTCCGCAGTTAAGCGTGCTTGGGCGAGAGTAGTACTAGGATGGGTGACCTCCCGGGAAGTCCTCGTGTTGCACCCCTTTTTGTTTTTTTGTTCAGTGGTTTACAAAGAACATCGTATCTTCGAAACGCCATAACTTTTGAACCGTGAGGAACTACGCTGCCGACAGCACCTTTTCGGAAAGCTCTAAATTCACTAATTGGAGTGCCTAAGGTCTTTAGACCGTAGGCGCGTCTTTTTCAGCCCCAAATTATGAAGTTTAGACCGTCTTTCGGATGGTTTTATACCATATTCCAAAAAGTTTTGTGGTTAGGTCTTTAGAGATCTTTTAATGGCGTCCCAAACGGATGTAAAATTGCGTTTACATCATACGAGCATGGCCACGTGTCTAGTGGGACCCGCAGCTTATGATTATAAGAGTCGGGGAAAACATATATGGAATTGCAGTACATGTACTAACGGGTGCGATCATACCAGCACTAATGCACCGGATCCCATCAGAACTCCGCAGTTAAGCGTGCTTGGGCGAGAGTAGTACTAGGATGGGTGACCTCCCGGGAAGTCCTCGTGTTGCACCCCTTTTTGTTTTTTTGTTCAGTGGTTTACAAAGAACATCGTATCTTCGAAACGCCATAACTTTTGAACCGTGAGGAACTACGCTGCCGACAGCACCTTTTCGGAAAGCTCTAAATTCACTAATTGGAGTGCCTAAGGTCTTTAGACCGTAGGCGCGTCTTTTTCAGCCCCAAATTATGAAGTTTAGACCGTCTTTCGGATGGTTTTATACCACATTCCAAAAAGTTTTGTGGTTAGGTCTTTAGAGATCTTTTAATGGCGTCCCAAACGGATGTAAAATTGCGTTTACATCATACGAGCATGGCCACGTGTCTAGTGGGACTCGCAGCTTATGATTATAAGAGTCGGGGAAAACATATATGGAATTGCAGTACATGTACTAACGGGTGCGATCATACCAGCACTAATGCACCGGATCCCATCAGAACTCCGGAGTTAAGCGTGCTTGGGCGAGAGTAGTACTAGGATGGGTGACCTCCCGGGAAGTCCTCGTGTTGCACCCCTTTTTGTTTTTTTTTGTTCAGTGGTTTACAAAAAACATAGTATCTTCGAAACGCCATAACTTTTGAACCGTGAGGAACTAGGCTGCCGACAGCACCTTTTCGGAAAGCTCTAAATTCACTAATTGGAGTACCTACGGTCTTTTCAGCCCCAAATTATGAAGTTTAGACCGTCTTTCGAATGGTTTTTTACCATATTCCAAAAAGTTTTGTGGTTAGGTCTTTAGAGATCTTTTAATGGCGTCCCAAACGGATGTAAATTTGCGTTTACATCATACGAGCATGGCCACGTGTCTAGTGGGACCCGAAGCTTATGATTATAAGAGTCCGGGAAAAACATATATGGAATTGCAGTACATGTACTAACGGGTGCGATCATACCAGCACTAATGCACCGGATCCCATCAGAACTCCGCAGTTAAGCGTGCTTGGGCGAGAGTAGTACTAGGATGGGTGACCTCCCGGGAAGTCCTCGTGTTGCACCCCTTTTTGTTTTTTTGTTCAGTGGTTTACAAAGAACATCGTATCTTCGAAACCCCATAACTTTTGAACCGTGAGGAACTAGGCTGCCGACAAAACCTTTTCGGAAAGCTCTAAATTCACTAATTTGAGTTCCTAAGGTCTTTAGACCGTAGGGCACGTCTTTTTCAGCCCCAAATTATGAAGTTTAGACCGTCTTTCGGATGGTTTCTTACCATATTCCAAAAAGTTTTGTGGTTAGGTCTTTAGAGATCTTTTAATGGCGTCCCAAACGGATGTAAAATTGCGTTTACATCATACGAGCATGGCCACCTGTCTAGTGGGACCCGAAGCTTATGATTATAAGAGTCCGGAAAAAACATATATGGAATTGCAGTACATGTACTAACGGGTGCGATCATACTAGCACTAATGCACCGGATCCCATCAGAACTCCGCAGATAAGCGTGCTTGCGCGAGAGTAGTACTAGGATGGGTGACCTCCCGGGAAGTCCTCGTGTTGCACCCCTTTTTGTTTTTTTGTTCAGTGGTTTACAAAGAACATCGTATCTTCGAAACGCCATAACTTTTGAACCGTGAGGAACTACGCTGCCGACAGCACCTTTTCGGAAAGCTCTAAATTCACTAATTGGAGTGCCTAAGGTCTTTAGACCGTAGGCGCGTCTTTTTCAGCCCCAAATTATGAAGTTTAGACCGTCTTTTCGGATGGTTTTATACCATATTCAAAAAAGTTTTGTGGTTATGTCTTTAGAGATCTTTTAATGGCGTCCCAAACGGATGTAAAATTGCGTTTACATCATACGAGCATGGCCACGTGTCTAGTGGGACCCGCAGCTTATGATTATAAGAGTCGGGGAAAACATATATGGAATTGCAGTACATGTACTAACGGGTGCGATCATACCAGCACTAATGCACCGGATCCCATCAGAACTCCGCAGTTAAGCGTGCTTGGGCGAGAGTAGTACTAGGATGGGTGACCTCCCGGGAAGTCCTCGTGTTGCACCCCTTTTTGTTTTTTTGTTCAGTGGTTTACAAAGAACATCGTATCTTCGAAACCCCATAACTTTTGAACCGTGAGGAACTAGGCTGCCGACAGAACCTTTTCGGAAAGCTCTAAATTCACTAATTTGAGTTCCTAAGGTCTTTAGACCGTAGGGCACGTCTTTTTCAGCCCCAAATTATGAAGTTTAGACCGTCTTTCGGATGGTTTCTTACCATATTCCAAAAAGTTTTGTGGTTAGGTCTTTAGAGATCTTTTAATGGCGTCCCAAACGGATTTAAAATTGCGTTTACATCATACGAGCATGGCCACCTGTCTAGTGGGACCCGAAGCTTATGATTATAAGAGTCCGGAAAAAACATATATGGAATTGCAGTACATGTACTAACGGGTGCGATCATACTAGCACTAATGCACCGGATCCCTTCAGAACTCCGCAGTTAAGCGTGCTTGGGCGAGAGTAGTACTAGGATGGGTGACCTCCCGGGAAGTCCTCGTGTTGCACCCCTTTTTGTTTTTTTGTTCAGTGGTTTACAAAGAACATCGTATCTTCGAAACGCCATAACTTTTGAACCGTGAGGAACTACGCTGCCGACAGCACCTTTTCGGAAAGCTCTAAATTCACTAATTGGAGTGCCTAAGGTCTTTAGACCGTAGGCGCGTCTTTTTCAGCCCCAAATTATGAAGTTTAGACCGTCTTTCGGATGGTTTTATACCACATTCCAAAAAGTTTTGTGGTTAGGTCTTTAGAGATCTTTTAATGGCGTCCCAAACGGATGTAAAATTGCGTTTACATCATACGAGCATGGCCACGTGTCTAGTGGGACTCGCAGCTTATGATTATAAGAGTCGGGGAAAACATATATGGAATTGCAGTACATGTACTAACGGGTGCGATCATACCAGCACTAATGCACCGGATCCCATCAGAACTCCGGAGTTAAGCGTGCTTGGGCGAGAGTAGTACTAGGATGGGTGACCTCCCGGGAAGTCCTCGTGTTGCACCCCTTTTTGTTTTTTTTTGTTCAGTGGTTTACAAAAAACATCGTATCTTCGAAACGCCATAACTTTTGAACCGTGAGGAACTACGCTGCCGACAGCACCTTTTCGGAAAGCTCTAAATTCACTAATTGGAGTGCCTAAGGTCTTTAGACCGTAGGCGCGTCTTTTTCAGCCCCAAATTATGAAGTTTAGACCGTCTTTCGGATGGTTTTATACCATATTCCAAAAAGTTTTGTGGTTAGGTCTTTAGAGATCTTTTAATGGCATCCCAAACGGATGTAAAATTGCGTTTACATCATACGAGCATGGCCACGTGTCTAGTGGGACCCGCAGCTTATGATTATAAGAGTCGGGGAAAACATATATGGAATTGCAGTACATGTACTAACGGGTGCGATCATACCAGCACTAATGCACCGGATCCCATCAGAACTCCGCAGTTAAGCGTGCTTGGGCGAGAGTAGTACTAGGATGGGTGACCTCCCGGGAAGTCCTCGTGTTGCACCCCTTTTTGTTTTTTTTTGTTCAGTGGTTTACAAAAAATATCGTATCTTCGAAACGCCATAACTTTTGAACCGTGAGGAACTACGCTGCCGACATCACCTTTTCGGAAAGCTCTAAATTCACTAATTGGAGTACCTACGGTCTAAAGACCGTAGGCGCGTCTTTTTCAGCCCCAAATTATGAAGTTTAGACCGTCTTTCGAATGGTTTTTTACCATATTCCAAAAAGTTTTGTGGTTAGGTCTTTAGAGATCTTTTAATGGCGTCCCAAACGGATGTAAAATTGCGTTTACATCATACGAGCATGGCCACGTGTCTAGTGGGACCCGCAGCTTATGATTATAAGAGTCGGGGAAAACATATATGGAATTGCAGTACATGTACTAACGGGTGCGATCATACCAGCACTAATGCACCGGATCCCATCAGAACTCCGCAGTTAAGCGTGCTTGGGCGAGAGTAGTACTAGGATGGGTGACCTCCCGGGAAGTCCTCGTGTTGCACCCCTTTTTGTTTTTTTTTGTTCAGTGGTTTACAAAAAATATCGTATCTTCGAAACGCCATAACTTTTGAACCGTGAGGAATTACGCTGCCGACATCACCTTTTCGGAAAGCTCTAAATTCACTAATTGGAGTACCTACGGTCTAAAGACCGTAGGCGCGTCTTTTTCAGCCCCAAATTATGAAGTTTAGACCGTCTTTCGAATGGTTTTTTACCATATTCCAAAAAGTTTTGTGGTTAGGTCTTTAGAGATCTTTTAATGGCGTCCCAAACGGATGTAAATTTGCGTTTACATCATACGAGCATGGCCACGTGTCTAGTGGGACCCGAAGCTTATGATTATAAGAGTCCGGGAAAAACATATATGGAATTGCAGTACATGTACTAACGGGTGCGATCATACCAGCACTAATGCACCGGATCCCATCAGAACTCCGCAGTTAAGCGTGCTTGGGCGAGAGTAGTACTAGGATGGGTGACCTCCCGGGAAGTCCTCGTGTTGCACCCCTTTTTGTTTTTTTGTTCAGTGGTTTACAAAGAACATCGTATCTTCGAAACCCCATAACTTTTGAACCGTGAGGAACTAGGCTGCCGACAGAACCTTTTCGGAAAGCTCTAAATTCACTAATTTGAGTTCCTAAGGTCTTTAGACCGTAGGGCACGTCTTTTTCAGCCCCAAATTATGAAGTTTAGACCGTCTTTCGGATGGTTTCTTACCATATTCCAAAAAGTTTTGTGGTTAGGTCTTTAGAGATCTTTTAATGGCGTCCCAAACGGATGTAAAATTGCGTTTACATCATACGAGCATGGCCATCTGTCTAGTGGGACCCGAAGCTTATGATTATAAGAGTCCAGAAAAAACATATATGGAATTGCAGTACATGTACTAACGGGTGCGATCATACTAGCACTAATGCACCGGATCCCATCAGAACTCCGCAGTTAAGCGTGCTTGGGCGAGAGTAGTACTAGGATGGGTGACCTCCCGGGAGGTCCTCGTGTTGCACCCCTTTTTGTTTTTTTGTTCAGTGGTTTACAAAGAACATCGTATCTTCGAAACGCCATAACTTTTGAACCGTGAGGAACTACGCTGCCGACAGCACCTTTTCGGAAAGCTCTAAATTCACTAATTGGAGTGCCTAAGGTCTTTAGACCGTAGGCGCGTCTTTTTCAGCCCCAAATTATGAAGTTTAGACCGTCTTTTCGGATGGTTTTATACCATATTCAAAAAAGTTTTGTGGTTATGTCTTTAGAGATCTTTTAATGGCGTCCCAAACGGATGTAAAATTGCGTTTACATCATACGAGCATGGCCACGTGTCTAGTGGGACCCGCAGCTTATGATTATAAGAGTCGGGGAAAACATATATGGAATTGCAGTACATGTACTAACGGGTGCGATCATACCAGCACTAATGCACCGGATCCTATCAGAACTCCGCAGTTAAGCGTGCTTGGGCGAGAGTAGTACTAGGATGGGTGACCTCCCGGGAAGTCCTCGTGTTGCACCCCTTTTTGTTTTTTTGTTCAGTGGTTTACAAAGAACATCGTATCTTCGAAACCCCATAACTTTTGAACCGTGAGGAACTAGGCTGCCGACAGAACCTTTTCGGAAAGCTCTAAATTCACTAATTTGAGTTCCTAAGGTCTTTAGACCGTAGGGCACGTCTTTTTCAGCCCCAAATTATGAAGTTTAGACCGTCTTTCGGATGGTTTCTTACCATATTCCAAAAAGTTTTGTGGTTAGGTCTTTAGAGATCTTTTAATGGCGTCCCAAACGGATGTAAAATTGCGTTTACATCATACGAGCATGGCCACCTGTCTAGTGGGACCCGAAGCTTATGATTATAAGAGTCCGGAAAAAACATATATGGAATTGCAGTACATGTACTAACGGGTGCGATCATACTAGCACTAATGCACCGGATCCCTTCAGAACTCCGCAGTTAAGCGTGCTTGGGCGAGAGTAGTACTAGGATGGGTGACCTCCCGGGAAGTCCTCGTGTTGCACCCCTTTTTGTTTTTTTGTTCAGTGGTTTACAAAGAACATCGTATCTTCGAAACGCCATAACTTTTGAACCGTGAGGAACTACGCTGCCGACAGCACCTTTTCGGAAAGCTCTAAATTCACTAATTGGAGTGCCTAAGGTCTTTAGACCGTAGGCGCGTCTTTTTCAGCCCCAAATTATGAAGTTTAGACCGTCTTTTCGGATGGTTTTATACCATATTCAAAAAAGTTTTGTGGTTATGTCTTTAGAGATCTTTTAATGGCGTCCCCAACGGATGTAAAATTACGTTTACATCATACGAGCATGGCCACGTGTCTAGTGGGACCCGCAGCTTATGATTATAAGAGTCGGGGAAAACATATATGGAATTGCAGTACATGTACTAACGGGTGCGATCATACCAGCACTAATGCACCGGATCCCATCAGAACTCCGCAGTTAAGCGTGCTTGGGCGAGAGTAGTACTAGGATGGGTGACCTCCCGGGAAGTCCTCGTGTTGCACCCCTTTTTGTTTTTTTGTTCAGTGGTTTACAAAGAACATCGTATCTTCGAAACGCCATAACTTTTGAACCGTGAGGAACTACGCTGCCGACAGCACCTTTTCGGAAAGCTCTAAATTCACTAATTGGAGTGCCTAAGGTCTTTAGACCGTAGGCGCGTCTTTTTCAGCCCCAAATTATGAAGTTTAGACCGTCTTTTCGGATGGTTTTATACCATATTCAAAAAAGTTTTGTGGTTATGTCTTTAGAGATCTTTTAATGGCGTCCCAAACGGATGTAAAATTGCGTTTACATCATACGAGCATGGCCACGTGTCTAGTGGGACCCGCAGCTTATGATTATAAGAGTCGGGGAAAACATATATGGAATTGCAGTACATGTACTAACGGGTGCGATCATACCAGCACTAATGCACCGGATCCCATCAGAACTCCGCAGTTAAGCGTGCTTGGGCGAGAGTAGTACTAGGATGGGTGACCTCCCGGGAAGTCCTCGTGTTTCACCCCTTTTTGTTTTTTTGTTCAGTGGTTTACAAAAAACATCGTATCTTCGAAACGCCATAACTTTTGAACCGTGAGGAACTACGCTGCCGACAACACCTTTTCGGAAAGCTCTAGATTCACTAATTGGAGTGCCTAAGGTCTTTAGACCGTAGGCACGTCTTTTTCAGCCCCAAATTATGAAGTTTAGACCGTCTTTCGGATGGTTTTTTACCATATTCCAAAAAATTTTGTGGTTAGGTCTTTAGAGATCTTTTAATGGCGTCCCAAACGGATGTAAAATTGCGTTTACATCATACGAGCATGGCCACGTGTCTAGTGGGACCCGAAGCTTATGATTATAAGAGTCCGGGAAAAACATATATGGAATTGCAGTACATGTACTAAAGGGTGCGATCATACCAGCACTAATGCACCAGATCCCATCAGAACTCCGCAGTTAAGCGTGCTTGGGCGAGAGTAGTACTAGGATGGGTGACCTCCCGGGAAGTCCTCGTGTTGCACCCCTTTTTGTTTTTTTGTTCAGTGGTTTACAAAGAACATCGTATCTTCGAAACGCCATAACTTTTGAACCGTGAGGAACTACGCTGCCGACAGAACCTTTTCGGAAAGCTCTAAATTCACTAATTGGAGTGCCTAAGGTCTTTAGACCGTAGGCACGTCTTTTTCAGCCCCAAATTATGAAGTTTAGACCGTCTTTCGAATGGTTTTTTACCATATTCCAAAAAGTTTTGTGGTTAGGTCTTTAGAGATCTTTTAATGGCGTCCCAAACGGATGTAAAATTGCGTTTACATCATACGAGCATGGCCACGTGTCTAGTGGGACCCGAAGCTTATGATTATAAGAGTCCGGGAAAAACATATATGGAATTGCAGTACATGTACTAACGGGTGCGATCATACCAGCACTAATGCACCGGATCCCATCAGAACTCCGCAGTTAAGTGTGCTTGGGCGAGAGTAGTACTAGGATGGGTGACCTCCCGGGAAGTCCTCGTGTTGCACCCCTTTTTGTTTTTTTGTTCAGTGGTTTACAAAGAACATCGTATCTTCAAAACGCCATAACTTTTGAACCGTGAGGAACTACGCTGCCGACAACACCTTTTCGGAAAGCTCTAAATTCACTAATTGGAATGCTTAAGGTCTTTAGACCGTAGGCACGTCTTTTTCAGCCCCAAATTATGAAGTTTAGACCGTTTTTCGGATGGTTTTTTACCATATTCCAAAACGTTTTGTGGTTAGGTCTTTAGAGATCTTTTAATGGCGCCCCAAACGGATGTAAAATTGCGTTTACATCATACGAGCATGGCCACGTGTCTAGTGGGACCCGAAGCTTATGATTATAAGAGTCCGGGAAAAAGATATATGGAATTGCAGTACATGTACTAACGGGTGCGATCATACCAGCACTAATGCACCAGATCCCATCAGAACTCCGCAGTTAAGCGTGCTTGGGCGAGAGTAGTACTAGGATGGGTGACCTCCCGGGAAGTCCTCGTGTTGCACCCCTTTTTGTTTTTTTGTTCAGTGGTTTACAAAGAACATCGTATCTTCGAAACGCCATAACTTTTGAACCGTGAGGAACTACGCTGCCGACAGCACCTTTTCGGAAAGCTCTAAATTCACTAATTGGAGTGCCTAAGGTCTTTAGACCGTAGGCACGTCTTTTTCAGCCCCAAATTATGAAGTTTAGACCGTCTTTCGGATGGTTTTTTTTTACCATATTCCAAAACGTTTTGTGGTTAGGTCTTTAGAGATCTTTTAATGGCGTCCCAAACGGATGTAAAATTGCGTTTACATCATACGAGCATGGCCACGTGTCTAGTGGGACCCGAAGCTTATGATTATAAGAGTCCGGGAAAAAGATATATGGAATTGCAGTACATGTACTAACGGGTGCGATCATACCAGCACTAATGCAACGGATCCTATCAGAACTCCGCAGTTAAGCGTGCTTGGGCGAGAGTAGTACTAGGATGGGTGACCTCCCGGGAAGTCCTCGTGTTGCACCCCTTTTTGTTTTTTTGTTCAGTGGTTTACAAAGAACATCGTATCTTCGAAACGCCATAACTTTTGAACCGTGAGGAACTACGCTGCCGACAGCACCTTTTCGGAAATCTCTAAATTCACTAATTGGAGTGCCTAAGGTCTTTAGACCGTAGGCACGTCTTTTTCAGCCCCAAATTATGAAGTTTAGACCGTCTTTCGGATGATTTTTTACCATATTCCAAAAAGTTTTGTGGTTAGGTCTTTAGAGATCTTTTAATGGCGTCCCAAACGGATGTAAAATTGCGTTTACATCATACGAGCATGGCCACGTGTCTAGTGGGACCCGAAGCTTATGATTATAAGAGTCCGGGAAAAACATATATGGAATTGCAGTACATGTACTAACGGGTGCGATCATACCAGCACTAATGCACCGGATCCCCATCAGAACTCCGCAGTTAAGCGTGCTTGGGCGAGAGTAGTACTAGGATGGGTGACCTCCCGGGAAGTCCTCGTGTTGCACCCCTTTTTGTTTTTTTGTTCAGTGGTTTACAAAGAACATCGTATCTTCGAAACGCCATAACTTTTGAACCGTGAGGAACTACGCTGCCGACAGCACCTTTTCGGAAAGCTCTAAATTCACTAATTGGAGTGCCTAAGGTCTTTAGACCGTAGGCACGTCTTTTTCAGCCCCAAATTATGAAGTTTAGACCGTCTTTCGGATGGTTTTTTTTACCATATTCCAAAACGTTTTGTGGTTAGGTCTTTAGAGATCTTTTAATGGCGTCCCAAACGGATGTAAAATTGCGTTTACATCATACGAGCATGGACACGTGTCTAGTGGGACCCGAAGCTTATGATTATAAGAGTCCGGGAAAAACATATATGGAATTGCAGTACATGTACTAACGGGTGCGATCATACCAGCACTAATGCAACGGATCCCATCAGAACTCCGCAGTTAAGCGTGCTTGGGCGAGAGTAGTACTAGGATGGGTGACCTCCCGGGAAGTCCTCGTGTTGCACCCCTTTTTGTTTTTTTGTTCAGTGGTTTACAAAGAACATCGTATCTTCGAAACGCCATAACTTTTGAACCGTGAGGAACTACGCTGCCGACAGCACCTTTTCGGAAAGCTCTAAATTCACTAATTGGAGTGCCTAAGGTCTTTAGACCGTAGGCACGTCTTTTTCAGCCCCAAATTATGAAGTTTAGACCGTCTTTCGGATGGTTTTTTACCATATTCCAAAAAGTTTTGTGGTTAGGTCTTTAGAGATCTTTTAATGGCGTCCCAAACGGATGTAAAATTGCGTTTACATCATACGAGCATGGCCACGTGTCTAGTGGGACCCGAAGCTTATGATTATAAGAGTCCGGGAAAAAGATATATGGAATTGCAGTACATGTACTAACGGGTGCGATCATACCAGCACTAATGCAACGGATCCCATCAGAACTCCGCAGTTAATCGTGCTTGGGCGAGAGTAGTACTAGGATGGGTGACTTCCCGGGAAGTCCTCGTGTTGCACCCCTTTTTGTTTTTTTGTTCAGTGGTTTACAAAGAACATCGTATCTTCGAAACGCCATAACTTTTGAACCGTGAGGAACTACGCTGCCGACAGAACCTTTTCGGAAAGCTCTAAATTCACTAATTGGAGTGCCTAAGGTCTTTAGACCGTAGGCACGTCTTTTTCAGCCCCAAATTATGAAGTTTAGACCGTCTTTCGGATGGTTTTTTTTACCATATTCCAAAACGTTTTGAGGTTAGGTGTTTAGAGATCTTTTAATGGCGTCCCAAACGGATGTAAAATTGCGTTTACATCATACGAGCATGGCCACGTGTCTAGTGGGACCCGAAGCTTATGATTATAAGAGTCCGGGAAAAACATATATGGAATTGCAGTACATGTACTAACGGGTGCGATCATACCAGCACTAATGCAACAGATCCCATCAGAACTCCGCAGTTAAGCGTTCTTGGGCGAGAGTAGTACTAGGATGGGTGACCTCCCGGGAAGTCCTCGTGTTGCACCCCTTTTCGTTTTTTTGTTCAGTGGTTTACAAAGAACATCGTATCTTCGAAACCCCATAACTTTTGAACCATGAGGAACTACGCTGCCGACAGCACCTTTTCGGAAAGCTCTAAATTCACTAATTGGAGTGCCTAAGGTCTTTAGACCGTAGGGCACGTCTTTTTCAGCCCCAAATTATGAAGTTTAGACCGTCTTTCGGATGGTTTCTTACCATATTCCAAAAAGTTTTGTGGTTAGGTCTTTAGATATCTTTTAATGGCGTCCCAAACGGATGTAAAATTGCGTTTACATCATACGAGCATGGCCACGTGTCTAGTGGGACCCGAAGCTTATGATTATAAGAGTCCGGGAAAAACATATATGGAATTGCAGTACATGTACTAACGGGTGCGATCATACCAGCACTAATGCACCGGATCCCCATCAGAACTCCGCAGTTAAGCGTGCTTGGGCGAGAGTAGTACTAGGATGGGTGACCTCCCGGGAAGTCCTCGTGTTGCACCCCTTTTTGTTTTTTTGTTCAGTGGTTTACAAAGAACATCGTATCTTCGAAACGCCATAACTTTTGAACCGTGAGGAACTACGCTGCCGACAGCACCTTTTCGGAAAGCTCTAAATTCACTAATTGGAGTGCCTAAGGTCTTTAGACCGTAGGCACGTCTTTTTCAGCCCCAAATTATGAAGTTTAGACCGTCTTTCGGATGGTTTTTTTTACCATATTCCAAAACGTTTTGTGGTTAGGTCTTTAGAGATCTTTTAATGGCGTCCCAAACGGATGTAAAATTGCGTTTACATCATACGAGCATGGACACGTGTCTAGTGGGACCCGAAGCTTATGATTATAAGAGTCCGGGAAAAACATATATGGAATTGCAGTACATGTACTAACGGGTGCGATCATACCAGCACTAATGCAACGGATCCCATCAGAACTCCGCAGTTAAGCGTGCTTGGGCGAGAGTAGTACTAGGATGGGTGACCTCCCGGGAAGTCCTCGTGTTGCACCCCTTTTTGTTTTTTTGTTCAGTGGTTTACAAAGAACATCGTATCTTCGAAACGCCATAACTTTTGAACCGTGAGGAACTACGCTGCCGACAGCACCTTTTCGGAAAGCTCTAAATTCACTAATTGGAGTGCCTAAGGTCTTTAGACCGTAGGCACGTCTTTTTCAGCCCCAAATTATGAAGTTTAGACCGTCTTTCGGATGGTTTTTTACCATATTCCAAAAAGTTTTGTGGTTAGGTCTTTAGAGATCTTTTAATGGCGTCCCAAACGGATGTAAAATTGCGTTTACATCATACGAGCATGGCCACGTGTCTAGTGGGACCCGAAGCTTATGATTATAAGAGTCCGGGAAAAAGATATATGGAATTGCAGTACATGTACTAACGGGTGCGATCATACCAGCACTAATGCAACGGATCCCATCAGAACTCCGCAGTTAAGCGTGCTTGGGCGAGAGTAGTACTAGGATGGGTGACTTCCCGGGAAGTCCTCGTGTTGCACCCCTTTTTGTTTTTTTGTTCAGTGGTTTACAAAGAACATCGTATCTTCGAAACGCCATAACTTTTGAACCGTGAGGAACTACGCTGCCGACAGAACCTTTTCGGAAAGCTCTAAATTCACTAATTGGAGTGCCTAAGGTCTTTAGACCGTAGGCACGTCTTTTTCAGCCCCAAATTATGAAGTTTAGACCGTCTTTCGGATGGTTTTTTTTACCATATTCCAAAACGTTTTGAGGTTAGGTGTTTAGAGATCTTTTAATGGCGTCCCAAACGGATGTAAAATTGCGTTTACATCATACGAGCATGGCCACGTGTCTAGTGGGACCCGAAGCTTATGATTATAAGAGTCCGGGAAAAACATATATGGAATTGCAGTACATGTACTAACGGGTGCGATCATACCAGCACTAATGCAACAGATCCCATCAGAACTCCGCAGTTAAGCGTTCTTGGGCGAGAGTAGTACTAGGATGGGTGACCTCCCGGGAAGTCCTCGTGTTGCACCCCTTTTCGTTTTTTTGTTCAGTGGTTTACAAAGAACATCGTATCTTCGAAACCCCATAACTTTTGAACCATGAGGAACTACGCTGCCGACAGCACCTTTTCGGAAAGCTCTAAATTCACTAATTGGAGTGCCTAAGGTCTTTAGACCGTAGGGCACGTCTTTTTCAGCCCCAAATTATGAAGTTTAGACCGTCTTTCGGATGGTTTCTTACCATATTCCAAAAAGTTTTGTGGTTAGGTCTTTAGATATCTTTTAATGGCGTCCCAAACGGATGTAAAATTGCGTTTACATCATACGAGCATGGCCACGTGTCTAGTGGGACCCGAAGCTTATGATTATAAGAGTCCGGGAAAAACATATATGGAATTGCAGTACATGTACTAAAGGGTGCGATCATACCAGCACTAATGCACCGGATCCCATCAGAACTCCGCAGTTAAGCATGCTTGGGCGAGAGTAGTACTAGGATGGGTGACCTCCCGGGAAGTCCTCGTGTTGCACCCCTTTTTGTTTTTTTGTTCAGTGGTTTACAAAGAACATCGTATCTTCGAAACGCCATAACTTTTGAACCGTGAGGAACTACGCTGCCGACAGAACCTTTTCGGAAAGCTCTAAATTCACTAATTGGAGTGCCTAAGGTCTTTAGACCGTAGGCACGTCTTTTTCAGCCCCAAATTATGAAGTTTAGACCGTCTTTCGGATGGTTTTTTACCATATTCCAAAAAGTTTTGTGGTTAGTGATAGGTCTAGTTTTAACCCTATACTAACTGCAAGTGCACAGTGATGTAGTTGTAGTACTTAGGGTATCGAATCCACAGGGACTCCGGTCAACGATAGATTAAGAACAGTAAAGATTAAACTAGGAGAAAGCAAAGGTGATTAAACTAAAAGCAGAGCAGAAAAGTAAATCAGTAGCAGGAGTTTGTTTGTGAGCAAGGAAGCGAAGCGTTAGGTTTCAGGAGTTCTCAGGAAATCAGGAACGCAAGCAATCAATCTATCCAGATCTAATCAATAACTGTTCTAGAACTCAAACACTGATATAGAATTAACCAAATTCCTTTGCGATAATTCTCTAAGTCTAAGTGCAGCAAACCAAACTTTCGTTTGCGAGAACTAACAGATTAAACTAGCATTAATTCCAAGTTTGATATGTTCACAATTAACCTAAACCAAACTTCCGTTTGCGAACAGTTTAATTGCTTATCTAAGTTCTTTCTAGTTAAATTAACCAACTTCCGCTGAATTAATCAACCTAACATCATAACTCTGATTAGCTACTTCAGATTAAGCATTAAGATCAACTTAGATAAAGAACTAGCAGATATAAATCTCTACAGATTGATTTAAACTATAATTCTCTGAAATCCCTAATGAGAATCCTTCAACCTAACAGGTAAACTACTCAGACATGTTCATCGAAACAGAAAACATCTTAAGTAGAAAACCAAATATCATAAAACAGAATAATCAACAGGGGTTCGAAATCCTCTCTCTTTCGAGAGCAAGATCAGCCCCTAAGGCTCTCTGAAAATAAAATAAGACTTAAAAGTAAAGCGTAGCCTAAACAATGGCTTAAAAACTCTTATATAATGGTCTAAAGTCGGCTGGGGGCCTTTTTGCAAGTCTGGGAAGTTTCTGGGCAAAAACTGTAATTTCTCCAAAATGCAGATTTTTGGGCGCAGAACTGCAACGACAGTTGCACAGACTGCAACGATCGTTGCACTGCGAAAATGCAGCCAGTGAACTCTGTGAAGTCTCCAAATAGTGCAGAATTGCTCCAAATGCTCCCAAAACGTCCAATTAGGCTCCAGATGTGTCTAAACCTGAAAACATACTAAAAAGAACACAAAAGACACTAAAAAGACATCTATATCATGGCATAAAATGGGTAAAAACCATGATATATCAACTCCCCCACACTTAGCTCTTGCTTGTCCTCAAGCAAGTAAAGAACCAAAGCATAAGAAAAGAAGTTTGAAAACTCAGAAACTCATTTCGTCCTCGGAACTTTCACAATCACATTCACTTAGTAAGCCACTGAAAACATCCCTACAGAACTCAAGACCACAATATACTTCCCCCACACTTAGCAACTGTCCCAAGTAAACTCCACAATCACATTCAAGCATTCAAATTCTCCCTACTGACTTCTGCAAGTATTTAAGTGCGGTCTCACCTAAGGAGTATCGATCAAAGGGCACATGGATTCTTACCTTATCAGCTCTAGACCACCATACTATCTTTCTCTAGTCCCTTTCTTCTCTTTCCCTTCTTTAACAACTGATTTTTCCCCACTGGGTATCATTTTATTTTTTTTATCAGTGTTCTTCCCGTTATGGGGTGTACTTTGGACACATTCCATGGATCACATGAGAGAAAATAGTGTTTGCTACCATTCCCATGACCACTTCGGAGTTACTAACTCATCCTCAGTTTATTATCTTTTTTTTTTTACTTTATAGAAGGGGAGAAGGGAACTAAATAGGACAGGTTTACAGGCTGTGTCAGAACTAACAGGGAATCCGACACAAAGTATACCAAGCCCTTAGGTGAGAGAATCTAAGTCAGTATTAAGGTTGAAGTCAGTAAAAGGATCCTCTGATACCTGAAGTGATGTGGGTGTCCTCAGTAGGCTGATCTGTGTCTGGGTTTTCTAACAGTCATAGAGGCTCTGCAAGTCTGTCCAATGGTCACTTAGTTCCTGTTCAAGCGAAAATTTTCCTCGAAAAATCATAGTTTCATACAAATTTTGACTCAATAAAACAAATTTTGAAAAACTAAGAAAACAAAAGCGTGCGTCAGTAGCTCCTCCCCCACACTTAAACTACACTGTCCCCAGTGTAATCGAAGCATGAGCTCGGTGAAAGAATAATCAATTTAAAAAAAACAAACCGAAAAGTTGCAGATTACTTACCTGTCGTCGCCCTGTGTCGATCGATGCCACAAGGGTGTCGATCGATGCAAGGCGATTATCGCTCGCGGTTATGTAGATAACCGATGTCTGAACCGCAATCAATTCGTTTAACCGTGAATCGCAACCGCATCGATCGATGCACAATGTGTGTCGATCGATGCAATGCGATTTTTCCTGTTTCTCTCGGCTCTGAACACACTTAAATAGAAAATCAAAACACCAAAAATAAAAACGGAAAATGAAAACTAAAACGAACCTAACAGTGGGTTGCCTCCCACTCAGCGCTTGTTTTTAGTCATTAGCTTGACTATTGGAAGAGATTTGATTCAAGGCGGTTTCAACAGAGACTTTGAGTGTCTCTGTGAATATCTCTTCATCCAAGGAGGTGTATAGGCATTCAGATCATGAGGCTTCCCAAGGAATGAGAAATCATAATCAGGGCGGGAGCGAAGCTTGGGCGGTCTACTGCGTTTTCCTGCATTCAAAACAATGTGATTAGAAGGTTTAAGCTTAGATGATTTGTTCCTTACCTTTGATGTAGATCTGATGTTTGGGGCTTTCTGCTTATGAGCAGTTGCAGGTACTGAAGATGTTAGAGCAGGTTCAAGAGGAACTGCCATCTTCTTCTTCTTTCCACTATCAGATACTGTAGTTCTACCAATCTGAACTTCTTCTTCCAGATGACCGTCAGTGGAGATCATCTTCTTTGCATGAACTCGCAAAGTTTCAACTGGTGGTGTTTTATTCATCTTCTTATCCATCACTTTTATGCAGTTAGCCACTTCTAGCTCTTGTCTGGAAGGTTTAGGAACCTTAGGATATGGCACTCGGGGCTTGTAAGCTCGTTCTGGCACTGTTGCAGGTTTCTGGACATGTGTGCGTTCTGCATCGATCGTTGCATAATGTGTGTCGATCGATGCAAGGCGATTCTGTTTCTCGAAAGAACTCGAAATTGCCGTCAGAACGGCGGGTCGACCGACACATAGGGGGTGTCGATCGATGCATGTATCAGGCAGACAATATTCATCCAGAAAATCCGAGATTATGCTCTCTTCTTCATCTAGCAACTTAATCTCATCCCTTAAGGTCACAACTTTGATGGATCTGTGCTGTTCAGCTTCCCTAGCTTCATTTCGCCTCTCTATTGCTGCATCCAGCTCCTCCATATGTGTGCTCAAAGATTCGAACTTCTCATTCAGATCTTTATACAATGCATCCATCTTTGAGTGGTGTGACACACTGATCTGTTGTTGCCTCTCAAGATACTGCTCTATCATGATTTCTATTCTGCTCTTATGAGCTGTAGGTGCAGGCGGTGCTTGGTAAGAAGAAACACCACAGTTCCTCGAGAAGGCGTTGCCCTGTTGCTGGAAAGGTCCCTGAAAAGCTGATTCCTGACTGTAGAATTTATTCCCTCCAATGCAGTTGATAGCTTTTTGCCCATACTTTTCAAGTACAAGACTATGCAGAGACTCTACTTTGCTCTTTAACCAAGTTATCTGCGAGTTATCAATCCCTGGATTGAAGAAACAAGACATCTTCCTTATGATATGTGTCGATCGATGCAGGAGAAGCGTCGATCGATGCAAGCTCGAGAATGCAACGATCGACACTAAGGGGGTGTCGATCGATGCAAGGCGATTACAGGCGTACCTGAAACGCAGAAACAAAAAAAGAAAAAGAAAAAAAAAAAATTAGCAACAAAAAATAAAAAAAACGAAAAACCTAGTCTAAACCCTAAGTTCAAATCTATCGAGGACTCAAAAGAGTCCCCGGCAACGGCGCCAAAAACTTGATAGGTGTAGTTTTAACCCTATACTAACTGCAAGTGCACAGTGATGTAGTTGTAGTACTTAGGGTATCGAATCCACAGGGACTCCGGTCAACGATAGATTAAGAACAGTAAAGATTAAACTAGGAGAAAGCAAAGGTGATTAAACTAAAAGCAGAGCAGAAAAGTAAATCAGTAGCAGGAGTTTGTTTGTGAGCAAGGAAGCGAAGCGTTAGGTTTCAGGAGTTCTCAGGAAATCAGGAACGCAAGCAATCAATCTATCCAGATCTAATCAATAACTGTTCTAGAACTCAAACACTGATATAGAATTAACCAAATTCCTTTGCGATAATTCTCTAAGTCTAAGTGCAGCAAACCAAACTTTCGTTTGCGAGAACTAACAGATTAAACTAGCATTAATTCCAAGTTTGATATGTTCACAATTAACCTAAACCAAACTTCCGTTTGCAAACAGTTTAATTGCTTATCTAAGTTCTTTCTAGTTAAATTAACCAACTTCCGCTGAATTAATCAACCTAACATCATAACTCTGATTAGCTACTTCAGATTAAGCATTAAGATCAACTTAGATAAAGAACTAGCAGATATAAATCTCTACAGATTGATTTAAACTATAATTCTCTGAAATCCCTAATGAGAATCCTTCAACCTAACAGGTAAACTACTCAGACATGTTCATCGAAACAGAAAACATCTTAAGTAGAAAACCAAATATCATAAAACAGAATAATCAACAGGGGTTCGAAATCCTCTCTCTTTCGAGAGCAAGATCAGCCCCTAAGGCTCTCTGAAAATAAAATAAGACTTAAAAGTAAAGCGTAGCCTAAACAATGGCTTAAAAACTCTTATATAATGGTCTAAAGTCGGCTGGGGGCCTTTTTGCAAGTCTGGGAAGTTTCTGGGCAAAAACTGTAATTTCTCCAAAATGCAGATTTTTGGGCGCAGAACTGCAACGACAGTTGCACAGACTGCAACGATCGTTGCACTGCGAAAATGCAGCCAGTGAACTCTGTGAAGTCTCCAAATAGTGCAGAATTGCTCCAAATGCTCCCAAAACGTCCAATTAGGCTCCAGATGTGTCTAAACCTGAAAACATACTAAAAAGAACACAAAAGACACTAAAAAGACATCTATATCATGGCATAAAATGGGTAAAAACCATGATATATCAGTTAGGTCTTTAGAGATCTTTTAATGGCGTCCCAAACGGATGTAAAATTGCGTTTACATCATACGAGCATGGCCACGTGTCTAGTGGGACCCGAAGCTTATGATTATAAGAGTCCGGGAAAAAGATATATGGAATTGCAGTACATGTACTAACGGGTGCGATCATACCAGCACTAATGCACCGGATCCCATCAGAACTCCGCAGTTAAGCGTGCTTGGGCGAGAGTAGTACTAGGATGGGTGACCTCCCGGGAAGTCCTCGTGTTGCACCCCTTTTTGTTTTTTTGTTCAGTGGTTTACAAAGAACATCGTATCTTCGAAACGCCATAACTTTTGAACCGTGAGGAACTACGCTGCCGACAGCACCTTTTCGGAAAGCTCTAAATTCACTAATTGGAGTGCCTAAGGTCTTTAGACCGTAGGCACGTCTTTTTCAGCCCCAAATTATGAAGTTTAGACCGTCTTTCGGATGGTTTTTTTTACCATATTCCAAAACGTTTTGTGGTTAGGTCTTTAGAGATCTTTTAATGGCGTCCCAAACGGATGTAAAATTGCGTTTACATCATACGACCATGGCCACTTGTCTAGTGGGACCCAAAGCTTATGATATAAGAGTCCGGGAAAAACATATATGGAATTGCAGTACATGTACTAACGGGTGCGATCATACCAGCACTAATGCAACGGATCCCATCAGAACTCCGCAGTTAAGCGTGCTTGGGTGAGAGTAGTACTAGGATGGGTGACCTCCCGGGAAGTCCTCGTGTTGGACCCCTTTTTGTTTTTTTGTTCAGTGGTTTACAAAGAACATCGTATCTTCGAAACCCCATAACTTTTGAACCGTGAGGAACTACGCTGCCGACAGCACCTTTTCGGAAAGCTCTAAATTCACTAATTGGAGTGCCTAAGGTCTTTAGACCGTAGGGCACGTCTTTTTCAGCCCCAAATTATGAAGTTTAGACCGTCTTTCGGATGGTTTCTTACCATATTCCAAAAAGTTTTGTGGTTAGGTCTTTAGATATCTTTTAATGGCGTCCCAAACGGATGTAAAATTGCGTTTACATCATACGAGCATGGCCACGTGTCTAGTGGGACCCGAAGCTTATGATTATAAGAGTCCAGGAAAAACATATATGGAATTGCAGTACATGTACTAAAGGGTGCGATCATACCAGCACTAATGCACCAGATCCCATCAGAACTCCGCAGTTAAGCGTGCTTGGGCGAGAGTAGTACTAGGATGGGTGACCTCCCGGGAAGTCCTCGTGTTGCACCCCTTTTTGTATTTTTGTTCAGTGGTTTACAAAGAACATCGTATCTTCGAAACGCCATAACTTTTGAACCGTGAGGAACTACGCAGCCGACAGCACCTTTTCGGAAAGCTCTAAATTCACTAATTGGAGTGCCTAAGGTCTTTAGACCGTAGGCACGTCTTTTTCAGCCAAAAAATTATGAAGTTTAGACCGTCTTTCAGATGGTTTTTTACCATATTCCAAAAAGTTTTGTGGTTAGGTCTTTAGAGATCTTTTAATGGCGTCCCAAACGGATGTAAAATTGCGTTTACATCATACGAGCATGGCCACGTGTCTAGTGGGACCCGAAGCTTATGATTATAAGAGTCCGGGAAAAACATATATGGAATTGCAGTACATGTACTAACGGGTGCGATCATACCAGCACTAATGCAACGAATCCCATCAGAACTCCGCAGTTAAGCGTTCTTGGGCGAGAGTAGTACTAGGATGGGTGACCTGCCGGGAAGTCCTCGTGTTGCACCCCTTTTCGTTTTTTTGTTCAGTGGTTTACAAAGAACATCGTATCTTCGAAACGCCATAACTTTTGAACCGTGAGGAACTACGCTGCCGACAGCACCTTTTCGGAAATCTCTAAATTCACTAATTGGAGTGCCTAAGGTCTTTAGACCGTAGGCACGTCTTTTTCAGCCCCAAATTATGAAGTTTAGACCGTCTTTCGGATGGTTTTTTACCATATTCCAAAAAGTTTTGTGGTTAGGTCTTTAGAGATCTTTTAATGGCGTCCCAAACGGATGTAAAATTGCGTTTACATCATACGAGCATGGCCACGTGTCTAGTGGGACCCGAAGCTTATGATTATAAGAGTCCGGGAAAAACATATATGGAATTGCAGTACATGTACTAACGGGTGCGATCATACCAGCACTAATGCACCGGATCCCCATCAGAACTCCGCAGTTAAGCGTGCTTGGGCGAGAGTAGTACTAGGATGGGTGACCTCCCGGGAAGTCCTCGTGTTGCACCCCTTTTTGTATTTTTGTTCAGTGGTTTACAAAGAACATCGTATCTTCGAAACGCCATAACTTTTGAACCGTGACGAACTACGCTGCCGACAGCACCTTTTCGGAAAGCTCTAAATTCACTAATTGGAGTGCCTAAGGTCTTTAGACCGTAGGCACGTCTTTTTCAGCCCCAAATTATGAAGTTTAGACCGTCTTTCAGATGGTTTTTTACCATATTCCAAAAAGTTTTGTGGTTAGGTCTTTAGAGATCTTTTAATGGCGTCCCAAACGGATGTAAAATTGCGTTTACATCATACGAGCATGGCCACGTGTCTAGTGGGACCCGAAGCTTATGATTATAAGAGTCCGGGAAAAACATATATGGAATTGCAGTACATGTACTAACGGGTGCGATCATACCAGCACTAATGCAACGGATCCCATCAGAACTCCGCAGTTAAGCGTTCTTGGGCGAGAGTAGTACTAGGATGGGTGACCTGCCGGGAAGTCCTCGTGTTGCACCCCTTTTCGTTTTTTTGTTCAGTGGTTTACAAAGAACATCGTATCTTCGAAACGCCATAACTTTTGAACCGTGAGGAACTACGCTGCCGACAGCACCTTTTCGGAAATCTCTAAATTCACTAATTGGAGTGCCTAAGGTCTTTAGACCGTAGGCACGTCTTTTTCAGCCCCAAATTATGAAGTTTAGACCGTCTTTCGGATGGTTTTTTACCATATTCCAAAAAGTTTTGTGGTTAGGTCTTTAGAGATCTTTTAATGGCGTCCCAAACAGATGTAAAATTGCGTTTACATCATACGAGCATGGCCACGTGTCTAGTGGGACCCGAAGCTTATGATTATAAGAGTCCGGGAAAAACATATATGGAATTGCAGTACATGTACTAACGGGTGCGATCATACCAGCACTAATGCACCGGATCCCCATCAGAACTCCGCAGTTAAGCGTGCTTGGGCGAGAGTAGTACTAGGATGGGTGACCTCCCGGGAAGTCCTCGTGTTGCACCCCTTTTTGTTTTTTTGTTCAGTGGTTTACAAAGAACATCGTATCTTCGAAACGCCATAACTTTTGAACCGTGAGGAACTACGCTGCCGACATCACCTTTTCGAAAAGCTCTAAATTCACTAATTGGAGTGCCTAAGGTCTTTAGACCGTAGGCACGTCTTTTTCAGCCCCAAATTATGAAGTTTAGACCGTCTTTCGGATGGTTTTTTTTACCATATTCCAAAACGTTTTGTGGTTAGGTCTTTAGAGATCTTTTAATGGCGTCCCAAACGGATGTAAAATTGCGTTTACATCATACGAGCATGTCCACGTGTCTAGTGGGACCCGAAGCTTATGATTATAAGAGTCCGGGAAAAACATATATGGAATTGCAGTACATGTACTAACGGGTGCGATCATACCAGCACTAATGCAACGAATCCCATCAGAACTCCGCAGTTAAGCGTGCTTGGGCGAGAGTAGTACTAGGATGGGTGACCTCCCGGGAAGTCCTCGTGTTGCACCCCTTTTTGTTTTTTTGTTCAGTGGTTTACAAAGAACATCGTATCTTCGAAACGCCATAACTTTTGAACCGTGAGGAACTACGCTGCCGACAGCACCTTTTCGGAAAGCTCTAAATTCACTAATTGGAGTGCCTAAGGTCTTTAGACCGTAGGCACGTCTTTTTCAGCCCCAAATTCTGAAGTTTAGACCGTCTTTCGGATGGTTTTTTTTACCATATTCCAAAACGTTTTGTGGTTAGGTCTTTAGAGATCTTTTAATGGCGTCCCAAACGGATGTAAAATTGCGTTTACATCATACGAGCATGGCCACGTGTCTAGTGGGACCCGAAGCTTATGATTATAAGAGTCCGGGAAAAACATATATGGAATTGCAGTACATGTACTAACGGGTACGATCATACCAGCACTAATGCAACGGATCCCATCAGAACTCCGCAGTTAAGCGTGCTTGGGCGAGAGTAGTACTAGGATGGGTGACCTCCCGGGAAGTCCTCGTGTTGCACCCCTTTTTGTTTTTTTGTTCAGTGGTTTACAAAGAACATCGTATCTTCGAAACGCCATAACTTTTGAACCGTGAGGAACTACGCTGCCGACATCACCTTTTCGAAAAGCTCTAAATTCACTAATTGGAGTGCCTAAGGTCTTTAGACCGTAGGCACGTCTTTTTCAGCCCCAAATTATGAAGTTTAGACCGTCTTTCAGATGGTTTTTTACCATATTCCAAAACGTTTTGTGGTTAGGTCTTTAGAGATCTTTTAATGGCGTCCCAAACGGATGTAAAATTGCGTTTACATCATACGAGCATGGCCACGTGTCTAGTGGGACCCGAAGCTTATGATTATAAGAGTCCGGGAAAAACATATATGGAATTGCAGTACATGTACTAACGGGTGCGATCATACCAGCACTAATGCACCGGATCCCCATCAGAACTCCGCAGTTAAGCGTGCTTGGGCGAGAGTAGTACTAGGATGGGTGACCTCCCGGGAAGTCCTCGTGTTGCACCCCTTTTTGTTTTTTTTGTTCAGTGGTTTACAAAGAACATCGTATCTTCGAAACGCCATAACTTTTGAACCGTGAGGAACTACGCTGCCGACAGCACCTTTTCGGAAAGCTCTAAATTCACTAATTGGAGTGCCTAAGGTCTTTAGACCGTAGGCACGTCTTTTTCAGCCCCAAATTATGAAGTTTAGACCGTCTTTCGGATGGTTTTTTTTACCATATTCCAAAACGTTTTGTGGTTAGGTCTTTAGAGATCTTTTAATGGCGTCCCAAACGGATGTAAAATTGCGTTTACATCATACGAGCATGGCCACGTGTCTAGTGGGACCCGAAGCTTATGATTATAAGAGTCCGGGAAAAACATATATGGAATTGCAGTACATGTACTAACGGGTGCGATCATACCAGCACTAATGCAACGGATCCCATCAGAACTCCGCAGTTAAGCGTGCTTGGGCGAGAGTAGTACTAGGATGGGTGACCTCCCGGGAAGTCCTCGTGTTGCACCCCTTTTTGTTTTTTTGTTCAGTGGTTTACAAAGAACATCGTATCTTCGAAACGCCATAACTTTTGAACCGTGAGGAACTACGCTGCCGACAGCACCTTTTCGGAAAGCTCTAAATTCACTAATTGGAGTGCCTAAGGTCTTTAGACCGTAGGCAAGTCTTTTTCAGCCCCAAATTATGAAGTTTAGACCGTCTTTCGGATGGTTTTTTTTACCATATTCCAAAACGTTTTGTGGTTAGGTCTTTAGAGATCTTTTAATGGCGTCCCAAACGGATGTAAAATTGCGTTTACATCATACGACCATGGCCACTTGTCTAGTGGGACCCAAAGCTTATGATATAAGAGTCCGGGAAAAACATATATGGAATTGCAGTACATGTACTAACGGGTGCGATCATACCAGCACTAATGCAACGGATCCCATCAGAACTCCGTAGTTAAGCGTGCTTGGGTGAGAGTAGTACTAGGATGGGTGACCTCCCGGGAAGTCCTCGTGTTGCACCCCTTTTTGTTTTTTTTGTTCAGTGGTTTACAAAGAACATCGTATCTTCGAAACGCCATAACTTTTGAACCGTGAGGAACTACGCTGCCGACATCACCTTTTCGAAAAGCTCTAAATTCACTAATTGGAGTGCCTAAGGTCTTTAGACCGTAGGCACGTCTTTTTCAGCCCCAAATTATGAAGTTTAGACCGTCTTTCAGATGGTTTTTTACCATATTCCAAAACGTTTTGTGGTTAGGTCTTTAGAGATCTTTTAATGGCGTCCCAAACGGATGTAAAATTGCGTTTACATCATACGAGCATGGCCACGTGTCTAGTGGGACCCGAAGCTTATGATTATAAGAGTCCGGGAAAAACATATATGGAATTGCAGTACATGTACTAACGGGTGCGATCATACCAGCACTAATGCACCGGATCCCCATCAGAACTCCGCAGTTAAGCGTGCTTGGGCGAGAGTAGTACTAGGATGGGTGACCTCCCGGGAAGTCCTCGTGTTGCACCCCTTTTTGTTTTTTTGTTCAGTGGTTTACAAAGAACATCGTATCTTCGAAACGCCATAACTTTTGAACCGTGAGGAACTACGCTGCCGACAGCACCTTTTCGGAAAGCTCTAAATTCACTAATTGGAGTGCCTAAGGTCTTTAGACCGTAGGCACGTCTTTTTCAGCCCCAAATTATGAAGTTTAGACCGTCTTTCGGATGGTTTTTTTTACCATATTCCAAAACGTTTTGTGGTTAGGTCTTTAGAGATCTTTTAATGGCGTCCCAAACGGATGTAAAATTGCGTTTACATCATACGAGCATGGCCACGTGTCTAGTGGGACCCGAAGCTTATGATTATAAGAGTCCGGGAAAAACATATATGGAATTGCAGTACATGTACTAACGGGTGCGATCATACCAGCACTAATGCAACGGATCCCATCAGAACTCCGCAGTTAAGCGTGCTTGGGCGAAAGTAGTACTAGGATGGGTGACCTCCCGGGAAGTCCTCGTGTTGCACCCCTTTTTGTTTTTTGTTCAGTGGTTTACAAAGAACATCGTATCTTCGAAACGCCATAACTTTTGAACCGTGAGGAACTACGCTGCCGACAACACCTTTTCGGAAAGCTCTAAATTCACTAATTGGAGTGCCTAAGGTCTTTAGACCGTAGGCACGTCTTTTTCAGCCCAAAATTCTGAAGTTTTGACCGTCTTTCGGATGGTTTTTTTTACCATATTCCAAAACGTTTTGTGGTTAGGTCTTTAGAGATCTTTTAATGGCGTCCCAAACGGATGTAAAATTGCGTTTACATCATACGAGCATGGCCACGTGTCTAGTGGGACCCGAAGCTTATGATTATAAGAGTCCGGGAAAAACATATATGGAATTGCAGTACATGTACTAACGGGTACGATCATACCAGCACTAATGCAACGGATCCCATCAGAACTCCGCAGTTAAGCGTGCTTGGGCGAGAGTAGTACTAGGATGGGTGACCTCCCGGGAAGTCCTCGTGTTGCACCCCTTTTTGTTTTTTTGTTCAGTGGTTTACAAAGAACATCGTATCTTCGAAACGCCATAACTTTTGAACCGTGAGGAACTACGCTGCCGACATCACCTTTTCGAAAAGCTCTAAATTCACTAATTGGAGTGCCTAAGGTCTTTAGACCGTAGGCACGTCTTTTTCAGCCCCAAATTATGAAGTTTAGACCGTCTTTCAGATGGTTTTTTACCATATTCCAAAACGTTTTGTGGTTAGGTCTTTAGAGATCTTTTAATGGCGTCCCAAACGGATGTAAAATTGCGTTTACATCATACGAGCATGGCCACGTGTCTAGTGGGACCCGAAGCTTATGATTATAAGAGTCCGGGAAAAACATATA
Source organism: Orychophragmus violaceus (assembly GCA_030180135.1). Lineage (NCBI taxonomy): Eukaryota > Viridiplantae > Streptophyta > Magnoliopsida > Brassicales > Brassicaceae > Orychophragmus > Orychophragmus violaceus. The sequence continues at coordinate 83,992,432 of CM058237.1, forward strand.
TGGAATTGCAGTACATGTACTAACGGGTGCGATCATACCAGCACTAATGCACCGGATCCCCATCAGAACTCCGCAGTTAAGCGTGCTTGGGCGAGAGTAGTACTAGGATGGGTGACCTCCCGGGAAGTCCTCGTGTTGCACCCCTTTTTGTTTTTTTGTTCAGTGGTTTACAAAGAACATCGTATCTTCGAAACGCCATAACTTTTGAACCGTGAGGAACTACGCTGCCGACAGCACCTTTTCGGAAAGCTCTAAATTCACTAATTGGAGTGCCTAAGGTCTTTAGACCGTAGGCACGTCTTTTTCAGCCCCAAATTATGAAGTTTAGACCGTCTTTCGGATGGTTTTTTTTACCATATTCCAAAACGTTTTGTGGTTAGGTCTTTAGAGATCTTTTAATGGCGTCCCAAACGGATGTAAAATTGCGTTTACATCATACGAGCATGGCCACGTGTCTAGTGGGACCCGAAGCTTATGATTATAAGAGTCCGGGAAAAACATATATGGAATTGCAGTACATGTACTAACGGGTGCGATCATACCAGCACTAATGCAACGGATCCCATCAGAACTCCGCAGTTAAGCGTGCTTGGGCGAGAGTAGTACTAGGATGGGTGACCTCCCGGGAAGTCCTCGTGTTGCACCCCTTTTTGTTTTTTTGTTCAGTGGTTTACAAAGAACATCGTATCTTCGAAACGCCATAACTTTTGAACCGTGAGGAACTACGCTGCCGACAGCACCTTTTCGGAAAGCTCTAAATTCACTAATTGGAGTGCCTAAGGTCTTTAGACCGTAGGCACGTCTTTTTCAGCCCCAAATTATGAAGTTTAGACCGTCTTTCGGATGGTTTTTTTTACCATATTCCAAAACGTTTTGTGGTTAGGTCTTTAGAGATCTTTTAATGGCGTCCCAAACGGATGTAAAATTGCGTTTACATCATACGAGCATGGCCACGTGTCTAGTGGGACCCGAAGCTTATGATTATAAGAGTCCGGGAAAAACATATATGGAATTGCAGTACATGTACTAACGGGTGCGATCATACCAGCACTAATGCAACGGATCCCATCAGAACTCCGCAGTTAAGCGTGCTTGGGCGAGAGTAGTACTAGGATGGGTGACCTCCCGGGAAGTCCTCGTGTTGCACCCCTTTTTGTTTTTTTGTTCAGTGGTTTACAAAGAACATCGTATCTTCGAAACGCCATAACTTTTGAACCGTGAGGAACTACGCTGCCGACATCACCTTTTCGAAAAGCTCTAAATTCACTAATTGGAGTGCCTAAGGTCTTTAGACCGTAGGCACGTCTTTTTCAGCCCCAAATTATGAAGTTTAGACCGTCTTTCAGATGGTTTTTTACCATATTCCAAAACGTTTTGTGGTTAGGTCTTTAGAGATCTTTTAATGGCGTCCCAAACGGATGTAAAATTGCGTTTACATCATACGAGCATGGCCACGTGTCTAGTGGGACCCGAAGCTTATGATTATAAGAGTCCGGGAAAAACATATATGGAATTGCAGTACATGTACTAACGGGTGCGATCATACCAGCACTAATGCACCGGATCCCCATCAGAACTCCGCAGTTAAGCGTGCTTGGGCGAGAGTAGTACTAGGATGGGTGACCTCCCGGGAAGTCCTCGTGTTGCACCCCTTTTTGTTTTTTTGTTCAGTGGTTTACAAAGAACATCGTATCTTCGAAACGCCATAACTTTTGAACCGTGAGGAACTACGCTGCCGACAGCACCTTTTCGGAAAGCTCTAAATTCACTAATTGGAGTGCCTAAGGTCTTTAGACCGTAGGCACGTCTTTTTCAGCCCCAAATTATGAAGTTTAGACCGTCTTTCGGATGGTTTTTTTTACCATATTCCAAAACGTTTTGTGGTTAGGTCTTTAGAGATCTTTTAATGGCGTCCCAAACGGATGTAAAATTGCGTTTACATCATACGAGCATGGCCACGTGTCTAGTGGGACCCGAAGCTTATGATTATAAGAGTCCGGGAAAAACATATATGGAATTGCAGTACATGTACTAACGGGTGCGATCATACCAGCACTAATGCAACGGATCCCATCAGAACTCCGCAGTTAAGCGTGCTTGGGCGAGAGTAGTACTAGGATGGGTGACCTCCCGGGAAGTCCTCGTGTTGCACCCCTTTTTGTTTTTTTGTTCAGTGGTTTACAAAGAACATCGTATCTTCGAAACGCCATAACTTTTGAACCGTGAGGAACTACGCTGCCGACAGCACCTTTTCGGAAAGCTCTAAATTCACTAATTGGAGTGCCTAAGGTCTTTAGACCGTAGGCACGTCTTTTTCAGCCCCAAATTCTGAAGTTTAGACCGTCTTTCGGATGGTTTTTTTTACCATATTCCAAAACGTTTTGTGGTTAGGTCTTTAGAGATCTTTTAATGGCGTCCCAAACGGATGTAAAATTGCGTTTACATCATACGAGCATGGCCACGTGTCTAGTGGGACCCGAAGCTTATGATTATAAGAGTCCGGGAAAAACATATATGGAATTGCAGTACATGTACTAACGGGTACGATCATACCAGCACTAATGCAACGGATCCCATCAGAACTCCGCAGTTAAGCGTGCTTGGGCGAGAGTAGTACTAGGATGGGTGACCTCCCGGGAAGTCCTCGTGTTGCACCCCTTTTTGTTTTTTTGTTCAGTGGTTTACAAAGAACATCGTATCTTCGAAACGCCATAACTTTTGAACCGTGAGGAACTACGCTGCCGACATCACCTTTTCGAAAAGCTCTAAATTCACTAATTGGAGTGCCTAAGGTCTTTAGACCGTAGGCACGTCTTTTTCAGCCCCAAATTATGAAGTTTAGACCGTCTTTCAGATGGTTTTTTACCATATTCCAAAACGTTTTGTGGTTAGGTCTTTAGAGATCTTTTAATGGCGTCCCAAACGGATGTAAAATTGCGTTTACATCATACGAGCATGGCCACGTGTCTAGTGGGACCCGAAGCTTATGATTATAAGAGTCCGGGAAAAACATATATGGAATTGCAGTACATGTACTAACGGGTGCGATCATACCAGCACTAATGCACCGGATCCCCATCAGAACTCCGCAGTTAAGCGTGCTTGGGCGAGAGTAGTACTAGGATGGGTGACCTCCCGGGAAGTCCTCGTGTTGCACCCCTTTTTGTTTTTTTGTTCAGTGGTTTACAAAGAACATCGTATCTTCGAAACGCCATAACTTTTGAACCGTGAGGAACTACGCTGCCGACAGCACCTTTTCGGAAAGCTCTAAATTCACTAATTGGAGTGCCTAAGGTCTTTAGACCGTAGGCACGTCTTTTTCAGCCCCAAATTATGAAGTTTAGACCGTCTTTCGGATGGTTTTTTTTACCATATTCCAAAACGTTTTGTGGTTAGGTCTTTAGAGATCTTTTAATGGCGTCCCAAACGGATGTAAAATTGCGTTTACATCATACGAGCATGGCCACGTGTCTAGTGGGACCCGAAGCTTATGATTATAAGAGTCCGGGAAAAACATATATGGAATTGCAGTACATGTACTAACGGGTGCGATCATACCAGCACTAATGCAACGGATCCCATCAGAACTCCGCAGTTAAGCGTGCTTGGGCGAGAGTAGTACTAGGATGGGTGACCTCCCGGGAAGTCCTCGTGTTGCACCCCTTTTTGTTTTTTTGTTCAGTGGTTTACAAAGAACATCGTATCTTCGAAACGCCATAACTTTTGAACCGTGAGGAACTACGCTGCCGACAGCACCTTTTCGGAAAGCTCTAAATTCACTAATTGGAGTGCCTAAGGTCTTTAGACCGTAGGCACGTCTTTTTCAGCCCCAAATTATGAAGTTTAGACCGTCTTTCGGATGGTTTTTTTTACCATATTCCAAAACGTTTTGTGGTTAGGTCTTTAGAGATCTTTTAATGGCGTCCCAAACGGATGTAAAATTGCGTTTACATCATACGAGCATGGCCACGTGTCTAGTGGGACCCGAAGCTTATGATTATAAGAGTCCGGGAAAAACATATATGGAATTGCAGTACATGTACTAACGGGTGCGATCATACCAGCACTAATGCAACGGATCCCATCAGAACTCCGCAGTTAAGCGTGCTTGGGCGAGAGTAGTACTAGGATGGGTGACCTCCCGGGAAGTCCTCGTGTTGCACCCCTTTTTGTTTTTTTGTTCAGTGGTTTACAAAGAACATCGTATCTTCGAAACGCCATAACTTTTGAACCGTGAGGAACTACGCTGCCGACATCACCTTTTCGAAAAGCTCTAAATTCACTAATTGGAGTGCCTAAGGTCTTTAGACCGTAGGCACGTCTTTTTCAGCCCCAAATTATGAAGTTTAGACCGTCTTTCAGATGGTTTTTTACCATATTCCAAAACGTTTTGTGGTTAGGTCTTTAGAGATCTTTTAATGGCGTCCCAAACGGATGTAAAATTGCGTTTACATCATACGAGCATGGCCACGTGTCTAGTGGGACCCGAAGCTTATGATTATAAGAGTCCGGGAAAAACATATATGGAATTGCAGTACATGTACTAACGGGTGCGATCATACCAGCACTAATGCACCGGATCCCCATCAGAACTCCGCAGTTAAGCGTGCTTGGGCGAGAGTAGTACTAGGATGGGTGACCTCCCGGGAAGTCCTCGTGTTGCACCCCTTTTTGTTTTTTTGTTCAGTGGTTTACAAAGAACATCGTATCTTCGAAACGCCATAACTTTTGAACCGTGAGGAACTACGCTGCCGACAGCACCTTTTCGGAAAGCTCTAAATTCACTAATTGGAGTGCCTAAGGTCTTTAGACCGTAGGCACGTCTTTTTCAGCCCCAAATTATGAAGTTTAGACCGTCTTTCGGATGGTTTTTTTTACCATATTCCAAAACGTTTTGTGGTTAGGTCTTTAGAGATCTTTTAATGGCGTCCCAAACGGATGTAAAATTGCGTTTACATCATACGAGCATGGCCACGTGTCTAGTGGGACCCGAAGCTTATGATTATAAGAGTCCGGGAAAAACATATATGGAATTGCAGTACATGTACTAACGGGTGCGATCATACCAGCACTAATGCAACGGATCCCATCAGAACTCCGCAGTTAAGCGTGCTTGGGCGAGAGTAGTACTAGGATGGGTGACCTCCCGGGAAGTCCTCGTGTTGCACCCCTTTTTGTTTTTTTGTTCAGTGGTTTACAAAGAACATCGTATCTTCGAAACGCCATAACTTTTGAACCGTGAGGAACTACGCTGCCGACAGCACCTTTTCGGAAAGCTCTAAATTCACTAATTGGAGTGCCTAAGGTCTTTAGACCGTAGGCACGTCTTTTTCAGCCCCAAATTATGAAGTTTAGACCGTCTTTCGGATGGTTTTTTACCATATTCCAAAACGTTTTGTGGTTAGGTCTTTAGAGATCTTTTAATGGCGTCCCAAACGGATGTAAAATTGCGTTTACATCATACGAGCATGGCCACGTGTCTAGTGGGACCCGAAGCTTATGATTATAAGAGTCCGGGAAAAACATATATGGAATTGCAGTACATGTACTAACGGGTGCGATCATACCAGCACTAATGCAACGGATCCCATCAGAACTCCGCAGTTAAGCGTGCTTGGGCGAGAGTAGTACTAGGATGGGTGACCTCCCGGGAAGTCCTCGTGTTGCACCCCTTTTTGTTTTTTTGTTCAGTGGTTTACAAAGAACATCGTATCTTCGAAACGCCATAACTTTTGAACCGTGAGGAACTACGCTGCCGACAGCACCTTTTCGGAAAGCTCTAAATTCACTAATTGGAGTGCCTAAGGTCTTTAGACCGTAGGCACGTCTTTTTCAGCCCCAAATTATGAAGTTTAGACCGTCTTTCGGATGGTTTTTTACCATATTCCAAAACGTTTTGTGGTTAGGTCTTTAGAGATCTTTTAATGGCGTCCCAAACGGATGTAAAATTGCGTTTACATCATACGAGCATGGCCACGTGTCTAGTGGGACCCGAAGCTTATGATTATAAGAGTCCGGGAAAAACATATATGGAATTGCAGTACATGTACTAACGGGTGCGATCATACCAGCACTAATGCACCGGATCCCATCAGAACTCCGCAGTTAAGCGTGCTTGGGCGAGAGTAGTACTAGGATGGGTGACCTCCCGGGAAGTCCTCGTGTTGCACCCCTTTTTGTTTTTTTGTTCAGTGGTTTACAAAGAACATCGTATCTTCGAAACGCCATAACTTTTGAACCGTGAGGAACTACGCTGCCGACAGCACCTTTTCGGAAAGCTCTAAATTCACTAATTGGAGTGCCTAAGGTCTTTAGACCGTAGGCACGTCTTTTTCAGCCCCAAATTATGAAGTTTAGACCGTCTTTCGGATGGTTTTTTTTACCATATTCCAAAACGTTTTGTGGTTAGGTCTTTAGAGATCTTTTAATGGCGTCCCAAACGGATGTAAAATTGCGTTTACATCATACGAGCATGGCCACGTGTCTAGTGGGACCCGAAGCTTATGATTATAAGAGTCCGGGAAAAACATATATGGAATTGCAGTACATGTACTAACGGGTGCGATCATACCAGCACTAATGCAACGGATCCCATCAGAACTCCGCAGTTAAGCGTGCTTGGGCGAGAGTAGTACTAGGATGGGTGACCTCCCGGGAAGTCCTCGTGTTGCACCCCTTTTTGTTTTTTTGTTCAGTGGTTTACAAAGAACATCGTATCTTCGAAACGCCATAACTTTTGAACCGTGAGGAACTACGCTGCCGACAGCACCTTTTCGGAAAGCTCTAAATTCACTAATTGGAGTGCCTAAGGTCTTTAGACCGTAGGCACGTCTTTTTCAGCCCCAAATTATGAAGTTTAGACCGTCTTTCGGATGGTTTTTTACCATATTCCAAAAAGTTTTGTGGTTAGGTCTTTAGAGATCTTTTAATGGCGTCCCAAACGGATGTAAAATTGCGTTTACATCATACGAGCATGGCCACGTGTCTAGTGGGACCCGAAGCTTATGATTATAAGAGTCCGGGAAAAACATATATGGAATTGCAGTACATGTACTAACGGGTGCGATCATACCAGCACTAATGCAACGGATCCCATCAGAACTCCGCAGTTAAGCGTGCTTGGGCGAGAGTAGTACTAGGATGGGTGACCTCCCGGGAAGTCCTCGTGTTGCACCCCTTTTTGTTTTTTTGTTCAGTGGTTTACAAAGAACATCGTATCTTCGAAACGCCATAACTTTTGAACCGTGAGGAACTACGCTGCCGACAGCACCTTTTCGGAAAGCTCTAAATTCACTAATTGGAGTGCCTAAGGTCTTTAGACCGTAGGCACGTCTTTTTCAGCCCCAAATTATGAAGTTTAGACCGTCTTTCGGATGGTTTTTTACCATATTCCAAAACGTTTTGTGGTTAGGTCTTTAGAGATCTTTTAATGGCGTCCCAAACGGATGTAAAATTGCGTTTACATCATACGAGCATGGCCACGTGTCTAGTGGGACCCGAAGCTTATGATTATAAGAGTCCGGGAAAAACATATATGGAATTGCAGTACATGTACTAACGGGTGCGATCATACCAGCACTAATGCACCGGATCCCATCAGAACTCCGCAGTTAAGCGTGCTTGGGCGAGAGTAGTACTAGGATGGGTGACCTCCCGGGAAGTCCTCGTGTTGCACCCCTTTTTGTTTTTTTGTTCAGTGGTTTACAAAGAACATCGTATCTTCGAAACGCCATAACTTTTGAACCGTGAGGAACTACGCTGCCGACAGCACCTTTTCGGAAAGCTCTAAATTCACTAATTGGAGTGCCTAAGGTCTTTAGACCGTAGGCACGTCTTTTTCAGCCCCAAATTATGAAGTTTAGACCGTCTTTCGGATGGTTTTTTACCATATTCCAAAAAGTTTTGTGGTTAGGTCTTTAGAGATCTTTTAATGGCGTCCCAAACGGATGTAAAATTGCGTTTACATCATACGAGCATGGCCACGTGTCTAGTGGGACCCGAAGCTTATGATTATAAGAGTCCGGGAAAAACATATATGGAATTGCAGTACATGTACTAACGGGTGCGATCATACCAGCACTAATGCAACGGATCCCATCAGAACTCCGCAGTTAAGCGTGCTTGGGCGAGAGTAGTACTAGGATGGGTGACCTCCCGGGAAGTCCTCGTGTTGCACCCCTTTTTGTTTTTTTGTTCAGTGGTTTACAAAGAACATCGTATCTTCGAAACGCCATAACTTTTGAACCGTGAGGAACTACGCTGCCGACAGCACCTTTTCGGAAAGCTCTAAATTCACTAATTGGAGTGCCTAAGGTCTTTAGACCGTAGGCACGTCTTTTTCAGCCCCAAATTATGAAGTTTAGACCGTCTTTCGGATGGTTTTTTACCATATTCCAAAAAGTTTTGTGGTTAGGTCTTTAGAGATCTTTTAATGGCGTCCCAAACGGATGTAAAATTGCGTTTACATCATACGAGCATGGCCACGTGTCTAGTGGGACCCGAAGCTTATGATTATAAGAGTCCGGGAAAAACATATATGGAATTGCAGTACATGTACTAACGGGTGCGATCATACCAGCACTAATGCAACGGATCCCATCAGAAATCCGCAGTTAAGCGTGCTTGGGCGAGAGTAGTACTAGGATGGGTGACCTCCCGGGAAGTCCTCGTGTTGCACCCCTTTTTGTTTTTTTGTTCAGTGGTTTACAAAGAACATCGTATCTTCGAAACGCCATAACTTTTGAACCGTGAGGAACTACGCTGCCGACAGCACCTTTTCGGAAAGCTCTAAATTCACTAATTGGAGTGCCTAAGGTCTTTAGACCGTAGGGCACGTCTTTTTCAGCCCCAAATTATGAAGTTTAGACCGTCTTTCGGATGGTTTCTTACCATATTCCAAAAAGTTTTGTGGTTAGGTCTTTAGATATCTTTTAATGGCGTCCCAAACGGATGTAAAATTGCGTTTACATCATACGAGCATGGCCACGTGTCTAGTGGGACCCGAAGCTTATGATTATAAGAGTCCGGGAAAAACATATATGGAATTGCAGTACATGTACTAAAGGGTGCGATCATACCAGCACTAATGCAACAGATCCCATCAGAACTCCGCAGTTAAGCGTTCTTGGGCGAGAGTAGTACTAGGATGGGTGACCTCCCGGGAAGTCCTCGTGTTGGACCCCTTTTTGTTTTTTTGTTCAGTGGTTTACAAAGAACATCGTATCTTCGAAACGCCATAACTTTTGAACCGTGAGGAACTACGCTGCCGACAGCACCTTTTCGGAAAGCTCTAAATTCACTAATTGGAGTGCCTAAGGTCTTTAGACCGTAGGCACGTCTTTTTCAGCCCCAAATTATGAAGTTTAGACCGTCTTTCGGATGGTTTTTTACCATATTCCAAAAAGTTTTGTGGTTAGGTCTTTAGAGATCTTTTAATGGCGTCCCAAACGGATGTAAAATTGCGTTTACATCATACGAGCATGGCCACGTGTCTAGTGGGACCCGAAGCTTATGATTATAAGAGTCCGGGAAAAACATATATGGAATTGCAGTACATGTACTAACGGGTGCGATCATACCAGCACTAATGCAACGGATCCCATCAGAACTCCGCAGTTAAGCGTTCTTGGGCGAGAGTAGTACTAGGATGGGTGACCTCCCGGGAAGTCCTCGTGTTGCACCCCTTTTTGTTTTTTTGTTCAGTGGTTTACAAAGAACATCGTATCTTCGAAACCCCATAACTTTTGAACCGTGAGGAACTACGCTGCCGACAGCACCTTTTCGGAAAGCTCTAAATTCACTAATTGGAGTGCCTAAGGTCTTTAGACCGTAGGGCACGTCTTTTTCAGCCCCAAATTATGAAGTTTAGACCGTCTTTCGGATGGTTTCTTACCATATTCCAAAAAGTTTTGTGGTTAGGTCTTTAGATATCTTTTAATGGCGTCCCAAACGGATGTAAAATTGCGTTTACATCATACGAGCATGGCCACGTGTCTAGTGGGACCCGAAGCTTATGATTATAAGAGTCCGGGAAAAACATATATGGAATTGCAGTACATGTACTAAAGGGTGCGATCATACCAGCACTAATGCACCGGATCCCATCAGAAATCCGCAGTTAAGCGTGCTTGGGCGAGAGTAGTACTAGGATGGGTGACCTCCCGGGAAGTCCTCGTGTTGCACCCCTTTTTGTTTTTTTGTTCAGTGGTTTACAAAGAACATCGTATCTTCGAAACGCCATAACTTTTGAACCGTGAGGAACTACGCTGCCGACAGCACCTTTTCGGAAAGCTCTAAATTCACTAATTGGAGTGCCTAAGGTCTTTAGACCGTAGGCACGTCTTTTTCAGCCCCAAATTATGAAGTTTAGACCGTCTTTCGGATGGTTTTTTACCATATTCCAAAACGTTTTGTGGTTAGGTCTTTAGAGATCTTTTAATGGCGTCCCAAACGGATGTAAAATTGCGTTTACATCATACGAGCATGGCCACGTGTCTAGTGGGACCCGAAGCTTATGATTATAAGAGTCCGGGAAAAACATATATGGAATTGCAGTACATGTACTAACGGGTGCGATCATACCAGCACTAATGCACCGGATCCCATCAGAACTCCGCAGTTAAGCGTGCTTGGGCGAGAGTAGTACTAGGATGGGTGACCTCCCGGGAAGTCCTCGTGTTGCACCCCTTTTTGTTTTTTTGTTCAGTGGTTTACAAAGAACATCGTATCTTCGAAACGCCATAACTTTTGAACCGTGAGGAACTACGCTGCCGACATCACCTTTTCGGAAAGCTCTAAATTCACTAATTGGAGTGCCTAAGGTCTTTAGACCGTAGGCACGTCTTTTTCAGCCCCAAATTATGAAGTTTAGACCGTCTTTCGGATGGTTTTTTTTACCATATTCCAAAACGTTTTGTGGTTAGGTCTTTAGAGATCTTTTAATGGCGTCCCAAACGGATGTAAAATTGCGTTTACATCATACGACCATGGCCACTTGTCTAGTGGGACCCAAAGCTTATGATTATAAGAGTCCGGGAAAAACATATATGGAATTGCAGTACATGTACTAACGGTTGCGATCATACCAGCACTAATGCAACGGATCCCATCAGAACTCCGCAGTTAAGCGTGCTTGGGCGAGAGTAGTACTAGGATGGGTGACCTCCCGGGAAGTCCTCGTGTTGGACCCCTTTTTGTTTTTTTGTTCAGTGGTTTACAAAGAACATCGTATCTTCGAAACCCCATAACTTTTGAACCGTGAGGAACTACGCTGCCGACAGCAGCTTTTCGGAAAGCTCTAAATTCACTAATTGGAGTGCCTAAGGTCTTTAGACCGTAGGGCACGTCTTTTTCAGCCCCAAATTATGAAGTTTAGACCGTCTTTCGGATGGTTTCTTACCATATTCCAAAAAGTTTTGTGGTTAGGTCTTTAGATATCTTTTAATGGCGTCCCAAACGGATGTAAAATTGCGTTTACATCATACGAGCATGGCCACGTGTCTAGTGGGACCCGAAGCTTATGATTATAAGAGTCCGGGAAAAACATATATGGAATTGCAGTACATGTACTAAAGGGTGCGATCATACCAGCACTAATGCACCAGATCCCATCAGAACTCCGCAGTTAAGCGTGCTTGGGCGAGAGTAGTACTAGGATGGGTGACCTCCCGGGAAGTCCTCGTGTTGCACCCCTTTTTGTATTTTTGTTCAGTGGTTTACAAAGAACATCGTATCTTCGAAACGCCATAACTTTTGAACCGTGAGGAACTACGCTGCCGACAGCACCTTTTCGGAAAGCTCTAAATTCACTAATTGGAGTGCCTAAGGTCTTTAGACCGTAGGCACGTCTTTTTCAGCCCCAAATTATGAAGTTTAGACCGTCTTTCGGATGGTTTTTTTTACCATATTCCAAAACGTTTTGTGGTTAGGTCTTTAGAGATCTTTTAATGGCGTCCCAAACGGATGTAAAATTGCGTTTACATCATACGAGCATGGCCACGTGTCTAGTGGGACCCAAAGCTTATGATTATAAGAGTCCGGGAAAAACATATATGGAATTGCAGTACATGTACTAGCGGGTGCGATCATACCAGCACTAATGCAACGGATCCCATCACAACTCCGCAGTGAAGCGTGCTTGGGCGAGAGTAGTACTAGGATGGGTGACCTCCCGGGAAGTCCTCGTGTTGGACCCCTTTTTGTTTTTTTGTTCAGTGGTTTACAAAGAACATCGTATCTTCGAAACCCCATAACTTTTGAACCGTGAGGAACTACGCTGCCGACAGCACCTTTTCGGAAAGCTCTAAATTCACTAATTGGAGTGCCTAAGGTCTTTAGACCGTAGGGCACGTCTTTTTCAGCCCCAAATTATGAAGTTTAGACCGTCTTTCGGATGGTTTCTTACCATATTCCAAAAAGTTTTGTGGTTAGGTCTTTATATATCTTTTAATGGCGTCCCAAACGGATGTAAAATTGCGTTTACATCATACGAGCATGGCCACGTGTCTAGTGGGACCCGAAGCTTATGATTATAAGAGTCCGGGAAAAACATATATGGAATTGCAGTACATGTACTAAAGGGTGCGATCATACCAGCACTAATGCACCAGATCCCATCAGAACTCCGCAGTTAAGCGTGCTTGGGCGAGAGTAGTACTAGGATGGGTGACCTCCCGGGAAGTCCTCGTGTTGCACCCCTTTTTGTATTTTTGTTCAGTGGTTTACAAAGAACATCGTATCTTCGAAACGCCATAACTTTTGAACCGTGAGGAACTACGCTGCCGACAGCACCTTTTCGGAAAGCTCTAAATTCACTAATTGGAGTGCCTAAGGTCTTTAGACCGTAGGCACGTCTTTTTCAGCCCCAAAGTATGAAGTTTAGACCGTCTTTCAGATGGTTTTTTACCATATTCCAAAAAGTTTTGTGGTTAGGTCTTTAGAGATCTTTTAATGGCGTCCCAAACGGATGTAAAATTGCGTTTACATCATACGAGCATGGCCACGTGTCTAGTGGGACCCGAAGCTTATGATTATAAGAGTCCGGGAAAAACATATATGGAATTGCAGTACATGTACTAAAGGGTGCGATCATACCAGCACTAATGCACCGGATCCCATCAGAACTCCGCAGTTAAGCGTGCTTGGGCGAGAGTAGTACTAGGATGGGTGACCTCCCGGGAAGTCCTCGTGTTGCACCCCTTTTTGTTTTTTTGTTCAGTGGTTTACAAAGAACATCGTATCTTCGAAACGCCATAACTTTTGAACCGTGAGGAACTACGCTGCCGACAGAACCTTTTCGGAAAGCTCTAAATTCACTAATTGGAGTGCCTAAGGTCTTTAGACCGTAGGCACGTCTTTTTCAGCCCCAAATTATGAAGTTTAGACCGTCTTTCGGATGGTTTTTTACCATATTCCAAAAAGTTTTGTGGTTAGGTCTTTAGAGATCTTTTAATGGCGTCCCAAACGGATGTAAAATTGCGTTTACATCATACGAGCATGGCCACGTGTCTAGTGGGACCCGAAGCTTATGATTATAAGAGTCCGGGAAAAAGATATATGGAATTGCAGTACATGTACTAACGGGTGCGATCATACCAGCACTAATGCACACGATCCCATCAGAAATCCGCAGTTAAGCGTGCTTGGGCGAGAGTAGTACTAGGATGGGTGACCTCCCGGGAAGTCCTCGTGTTGCACCCCTTTTTGTTTTTTTGTTCAGTGGTTTACAAAGAACATCGTATCTTCGAAACGCCATAACTTTTGAACCGTGAGGAACTACGCTGCCGACAGCACCTTTTCGGAAAGCTCTAAATTCACTAATTGGAGTGCCTAAGGTCTTTAGACCGTAGGCACGTCTTTTTCAGCCCCAAATTATGAAGTTTAGACCGTCTTTCGGATGGTTTTTTTTACCATATTCCAAAACGTTTTGTGGTTAGGTCTTTAGAGATCTTTTAATGGCGTCCCAAACGGATGTAAAATTGCGTTTACATCATACGACCATGGCCACTTGTCTAGTGTGACCCAAAGCTTATGATTATAAGAGTCCGGGAAAAACATATATGGAATTGCAGTACATGTACTAACGGGTGCGATCATACCAGCACTAATGCAACGGATCCCATCAGAACTCCGCAGTTAAGTGTGCTTGGGCGAGAGTAGTACTAGGATGGGTGACCTCCCGGGAAGTCCTCGTGTTGGACCCCTTTTTGTTTTTTTGTTCAGTGGTTTACAAAGAACATCGTATCTTCGAAACCCCATAACTTTTGAACCGTGAGGAACTACGCTGCCGACAGCACCTTTTCGGAAAGCTCTAAATTCACTAATTGGAGTGCCTAAGGTCATTAGACCGTAGGGCACGTTTTTTTTAGCCCCAAATTATGAAGTTTAGACCGTCTTTCGGATGGTTTCTTACCATATTCCAAAAAGTTTTGTGGTTAGGTCTTTAGATATCTTTTAATGGCGTCCCAAACGGATGTAAAATTGCGTTTACATCATACGAGCATGGCCACGTGTCTAGTGAGACCCGAAGCTTATGATTATAAGAGTCCGGGAAAAACATATATGGAATTGCAGTACATGTACTAAAGGGTGCGATCATACCAGCACTAATGCACCAGATCCCATCAGAACTCCGCAGTTAAGCGTGCTTGGGCGAGAGTAGTACTAGGATGGGTGACCTCCCGGGAAGTCCTCGTGTTGCACCCCTTTTTGTATTTTTGTTCAGTGGTTTACAAAGAACATCGTATCTTCGAAACGCCATAACTTTTGAACCGTGAGGAACTACGCTGCCGACAGCACCTTTTCGGAAAGCTCTAAATTCACTAATTGGAGTGCCTAAGGTCTTTAGACCGTAGGCACGTCTTTTTCAGCCCCAAATTATGAAGTTTAGACCGTCTTTCAGATGGTTTTTTACCATATTCCAAAAAGTTTTGTGGTTAGGTCTTTAGAGATCTTTTAATGGCGTCCCAAACGGATGTAAAATTGCGTTTACATCATACGAGCATGGCCACGTGTCTAGTGGGACCCGAAGCTTATGATTATAAGAGTCCGGGAAAAACATATATGGAATTGCAGTACATGTACTAACGGGTGCGATCATACCAGCACTAATGCAACGGATCCCATCAGAACTCCGCAGTTAAGCGTTCTTGGGCGAGAGTAGTACTAGGATGGGTGACCTCCCGGGAAGTCCTCGTGTTGCACCCCTTTTCGTTTTTTTGTTCAGTGGTTTACAAAGAACATCGTATCTTCGAAACCCCATAACTTTTGAACCGTGAGGAACTACGCTGCCGACAGCACCTTTTCGGAAAGCTCTAAATTCACTAATTGGAGTGCCTAAGGTCTTTAGACCGTAGGGCACGTCTTTTTCAGCCCCAAATTATGAAGTTTAGACCGTCTTTCGGATGGTTTCTTACCATATTCCAAAAAGTTTTGTGGTTAGGTCTTTAGATATCTTTTAATGGCGTCCCAAACGGATGTAAAATTGCGTTTACATCATACGAGCATGGCCACGTGTCTAGTGGGACCCGAAGCTTATGATTATAAGAGTCCGGGAAAAACATATATGGAATTGCAGTACATGTACTAAAGGGTGCGATCATACCAGCACTAATGCACCGGATCCCATCAGAACTCCGCAGTTAAGCGTGCTTGGGCGAGAGTAGTACTAGGATGGGTGACCTCCCGGGAAGTCCTCGTGTTGCACCCCTTTTTGTTTTTTTGTTCAGTGGTTTACAAAGAACATCGTATCTTCGAAACGCCATAACTTTTGAACCGTGAGGACGCTGCCGACAGAACCTTTTCGGAAAGCTCTAAATTCACTAATTGGAGTGCCTAAGGTCTTTAGACCGTAGGCACGTCTTTTTCAGCCCCAAATTATGAAGTTTAGACCGTCTTTCGGATGGTTTTTTACCATATTCCAAAAAGTTTTGTGGTTAGGTCTTTAGAGATCTTTTAATGGCGTCCCAAACGGATGTAAAATTGCGTTTACATCATACGAGCATGGCCACGTGTCTAGTGGGACCCGAAGCTTATGATTATAAGAGTCCGGGAAAAAGATATATGGAATTGCAGTACATGTACTAACGGGTGCGATCATACCAGCACTAATGCACCGGATCCCATCAGAACTCCGCAGTTAAGCGTGCTTGGGCGAGAGTAGTACTAGGATGGGTGACCTCCCGGGAAGTCCTCGTGTTGCACCCCTTTTTGTTTTTTTGTTCAGTGGTTTACAAAGAACATCGTATCTTCGAAACGCCATAACTTTTGAACCGTGAGGAACTACGCTGCCGACAGCACCTTTTCGGAAAGCTCTAAATTCACTAATTGGAGTGCCTAAGGTCTTTAGACCGTAGGCACGTCTTTTTCAGCCCCAAATTATGAAGTTTAGACCGTCTTTCGGATGGTTTTTTTTACCATATTCCAAAACGTTTTGTGGTTAGGTCTTTAGAGATCTTTTAATGGCGTCCCAAACGGATGTAAAATTGCGTTTACATCATACGACCATAGCCACTTGTCTAGTGGGACCCAAAGCTTATGATTATAAGAGTCCGGGAAAAACATATATGGAATTGCAGTACATGTACTAACGGGTGCGATCATACCAGCACTAATGCAACGGATCCCATCAGAACTCCGCAGTTAAGCGTGCTTGGGCGAGAGTAGTACTAGGATGGGTGATCTCCCGGGAAGTCCTCGTGTTGGACCCCTTTTTGTTTTTTTGTTCAGTGGTTTACAAAGAACATCGTATCTTCGAAACCCCATAACTTTTGAACCGTGAGGAACTACGCTGCCGACAGCACCTTTTCGGAAAGCTCTAAATTCACTAATTGGAGTGCCTAAGGTCTTTAGACCGTAGGGCACGTCTTTTTCAGCCCCAAATTATGAAGTTTAGACCGTCTTTCGGATGGTTTCTTACCATATTCCAAAAAGTTTTGTGGTTAGGTCTTTAGATATCTTTTAATGGCGTCCCAAACGGATGTAAAATTGCGTTTACATCATACGAGCATGGCCACGTGTCTAGTGGGACCCGAAGCTTATGATTATAAGAGTCCGGGAAAAACATATATGGAATTGCAGTACATGTACTAAAGGGTGCGATCATACCAGCACTAATGCACCAGATCCCATCAGAACTCCGCAGTTAAGCGTGCTTGGGCGAGAGTAGTACTAGGATGGGTGACCTCCCGGGAAGTCCTCGTGTTGCACCCCTTTTTGTATTTTTGTTCAGTGGTTTACAAAGAACATCGTATCTTCGAAACGCCATAACTTTTGAACCGTGAGGAACTACGCTGCCGACAGCACCTTTTCGGAAAGCTCTAAATTCACTAATTGGAGTGCCTAAGGTCTTTAGACCGTAGGCACGTCTTTTTCAGCCCCAAATTATGAAGTTTAGACCGTCTTTCAGATGGTTTTTTACCATATTCCAAAAAGTTTTGTGGTTAGGTCTTTAGAGATCTTTTAATGGCGTCCCAAACGGATGTAAAATTGCGTTTACATCATACGAGCATGGCCACGTGTCTAGTGGGACCCGAAGCTTATGATTATAAGAGTCCGGGAAAAACATATATGGAATTGCAGTACATGTACTAACGGGTGCGATCATACCAGCACTAATGCACCGGATCCCCATCAGAACTCCGCAGTTAAGCGTGCTTGGGCGAGAGAAGTACTAGGATGGGTGACCTCCCGGGAAGTCCTCGTGTTGCACCCCTTTTTGTTTTTTTGTTCAGTGGTTTACAAAGAACATCGTATCTTCGAAACGCCATAACTTTTGAACCGTGAGGAACTACGCTGCCGACAGCACCTTTTCGGAAAGCTCTAAATTCACTAATTGGAGTGCCTAAGGTCTTTAGACCGTAGGCACGTCTTTTTCAGCCCCAAATTATGAAGTTTAGACCGTCTTTCGGATGGTTTTTTTTACCATATGCCAAAACGTTTTGTGGTTAGGTCTTTAGAGATCTTTTAATGGCGTCCCAAACGGATGTAAAATTGCGTTTACATCATACGAGCATGGCCACGTGTCTAGTGGGACCCAAAGCTTATGATTATAAGAGTCCGGGAAAAACATATATGAAATTGCAGTACATGTACTAGCGGGTGCGATCATACCAGCACTAATGCAACGGATCCCATCAGAACTCCGCAGTTACGCGTGCTTGGGCGAGAGTAGTACTAGGATGGGTGACCTCCCGGGAAGTCCTCGTGTTGGACCCCTTTTTGTTTTTTTGTTCAGTGGTTTACAAAGAACATCGTATCTTCGAAACCCCATAACTTTTGAACCGTGAGGAACTACGCTGCCGACAGCACCTTTTCGGAAAGCTCTAAATTCACTAATTGGAGTGCCTAAGGTCTTTAGACCGTAGGGCACGTCTTTTTCAGCCCCAAATTATGAAGTTTAGACCGTCTTTCGGATGGTTTCTTACCATATTCCAAAAAGTTTTGTGGTTAGGTCTTTATATATCTTTTAATGGCGTCCCAAACGGATGTAAAATTGCGTTTACATCATACGAGCATGGCCACGTGTCTAGTGGGACCCGAAGCTTATGATTATAAGAGTCCGGGAAAAACATATATGGAATTGCAGTACATGTACTAAAGGGTGCGATCATACCAGCACTAATGCACCTGATCCCATCAGAACTCCGCAGTTAAGCGTGCTTGGGCGAGAGTAGTACTAGGATGGGTGACCTCCCGGGAAGTCCTCGTGTTGCACCCCTTTTTGTATTTTTGTTCAGTGGTTTACAAAGAACATCGTATCTTCGAAACGCCATAACTTTTGAACCGTGAGGAACTACGCTGCCGACAGCACCTTTTCGGAAAGCTCTAAATTCACTAATTGGAGTGCCTAAGGTCTTTAGACCGTAGGCACGTCTTTTTCAGCCCCAAAGTATGAAGTTTAGACCGTCTTTCAGATGGTTTTTTACCATATTCCAAAAAGTTTTGTGGTTAGGTCTTTAGAGATCTTTTAATGGCGTCCCAAACGGATGTAAAATTGCGTTTACATCATACGAGCATGGCCACGTGTCTAGTGGGACCCGAAGCTTATGATTATAAGAGTCCGGGAAAAACATATATGGAATTGCAGTACATGTACTAACGGGTGCGATCATACCAGCACTAATGCACCGGATCCCCATCAGAACTCCGCAGTTAAGCGTGCTTGGGCGAGAGTAGTACTAGGATGGGTGACCTCCCGGGAAGTCCTCGTGTTGCACCCCTTTTTGTTTTTTTGTTCAGTGGTTTACAAAGAACATCGTATCTTCGAAACGCCATAACTTTTGAACCGTGAGGAACTACGCTGCCGACAGCACCTTTTCGGAAAGCTCTAAATTCACTAATTGGAATGCTTAAGGTCTTTAGACCGTAGGCACGTCTTTTTCAGCCCCAAATTATGAAGTTTAGACCGTCTTTCGGATGGTTTTTTTTACCATATTCCAAAACGTTTTGTGGTTAGGTCTTTAGAGATCTTTTAATGGCGTCCCAAACGGATGTAAAATTGCGTTTACATCATACGAGCATGGCCACGTGTCTAGTGGGACCCGAAGCTTATGATTATAAGAGTCCGGGAAAAACTGTTGGAATTGTGTCCAGTAATCTCGGTACTGTCTCTAGAAAGTAAGAGTATGTCAAAGATCAGACATAAGTCATATAATACTGGGGGTCATGATGGCTTGCTAGAGTCCGCTCATGATCTATAAGTCTTGGACTTATTGCCTTTATTATATGATCCCATATGGGTCACACGCCTAAGCTAACAGGAAATCGTGTAGGAACGGTTTAGCAGGAGTATGGTAAAAGTGCTAGGCATTTACTATACTTAGAGAGAATAAGAGGGTTTAGCCATTGTGCATCGATCGATGCATAAGGTGCAACGATCGATGCAATGCGCAAACACCGACGAGTTAATTGGTATTTGGGCCAAATGGCCCAAACGGAACAGGACGAGTTTTGTGTCATAAAACTCGAGTTTCAGACTGATTAACCCTAACGATTGAGCTGTCAACTCTCTCTCTCCCCTGCACCGGTTTCTCCTAGTGGCCTAGCAGCCTGCTTCCTGATTGGTGTGCGTGTGTGAACCTCTGGAGGAGTTATCACTCGGTGGCTCTCTGATCTCTGGCCTGTTTTTCCTTTCCGCTGCACAAAACAGGTAAAAGGTGAGATCTACTTATGTTTCTATTCAAGAGAACCTAGATCTGGCATGTTTAGGATCAAGTAATCTGATGAATTGAATCAGGATTATCATCTAAACGTTCCTTCAGTGGTATCAGAGCCATTGGTTCTGGTTCTTCTTGTTTAGATTCATGTTTAGGATTGTTTAAAGAGGTGTTTTTGAATCAATCTACTGATAAGATTAAAACACTTAAGAATCAAGAATTGAATCCTAAACAAACAGTTGTAAAATCGCATGACCAAGCTATATTGATTTGGTATGCGATCGAAACTGATTTTGCATCGACTGAGATCGCATTGCATCGATCGATGCAATGCAAGGATCGATCGTTGCAGTCGCGAGAGATTGACCGCGATCGCATGGATCGTTCGAACGATCGCATGGATCTCGCGAGAATCTCTCGGCCAAACCTGATAATCGTTCGTGCACGCGTGAGAGCATCGATCGATGCAGGATCGATGAACGATCGTTGCAGGATCGATGCTGTGAGCATCGATCGATGCGGTTAAGGTTTTCGGCTCGGTTTAATTTAATTTGAATTAAACGTCACGGTTTGATAAACAGATTTAATAATTTTATTAAGTCTGGTTAAACCGGGATAAGAAATCCAATGTCGAAAGAATTATTGGATTTAGTGCCTAAACCAGGAATTTCTAATTTGATTTGGTTGGACCAAATAAATTGAGAAAGTCCGGTTTAGTAAATAACCGGTTGACAATTGTGGTCATCGTAGTAATTAAAACTTGGTTAGACCAGTTTTAACGAACCAGACCGGTTATGTCAATTAATTGGACAATTGGGTCATGTCTTGGACATGGACCAATTCTTGGGCCTCGGGCCAAGGAGTTAAAACAATTGGGCCAATTATTTGAGTCTTTCTTCAGATTAATTTAAAATTTATTTTATAAAATTATAAAGTCGATTTTAAATTGAAATTTCCGAAATTTTAAAATTAGAAAGTTTCTATATATAGAAGTTTCTGAATTTGCGGGTTTTGGATTTTAAAGACATTTCTAAAGTTAGAAAGTTTCCGGTTTTAGAAAGTTTCCAATTTTAGAAAGTTTCTAAAATAGTAGGTTTCCTAAAATAGAAAAGTTTCCCGAAATAGTAATCTTCTATTTTGGGAATGATTTTAAATAAACCTACGAACCTCAAATAATATCAAGCGTTGGATGTCTTGTCCATTCTATGTCAGCTGTCGAGGCCCATTCAATTGTATTCACGGCCTTACAGTGTGAGGGTGTCTGCTTTTGCGTGGATAAGACGGTTTGTGATTCATAAATGTCATTGGGAGTCCCAGACATTAATGATTACATGACTGTATAGTCTGGTTTTCTTGACTAGGCCATCGGGAGTCCCGGGCCTTGAGACATCAGAGTGGATTGGGCCTCGGGCCCAGATTCACAACCAAGAGTTATATCACGGATATAATTAGCCGATTCAGGGCTTACCGATATAAGCTAAGGTTGGGTGACGGCCAGTGGCCCACTTTAATCTTAGTTATATGTGGATCTTGGAATCATTATATTCTATTGAGGGTAACTTATGTTATTGAATATAATGCGTGATTAATCATATTAATTTTAATACGAGATTAATCATATTGAACATATTAACTAAAATCCTTTTATCTTAATTTTCAGTTATGACTAGCACAAACAATCAAAACACTTTCTCGATCCGGTCTGTTCTTGAGAAGGACAAACTGAACGGATCAAATTTCTTGACTTGGTCGCGGAACCTGAGGCTAGTCCTCAGACAGGAGAGAAAGGACTATGTTCTTGAGAGAGCTCTCCCCGTGAGAATCGGGTCCAATGCTTCTCATGCAGTATATGATGCTTGGAATAAGCATTATAATGATGCGGTAGATGTGCGTGGTCTGATATTGGCTACCATGGACTCAGACTTGCGGAAGCAATATGAGAACATGGAGTCGCCAATAGAGATGATCAGCAGCCTGAAATTAAAATTTCAGGAGCAGATAAGAGTGGAGAGATACCAGTTGGTTAAATCTCTCACTAGCTGCAAGCTACCAAATGATCATCCAGTAAGTCCTCATGTCAGTAAAATGATGGGTTACATTGATAACCTGAGGAAACTGGATTATCCAGTTAGCCAAGAGATGGCAACTGAAATCATTCTGCAGTCACTGCCGTCAAGCTATGATAAGTTCAGAAAGAGCTATATCAAGAAAGGCTTAACGAAGACGCTGACTGAACTGCATGATATGCTCAAGACAGTTGAGCCAAACGTGAAGAGTACCCTGAACAATCTCGTGAATGAGAAGGGTAGGTTTTCTAAACCTAATGCTGACAAGGGTGAAGACAAAGTTGTCCAGATTTTGAATCATGGCAAGCGTGTGTCTTCTGAGCCCGAGTCAGATGCCTCTTACGTTGGTAAGTGCTGCTACTGTAAGGAGACAGGGCATTGGAAGAGAAATTGTATTAAATTCATGGAAGATGATGAGGAGTTGAAGTTGATGTATGCGACTACTTCCTCAGGTATTCATGTTATTACTTCAAGTTCTACCTTATAGGTATTGAATACTGGTTGTGGCACTGATATTCGTTATAATATGCAGAGCCTGGGCAACAGTAGAACTTTGAAGGAAGGGCAAGTGAAACTACATGTCTGGAAGGAGCTTGGGAGGCTGCCTCAGCCGTAGGGTTTTCACTTATAGTTCCCTTCAAGGCTTGGTTTTGTATTAAGTAATTGCTACAATGTACCTGCTTTAAGCAGAGTTGTCTTTCATTTTCTTGTAAGAATTTGAATGTTTTTCATTTTGATAAAAGACAAGTTTTGTTCTTTTGATCTTAATGAAATATTAATTGTAGCACCCTATTCATGGAATGGGTTTTATATCTTAAACCAAAGAGTGCCTAAATGTAACATAAATACCGAATTGGTTTAAATCTGATGAATTAAACCTGATTTTTCTTGGCATAAAGTTTTGGTCAAATAGAGTAAGTCGGATTCAGAAATCCCATAGTCGTGGACTGTTGGGCTCATTTGATAAGATATCTTATGAGACTTGAATTCTGTTTACTGGACCAAAAAGGAAAAGGGCCTGTCTTAGCCGAGCTAGAGAAAGGCCCAAAGGCTTATTGGACCTGGAACATACTGATGTATGTGGCCCAATGAGCAGTAATGCCATAGAAAATTTCCTGTACTTCATTGTCTCTACTGATTACTTCAGTGAGTGTGACTGTGTTCATTTGATGAGACACAAGTCGGAATTCTTTGACATGGTCGAAAGAGTTCCAGAATGAAGTATAGGATCTGAATGACAAAAGTATTAAGACTCTGGATTAAATCACGAGTGAGAATACTTAAGTCATTGATTGTGTGATCATCTTAATGAGTGTGAAATCGTTTCACAGCTCATTTCTCCTGAAAACCTGAAGGTGTTTCTGTGAGAAAGAATCAGATCTTATTAGAAATGATTAAAGATGAGTCACACGAATCTTCCATGATATTATTTAAGAATAACGCTCTAAAATATCTAAGTTTACGCTGAAATAGTTCCACAAATAACGGTTGAAAGACACCACGTTAATGTGGATTGGAATCGATCCAAATTTGTCTTTACTGAGTATTTGTAGTTTTGCTACTTCGCTGGTTGTCCTAGAGAAACTAAGGCTTGTTATTTTTACGTCCAATCTGTTTTCTAAGAAGGGAAGTTATTTTCCAAGAAGAACAGTGGGAGTAAAAGTATAACTCGAAGTTTTCTTAGGGAAACCAAGGCTCGGTACTTTTACGACCATTCTGTTTTCTAAGAAGGGAAATTACTTTCCAAGAAGAACAGTGGGAGTAAAAAGTAATTTTACAACCATTCTGTTTTCTAAGAAGGGAAGTTACTTTCCAAGAAGAACAGTGGGAGTAAAAGTACAACTCGAAGAAATTCGAGAAATACAGGAGGCTGCTTAACCTATTGAGGGAGAGCAGCGGAAGGATTTACAGATTTCTGTAGAATCTACACCTGTGGAGCCTGAAGTTCGCAGATATGAAAGAATCAGTCACTAATCCGAGAGTGAATTCTCGTCATTAGTGCAGCCTGATGATCATTGAATGTTCGCATGATCTGATGATCATTGAAAGCGACGATTCTGCGAAATCCTAGGAAGCGAAAGTGAGCCCAGACTCCGAAAAAAAATTACATTTTGTGTAAGTTGACTTCATCGATCCATTCATGGATGGAAGCTAACTTATCGGAGTTGGAATCTTCGTTCTGTTGAAGTAGTCAAGGTTTTGACTTGAACAGGAACGAATCGGAACTGTGTGTTTACTAATAGATTAGTGGGAGTGATATTGCATTTCTCAAAATGTATGTCAATGACATACTGATTCTCGGATATAACGTCCCAACGCTGTAGTCGGTAAAGGACTAGCTTGGGAGTTGGTTTAATGATTGACATGGGTAAAGCCACGTAGTTCTTGGATTTTGGATCTAAAGATAGAGATCCAAAATAGCTGGTAGGACAAAGTCAGGATTCTTAAATTGACAAAGTCCTACACATTTTGAGCAATCCAAGAAGGGTTTTATGCCAATGTCACATGGCATTAAGTTAAGCAAGATACAGTATCCTATGATAACTGCTGAGCTTAAATGCATGGATAAGATTCCATATGCGTCGGCAATTGGATCTATCATGTATGCCATGAAACGTACTTGTTTGATGTTGCTTTAATGTTAAGCAAGACAAGTAAAGACCAGTCAAATCCAGCAAAGAATCAAGTTTCCTAAAGTATGTCCTAAAGTATTTGAGGAATACTAAGGATAAGTTCTTGATTTACGGAGAAAGTGATGTGCTACAAGTCAGCAGAGTCTGAAAAGCAAGTTTCCAACAGACAAAGATGATTTCCGGTCACAGTCCGGTTATATCTTGTGTCTGTCTGGCGGTGCAAGGCACTGTTGCTGACTCCATGACTTAAACTGAACATTTCGCAGTTTGAAAGCGGCGAAAGAGGTTGTTTGGAAAGAAGAGTTCGTCAATGAACTTGATGTGATTCCCAGCATAGATGAGACTAGCTGCACATCAGAGGTCCAAACACCTTAAGATAAATGACAGAGATGTTAAGTAGATCAGCAAGTTTCAACAAATGAGAACGTTGCTAATCCATTAACGAAGCCACTCCTTAGCCCTAAGCACGAGTCACGGACTGTAGCTGTAGGATAAGTGAAGTTAAGATGTAGTCTTAATTTCAGTGGGAGTTAGTAAAGGGCTTTGTTTAGTTATTGATATGTTCTTGAAAAACATTTGAGATGTTTGATAATGAAATTATTATTTCAAGATTATTTTAACTGTGATGAAATAATCGTTCCAAAATGATATGATCCATTTTATAGGTCATCGAAGTAAATGACTTGATCTTGAGTCATCGAAGTCATTTAGCTTGATCATGAGACCCTATATTTGATAGATGTTTTATATCATCCTGTCCCTAGTCAAAGGTTGTTGAAATTGGAACACCAACAACCGTGTGAGACTGGATTGGTACGTGACTTATGACAAAGTCTCAGTGTGTCATAGATGCTCGGCATCAAAGTCAGTACATAGGTGTATGTTGGGGAACATACGACCGGACAAGACCCGCTTATAAGAACTCTTCAGGATATTTATATCTGTGTCATAAGAGATTCTTACTACGACTATAGAGTATAGTCCTTAGACCTGAGTTCGCATGCATGTGACTGCACATGGACTGATGCACTTTGATCATTGTCTAACGCTATCGTTCTGCGATAGTTATAAGGACCTTGTTTGGGTACATTGTAAAGTGAGTAGTTTACAGTGATGGAACAAGACGGGATTTGTCCCTCCAATATAAATGGAGTGAATATCTCTAGGCCAATCGGAGATTTGAATACTGGAAAATGCATGGCCATGCTCAAACGGACTTTCCCGAGTCGTTTGGATTGTCAGTATCAAATCAGAGTCCGATGAACAAGATTAGGCTTTATAAGGATGACACCAATCTTGCCTTATGACTAATCGAGATATTGAGACAAAAGGATTATGAATACAGAGATTCCAGTACAAGTGGGAGATTGTTGGAATTGTGTCCAGTAATCTCGGTACTGTCTCTAGAAAGTAAGAGTATGTCAAAGATCAGACATAAGTCATATAATACTGGGGGTCATGATGGCTTGCTAGAGTCCGCTCATGATCTATAAGTCTTGGACTTATTGCCTTTATTATATGATCCCATATGGGTCACACGCCTAAGCTAAAAGGAAATCGTGTAGGAACGGTTTAGCAGGAGTATGGTAAAAGTGCTAGGCATTTACTATACTTAGAGAGAATAAGAGGGTTTAGCCATTGTGCATCGATCGATGCATAAGGTGCAACGATCGATGCAATGCGCAAACACCGACGAGTTAATTGGTATTTGGGCCAAATGGCCCAAACAGAACAGGACGAGTTTTGTGTCATAAAACTCGAGTTTCAGACTGATTAACCCTAACGATTGAGTTGTCAACTCTCTCTCTCCCCTGCGCCGGTTTCTCCTAGTGGCCTAGCAGCCTGCTTCCTGATTGGTGTGCGTGTGTGAACCTCTGGAGGAGTTATCACTCGGTGGCTCTCTGATCTCTGGCCTGTTCTTCCTTTCCGCTGCACAAAACAGGTAAAAGGTGAGATCTACTTATGTTTCTATTCAAGAGAACCTAGATCTGGCATGTTTAGGATCAAGTAATCTGATGAATTGAATCAGGATTATCACGAAAGATCCTTCAAAAACATATATGGAATTGCAGTACATGTACTAACGGGTGCGATCAATTAGCACTAATGCACCGGATCCCATCAGAACTCCGCAGTTAAGCGTGCTTGGGCGAGAGTAGTACTAGGATGGGTGACCTCCCGGGAAGTCCTCGTGTTGCACCCTTTTTTGTTTTTTTGTTCAGTGGTTTACAAAGAACATCGTATCTTCGAAACCCCATAACTTTTGAACCGTGAGGAACTACGCTGCCGACAGCACCTTTTCGGAAAGCTCTAAATTCACTAATTGGAGTGCCTAAGGTCTTTAGACCGTAGGCACGTCTTTTTCAGCCCCAAATTATGAAGTTTAGACCGTCTTTCGGATGGTTTCTTACCATATTCCAAAAAGTTTTGTGGTTAGGTCTTTAGAGATCTTTTAATGGCGTCCCAAACGGATGTAAAATTGCGTTTACATCATACGAGCATGGCCACGTGTCTAGTGGGACCCGAAGCTTATGATTATAAGAGTCCGAGAAAAACATATATGGAATTGCAGTACATGTACTAACGGGTGCGATCATACCAGCACTAATGCACCGGATCCCATTAGAACTCCGCAGTTAAGCGTGCTTGGGCGAGAGTAGTACTAGGATGGGTGACCTCCCGGGAAGTCCTCGTGTTTCACCCCTATTTGTTTTTTTGTTCAGTGGTTTACAAAAAACATCGTATCTTCGAAACGCCATAACTTTTGAACCGTGAGGAACTACGCTGCCGACAGCACCTTTTCGGAAAGCTCTAAATTCACTAATTGGAGTGCCTAAGGTCTTTAGACCGTAGGCACGTCTTTTTCAGCCCCAAATTATGAAGTTTAGACCGTCTTTCGGATGGTTTTTTACCATATTCCAAAAAGTTTTGTGGTTAGGTCTTTAGAGATCTTTTAATGGCGTCCCAAACGGATGTAAAATTGCGTTTACATCATACGAGCATGGCCACGTGTCTAGTGGGACCCGAAGCTTATGATTATAAGAGTCCGGGAAAAACATATATGGAATGGCAGTACATGTACTAACGGGTGCGATCATACCAGCACTAATGCACCGGATCCCATCAGAACTCCGCAGTTAATCGTGCTTGGGCGAGAGTAGTACTAGGATGGGTGACCTCCCGGGAAGTCCTCGTGTTGCACCCCTTTTTGTTTTTTTGTTCAGTGGTTTACAAAGAACATCGTATCTTCGAAACGCCATAACTTTTGAACCGTGAGGAACTACGCTGCCGACAGCACCTTTTCGGAAAGCTCTAAATTCACTAATTGGAATGCCTAATGTCTTTAGACCGTAGGCACGTCTTTTTCAGCCCCAAATTATGAAGTTTAGACCGTCTTTCGGATGGTTTTTTACCATATTCCAAAAAGTTTTGTGGTTAGGTCTTTAGAGATCTTTTAATGGCGTCCCAAACGGATGTAAAATTGCGTTTACATCATACGAGCATGGCCACGTGTCTAGTGGGACCCGAAGCTTATGATTATAAGAGTCCGGGAAAAACATATATGGAATTGCAGTACATGTACTAACGGGTGCGATCAATTAGCACTAATGCACCGGATCCCATCAGAACTCCGCAGTTAAGCGTGCTTGGGCGAGAGTAGTACTAGGATGGGTGACCTCCCGGGAAGTCCTCGTGTTGCACCCC
Organism: Orychophragmus violaceus; assembly: GCA_030180135.1. NCBI lineage: Eukaryota > Viridiplantae > Streptophyta > Magnoliopsida > Brassicales > Brassicaceae > Orychophragmus > Orychophragmus violaceus. The sequence continues at coordinate 84,020,989 of CM058237.1, forward strand.
TTTTTGTTTTTTTGTTCAGTGGTTTACAAAGAACATCGTATCTTCGAAACCCCATAACTTTTGAACCGTGAGGAACTACGCTGCCGACAGCACCTTTTCGGAAAGCTCTAAATTCACTAATTGGAGTGCCTAAGGTCTTTAGACCGTAGGCACGTCTTTTTCAGCCCCAAATTATGAAGTTTAGACCGTCTTTCGGATGGTTTCTTACCATATTCCAAAAAGTTTTGTGGTTAGGTCTTTAGAGATCTTTTAATGGCGTCCCAAACGGATGTAAAATTGCGTTTACATCATACGAGCATGGCCACGTGTCTAGTGGGACCCGAAGCTTATGATTTTAAGAGTCCGGGAAAAACATATATGGAATTGCAGTACATGTACTAACGGGTGCGATCATACCAGCACTAATGCACCGGATCCCATTAGAACTCCGCAGTTAAGCGTGCTTGGGCGAGAGTAGTACTAGGATGGGTGACCTCCCGGGAAGTCCTCGTGTTTCACCCCTTTTTGTTTTTTTATTCAGTGGTTTACAAAAAACATCGTATCTTCGAAACTCCATAACTTTTGAACCGTGAGGAACTACGCTGCCGACAGCACCTTTTCGGAAAGCTCTAAATTCACTAATTGGAGTGCCTAAGGTCTTTAGACCGTAGGCACGTCTTTTTCAGCCCCAAATTATGAAGTTTAGACCGTCTTTCGGATGGTTTTTACCATATTCCAAAAAGTTTTGTGGTTAGGTCTTTAGAGATCTTTTAATGGCGTCCCAAACGGATGTAAAATTGCGTTTACATCATACGAGCATGGCCACGTGTCTAGTGGGACCCGAAGCTTATGATTATAAGAGTCCGGGAAAAACATATATGGAATTGCAGTACATGTACTAACGGGTGCGATCATACCAGCACTAATGCACCGGATCCCATCAGAACTCCGCAGTTAATCGTGCTTGGGCGAGAGTAGTACTAGGATGGGTGACCTCCCGGGAAGTCCTCGTGTTGCACCCCTTTTTGTTTTTTTGTTCAGTGGTTTACAAAGAACATCGTATCTTCGAAACGCCATAACTTTTGAACCGTGAGGAACTACGCTGCCGACAGCACCTTTTCGGAAAGCTCTAAATTCACTAATTGGAATGCCTAATGTCTTTAGACCGTAGGCACGTCTTTTTCAGCCCCAAATTATGAAGTTTAGACCGTCTTTCGGATGGTTTTTTACCATATTCCAAAAAGTTTTGTGGTTAGGTCTTTAGAGATCTTTTAATGGCGTCCCAAACGGATGTAAAATTGCGTTTACATCATACGAGCATGGCCACGTGTCTAGTGGGACCCGAAGCTTATGATTATAAGAGTCCGGGAAAAAGATATATGGAATTGCAGTACATGTACTAACGGGTGCGATCATACCAGCACTAATGCACCGGATCCCATCAGAACTCCGCAGTTAAGCGTGCTTGGGCGAGAGTAGTACTAGGATGGGTGACCTCCCGGGAAGTCCTCGTGTTGCACCCCTTTTTGTTTTTTTGTTCAGTGGTTTACAAAGAACATCGTATCTTCGAAACGCCATAACTTTTGAACCGTGAGGAACTACGCTGCCTACAGAACCTTTTCGGAAAGCTCTAAATTCACTAATTGGAATGCCTAAGGTCTTTAGACCGTAGACACGCCTTTTTCAGCCCCAAATTATGAAGTTTAGACCGTCTTTCGGATGGTTTTTTACCATATTCCAAAAAGTTTTGTGGTTAGGTCTTTAGAGATCTTTTAATGGCGTCCCAAACGGATGTAAAATTGCGTTTACATCATACGAGCATGGCCATTTGTCTAGTGGGACCCGAAGCTTATGATTATAAGAGTCCGAGAAAAAGATATATGGAATTGCAGTACATGTACTAACGGGTGCGATCATACCAGCACTAATGCACCGGATCTCATCAGAACTCCGCAGTTAAGCGTGCTTGGGCGAGAGTAGTACTAGGATGGGTGACCTCCCGGGAAGTCCTCGTGTTTCACCCCTTTTTGTTTTTTTGTTCAGTGGTTTACAAAAAAACATCGTATCTTCGAAACTCCATAACTTTTGAACCGTGAGGAACTACGCTGCCGACAGCACCTTTTCGGAAAGCTCTAAATTCACTAATTGGAGTGCCTAAGGTCTTTAGACCGTAGGGAACGTCTTTTTCAGCCCCAAATTATGAAGTTTAGACCGTCTTTCGGATGGTTTTTTTACCATATTCCAAAAAGTTTTGTGGTTAGGTCTTTAGAGATCTTTTAATGGCGTCCCAAACGGATGTAAAATTGCGTTTACATCATACGAGCATGGCCACGTGTCTAGTGGGACCCGAAGCTTATGATTATAAGAGTCCGGGAAAAACATATATGGAATTGCAGTACATGTACTAAAGGGTGCGATCATACCAGCACTAATGCACCGGATCCCATCAGAACTCCGCAGTTAAGCGTGCTTGGGCGAGAGTAGTACTAGGATGGGTGACCTCCCGGGAAGTTCTCGTGTTGCACCCCTTTTTGTTTTTTTGTTCAGTGGTTTACAAAGAACATCGTATCTTCGAAACCCCATAACTTTTGAACCGTGAGGAACTACGCTGCCTACAGCACCTTTTCAGAAAGCTCTAAATTCACTAATTGGAGTGCCTAAGGTCTTTAGACCGTAGGGCACGTCTTTTTCAGCCCCAAATTATGAAGTTTAGACCGTCTTTCGGATGGTTTCTTACCATATTCCAAAAAGTTTTGTGGTTAGGTCTTTAGAGATCTTTTAATGGCGTCCCAAACGGATGTAAAATTGCGTTTACATCATACGAGCATGGCCACGTGTCTAGTGGGACCCGAAGCTTATGATTATAAGAGTCCGGGAAAAACATATATGGAATTGCAGTACATGTACTAACGGGTGCGATCATACCAGCACTAATGCACCGGATCCCATCAGAACTCCGCAGTTAAGCGTGCTTGGGCGAGAGTAGTACTAGGATGGGCGACCTCCCGAGAAGTCCTCGTGTTTCACCCCTTTTTGTTTTTTTGTTCAGTGGTTTACAAAAAACATCGTATCTTCGAAACGCCATAACTTTTGAACCGTGAGGAACTACGCTGCCGACAGCACCTTTTCGGAAAGCTCTAAATTCACTAATTGGAGTGCCTAAGGTCTTTAGACCGTAGGCACGTCTTTTTCAGCCCCAAATTATGAAGTTTAGACCGTCTTTCGGATGGTTTTTTACCATATTCCAAAAAGTTTTGTGGTTAGGTCTTTAGAGATCTTTTAATGGCGTCCCAAACGGATGTAAAATTGCGTTTACATCATACGAGCATGGCCACGTGTCTAGTGGGACCCGAAGCTTATGATTATAAGAGTCCGGGAAAAACATATATGGAATTGCAGTACATGTACTAACGGGTGCGATCATACCAGCACTAATGCACCGGATCCCATCAGAACTCCGCAGTTAAGCGTGCTTGGGCGAGAGTAGTACTAGAATAGGTGACCTCCCGGGAAGTCCTCGTGTTGCACCCCTTTTGTTTTTTTTGTTCAGTGGTTTACAAAAAACATCGTATCTTCGAAACACCATAACTTTTGAACCGTGAGGAACTACGCTGCCGACAGCACCTTTTCGGAAAGCTCTAAATTCACTAATTGGAGTGCCTAAGGTCTTTAGTCCGTAGGCACGTCTTTTTCAGCCCCAAATTATGAAGTTTAGACCGTCTTTCGGATGGTTTTTTTACCATATTCCAAAAAGTTTTGTGGTTAGGTCTTTAGAGATCTTTTAATGGCGTCCCAAACGGATGTAAAATTGCGTTTACATCATACGAGCATGGCCACGTGTCTAGTGGGACCCGAAGCTTATGATTATAAGAGTCCGGGAAAAACATATATGGAATTGCAGTACATGTACTAACGGGTGCGATCATACCAGCACTAATGCACCGGATCCCATCAGATCTCCGCAGTTAAGCGTGCTTGGGCGAGAGTAGTACTAGGATGGGTGACCTCCCGGGAAGTTCTCGTGTTGCACCCCTTTTTGTTTTTTTGTTCAGTGGTTTACAAAGAACATCGTATCTTCGAAATCCCATAACTTTTGAACCGTGAGGAACTACGCTGCCGACAGCACCTTTTCGGAAAGCTCTAAATTCACTAATTGGAGTGCCTAAGGTCTTTAGACCGTAGGGCACGTCTTTTTCAGCCCCAAATTATGAAGTTTAGACCGTCTTTCGGATGGTTTTTTACCATATTCCAAAAAGTTTTGTGGTTAGGTCTTTAGAGATCTTTTAATGGCGTCCCAAACGGATGTAAAATTGCGTTTACATCATACGAGCATGGCCACGTGTTTAGTGGGACCCGAAGCTTATGATTATAAGTGTCCGGGAAAAACATATATGGAATTGCAGTACATGTACTAACGGGTGCGATCATACCAGCACTAATGCACCGGATCCCATCAGAACTCCGCATTTAAGCTAGCTTGGGCGAGAGTAGTACTAGGATGGGCGACCTCCCGGGAAGTCCTCGTGTTTCACCCCTTTTTGTTTTTTTGTTCAGTGGTTTACAAAAAACATCGTATCTTCGAAACTCCATAACTTTTGAACCGTGAGGAACTACGCTGCCGACAGCACCTTTTCGGAAAGCTCTAAATTCACTAATTGGAGTGCCTAAGGTCTTTAGACCGTAGGCACGTCTTTTTCAGCCCCAAATTATGAAGTTTAGACCGTCTTTCAGATGGTTTTTTACCATATTCCAAAAAGTTTTGTGGTTAGGTCTTTAGAGATCTTTTAATGGCGTCCCAAACGGATGTAAAATTGCGTTTACATCATATGAGCATGGCCACGTGTCTAGTGGGACCCGAAGCTTATGATTATAAGAGTCCGGGAAAAACATATATGGAATTGCAGTACATGTACTAAAGGGTGCGATCATACCAGCACTAATGCACCGGATCCCATCAGAACTCCGCAGTTAAGCGTGCTTGGGCGAGAGTAGTACTAGGATGGGTGACCTCCCGGGAAGTCCTCGTGTTGCACCCCTTTTTGTTTTTTTGTTCAGTGGTTTACAAAGAACATCATATTTTCGAAACGCCATAACTTTTGAACCGTGAGGAACTACGCTGCCGACAGCACCTTTTCGGAAAGCTCTAAATTCACTAATTGGAGTGCCTAAGGTCTTCAGACCGTAGGCACGTCTTTTTCAGCCCCAAATTATGAAGTTTAGACCGTCTTCCGGATGGTTTTTTACCATATTCCAAAAAGTTTTGTGGTTAGGTCTTTAGAGATCTTTTAATGACGTCCCAAACGGATGTAAAATTGCGTTTACATCATACGAGCATGGCCACGTGTCTAGTGGGACCCGAAGCTTATGATTATAAGAGTCCGGGAAAAACATATATGGAATTGCAGTACATGTACTAACGGGTGCGATCATACCAGCACTAATGCACCGGATCCCATCAGAACTCCGCAGTTAAGCGTGCTTGGGCGAGAGTAGTACTAGGATGGGTGACCTCCTGGGAAGTCCTCGTGTTGCACCCCTTTTTGTTTTTTTGTTCAGTGGTTTACAAAAAACATCGTATCTTCGAAACGCCATAACTTTTGAACCGTGGGGAACTACGCTGCCGACAGCACCTTTTCGGAAAGCTCTAAATTCACTAATTGGAGTGCCTAAGGTCTTTCGACCGTAGGCGCGTCTTTTTCAGCCCCAAATTATGAAGTTTAGACCGTCTTTCGGATGGTTTTTTACCATATTCCAAAAAGTTTTGTGGTTAGGTCTTTAGAGATCTTTTAATGGCGTCCCAAACGGATGTAAAATTGCGTTTACATCATACGAGCTTGGCCACGTGTCTAGTGGGACCCGAAGCTTATGATTATAAGAGTCCGGGAAAAACATATATGGAATTGCAGTACATGTACTAACGGGTGCGATCATACCAGCACTAATGCACCGGATCCCATCAGAACTCCGCAGTTAAGCGTGCTTGGGCGAGAGTAGTACTAGGATGGGTGACCTCCCGGGAAGTCCTCGTGTTGCACCCCTTTTTGTTTTTTTGTTCAGTGGTTTACAAAGAACATCGTATCTTCGAAACGCCATAACTTTTAAACCGTGAGGAACTACGCTGCCGACAGCACCTTTTCGGAAAGCTCTAAATTCACTAATTGGAGTGCCTAAGGTCTTTAGACCGTAGGCACGTCTTTTTCAGCCCCAAATTATGAAGTTTAGACCGTCTTTCAGATGGTTTTTTACCATATTCCAAAAAGTTTTGTGGTTAGGTCTTTAGAGATCTTTTAATGGCGTCCCAAACGGATGTAAAATTGCGTTTACATCATATGAGCATGGCCACGTGTCTAGTGGGACCCGAAGCTTATGATTATAAGAGTCCGGGAAAAACATATATGGAATTGCAGTACATGTACTAAAGGGTGCGATCATACCAGCACTAATGCACAGGATCCCATCAGAACTCCGCAGTTAAGCGTGCTTGGGCGAGAGTAGTACTAGGATGGGTGACCTCCCGGGAAGTCCTCGTGTTGCACCCCTTTTTGTTTTTTTGTTCAGTGGTTTACAAAGAACATCATATTTTCGAAACGCCATAACTTTTGAACCGTGAGGAACTACGCTGCCGACAGCACCTTTTCGGAAAGCTCTAAATTCACTAATTGGAGTGCCTAAGGTCTTCAGACCGTAGGCACGTCTTTTTCAGCCCCAAATTATGAAGTTTAGACCGTCTTCCAGATGGTTTTTTACCATATTCCAAAAAGTTTTGTGGTTAGGTCTTTAGAGATCTTTTAATGACGTCCCAAACGGATGTAAAATTGCGTTTACATCATACGAGCATGGCCACGTGTCTAGTGGGACCCGAAGCTTATGATTATAAGAGTCCGGGAAAAACATATATGGAATTGCAGTACATGTACTAACGGGTGCGATCATACCAGCACTAATGCACCGGATCCCATCAGAACTCCGCAGTTAAGCGTGCTTGGGCGAGAGTAGTACTAGGATGGGTGACCTCCTGGGAAGTCCTCGTGTTGCACCCCTTTTTGTTTTTTTGTTCAGTGGTTTACAAAAAACATCGTATCTTCGAAACGCCATAACTTTTGAACCGTGGGGAACTACGCTGCCGACAGCACCTTTTCGGAAAGCTCTAAATTCACTAATTGGAGTGCCTAAGGTCTTTCGACCGTAGGCGCGTCTTTTTCAGCCCCAAATTATGAAGTTTAGACCGTCTTTCGGATGGTTTTTTACCATATTCCAAAAAGTTTTGTGGTTAGGTCTTTAGAGATCTTTTAATGGCGTCCCAAACGGATGTAAAATTGCGTTTACATCATACGAGCTTGGCCACGTGTCTAGTGGGACCCGAAGCTTATGATTATAAGAGTCCGGGAAAAACATATATGGAATTGCAGTACATGTACTAACGGGTGCGATCATACCAGCACTAATGCACCGGATCCCATCAGAACTCCGCAGTTAAGCGTGCTTGGGCGAGAGTAGTACTAGGATGGGTGACCTCCCGGGAAGTCCTCGTGTTGCACCCCTTTTTGTTTTTTTGTTCAGTGGTTTACAAAGAACATCGTATCTTCGAAACGCCATAACTTTTAAACCGTGAGGAACTACACTGCCGACAGCACCTTTTCGGAAAGCTCTAAATTCACTAATTGGAGTGCCTAAGGTCTTTAGACCGTAGGCACGTCTTTTTCAGCCCCAAATTATGAAGTTTAGACCGTCTTTCGGATGGTTTTTTTACCATATTCCAAAAAGTTTTGTGGTTAGGTCTTTAGAGATCTTTTAATGGCGTCCCAAACGGATGTAAAATTGCGTTTACATCATACGAGCATGGCCACGTGTCTAGTGGGACCCGAAGCTTATGATTATAAGAGTCCGGGAAAAACATATATGGAATTGCAGTACATGTACTAACGGGTGCGATCATACCAGCACTAATGCACCGGATCCCATCAGAACTCCGCAGTTAAGCGTGCTTGGGCGAGAGTAGTACAAGGATGGGTGACCTCCCGGGAAGTTCTCGTGTTGCACCCCTTTTTGTTTTTTTGTTCAGTGGTTTACAAAGAACATTGTATCTTCGAAATCCCATAACTTTTGAACCGTGAGGAACTACGCTGCCGACAGCACCTTTTCGGAAAGCTCTAAATTCACTAATTGGAGTGCCTAAGGTCTTTAGACCGTAGGCACGTCTTTTTCAGCCCAAATTATGAAGTTTAGACCGTCTTTCGGATTGTTTCTTACCATATTCCAAAAAGTTTTGTGGTTAGGTCTTTAGAGATCTTTTAATGGCGTCCCAAACGGATGTAAAATTGCGTTTACATCATACGAGCATGGCCACGTGTCTAGTGGGACCCGAAGCTTATGATTATAAGAGTCCGGGAAAAACATATATGGAATTGCAGTACATGTACTAACGGGTGCGATCATACCAGCACTAATGCACCGGATCCCATCAGAACTCCGCAGATAAGCGTGCTTGGGCGAGAGTAGTACTAGGATGGGCGACCTCCCGGGAAGTCCTCGTGTTGCACCCCTTTTTGTTTTTTTGTTTAGTGGTTTACAAAAAACATCGTATCTTCGAAACGCCATAACTTTTGAACCGTGAGGAACTACGCTGCCGACATCACCTTTTCAGAAAGCTCTAAATTCACTAATTGGAGTGCCTAAGGTCTTTCGACCGTAGGCGCGTCTTTTTCAGCCCCAAATTATGAAGTTTAGACCGTCTTTCGGATGGTTTTTTACCATATTCCAAAAAGTTTTGTGGTTAGGTCTTTAGAGATCTTTTAATGGCGTCCCAAACGGATGTAAAATTGCGTTTACATCATACGAGCATGGCCACGTGTCTAGTGGGACCCGAAGCTTATGATTATAAGAGTCCGGGAAAAACATATATGGAATTGCAGTACAAGTACTAACGGGTGCGATCATACCAGCACTAATGCACCGGATCCCATCAGATCTCCGCAGTTAAGCGTGCTTGGGCGAGAGTAGTACTAGGATGGGTGACCTCCCGGGAAGTTCTCGTGTTGCACCCCTTTTTGTTTTTTTGTTCAGTGGTTTACAAAGAACATCGTATCTTCGAAATCCCATAACTTTTGAACCGTGAGGAACTACGCTGCCGACAGCACCTTTTCGGAAAGCTCTAAATTCACTAATTGGAGTGCCTAAGGTCTTTAGACCGTAGGTACGTCTTTTTCAGCCCCAAATTATGAAGTTTAGACCGTCTTTCGGATGGTTTTTTTACCATATTCCAAAAATTTTTGTGGTTAGGTCTTTAGAGATCTTTTAATGGCGTCCCAAACGGATGTAAAATTGCGTTTACATCATACGAGCATGGCCACGTGTCTAGTGGGACCCGAAGCTTATGATTATAAGAGTCCGGGAAAAACATATATGGAATTGCAGTACATGTACTAACGGGTGCGATCATACCAGCACTAATGCACCGGATCCCATCAGATCTCCGCAGTTAAGCGTGCTTGGGCGAGAGTAGTACTAGGATGGGTGACCTCCCGGGAAGTTCTCGTGTTGCACCCCTTTTTGTTTTTTTGTTCAGTGGTTTACAAAGAACATCGTATCTTCGAAATCCCATAACTTTTGAACCGTGAGGAACTACGCTGCCGACAGCACCTTTTCGGAAAGCTCTAAATTCACTAATTGGAGTGCCTAAGGTCTTTAGACCGTAGGGCACGTCTTTTTCAGCCCCAAATTATGAAGTTTAGACCGTCTTTCGGATGGTTTTTTACCATGTTCCAAAAATTTTTGTGGTTAGGTCTTTAGAGATCTTTTAATGGCGTCCCAAACGGATGTAAAATTGCGTTTACATCATACGAGCATGGCCACGTGTTTAGTGGGACCCGAAGCTTATGATTATAAGTGTCCGGGAAAAACATATATGGAATTGCAGTACATGTACTAACGGGTGCGATCATACCAGCACTAATGCACCGGATCCCATCAGAACTCCGCATTTAAGCGTGCTTGGGCTAGAGTAGTACTAGGATGGGCGACCTCCCGGGAAGTCCTCGTGTTTCACCCCTTTTTGTTTTTTTGTTCAGTGGTTTACAAAAAACATCGTATCTTCGAAACGCCATAACTTTTGAACCGTGAGGAACTACGCTGCCGACAGCACCTTTTCGGAAAGCTCTAAATTCACTAATTGGAGTGCCTAAGGTCTTTAGACCGTAGGCACGTCTTTTTCAGCCCCAAATTATGAAGTTTAGACCGTCTTTCGGATGGTTTTTTACCATATTCCAAAAAGTTTTGTGGTTAGGTCTTTAGAGATCTTTTAATGGCGTCCCAAACGGATGTAAAATTGCGTTTACATCATACGAGCATGGCCACGTGTCTAGTGGGACCCGAAGCTTATGATTATAAGAGTCCGGGAAAAACATATATGGAATTGCAGTACATGTACTAAAGGGTGCGATCATACCAGCACTAATGCACCGGATCCCATCAGAACTCCGCAGTTAAGCGTGCTTGGGCGAGAGTAGCACTAGGATGGGTGACCTCCCGGGAAGTCCTCGTGTTGCACCCCTTTTTGTTTTTTTGTTCAGTGGTTTACAAAGAACATCATATCTTCGAAACGCCATAACTTTTGAACCGTGAGGAACTACGCTGCCGACAGCACCTTTTCGGAAAGCTCTAAATTCACTAATTGGAGTGCCTAAGGTCTTTCGACCGTAGGCGCGTCTTTTTCAGCCCCAAATTATGAAGTTTAGACCGTCTTTCAGATGGTTTTTTACCATATTCCAAAAAGTTTTGTGGTTAGGTCTTTAGAGATCTTTTATTGGCGTCCCAAACGTATGTAAAATTGCGTTTACATCATACGAGCATGGCCACGTGTCTAGTGGGACCCGAAGCTTATGATTATAAGAGTCCGGGAAAAACATATATGGAATTGTAGTACATGTACTAACGGGTGCGATCATACCAGCACTAATGCACCGGATCCCATCAGAACTCCGCAGTTAAGCGTGCTTGGGCGAGAGTAGTACTAGGATGGGTGACCTCCCGGGAAGTCCTCGTGTTGCACCCCTTTTGTTTTTTTTGTTCAGTGGTTTACAAAAAACATCGTATCTTCGAAACGCCATAACTTTTGAACCGTGAGGAAATACGCTGCCGACAACACCTTTTCGGAAAGCTCTAAATTCACTAATTGGAGTCCTAAGGTCTTTAGACCGTAGGCACGTCTTTTTCAGCCCCAAATTATGAAGTTTAGACCGTCTTTCGGATGGTTTTTTACCATATTCCAAAAAGTTTTGTGGTTAGGTCTTTAGAGATCTTTTAATGGCGTCCCAAACGGATGTAAAATTGCGTTTACATCATACGAGCTTGGCCACGTGTCTAGTGGGACCCGAAGCTTATGATTATAAGAGTCCGGGAAAAACATATATGGAATTGCAGTACATGTACTAACGGGTGCGATCATACCAGCACTAATGCACCGGATCCCATCAGAACTCCGCAGTTAAGCGTGCTTGGGCGAGAGTAGTACTAGGATGGGTGACCTCCCGGGAAGTCCTCGTGTTGCACCCCTTTTTGTTTTTTTGTTCAGTGGTTTACAAAGAACATCGTATCTTCGAAACGCCATAACTTTTAAACCGTGAGGAACTACGCTGCCGACAACACCTTTTCGGAAAGCTCTAAATTCACTAATTGGAGTGCCTAAGGTCTTTAGACCGTAGGCACGTCCTTTTCAGCCCCAAATTATGAAGTTTAGACCGTCTTTCGGATGGTTTTTTTACCATATTCCAAAAAGTTTTGTGGTTAGGTCTTTAGAGATCTTTTAATGGCGTCCCAAACGGATGTAAAATTGCGTTTACATCATACGAGCATGGCCACGTGTCTAGTGGGACCCGAAGCTTATGATTATAAGAGTCCGGGAAAAACATATATGGAATTGCAGTACATGTACTAACGGGTGCGATCATACCAGCACTAATGCACCGGATCCCATCAGAACTCCGCAGTTAAGCGTGCTTGGGCGAGAGTAGTACAAGGATGGGTGACCTCCCGGGAAGTTCTCGTGTTGCACCCCTTTTTGTTTTTTTGTTCAGTGGTTTACAAAGAACATTGTATCTTCGAAATCCCATAACTTTTGAACCGTGAGGAACTACGCTGCCGACAACACCTTTTCGGAAAGCTCTAAATTCACTAATTGGAGTGCCTAAGGTCTTTAGACCGTAGGCACGTCTTTTTCAGCCCCAAATTATGAAGTTTAGACCGTCTTTCGGATGGTTTCTTACCATATTCCAAAAAGTTTTGTGGTTAGGTCTTTAGAGATCTTTTAATGGCGTCCCAAACGGATGTAAAATTGCGTTTACATCATACGAGCATGGCCACGTGTCTAGTGGGACCCGAAGCTTATGATTATAAGAGTCCGGGAAAAACATATATGGAATTGCAGTACATGTACTAACGGGTGCGATCATACCAGCACTAATGCACCGGATCCCATCAGAACTCCGCAGATAAGCGTGCTTGGGCGAGAGTAGTACTAGGATGGGCGACCTCCCGGGAAGTCCTCGTGTTTCACCCCTTTTTGTTTTTTTGTTCAGTGGTTTACAAAAAACATCGTATCTTCGAAACGCCATAACTTTTGAACCGTGAGGAACTACGCTGCCGACATCACCTTTTCAGAAAGCTCTAAATTCACTAATTGGAGTGCCTAAGGTCTTTCGACCGTAGGCGCGTCTTTTTCAGCCCCAAATTATGAAGTTTAGACCGTCTTTCGGATGGTTTTTTACCATATTCCAAAAAGTTTTGTGGTTAGGTCTTTAGAGATCTTTTAATGGCGTCCCAAACGGATGTAAAATTGCGTTTACATCATACGAGCATGGCCACGTGTCTAGTGGGACCCGAAGCTTATGATTATAAGAGTCCGGGAAAAACATATATGGAATTGCAGTACATGTACTAACGGGTGCGATCATACCAGCACTAATGCACCGGATCCCATCAGAACTCCGCAGTTAAGCGTGCTTGGGCGAGAGTAGTACTAGGATGGGTGACCTCCCGGGAAGTCCTCGTGTTGCACCCCTTTTTGTTTTTTTTTGTTCAGTGGTTTACAAAAAACATCGTATCTTCGAAACGCCATAACTTTTGAACCGTGAGGAACTACGCTGCCGACAACACCTTTTCGGAAAGCTCTAAATTCACTAATTGGAGTGCCTAAGGTCTTTAGACCGTAGGCATGTCTTTTTCAGCCCCAAATTATGAAGTTTAGACCGTCTTTCGGATGGTTTTTTACCATATTCCAAAAAGTTTTGTGGTTAGGTCTTTAGAGATCTTTTAATGGCGTCCCAAACGGATGTAAAATTGCGTTTACATCATACGAGCATGGCCACGTGTCTAGTGGGACCCGAAGCTTATGATTATAAGAGTCCGGGAAAAACATATATGGAATTGCAGTACATGTACTAACGGGTGCGATCATACCAGCACTAATGCACCAGATCCCATCAGAACTCCGCAGTTAAGCGTGCTTGGGCGAGAGCAGTACTAGGATGGGTGACCTCCCGGGAAGTCCTCGTGTTGCACCCCTTTTTGTTTTTTTGTTCAGTGGTTTACAAAAAACATCGTATCTTCGAAACGCCATAACTTTTGAACCGTGAGGAACTACGCTGCCGACAGCACCTTTTCGGAAAGCTCTAAATTCACTAATTGGAGTGCCTAAGGTCTTTCGACCGTAGGCGCGTCTTTTTCAGCCCCAAATTATGAAGTTTAGACCGTCTTTCGGATGGTTTTTTACCATATTCCAAAAAGTTTTGTGGTTAGGTCTTTAGAGATCTTTTAATGGCGTCCCAAACGGATGTAAAATTGCGTTTACATCATACGAGCATGGCCACTTGTCTAGTGGGACCCGAAGCTTATGATTATAAGAGTCCGGGAAAAAGATATATGGAATTGCAGTACATGTACTAACGGGTGCGATCATACAAGCACTAATGCACCGGATCCCATCAGAACTCCGCAGTTAAGCGTGCTTGGGCGAGAGTAGTACTAGGATGGGTGACCTCCCGGGAAGTCCTCGTGTTTCACTCCTTTTTGTTTTTTTGTTCAGTGGTTTACAAAAAACATCGTATCTTCGAAACGCCATAACTTTTGAACCGTGAGGAACTACGCTGCCGACAGCACCTTTTCGGAAAGCTCTAAATTCACTAATTGGAGTGCCTAAGGTCTTTAGACCGTAGGCACGTCTTTTTCAGCCCCAAATTATGAAGTTTAGACCGTCTTTCGGATGGTTTTTTTACCATATTCCAAAAAGTTTTGTGGTTAGGTCTTTAGAGATCTTTTAATGGCGTCCCAAACGGATGTAAAATTGCGTTTACATCATACGAGCTTGGCCACGTGTCTAGTGGGACCCGAAGCTTATGATTATAAGAGTCCGGGAAAAACATATATGGAATTGCAGTACATGTACTAACGGGTGCGATCATACCATCACTAATGCACCGGATCCCATCAGAACTCCGCAGTTAAGCGTGCTTGGGCGAGAGTAGTACTAGGATGGGTGACCTCCCGGGAAGTCCTCGTGTTGCACCCCTTTTTGTTTTTTTGTTCAGTGGTTTACAAAGAACATCGTATCTTCGAAACGCTGCCGACAGCACCTTTTCGGAAAGCTCTAAATTCACTAATTGGAGTGCCTAAGGTCTTTAGACCGTAGGCACGTCTTTTTCAGCCCCAAATTATGAAGTTTAGACCGTCTTTCGGATGGTTTTTTTACCATATTCCAAATAGTTTTGTGGTTAGGTCTTTAGAGATCTTTTAATGGCGTCCCAAACGGATGTAAAATTGCGTTTACATCATACGAGCATGGCCACGTGTCTAGTGGGACCCGAAGCTTATGATTATAAGAGTCCGGGAAAAACATATATGGAATTGCAGTACATGTACTAACGGGTGCGATCATACCAGCACTAATGCACCGGATCCCATCAGAACTCCGCAGTTAAGCGTGCTTGGGGGAGAGTAGTACAAGGATGGGTGACCTCCCGGGAAGTTCTCGTGTTGCACCCCTTTTTGTTTTTTTGTTCAGTGGTTTTCAAAGAACATTGTATCTTCGAAATCCCATAACTTTTGAACCGTGAGGAACTACGCTGCCGACAGCACCTTTTCGGAAAGCTCTAAATTCACTAATTGGAGTGCCTAAGGTCTTTAGACCGTAGGCACGTCTTTTTCAGCCCCAAATTATGAAGTTTAGACCGTCTTTCGGATGGTTTCTTACCATATTCCAAAAAGTTTTGTGGTTAGGTCTTTAGAGATCTTTTAATGGCGTCCCAAACGGATGTAAAATTGCGTTTACATCATACGAGCATGGCCACGTGTCTAGTGGGACCCGAAGCTTATGATTATAAGAGTCTGGGAAAAACATATATGGAATTGCAGTACATGTACTATCGGGTGCGATCATACCAGCACTAATGCACCGGATCCCATCAGAACTCCGCAGATAAGCGTGCTTGGGCGAGAGTAGTACTAGGATGGGCGACCTCCCGGGAAGTCCTCGTGTTTCACCCCTTTTTTTTTTTTTGTTCAGTGGTTTACAAAAAACATCGTATCTTCGAAACGCCATAACTTTTGAACCGTGAGGAACTACGCTGCCGACATCACCTTTTCAGAAAGCTCTAAATTCACTAATTGGAGTGCCTAAGGTCTTTCGACCGTAGGCGCGTCTTTTGCAGCCCCAAATTATGAAGTTTATACCGTCTTTCGGATGGTTTTTTACCATATTCCAAAAAGTTTTGTGGTTAGGTCTTTAGAGATATTTTAATGGCGTCCCAAACGGATGTAAAATTGCGTTTACATCATACGAGCATGGCCACGTGTCTAGTGGGACCCGAAGCTTATGATTATAAGAGTCCGGGAAAAACATATATGGAATTGCAGTACATGTACTAACGGGTGCGATCATACCAGCACTAATGCACCGGATCCCATCAGAACTCCGCAGTTAAGCGTGCTTGGGCGAGAGTAGTACTAGGATGGGTGACCTCCCGGGAAGTCCTCGTGTTGCACCCCTTTTTGTTTTTTTTTGTTCAGTGGTTTACAAAAAACATCGTATCTTCGAAACGCCATAACTTTTGAACCGTGAGGAACTACGCTGCCGACAACACCTTTTCGGAAAGCTCTAAATTCACTAATTGGAGTGCCTAAGGTCTTTAGACCGTAGGCATGTCTTTTTCAGCCCCAAATTATGAAGTTTAGACCGTCTTTCGGATGGTTTTTTACCATATTCCAAAAAGTTTTGTGGTTAGGTCTTTAGAGATCTTTTAATGGCGTCCCAAACGGATGTAAAATTGCGTTTACATCATACGAGCATGGCCACGTGTCTAGTGGGACCCGAAGCTTATTATTATAAGAGTCCGGGAAAAACATATATGGAATTGCAGTACATGTACTAACGGGTGCGATCATACCAGCACTAATGCACCAGATCCCATCAGAACTCCGCAGTTAAGCGTGCTTGGGCGAGAGCAGTACTAGGATGGGTGACCTCCCGGGAAGTCCTCGTTTTGCACCCCTTTTTGTTTTTTTGTTCAGTGGTTTACAAAAAACATCGTATCTTCGAAACGCCATAACTTTTGAACCGTGAGGAACTACGCTGCCGACAGAACCTTTTCGGAAAGCTCTAAATTCACTAATTGGAGTGCCTAAGGTCTTTCAACCGTAGGCGCGTCTTTTTCAGCCCCAAATTATGAAGTTTAGACCGTCTTTCGGATGGTTTTTTACCATATTCCAAAAAGTTTTGTGGTTAGGTCTTTAGAGATCTTTTAATGGCGTCCCAAACGGATGTAAAATTGCGTTTACATCATACGAGCATGGCCACTTGTCTAGTGGGACCCGAAGCTTATGATTATAAGAGTCCGGGAAAAAGATATATGGAATTGCAGTACATGTACTAACGGGTGCGATCATACCAGCACTAATGCACCGGATCCCATCAGAACTCCGCAGTTAAGCGTGCTTGGGCGAGAGTAGTACTAGGATGGGTGACCTCCCGGGAAGTCCTCGCGTTTCACCCCTTTTTGTTTTTTTGTTCAGTGGTTTACAAAAAACATCGTATCTTCAAAACGCCATAACTTTTGAACCGTGAGGAACTACGCTGCCGACAGCACCTTTTCGGAAAGCTCTAAATTCACTAATTGGAGTGCCTAAGGTCTTTAGACCGTAGGCACGTCTTTTTCAGCCCCAAATTATGAATTTTAGACCGTCTTTCGGATGGTTTTTTTACCATATTCCAAAAAGTTTTGTGGTTAGGTCTTTAGAGATCTTTTAATGGCGTCCCAAACGGATGTAAAATTGCGTTTACATCATACGAGCATGGCCACGTGTCTAGTGGGACCCGAAGCTTATGATTATAAGAGCCTGGGAAAAACATATATGGAATTGCAGTACATGTACTAACGGGTGCGATCATACCAGCACTAATGCACCGGATCCCATCCGAACTCCGCAGTTAAGCGTGCTTGGGCGAGAGTAGTACTAGGATGGGTGACCTCCCGGGAAGTCCTCGTGTTTCACCCCTTTTTGTTTTTTTGTTCAGTGGTTTACAAAGAACATCGTATCTTCGAAACCCCATAACTTTTGAACCGTGAGGAACTACGCTGCCGACAGCACCTTTTCGGAAAGCTCTAAATTCACTAATTGGAGTGCCTAAGGTCTTTAGACCGTAGGGCACGTCTTTTTCAGCCCCAAATTATGAAGTTTAGACCGTCTTTCGGATGGTTTCTTACCATATTCCAAAAAGTTTTGTGGTTAGGTCTTTAGAGATCTTTTAATGGCGTCCCAAACGGATGTAAAATTGCGTTTACATCATACGAGCATGGCCACGTGTCTAGTGGGACCCGAAGCTTATGATTATAAGAGTCCGGGAAAAACATATATGGAATTG
This sequence comes from Orychophragmus violaceus, assembly GCA_030180135.1. Classification (NCBI taxonomy): domain Eukaryota; kingdom Viridiplantae; phylum Streptophyta; class Magnoliopsida; order Brassicales; family Brassicaceae; genus Orychophragmus; species Orychophragmus violaceus. The sequence continues at coordinate 84,038,876 of CM058237.1, forward strand.
CAGTACATGTACTAACGGGTGCGATCATACAAGCACTAATGCACCGGATCCCATCAGAACTCCGCAGTTAAGCTTGCTTGGGCGAGAGTAGTACTAGGATGGGTGACCTCCCGGGAAGTCCTCGTGTTGCACCCCTTTTTGTTTTTTTGTTCAGTGGTTTACAAAAAACATCGTATCTTCGAAACGCCATAACTTTTGAACCGTGAGGAACTACGCTGCCGACAGCACCTTTTCGGAAAGCTCTAAATTCACTAATTGGAGTGCCTAAGGTCTTTCGACCGTAGGCGCGTCTTTATCAGCCCCAAATTATGAAGTTTAGACCGTCTTTCGGATGGTTTTTTACCATATTCCAAAAAGTTTTGTGGTTAGGTCTTTAGAGATCTTTTAATGGCGTCCCAAACGGATGTAAAATTGCGTTTACATCATACGAGCATGGACACGTGTCTAGTGGGACCCGAAGCTTATGATTATAAGAGTCCGGGAAAAACATATATGGAATTGCAGTACATGTACTAACGGGTGCGATCATACCAGCACTAATGCACCGGATCCCATCAGAACTCCGCAGTTAAGCGTGCTTGGGCGAGAGTAGTACTAGGATGGGTGACCTCCCGGGAAGTCCTCGTGTTGCACCCCTTTTTGTTTTTTTGTTCAGTGGTTTACAAAAAACATCGTATCTTCGAAACGCCATAACTTTTGAACCGTGAGGAACTACGCTGCCGACAGAACCTTTTCGGAAAGCTCTAGATTCACTAATTGGAGTGCCTAAGGTCTTTCGACCGTAGGCGCGTCTTTTTCAGCCCCAAATTATGAAGTTTAGACCGTCTTTCGGATGGTTTTTTACCATATTCCAAAAAGTTTTGTGGTTAGGTCTTTAGAGATCTTTTAATGGCGTCCCAAACGGATGTAAAATTGCGTTTACATCATACGAGCATGGCCACGTGTCTAGTGGGACCCGAAGCTTATGATTATAAGAGTCCGGGAAAAACATATATGGAATTGCAGTACATGTACTAACGGGTGCGATCATACCAGCACTAATGCACCGGATCCCATCAGAACTCCGCAGCTAAGCGTGCTTGGGCGAGAGTAGTACTAGGATGGGTGACCTCCCGGGAAGTCCTCGTGTTGCACCCCTTTTTGTTTTTTTGTTCATTGGTTTACAAAAAACATCGTATCTTCGAAACGCCATAACGTTTGAACCGTGAGGAACTACGCTGCCGACAGCACCTTTTCGGAAAGCTCTAAATTCACTAATTGGAGTGCCTAAGGTCTTTCGACCGTAGGCGCGTCTTTTTCAGCCCCAAATTATGAAGTTTAGACCGTCTTTCGGATGGTTTTTTACCATATTCCAAAAAGTTTTGTGGTTAGGTCTTTAGAGATCTTTTAATGGCGTCCCAAACGGATGTAAAATTGCGTTTACATCATACGAGCATGGCCACATGTCTAGTGGGACCCGAAGCTTATGATTATAATGAAGGATAGTTTAGTGTTTATCCTGATTCAATTTCTCATTGATTGATTCCTACTAAACAGATTGGATCTAGGTTCTCTTGCAGAAACATAAGGGATCTCACCTAATACCTTGTTATGCAGCGGAATAGAGAGGTATTGTCAGAGATCAGCAGAACCGCCAAGGGACAGCTCCTCCAGAGGTTCACACACGCACACTTCAGGAAATTGGCTGCTAGACCAAGGAGATGGAGGCGCAGAGAGAGAGAGAGAGAGAGGCGCAGACTGCTGAGAAAAAAAATTAGAGAGCTAGGTCAAGTTTTATTCATTAAAACCCCTTTTAGTTCTCATGGGCTTTTGGGCCCAAGTCCCAGTCTGATTAAATCCCTTAGATTTAATCAGGCCCTTTTATCTCTCTAAGCACAGTAAATGCCTAGCACTTTTACCGTACTTCTGCTTTACCGTTCCTTCATATTTTTCCTGTCAGCTTAGGCGTGTGACCCATATGGGATCATATAATAAAGGCAATAAGTCCAAGACTTATAGATCATGAGCGGACTCTAGCAAGCCATCATGACCCCCAGTATTATATGACTTATGTCTGATCATTGACATACTCTTACTTTCTAGAGACAGTACATAGATTACTGGACATAATTCCAACAATCTCCCACTTGTACTGGAATCTCTGTATTCATATTCCTTTTGTCTCAATATCTCGATTAGTCATAAGGCAAGATGAGTGTCATCCTTATAAAGCCTAATCATGTTCATCGGACTCTGATTTGATACTGACAATTCAAACGACTCGGGACAGTCCGTTTGAGCATGGCCATGCATTTTCCAGTATTCAAATCTCCGATTGGCCTAGAGATATTCACTCCATTTATATTGGAGGGACAAATCCCGTCTTGTTCCATCACTGTAAACTACTCATTTCATAATACACCCAAACAAGGTCCTTATAACTATCGCTTAACGACAGCGTTAGACAATGATCAAAGTGCATCAGTTCATGTGCAGTCACATGCATGCGAACTCAGGTCTAAGGACTATACTCTATAGTCGTAGTAAGAATCTCTTATGACATAGATATAAATATCCTGAAGAGTTCTTATAAGCGGGTCTTGTCCGGTCGTATGTACCCCAACATACACCTATGTACTGACTTTGATGCCGTGCATCTATGACATCCTGAGACTTTGTCATAAGTCACATACCAATCTAGTCTCACGCGGTTGTTGGTGTTCCAATTTCAACAACCTTCGACTAGGGACAGGATGATATAAGCCATCTATCAAATATAGGGTCTCATGATCAAGCTAAATGACTTTGATGACTCAAGATCAAGTCACTTACTTCGATGACCTATAAAATGGTTCATATCATTTTGGAACGATTATTTCATCACAGTTAAAATAATCTTGAAATAATAATTTTATTTAAACATCTTAAAATGTTTTACAAGAACATATCAATAACTAAATAAAGCCCTCAAACTCCCACTCAAATTTAGATTACATTTCAATGTCTCTAATGCCTACAGCTTCAGTCAGGAACTCGAGCTTAGGTCTTGGGAGTGGCTTTGTCAATGGATCAGCGACGTTATCATCTGTCTGAACTCGGCTGATCTTGACTTCCTTTCTATTAATGATGTCACGTATCAAGTGAAATCTTCTTAGTACATGCTTGGATTTCTGGTGTGATCTTGGTTCCTTTGCCTGAGCAATAGCACCATTGTTATCACAAAACAGTGCCAGAGGCTCAGCCGCATTTGGTATCACACCTAGTTCAATAATGAACTTTCGTATCCAAACAGCTTCCTTCGCTGCTTCTGAAGCGGCGATGTATTCAGCTTCTGTAGTGGAATCAGCAACGGTGTCTTGCTTGGAGCTTCTCCAACTGATTGCACCGCCATTCAGACAAAAGATATAACCGGACTGTGACCGGAAATCATCTTGGTCTGTCTGGAAACTTGCGTCCGTGAATCCACTGACTTTAAGCACATTACTTCCGCCGTACACCAAGAACTTATCCTTAGTATGTCTTAGATACTTCAGGATATTCTTGACGGCAATCCAGTGGCTTTCACCTGGATTTGACTGGTATCTACTCATCATGCTCAATGCATAAGCAACATCAGGACGAGTACAGATCATGGCATACATGATAGATCCTATTGCAGATGCATAAGGAATATTCTTCATGCGCTCAAGCTCAGCAGCCGTCGTAGGGCTCTGCTTCTTGCTTAGCGTTGTACCATGTACCATTGGCGTGAAGCCCTTCTTGGAATCTGCCATGCTGAATCTATGCAGGACTTTGTCAATGTATGAATCTTGACACAAGCCTATCAGCCTTTTAGGTCTATCCCGGTATATCCGGATTCCAAGAACGTATGCGGCTTCACCCATGTCTTTCATGGAAAAACAACTTCCAAGCCAGTCCTTTACCGACCGCAGCATTGGTACGTCGTTTCCGAGAAGCAGTATGTCATCGACATACAGAATAAGAAATACTATCTTGCTCCCACTAGTCTTCTTATACACGCATTGTTCTTCTTCGTTTCTGATGAAGTCAAATTGCTTGATCGCTTCATCAAAACGAAGATTCCAGCCCCTCGATGCTTGCTTCAATCCATAAATGGATTTATGAAGCTTGCATACTTTCCCAGCATTCTTTGGATCTATGCAACCGTCAGGTTGTGTCATATACACATCCTCTTCCAGAATTCCATTCAGGAAGGCGGTTTTCACGTCCATCTGCCAAATTTCATAATCATGAAAAGCTGCAGTTGCTAGTAGAATCCGAATAGATTTCATCATAGCCACTGGTGAATAGGTTTCATCATAATCCACACCGTGAACTTGCCTGAAACCTTTTGCCACCAACCTGGCTTTATAAATCTGGACATTTCCATCGACGTCAATCTTCTTCTTGAAGATCCATTTGCACTCGATGGCTTTTACACCAGCGGGTAAGTCAACCAACGAAAACACTTGGTTGACCGACATGGAGTCCATTTCGGAATCAGTGGCTTTACGCCACTTAGAGGAATCTGGGCCCATCATGGCTTGATTGAAGTTCGATGGTTCATCACCATCAATGATCAGAAGATCATGACAGTTAGTCACGAGGAATCCTTGATATCTCTCGGGTTCGTGACGGATCCTCCCGGATCTTCGAACTTCAGGTACTACAGGTTCAGGCTCTACAATTTCTTGTAGGTCCTCCTGCTGCTCTTCCTCATTGGGTTGAGCAGTATCCTGTTCATCTTGAATTTCTTCAAGCAGTACCTTACTCCCACTGTTTTTCTTAGAGAGAAACTCCCTCTCAAGAAAATTACAATCCCGGGCAACAAAGATCTTGTTCTCGGATCGTAGGTAGAAGTAATAAGCCTTGGTCTCCTTCGGATAACCAATGAAGTAGCATTTATCAGACTTTGGTGTAAGCTTGTCAGAGATCAATCTCTTGACATAGGCTTCACAACCCCAAATTCTAAGATAAGACAGCACTGGAGCTTCCCCAGTCCATAATTCATATGGTGTCTTAGCTACTGCTTTTGATGGCGCTCTATTTAGAGTGAACACTGCTGTTAGCAGAGCATATCCCCAAAGGGATATTGGAAGGTCTGTGTGACTCATCATAGACCGAACCATATCCAATAAGGTCTGATTCCTCCTCTCAGACACACCATTCCATTGAGGTGTTCCAGGAGGAGTGAGTTGGGAAACTATCCCACACTCTCTTAGATGATCACTGAACTCTTGGCTCAAGTATTCTCCTCCTCGGTCGGACCGAAGAGCTTTAATGCTTTTGCCAAGTTGGTTCTGTACTTCATTTTGGAATTCTCTGAATCTCTCAAACGATTCAGACTTATGTTTCATTAAATAAACATATCCATACCTACTGAAATCATCAGTGAAGGTAATGAAGTACTGATAGTTTCCTCTTGCATTTGTGGACATTGGGCCACACACATCAGTGTGTATCAGGCCCAATAAGTCACTGGCCCTCTTGTTAGGTTTATTAAAGGGGGTCCGCGTCATTTTGCCCATCAGACAGGATTCGCATTTCTCACATGACTCAAAGTCAAATGAGCCAAGAAGTCCATTCGAATGGAGCCTCTTAATGCGTTTCTCACTGATGTGCCCTAAACGACAATGCCATAGAAACGTTCGGTTCTCCTCATTAGGTTTGAACCGTTTGGTATTAATGTTATAAATTGGCGTGGATTGATCAAGTATGTAAAGCCCATTCGTAAGAGGGGCACAACCATAGAACAAATTGTTGCGATTGAAGGAACATAATTTATTCTTAACTGAAAAATCATAACCTTCCAAATCCAACAATGAAATTGAAATAATATTTCTGCTTATCGCAGGTACAAAATAACAATTATTGAGTACTAAAACCAATCCCGAAGGTAAAGACAACAAGTATGTGCCTACAGCTAGTGCAGGAACTTTCGCTCCATTCCCAACTCGTAGCTCCACTTGTCCTTGCTTCAGCCTCCTACTGTTGTTGAGTGCCTGCATATTAGTACAAATATGAGCCCCACAACCAGTATCCATAACCCATGAGGTATTATCAGAAGTAGTTGTATTAACTTCTATAACAAAAATACCTGATGAAGAAGTCTCCAGAGTCTTCTTCTTCAATTCCTTTAGACCTTCCAGGAATTTCTTACATTCTCTCCTCCAATGCCCCGGTTCTTTACAGAACCTGCAGATGTCAGTAGGCCCAGCCTTGGACTTGGGCTTGGGCTTTGGCGTGTCCTTGTCCGAGACTTGAACAGCCTTAGCCTTTCCCTTGTCCTTGGCAGAGGATTTCTTAAAGCCCTTGCCCTTTTGCACCATAAGCACATTGGGGTCCTTGGCTTTCCTCAAGTTGGGCTCTGCAGTCTTGAGCATTCCGTGAAGCTCAGGCAATGTCTTACTCAAGCCATGCATATTGAAGTTCAGGATGAACTGATCATAGCTTGCAGGTAAAGACTGCAGAACGATGTCGCAGGCAAGTTCCTGGCTGATAGGGCAGTCGAGTTTCTAAAGATGATCGAGATAACCCATCATCTTCAAGACATGAGGACTCACTGCCGCATTTGCAGCCATCTTACAGTCCAAGAGGTTCTTAACTGTCTGGAACCTCTCAGTCCTTGCCTGCTCCTGAAAAAGCGATTTCAGGCTTGCCATTATCTCGATGGGTGACAGCACACTCTCGAACTGCATTTGCAGCTCAGGAGTCATGGTCGCCAACATCAGGCAATAGACATCATTTTCATCTGACGAATGCTTTTCCCAAGCATTATGCAGATTCCTGGCGGCATTGTTAGGAGGCCTCTCGGGGAGGGGATCACGAAGGACATATTCCTTCTTCTCCTGCTTGAGGACCAGCCTCAAGTTCCTTGACCACGTCAGGAAGTTCGTTCCAGTCAGCTTCTCCTTGTCGAGAACAGACCGGATTGAGAATGTGTTTTGAGTGCTTGTTGTAGTCATTGCTGAAATATTAGATAAAAGGATTTTAGTTAATATGTTCAATATGAGTAAACTCGCATTATATTCAATAACATTAGTTACCCTCAATAGAATATAACGATTCCAAGATCCACATATAACTAAGATCAAAGTGGGCCACTGGCCGTCACCCAACCTTAGCTTATATCGGTAAGCCCTATCTCGGCTAATTATATCCGTGATATAACTCTTGGTTGTGAATCTGGGCCCGAGGCCCAATCCACTCTGATGTCTCAAGGTCCGGGACTCCCGATGACCCAGTCAAGAAAACCAGACTATACAGTCATGTAATCACTAATGTCTGGGACTCCCAATGACATTAATGAATCACAAACTGTCTTACCCACGCAAAATATAGACACCCTCACACTGTAAGGCCATGTGTACAATTGAATGGGTTTCAACAGCTGACATAGACTGGACAAGACATCCAACGCTTGATATTATTTGAGGTTTATAGGTTTTCTTAAAATTTCATTCCCAAAATAGAAGATTACTATTTTTGGAAACTTTCCATTTTTGGAAACCTACTGTTTTTGGAAACTTTTATAATTGGAAACTTCCTAAAATGGAAACTTTCTAACTATAGAAATTTCCTAAATATCCAAAACATGCAAATCTAGAAACTTCTATTCTAAGAAACTTTCTAATTTGAAATTTTGGAAACTGATTAATTTTAAAATCAAATTTTAATTATTAAATGAATTTTTAAAATAATCTGAAGAAAAGACTCAAATAACTGGCCCAATTGTTTTAACTTCTTGGCCCATGGCCCAAGAATTGGTCTATGTCCAAGACATAACCCAATTGTCCAATTAAATGACATAACCGGTCTGGTTCATTAAAATTGGTCTAACCAAAATTAATTACTACGATGACCACAATTGTCAACCGGTTATTTACTAAACCGGATTTTCTCAATTTATTTGGTCCAACCAAATCAAATTAGAAAACCACTGGTTTAGGCACTAAATCCAATTTTACGACTTTGGATTTCTTATCACGGTTTAACCAGACTTAATAAATATTATTAAGTCTGTAATTATTAAACCGTGACGATCAAGTTTTAATTATATTAAACCGAACCATCACAAGTCAAAACCGAACCGACCATTAGGTCACGTGAACCGATCATTATCGGATGCAAGCTTCACGCGATCGAGGAACGATCGGGACAGCCGCAAGCCACGCGATCGGGACGAGCTCGGGTTGTGTGATCGGGACGGGACGCGTGATCGGACGAGAGGCAACAGGACGGGACGCGATCGTTCAAGCTCGGGTCGATCCATGCGATCGTGCGATCGATCCATGCGATCCACTCGGCTGATCGGTCCACCGTGCGTCACACGATCCGGACATGGTGATCCTTTGGTGATCATCATTCCGACGCATACCGATTCATATAGATCGGATCATGCGATTTCTAGTTTAGGTTTTTAACTTTGTTTCTTAAGTGTTTTCTTATCATAGATTGATTCATACACTTCTAAACAACCTAAACATGATTCTAAACAAGAAATCCTAATAGAACCAATGGCTCTGATACCACTGAAGGATAGTTTAGTGTTTATCCTGATTCAATTTCTCATTGATTGATTCCTACTAAACAGATTGGATCTAGGTTCTCTTGCAGAAACATAAGGGATCTCACCTAATACCTTGTTATGCAGCGGAATAGAGAGGTATTGTCAGAGATCAGCATAACCGCCAAGGGACAGCTCCTCCAGAGGTTCACACACGCATACTTCAGGAAATTGGCTGCTAGACCAAGGAGATGGAGGCGCAGAGAGAGAGAGAGAGAGAGGCGCAGACTGCTGAGAAAAAAAATTAGAGAGCTAAGTCAAGTTTTATTCATTAAAACCCCTTTTAGTTCTCATGGGCTTTTGGGCCCAAGTCTCAGTCTGATTAAATCCCTTAGATTTAATCAGGCCCTTTTATCTCTCTAAGCACAGTAAATGCCTAGCACTTTTACCGTACTTCTGCTGTACCGTTCCTTCATATTTTTCCTGTCAGCTTAGGCGTGTGACCCATATGGGATCATATAATAAAGGCAATAAGTCCAAGACTTATAGATCATGAGCGGACTCAAGCAAGCCATCATGACCCCCAGTATTATATGACTTATGTCTGATCATTGACATACTCTTACTTTCTAGAGACAGTACATAGATTACTGGACATAATTCCAACATATAAGAGTCCGGGAAAAACATATATGGAATTGCAGTACATGTACTAACGGGTGCGATCATACCAGCACTAATGCACCGGATCCCATCAGAACTCCGCAGTTAAGCGTGCTTGGGCGAGAGTAGTACTAGGATGGGTGACCTCCCGGGAAGTCCTCGTGTTGCACCCCTTTTTGTTTTTTTGTTCAGTGGTTTACAAAAAACATCGTATATTCGAAACGCCATAACTTTTGAACCGTGAGGAACTACGCTGCCGACAGCACCTTTTCGGAAAGCTCTAAATTCACTAATTGGAGTGCCTAAGGTCTTTCGACCGTAAGCGCGTCTTTTTCAGCACCAAATTATGAAGTTTAGACCGTCTTTCGGATGGTTTTTTACCATATTCCAAAAAGTTTTGTGGTTAGGTCTTTAGAGATCTTTTAATGGCGTCCCAAACGGATGTAAAATTGCGTTTACATCATACGAGCATGGCCACGTGTCTAGTGGGACCCGAAGCTTATGATTATAAGAGTCCGGGAAAAACATATATGGAATTGCAGTACATGTACTAACGGGTGCGATCATACCAGCACTAATGCACCGGATCCCATCAGAACTCCGCAGTTAAGCGTGCTTGGGCGAGAGTAGTACTAGGATGGGTGACCTCCCGGGAAGTCCTCGTGTTGCACCCCTTTTTGTTTTTTTTGTTCAGTGGTTTACAAAAAACATCGTATATTCGAAACGCCATAACTTTTTAACCGTGAGGAACTACGCTGCCGACAGCACCTTTTCGGAAAGCTCTAAATTCACTAATTGGAGTGCCTAAGGTCTTTCGACCGTAAGCGCGTCTTTTTCAGCACCAAATTATGAAGTTTAGACCGTCTTTCGGATGGTTTTTTACCATATTCCAAAAAGTTTTGTGGTTAGGTCTTTAGAGATCTTTTAATGGCGTCCCAAACGGATGTAAAATTGCGTTTACATCATACGAGCATGGCCACATGTCTAGTGGGACCCGAAGCTTATGATTATAAGAGTCCGGGAAAAACATATATGGAATTGCAGTACATGTACTAACGGGTGCGATCATACCAGCACTAATGCACCGGATCCCATCAGAACTCCGCAGCTAAGCGTGCTTGGGCGAGAGTAGTACTAGGATGGGTGACCTCCCGGGAAGTCCTCGTGTTGCACCCCTTTTTGTTTTTTTGTTCATTGGTTTACAAAAAACATCGTATCTTCGAAACGCCATAACTTTTGAACCGTGAGGAACTACGCTGCCGACAGCACCTTTTCGGAAAGCTCTAAATTCACTAATTGGAGTGCCTAAGGTCTTTCGACCGTAGGCGCGTCTTTTTCAGCCCCAAATTATGAAGTTTAGACCGTCTTTCGGATGGTTTTTTACCATATTCCAAAAAGTTTTGTGGTTAGGTCTTTAGAGATCTTTTAATGGCGTCCCAAACGGATGTAAAATTGCGTTTACATCATACGAGCATGGCCACGTGTCTAGTGGGACCCGAAGCTTATGATTATAAGAGTCCGGGAAAAACATATATGGAATTGCAGTACATGTACTAACGGGTGCGATCATACCAGCACTAATGCACCGGATCCCATCAGAACTCCGCAGTTAAGCGTGCTTGGGCGAGAGTAGTACTAGGATGGGTGACCTCCCGGGAAGTCCTCGTGTTGCACCCCTTTTTGTTTTTTTTGTTCAGTGGTTTACAAAAAACATCGTATCTTCGAAACGCCATAACTTTTGAACCGTGAGGAACTACGCTGCCGACAACACCTTTTCGGAAAGCTCTAAATTCACTAATTGGAGTGCCTAAGGTCTTTAGACCGTAGGCATGTCTTTTTCAGCCCCAAATTATGAAGTCTAGACCGTCTTTCGGATGGTTTTTTACCATATTCCAAAAAGTTTTGTGGTTAGGTCTTTAGAGATCTTTTAATGGCGTCCCAAACGGATGTAAAATTGCGTTTACATCATACGAGCATGGCCACGTGTCTAGTGGGACCCGAAGCTTATGATTATAAGAGTCCGGGAAAAACATATATGGAATTGCAGTACATGTACTAACGGGTGCGATCATACCAGCACTAATGCACCGGATCCCATCAGAACTCCGCAGTTAAGCGTGCTTGGGCGAGAGTAGTACTAGGATGGGTGACCTCCCGGGAAGTCCTCGTGTTGCACCCCTTTTTGTTTTTTTTGTTCAGTGGTTTACAAAAAACATCGTATCTTCGAAACGCCATAACTTTTGAACCGTGAGGAACTACGCTGCCGACAACACCTTTTCGGAAAGCTCTAAATTCACTAATTGGAGTGCCTAAGGTCTTTCTACCGTAGGCGCGTCTTTTTCAGCCCCAAATTATGAAGTTTAGACCGTCTTTCGGATGGTTTTTTACCATATTCCAAAATTTTTTGTGGTTAGGTCTTTAGAGATCTTTTAATGGCGTCCCAAACGGATGTAAAATTGCGTTTACATCATACGAGCATGGCCACGTGTCTAGTGGGACCCGAAGCTTATGATTATAAGAGTCCGGGAAAAACATATATGGAATTGCAGTACATGTACTAACGGGTGCGATCATACCAGCACTAATGCACCGGATCCCATCAGAACTCCGCAGCTAAGCGTGCTTGGGCGAGAGTAGTACTAGGATGGGTGACCTCCCGGGAAGTCCTCGTGTTGCACCCCTTTTTGTTTTTTTGTTCATTGGTTTACAAAAAACATCGTATCTTCGAAACGCCATAACTTTTGAACCGTGAGGAACTACGCTGCCGACAGCACCTTTTCGGAAAGCTCTAAATTCACTAATTGGAGTGCCTAAGGTCTTTCGACCGTAGGCGCGTCTTTTTCAGCCCCAAATTATGAAGTTTAGACCGTCTTTCGGATGGTTTTTTACCATATTCCAAAAAGTTTTGTGGTTAGGTCTTTAGAGATCTTTTAATGGCGTCCCAAACGGATGTAAAATTGCGTTTACATCATACGAGCATGGCCACGTGTCTAGTGGGACCCGAAGCTTATGATTATAAGAGTCCGGGAAAAACATATATGGAATTGCAGTACATGTACTAACGGGTGCGATCATACCAGCACTAATGCACCGGATCCCATCAGAACTCCGCAGTTAAGCGTGCTTGGGCGAGAGTAGTACTAGGATGGGTGACCTCCCGGGAAGTCCTCGTGTTGCACCCCTTTTTGTTTTTTTTGTTCAGTGGTTTACAAAAAACATCGTATCTTCGAAACGCCATAACTTTTGAACCGTGAGGAACTACGCTGCCGACAACACCTTTTCGGAAAGCTCTAAATTCACTAATTGGAGTGCCTAAGGTCTTTAGACCGTAGGCATGTCTTTTTCAGCCCCAAATTATGAAGTTTAGACCGTCTTTCGGATGGTTTTTTACCATATTCCAAAAAGTTTTGTGGTTAGGTCTTTAGAGATCTTTTAATGGCGTCCCAAACGGATGTAAAATTGCGTTTACATCATACGGGCATGGCCACGTGTCTAGTGGGACCCGAAGCTTATGATTATAAGAGTCCGGGAAAAACATATATGGAATTGCAGTACATGTACTAACGGGTGCGATCATACCAGCACTAATGCACCGGATCCCATCAGAACTCCGCAGTTAAGCGTGCTTGGGCTAGAGCAGTACTAGGATGGGTGACCTCCCGGGAAGTCCTCGTGTTGCACCCCTTTTTGTTTTTTTGTTCAGTGGTTTACAAAAAACATCGTATCTTCGAAACGCCATAACTTTTGAACCGTGAGGAACTACGCTGCCGACAGCACCTTTTCGGAAAGCTCTAAATTCACTAATTGGAGTGCCTAAGGTCTTTCGACCGTAGGCGCGTCTTTTTCAGCCCCAGATTATGAAGTTTAGACCGTCTTTCGGATGGTTTTTTACCATATTCCAAAAAGTTTTGTGGTTAGGTCTTTAGAGATCTTTTAATAGCGTCCCAAACGGATGTAAAATTGCGTTTACATCATACGAGCATGGCCACGTGTCTAGTGGGACCCGAAGCTTATGATTATAAGAGTCCGGGAAAAAGATATATGGAATTGCAGTACATGTACTAACGGGTGCGATCATACCAGCACTAATGCACCGGATCCCATCAGAACTCCGCAGCTAAGCGTGCTTGGGCGAGAGTAGTACTAGGATGGGTGACCTCCCGGGAAGTCCTCGTGTTTCACCCCTTTTTTTTTTTTGTTCAGTGGTTTACAAAAAACATCGTATCTTCGAAACGCCATAACTTTTGAACCGTGAGGAACTACGCTGCCGACAGCACCTTTTCGGAAAGCTCTAAATTCACTAATTGGAGTGCCTAAGGTCATTAGACCGTAGGCACATCTTTTTCAGCCCCAAATTATGAAGTTTAGACCGTCTTTCGTATGGTTTTTTTACCATATTCCAAAAAGTTTTGTGGTTAGGTCTTTAGAGATCTTTTAATGGCGTCCCAAACGGATATAAAATTGCGTTTACATCATACGAGCATGGCCACGTGTCTAGTGGGACCCGAAGCTTATGATTATAAGAGTCCGGGAAAAATATATAAGGAATTGCAGTACATGTACTAACGGGTGCGATCATACCAGCATTAATACACCGGATCCCATCAGAACTCCGCAGTTAAGCGTGCTTGGGCGAGAGTAGTACTAGGATGGGTGACCTCCTGGGAAGTACTCGTGTTGTACCCCTTTTTGTTTTTTTGTTCATTGGTTTACAAAAAACATCGTACCTTCGAAACGCCATAACTTTTGAACCGTGAGGAACTACGCTGCCGACAACACCTTTTCGGAAAGCTCTAAATTCACTAATTGGAGTGCCTAAGGTCTTTCGACCGTAGGCGCGTCTTTTTCAGCCCCAAATTATTAAGTTTAGACCGTCTTTCGGATGGTTTTTTACCATATTCCAAAAAGTTTTGTGGTTAGGTCTTTAGAGATCTTTTAATGGTGACCCAAACGGATGTAAAATTGCGTTTACATCATACGAGCATGGCCACGTGTCTAGTGGGACCCGAAGCTTATGATTATAAGAGTCCGAGAAAAACATATATGGAATTGCAGTACATGTACTAACGGGTGCGATCATACCAGCACTAATGCACCGGATCCCATCAGAACTCCGCAGCTAAGCGTGCTTGGGCGAGAGTAGTACTAGGATGGGTGACCTCCCGGGAAGTCCTCGTGTTGCACCCCTTTTTGTTTTTTTGTTCATTGGTTTACAAAAAACATCGTATCTTCGAAACGCCATAACTTTTGAACCGTGAGGAACTACGCTGCCGACAGCACCTTTTCGGAAAGCTCTAAATTCACTAATTGGAGTGCCTAAGGTCTTTCGACCGTAGGCGCGTCTTTTTCAGCCCCAAATTATGAAGTCTATACCGTCTTTCGGATGGTTTTTTACCATATTCCAAAAAGTTTTGTGGTTAGGTCTTTAGAGATCTTTTAATGGCGTCCCAAACGGATGTAAAATTGCGTTTACATCATACGAGCATGGCCACATGTCTAGTGGGACCCGAAGCTTATGATTATAAGAGTCCGGGAAAAACATATATGGAATTGCAGTACATGTACTAACGGGTGCGATCATACCAGCACTAATGCACCGGATCCCATCAGAACTCCGCAGTTAAGCGTGCTTGGGCGAGAGTAGTTCTAGGATGGGTGACCTCCCGGGAAGTCCTCGTGTTGCACCCCTTTTTGTTTTTTTTGTTCAGTGGTTTACAAAAAACATCGTATCTTCGAAACGCCATAACTTTTGAACCGTGAGGAACTACGCTGCCGACAACACCTTTTCGGAAAGCTCTAAATTCACTAATTGGAGTGCCTAAGGTCTTTCTACCGAAGGCGCGTCTTTTTCAGCCCCAAATTATGAAGTTTAGACCGTCTTTCGGATGGTTTTTTACCATATTCCAAAATTTTTTGTGGTTAGGTCTTTAGAGATCTTTTAATGGCGTCCCAAACGGATGTAAAATTGCGTTTACATCATACGAGCATGGCCACGTGTCTAGTGGGACCCGAAGCTTATGATTATAAGAGTCCGGGAAAAACATATATGGAATTGCAGTACATGTACTAACGGGTGCGATCATACCAGCACTAATGCACCGGATCCCATCAGAACTCCGCAGCTAAGCGTGCTTGGGCGAGAGTAGTACTAGGATGGGTGACCTCCCGGGAAGTCCTCGTGTTGCACCCCTTTTTGTTTTTTTGTTCATTGGTTTACAAAAAACATCGTATCTTCGAAACGCCATAACTTTTGAACCGTGAGGAACTACGCTGCCGACAACACCTTTTCGGAAAGCTCTAAATTCACTAATTGGAGTGCCTAAGGTCTTTAGACCGTAGGCATGTCTTTTTCAGCCCCAAATTATGAAGTTTAGACCGTCTTTCGGATGGTTTTTTACCATATTCCAAAACGTTTTGTGGTTAGGTCTTTAGAGATCTTTTAATGGCGTCCCAAACGGATGTAAAATTGCGTTTACATCATACGGGCATGGCCACGTGTCTAGTGGGACCCGAAGCTTATGATTATAAGAGTCCGGGAAAAACATATATGGAATTGCAGTACATGTACTAACGGGTGCGATCATACCAGCACTAATGCACCGGATCCCATCAGAACTCCGCAGTTAAGCGTGCTTGGGCTAGAGCAGTACTAGGATGGGTGACCTCCCGGGAAGTCCTCGTGTTGCACCCCTTTTTGTTTTTTTGTTCAGTGGTTTACAAAAAACATCGTATCTTCGAAACGCCATAACTTTTGAACCGTGAGGAACTACGCTGCCGACAGCACCTTTTCGGAAAGCTCTAAATTCACTAATTGGAGTGCCTAAGGTCTTTCGACCGTAGGCGCGTCTTTTTCAGCCCCAAATTATGAAGTTTAGACCGTCTTTCGGATAGTTTTTTACCATATTCCAAAAAGTTTTGTGGTTAGGTCTTTAGAGATCTTTTAATGGCGTCCCAAACGGATGTAAAATTGCGTTTACATCATACGAGCATGGCCACTTGTCTAGTGGGACCCGAAGCTTATGATTATAAGAGTCCGGGAAAAAGATATATGGAATTGCAGTACATGTACTAACGGGTGCGATCATACCAGCACTAAAGCACCGGATCCCATCAGAACTCCGCAGTTAAGCGTGCTTGGGCGAGAGTAGTACTAGGATGGGTGACCTCCCGGGAAGTCCTCGTGTTTCACCCCTTTTTGTTTTTTTGTTCAGTGGTTTACAAAAAACATCGTATCTTCGAAACGCCATAACTTTTGAACCGTGAGGAACTACGCTGCCGACAGCACCTTTTCGGAAAGCTCTAAATTCACTAATTGGAGTGCCTAAGGTCATTAGACCGTAGGCACGTCTTTTTCAGCCCCAAATTATGAAGTTTAGACCGTCTTTCGGATGGTTTTTTACCATATTCCAAAAAATTTGTGGTTAGGTCTTTAGAGATCTTTTAATGGCGTCCCAAACGGATATAAAATTGCGTTTACATCATACGAGCATGGCCACGTGTCTAGTGGGACCCGAAGCTTATGATTATAAGAGTCCGGGAAAAATATATAAGGAATTGCAGTACATGTACTAACGGGTGCGATCATACCAGCATTAATACACCGGATCCCATCAGAACTCCGCAGTTAAGCGTGCTTGGGCGAGAGTAGTACTAGGATGGGTGACCTCCTGGGAAGTACTCGTGTTGTACCCCTTTTTGTTTTTTTTGTTCATTGGTTTACAAAAAACATCGTACCTTCGAAACGCCATAACTTTTGAACCGTGAGGAACTACGCTGCCGACAACACCTTTTCGGAAAGCTCTAAATTCACTAATTGGAGTGCCTAAGGTCTTTCGACTGTAGGCGCGTCTTTTTCAGCCCCAAATTATGAAGTTTAGACCGTCTTTCGGATGGTTTTTTACCATATTCCAAAAAGTTTTGTGGTTAGGTCTTTAGAGATCTTTTAATGGTGTCCCAAACGGATGTAAAATTGCGTTTACATCATATGAGCACGGCCACGTGTCTAGTGGGACCCGAAGCTTATGATTATAAGAGTCCGGGAAAAACATATATGGAATTGCAGTACATGTACTAACGGGTGCGATCATACCAGCACTAATGCACCGGATCCCATCAGAACTCCGCAGCTAAGCGTGCTTGGGCGAGAGTAGTACTAGGATGGGTGACCTCCCGGGAAGTCCTCGTGTTGCACCCCTTTTTGTTTTTTTGTTCATTAGTTTACAAAAAACATCGTATCTTCGAAACGCCATAACTTTTGAACCGTGAGGAACTACGCTGCCGACAGCACCTTTTCGGAAAGCTCTAAATTCACTAATTGGAGTGCCTAAGGTCTTTCGACCGTAGGCGCGTCTTTTTCAGCCCCAAATTATGAAGTCTAGACCGTCTTTCGGATGGTTTTTTACCATATTCCAAAAAGTTTTGTGGTTAGGTCTTTAGAGATCTTTTAATGGCGTCCCAAACGGATGTAAAATTGCGTTTACATCATACGAGCATGGCCACATGTCTAGTGGGACCCGAAGCCTATGATTATAAGAGTCCGGGAAAAACATATATGGAATTGCAGTACATGTACTAACGGGTGCGATCATACCAGCACTAATGCACCGGATCCCATCAGAACTCCGCAGTTAAGCGTGCTTGGGCGAGAGTAGTACTAGGATGGGTGACCTCCCGGGAAGTCCTCGTGTTGCACCCCTTTTTGTTTTTTTGTTCATTGGTTTACAAAAAACATCGTATCTTCGAAACGCCATAACTTTTGAACCGTGAGGAACTACGCTGCCGACAACACCTTTTCGGAAAGCTCTAAATTCACTAATTGGAGTGCCTAAGGTCTTTAGACCGTAGGCATGTCTTTTTCAGCCCCAAATTATGAAGTTTAGACCGTCTTTCGGATGGTTTTTTACCATATTCCAAAATGTTTTGTGGTTAGGTCTTTAGAGATCTTTTAATGGCGTCCCAAACGGATGTAAAATTGCGTTTACATCATACGAGCATGGCCACGTGTCTAGTGGGACCCGAAGCTTATGATTATAAGAGTCCAGGAAAAACATATATGGAATTGCAGTACATGTACTAACGGGTGCGATCATACCAGTACTAATGCACCGGATCCCATCAGAACTCCGCAGCTAAGCGTGCTTGGGCGAGAGTAGTACTAGGATGGGTGACCTCCCGGGAAGTCCTCGTGTTGCACCCCTTTTTGTTATTTTGTTCATTGGTTTACAAAAAACATCGTATCTTCGAAACGCCATAACTTTTGAACCGTGAGGAACTACGCTGCCGACAGCACCTTTTCGGAAAGCTCTAAATTCACTAATTGGAGTGCCTAAGGTCTTTCGACCGTAGGCACGTCTTTTTCAGCCCCAAATTATGAAGTCTAGACCGTCTTTCGGATGGTTTTTTACCATATTCCAAAAAGTTTTGTGGTTAGGTCTTTAGAGATCTTTTAATGGCGTCCCAAACGGATGTAAAATTGCGTTTACATCATACGAGCATGGCCACATGTCTAGTGGGACCCGAAGCTTATGATTATAAGAGTCCGGGAAAAACATATATGGAATTGCAGTACATGTACTAACGGGTGCGATCATACCAGCACTAATGCACCGGATCCCATCAGAACTCCGCAGTTAAGCGTGCTTGGGCGAGAGTAGTACTAGGATGGGTGACCTCCCGGGAAGTCCTCGTGTTGCACCCCTTTTTGTTTTTTTGTTCATTGGTTTACAAAAAACATCGTATCTTCGAAACGCCATAACTTTTGAACCGTGAGGAACTACGCTGTCGACAACACCTTTTCGGAAAGCTCTAAGTTCACTAATTGGAGTGCCTAAGGTCTTTAGACCGTAGGCATGTCTTTTTCAGCCCCAAATTATGAAGTTTAGACCGTCTTTCGGATGGTTTTTTACCATATTCCAAAAAGTTTTGTGGTTAGGTCTTTAGAGATCTTTTAATGGCGTCCCAAACGGATGTAAAATTGCGTTTACATCATACGAGCATGGCCACGTGTCTAGTGGGACCCGAAGCTTATGATTATAAGAGTCCGGGAAAAACATATATGGAATTGCAGCACATGTACTAACGGGTGCGATCATACCAGCATAATGCACCGGATCCCATCAGAACTCCGCAGTTAAGCGTGCTTGGGCGAGAGCAGTACTAGGATGGGTGACCTCCCGGGAAGTCCTCGTGTTGCACCCCTTTTTGTTTTTTTGTTCAGTGGTTTACAAAAAACATCGTATCTTCGAAACGCCATAACTTTTGAACCGTGAGGAACTACGCTGCCGACAGCACCTTTTCGGAAAGCTCTAAATTCACTAATTGGAGTGCCTAAGGTCTTTCGACCGTAGGCGCGTCTTTTTCAGCCCCAAATTATGAAGTTTAGACCGTCTTTCGGATGGTTTTATACCATATTCCAAAAAGTTTTGTGGTTAGGTCTTTAGAGATCTTTTAATGGCATCCCAAACGGATGTAAAATTGCGTTTACATCATACGAGCATGGCCACGTGTCTAGTGGGACCCGCAGCTTATGATTATAAGAGTCGGGGAAAACATATATGGAATTGCAGTACATGTACTAACGGGTGCGATCATACCAGCACTAATGCACCGGATCCCATCAGAACTCCGTAGTTAAGCGTGCTTGGGCGAGAGTAGTACTAGGATGGGTGACCTCCTGGGAAGTCCTCGTGTTGCACCCCTTTTTGTTTTTTTGTTCAGTGGTTTACAAAAAACATTGTATCTTCGAAACGCCATAACTTTTGAACCGTGAGGAACTACGCTGCCGACAGCACCTTTTCGGAAAGCTCTAAATTCACTAATTGGAGTGCCTAAGGTCTTTAGACCGTAGGCATGTCTTTTTCAGCCCCAAATTATGAAGTTTAGACCGTCTTTCGGATGGTTTCTTACCATATTCCAAAAAGTTTTGTGGTTAGGTCTTTAGAGATCTTTTAATGGCGTCCCAAACGGATGTAAAATTGCGTTTACATCATACGAGCATGGCCACGTGTCTAGTGGGACCCGAAGCTTATGATTATAAGAGTCCGGGAAAAACATATATGGAATTGCAGTACATGTACTAACGGGTGCGATCATACCAGCATAATGCACCGGATCCCATCAGAACTCCGCAGCTAAGCGTGCTTGGGCGAGAGCAGTACTAGGATGGGTGACCTCCCGGGAAGTCCTCGTGTTGCACCCCTTTTTGTTTTTTTGTTCAGTGGTTTACAAAAAACATCGTATCTTCGAAACGCCATAACTTTTGAACCGTGAGGAACTACGCTGCCGACAGCACCTTTTCGGAAAGCTCTAAATTCACTAATTGGAGTGCCTAAGGTCTTTCGACCGTAGGCGCGTCTTTTTCAGCCCCAAATTATGAAGTCTAGACCGTCTTTCGGATGGTTTTTTACCATATTCCAAAAAGTTTTGTGGTTAGGTCTTTAGAGATCTTTTAATGGCGTCCCAAACGGATGTAAAATTGCGTTTACATCATACGAGCATGGCCACATGTCTAGTGGGACCCGAAGCTTATGATTATAAGAGTCCGGGAAAAACATATATGGAATTGCAGTACATGTACTTACGGGTGCGATCATACCAGCACTAATGCACCGGATCCCATCAGAACTCCGCAGTTAAGCGTGCTTGGGCGAGAGTAGTACTAGGATGGGTGACCTCCCGGGAAGTCCTCGTGTTGCACCCCTTTTTGTTTTTTTGTTCATTGGTTTACAAAAAACATCGTATCTTCGAAACGCCATAACTTTTGAACCGTGAGGAACTACGCTGTCGACAACACCTTTTCGGAAAGCTCTAAATTCACTAATTTGAGTGCCTAAGGTCTTTAGACCGTAGGCATGTCTTTTTCAGCCCCAAATTATGAAGTTTAGACCGTCTTTCGGATGGTTTTTTACCATATTCCAAAAAGTTTTGTGGTTAGGTCTTTAGAGATCTTTTAATGGCGTCCCAAACGGATGTAAAATTGCGTTTACATCATACGAGCATGGCCACGTGTCTAGTGGGACCCGAAGCTTATGATTATAAGAGTCCGGGAAAAACATATATGGAATTGCAGCACATGTACTAACGGGTGCGATCATACCAGCATAATGCACCGGATCCCATCAGAACTCCGCAGTTAAGCGTGCTTGGGCGAGAGCAGTACTAGGATGGGTGACCTCCCGGGAAGTCCTCGTGTTGCACCCCTTTTTGTTTTTTTGTTCAGTGGTTTACAAAAAACATCGTATCTTCGAAACGCCATAACTTTTGAACCGTGAGGAACTACGCTGCCGACAGCACCTTTTCGGAAAGCTCTAAATTCACTAATTGGAGTGCCTAAGGTCTTTCGACCGTAGGCGCGTCTTTTTCAGCCCCAAATTATGAAGTTTAGACCGTCTTTCGGATGGTTTTATACCATATTCCAAAAAGTTTTGTGGTTAGGTCTTTAGAGATCTTTTAATGGCGTCCCAAACGGATGTAAAATTGCGTTTACATCATACGAGCATGGCCACGTGTCTAGTGGGACCCGAAGCTTATGATTATAAGAGTCGGGGAAAACATATATGGAATTGCAGTACATGTACTAACGGGTGCGATCATACCAGCACTAATGCACCGGATCCCATCAGAACTCCGTAGTTAAGCGTGCTTGGGCGAGAGTAGTACTAGGATGGGTGACCTCCTGGGAAGTCCTCGTGTTGCACCCCTTTTTGTTTTTTTGTTCAGTGGTTTACAAAAAACATCGTATCTTCGAAACGCCATAACTTTTGAACCGTGAGGAACTACGCTGCCGACAGCACCTTTTCGGAAAGGTCTAAATTCACTAATTGGAGTGCCTAAGGTCTTTAGACCGTAGGGCACGTCTTTTTCAGCCCCAAATTATGAAGTTTAGACTGTCTTTCGGATGGTTTCTTACCATATTCCAAAAAGTTTTGTGGTTAGGTCTTTAGAGATCTTTTAATGGCGTCCCAAACGGATGTAAAATTGCGTTTACATCATACGAGCATGGCCACGTGTCTAGTGGGACCCGAAGCTTATGATTATAAGAGTCCGGGAAAAACATATATGGAATTGCAGTACATGTACTAACGGGTGCGATCATACCAGCATAATGCACCGGATCCCATCAGAACTCCGCAGTTAAGCGTGCTTGGGCGAGAGCAGTACTAGGATGGGTGACCTCCCGGGAAGTCCTCGTGTTGCACCCCTTTTTGTTTTTTTGTTCAGTGGTTTACAAAAAACATCGTATCTTCGAAACGCCATAACTTTTGAACCGTGAGGAACTACGCTGCCGACAGCACCTTTTCGGAAAGCTCTAAATTCACTAATTGGAGTGCCTAAGGTCTTTCGACCGTAGGCGCGTCTTTTTCAGCCCCAAATTATGAAGTTTAGACCGTCTTTCGGATGGTTTTTTACCATATTCCAAAAAGTTTTGTGGTTAGGTCTTTAGAGATCTTTTAATGGCGTCCCAAACGGATGTAAAATTGCGTTTACATCATACGAGCATGGCCACGTGTCTAGTGGGACCCGCAGCTTATGATTATAAGAGTCCGGGAAAACATATATGGAATTGCAGTACATGTACTAACTGGTGCGATCATACCAGCACTAATGCACCGGATCCCATCAGAACTCCGCAGTTAAGCGTGCTTGGGCGAGAGTAGTACTAGGATGGGTGACCTCCTGGGAAGTCCTCGTGTTGCACCCCTTTTTGTTTTTTTGTTCAGTGGTTTACAAAAAACATCGTATCTTCGAAACGCCATAACTTTTGAACCGTGAGGAACTACGCTGCCGACAGCACCTTTTCGGAAAGCTCTAAATTCACTAATTGGAGTGCCTAAGGTCTTTAGACCGTAGGCATGTCTTTTTCAGCCCCAAATTATGAAGTTTAGACCGTCTTTCGGATGGTTTCTTACCATATTCCAAAAAGTTTTGTGGTTAGGTCTTTAGAGATCTTTTAATGGCGTCCCAAACGGATGTAAAATTGCGTTTACATCATACGAGCATGGCCACGTGTCTAGTGGGACCCGAAGCTTATGATTATAAGAGTCCGGGAAAAACATATATGGAATTGCAGTACATGTACTAACGGGTGCGATCATACCAGCACTAATGCACCGGATCCCATCAGAACTCCGCAGTTAAGCGTGCTTGGGCGAGAGCAGTACTAGGATGGGTGACCTCCCGGGAAGTCCTCGTGTTGCACCCCTTTTTGTTTTTTTGTTCAGTGGTTTACAAAAAACATCGTATCTTCGAAACGCCATAACTTTTGAACCGTGAGGAACTACGCTGCCGACAGCACCTTTTCGGAAAGCTCTAAATTCACTAATTGGAGTGCCTAAGGTCTTTCGACCGTAGGCGCGTCTTTTTCAGCCCCAAATTATGAAGTTTAGACCGTCTTTCGGATGGTTTTTTACCATATTCCAAAAAGTTTTGTGGTTAGGTCTTTAGAGATCTTTTAATGGCGTCCCAAACGGATGTAAAATTGCGTTTACATCATACGAGCATGGCCACGTGTCTAGTGGGACCCGAAGCTTATGATTATAAGAGTCCGGGAAAAACATATATGGAATTGCAGTACATGTACTAACGGGTGCGATCATACCAGCACTAATGCACCGGATCCCATCAGAACTCCGCAGTTAAGCGTGCTTGGGCGAGAGTAGTACTAGGATGGGTGACCTCCCGGGAAGTCCTCGTGTTGCACCCCTTTTTGTTTTTTTGTTCAGTGGTTTACAAAAAACATCGTATCTTCGAAACGCCATAACTTTTGAACCGTGAGGAACTACGCTGCCGACAAAACCTTTTCGCAAAGGTCTAAATTCACTAATTGGAGTGCCTAAGGTCTTTAGACCGTAGGCATGTCTTTTTCAGCCCCAAATTATGAAGTTTAGACCGTCTTTCGGATGGTTTTTTACCATATTCCAAAAAGTTTTGTGGTTAGGTCTTTAGAGATCTTTTAATGGCGTCCCAAACGGATGTAAAATTGCGTTTACATCATACGAGCATGGCCACGTGTCTAGTGGGACCCGAAGCTTATGATTATAAGAGTCCGGGAAAAACATATATGGAATTGCAGTACATGTACTAAAGGGTGCGATCATACCAGCACTAATGCACCGGATCCCATCAGAACTCCGCAGTTAAGCGTGCTTGGGCGAGAGTAGTACTAGGATGGGTGACCTCCCGGGAAGTCCTCGTGTTGCACCCCTTTTTGTTTTTTTGTTCAGTGGTTTACAAAAAACATCGTATCTTCGAAACGCCATAACTTTTGAACCGTGAGGAACTACGCTGCCGACAGCAACTTTTCGGAAAGCTCTAAATTCACTAATTGGAGTGCCTAAGGTCTTTCGACCGTAGGCGCGTCTTTTTCAGCCCCAAATTATGAAGTTTAGACCGTCTTTCGGATGGTTTTTTACCATATTCCAAAAAGTTTTGTGGTTAGGTCTTTAGAGATCTTTTAATGGCGTCCCAAACGGATGTAAAATTGCGTTTACATCATACGAGCATGGCCACGTGTCTAGTGGGACCCGAAGCTTATGATTATAAGAGTCCGGGAAAAACATATATGGAATTGCAGTACATGTACTAACGGGTGCGATCATACCAGCACTAATGCACCGGATCCCATCAGAACTCCGCAGTTAAGCGTGCTTGGGCGAGAGTAGTACTAGGATGGGTGACCTCCTGGGAAGTCCTCGTGTTGCACCCCTTTTTGTTTTTTTGTTCAGTGGTTTACAAAGAACATCGTATCTTCGAAACACCATAACTTTTGAACCGTGAGGAACTACGCTGCCGACAGCACCTTTTCGGAAAGCTCTAAATTCACTAATTGGAGTGCCTAAGGTCTTTAGACCGTAGGGCACGTCTTTTTCAGCCCCAAATTATGAAGTTTAGACCGTCTTTCGGATGGTTTCTTACCATATTCCAAAAAGTTTTGTGGTTAGGTCTTTAGAGATCTTTTAATGGCGTCCCAAACGGATGTAAAATTGCGTTTACATCATACGAGCATGGCCACGTGTCTAGTGGGACCCGAAGCTTATGATTATAAGAGTCCGGGAAAAACATATATGGAATTGCAGTACATGTACTAACGGGTGCTATCATACCAGCACTAATGCACCGGATCCCATCAGAACTCCGCAGTTAAGCGTGCTTGGGCGAGAGTAGTACTAGGATGGGTGACCTCCCGGGAAGTCCTCGTGTTGCACCCCTTTTTGTTTTTTTGTTCAGTGGTTTACAAAAAACATCGTATCTTCGAAACGCCATAACTTTTGAACCGTGAGGAACTACGCTGCCGACATCACCTTTTCGGAAAGCTCTAAATTCACTAATTGGAGTGCCTAAGGTCTTTCGACCGTAGGCGCGTCTTTTTCAGCCCCAAATTATGAAGTTTAGACCGTCTTTCGGATGGTTTTTTACCATATTCCAAAAAGTTTTGTTGTTAGGTCTTTAGAGATCTTTTAATGGCGTCCCAAACGGATGTAAAATTGCGTTTACATCATACGAGCATGGCCACGTGTCTAGTGGGACCCGAAGCTTATGATTATAAGAGTCCGGGAAAAACATATATGGAATTGCAGTACATGTACTAACGGGTGCGATCATACCAGCACTAATGCACCGGATCCCATCAGAACTCCGCAGTTAAGCGTGCTTGGGCGAGAGTAGTACTAGGATGGGTGACCTCCCGGGAAGTCCTCGTGTTGCACCCCTTTTTGTTTTTTTGTTCAGTGGTTTACAAAAAACATCGTATCTTCGAAACGCCATAACTTTTGAACCGTGAGGAACTACGCTGCCGACAGCACCTTTTCGGAAAGCTCTAAATTCACTAATTGGAGTGCCTAAGGTCTTTAGACCGTAGGCACGTCTTTTTCAGCCCCAAATTATGAAGTTTAGACCGTCTTTCGGATGGTTTTTTACCATATTCCAAAAAGTTTTGTGGTTAGGTCTTTAGAGATCTTTTAATGGCGTCCCAAACGGATGTAAAATTGCGTTTACATCATACGAGCATGGCCACGTGTCTAGTGGGACCCGAAGCTTATGATTATAAGAGTCCGGGAAAAACATATATGGAATTGCAGTACATGTACTAAAGGGTGCGATCATACCAGCACTAATGCACCGGATCCCATCAGAACTCCGCAGTTAAGCGTGCTTGGGCGAGAGTAGTACTAGGATGGGTGACCTCCCGGGAAGTCCTCGTGTTGCACCCCTTTTTGTTTTTTTGTTCAGTGGTTTACAAAAAACATCGTATCTTCGAAACGCCATAACTTTTGAACCGTGAGGAACTACGCTGCCGACAGCACCTTTTCGGAAAGCTCTAAATTCACTAATTGGAGTGCCTAAGGTCTTTTGACCGTAGGCGCGTCTTTTTCAGCCCCAAATTATGAAGTTTAGACCGTCTTTCGGATGGTTTTTTACCATATTCCAAAAAGTTTTGTGGTTAGGTCTTTAGAGATCTTTTAATGGCGTCCCAAACGGATGTAAAATTGCGTTTACATCATACGAGCATGGCCACGTGTCTAGTGGGACCCGAAGCTTATGATTATAAGAGTCCGGGAAAAACATATATGGAATTGCAGTACATGTACTAACGGGTGCGATCATACCAGCACCAATGCACCGGATCCCATCAGAACTCCGCAGTTAAGCGTGCTTGGGCGAGAGTAGTACTAGGATGGGTGACCTCCCGGGAAGTCCTCGTGTTGCACCCCTTTTTGTTTTTTTGTTCAGTGGTTTACAAAAAACATCGTATCTTCGAAACGCCATAACTTTTGAACCGTGAGGAACTACGCTGCCGACATCACCTTTTCGGAAAGCTCTAAATTCACTAATTGGAGTGCCTAAGGTCTTTAGACCGTAGGCACGTCTTTTTCAGCCCCAAATTATGAAGTTTAGACCGTCTTTCGGATGGTTTTTTACCATATTCCAAAAAGTTTTGTGGTTAGGTCTTTAGAGATCTTTTAATGGCGTCCCAAACGGATGTAAAATTGCGTTTACATCATACGAGCATGGCCACGTGTCTAGTGGGACCCGAAGCTTATGATTATAAGAGTCCGGGAAAAACATATATGGAATTGCAGTACATGTACTAACGGGTGCGATCATACCAGCACTAATGCACCGGATCCCATCAGAACTCCGCAGTTAAGCGTGCTTGGGCGAGAGTAGTACTAGGATGGGTGACCTCCCGGGAAGTCCTCGTGTTGCACCCCTTTTTGTTTTTTTGTTCAGTGGTTTACAAAAAACATCGTATCTTCGAAACGCCATAACTTTTGAACCGTGAGGAACTACGCTGCCGACAGCACCTTTTCGGAAAGCTCTAAATTCACTAATTGGAGTGCCTAAGGTCTTTAGACCGTAGGCGCGTCTTTTTCAGCCCCAAATTATGAAGTTTAGACCGTCTTTCGGATGGTTTTTTACCATATTCCAAAAAGTTTTGTGGTTAGGTCTTTAGAGATCTTTTAATGGCGTCCCAAACGGATGTAAAATTGCGTTTACATCATACGAGCATGGCCACGTGTCTAGTGGGACCCGAAGCTTATGATTATAAGAGTCCGGGAAAAACATATATGGAATTGCAGTACATGTACTAACGGGTGCGATCATACCAGCACTAATGCACCGGATCCCATCAGAACTCCGCAGTTAAGCGTGCTTGGGCGAGAGTAGTACTAGGATGGGTGACCTCCCGGGAAGTCCTCGTGTTGCACCCCTTTTTGTTTTTTTGTTCAGTGGTTTACAAAAAACATCGTATCTTCGAAACGCCATAACTTTTGAACCGTGAGGAACTACGCTGCCGACAGCACCTTTTCGGAAAGCTCTAAATTCACTAATTGGAGTGCCTAAGGTCTTTAGACCGTAGGCACGTCTTTTTCAGCCCCAAATTATGAAGTTTAGACCGTCTTTCGGATGGTTTTTTACCATATTCCAAAAAGTTTTGTGGTTAGGTCTTTAGAGATCTTTTAATGGCGTCCCAAACGGATGTAAAATTGCGTTTACATCATACGAGCATGGCCACGTGTCTAGTGGGACCCGAAGCTTATGATTATAAGAGTCCGGGAAAAACATATATGGAATTGCAGTACATGTACTAACGGGTGCGATCATACCAGCACTAATGCACCGGATCCCATCAGAACTCCGCAGTTAAGCGTGCTTGGGCGAGAGTAGTACTAGGATGGGTGACCTCCCGGGAAGTCCTCGTGTTGCACCCCTTTTTGTTTTTTTGTTCAGTGGTTTACAAAAAACATCGTATCTTCGAAACGCCATAACTTTTGAACCGTGAGGAACTACGCTGCCGACAGCACCTTTTCGGAAAGCTCTAAATTCACTAATTGGAGTGCCTAAGGTCTTTAGACCGTAGGCGCGTCTTTTTCAGCCCCAAATTATGAAGTTTAGACCGTCTTTCGGATGGTTTTTTACCATATTCCAAAAAGTTTTGTGGTTAGGTCTTTAGAGATCTTTTAATGGCGTCCCAAACGGATGTAAAATTGCGTTTACATCATACGAGCATGGCCACGTGTCTAGTGGGACCCGAAGCTTATGATTATAAGAGTCCGGGAAAAACATATATGGAATTGCAGTACATGTACTAACGGGTGCGATCATACCAGCACTAATGCACCGGATCCCATCAGAACTCCGCAGTTAAGCGTGCTTGGGCGAGAGTAGTACTAGGATGGGTGACCTCCCGGGAAGTCCTCGTGTTGCACCCCTTTTTGTTTTTTTGTTCAGTGGTTTACAAAAAACATCGTATCTTCGAAACGCCATAACTTTTGAACCGTGAGGAACTACGCTGCCGACAGCACCTTTTCGGAAAGCTCTAAATTCACTAATTGGAGTGCCTAAGGTCTTTAGACCGTAGGCATGTCTTTTTCAGCCCCAAATTATGAAGTTTAGACCGTCTTTCGGATGGTTTTTTACCATATTCCAAAAAGTTTTGTGGTTAGGTCTTTAGAGATCTTTTAATGGCGTCCCAAACGGATGTAAAATTGCGTTTACATCATACGAGCATGGCCACGTGTCTAGTGGGACCCGAAGCTTATGATTATAAGAGTCCGGGAAAAACATATATGGAATTGCAGTACATGTACTAACGGGTGCGATCATACCAGCACTAATGCACCGGATCCCATCAGAACTCCGCAGTTAAGCGTGCTTGGGCGAGAGTAGTACTAGGATGGGTGACCTCCCGGGAAGTCCTCGTGTTGCACCCCTTTTTGTTTTTTTGTTCAGTGGTTTACAAAAAACATCGTATCTTCGAAACGCCATAACTTTTGAACCGTGAGGAACTACGCTGCCGACAGCACCTTTTCGGAAAGCTCTAAATTCACTAATTGGAGTGCCTAAGGTCTTTAGACCGTAGGCACGTCTTTTTCAGCCCCAAATTATGAAGTTTAGACCGTCTTTCGGATGGTTTTTTACCATATTCCAAAAAGTTTTGTGGTTAGGTCTTTAGAGATCTTTTAATGGCGTCCCAAACGGATGTAAAATTGCGTTTACATCATACGAGCATGGCCACGTGTCTAGTGGGACCCGAAGCTTATGATTATAAGAGTCCGGGAAAAACATATATGGAATTGCAGTACATGTACTAACGGGTGCGATCATACCAGCACTAATGCACCGGATCCCATCAGAACTCCGCAGTTAAGCGTGCTTGGGCGAGAGTAGTACTAGGATGGGTGACCTCCCGGGAAGTCCTCGTGTTGCACCCCTTTTTGTTTTTTTGTTCAGTGGTTTACAAAAAACATCGTATCTTCGAAACGCCATAACTTTTGAACCGTGAGGAACTACGCTGCCGACAGCACCTTTTCGGAAAGCTCTAAATTCACTAATTGGAGTGCCTAAGGTCTTTAGACCGTAGGCACGTCTTTTTCAGCCCCAAATTATGAAGTTTAGACCGTCTTTCGGATGGTTTTTTACCATATTCCAAAAAGTTTTGTGGTTAGGTCTTTAGAGATCTTTTAATGGCGTCCCAAACGGATGTAAAATTGCGTTTACATCATACGAGCATGGCCACGTGTCTAGTGGGACCCGAAGCTTATGATTATAAGAGTCCGGGAAAAACATATATGGAATTGCAGTACATGTACTAACGGGTGCGATCATACCAGCACTAATGCACCGGATCCCATCAGAACTCCGCAGTTAAGCGTGCTTGGGCGAGAGTAGTACTAGGATGGGTGACCTCCCGGGAAGTCCTCGTGTTGCACCCCTTTTTGTTTTTTTGTTCAGTGGTTTACAAAAAACATCGTATCTTCGAAACGCCATAACTTTTGAACCGTGAGGAACTACGCTGCCGACAGCACCTTTTCGGAAAGCTCTAAATTCACTAATTGGAGTGCCTAAGGTCTTTAGACCGTAGGCACGTCTTTTTCAGCCCCAAATTATGAAGTTTAGACCGTCTTTCGGATGGTTTTTTACCATATTCCAAAAAGTTTTGTGGTTAGGTCTTTAGAGATCTTTTAATGGCGTCCCAAACGGATGTAAAATTGCGTTTACATCATACGAGCATGGCCACGTGTCTAGTGGGACCCGAAGCTTATGATTATAAGAGTCCGGGAAAAACATATATGGAATTGCAGTACATGTACTAACGGGTGCGATCATACCAGCACTAATGCACCGGATCCCATCAGAACTCCGCAGTTAAGCGTGCTTGGGCGAGAGTAGTACTAGGATGGGTGACCTCCCGGGAAGTCCTCGTGTTGCACCCCTTTTTGTTTTTTTGTTCAGTGGTTTACAAAAAACATCGTATCTTCGAAACGCCATAACTTTTGAACCGTGAGGAACTACGCTGCCGACATCACCTTTTCGGAAAGCTCTAAATTCACTAATTGGAGTGCCTAAGGTCTTTAGACCGTAGGCATGTCTTTTTCAGCCCCAAATTATGAAGTTTAGACCGTCTTTCGGATGGTTTTTTACCATATTCCAAAAAGTTTTGTGGTTAGGTCTTTAGAGATCTTTTAATGGCGTCCCAAACGGATGTAAAATTGCGTTTACATCATACGAGCATGGCCACGTGTCTAGTGGGACCCGAAGCTTATGATTATAAGAGTCCGGGAAAAACATATATGGAATTGCAGTACATGTACTAACGGGTGCGATCATACCAGCATAATGCACCGGATCCCATCAGAACTCCGCAGTTAAGCGTGCTTGGGCGAGAGTAGTACTAGGATGGGTGACCTCCCGGGAAGTCCTCGTGTTGCACCCCTTTTTGTTTTTTTGTTCAGTGGTTTACAAAAAACATCGTATCTTCGAAACGCCATAACTTTTGAACCGTGAGGAACTACGCTGCCGACAGCACCTTTTCGGAAAGCTCTAAATTCACTAATTGGAGTGCCTAAGGTCTTTAGACCGTAGGCATGTCTTTTTCAGCCCCAAATTATGAAGTTGAGACCGTCTTTCGGATGGTTTTTTACCATATTCCAAAAAGTTTTGTGGTTAGGTCTTTAGAGATCTTTTAATGGCGTCCCAAACGGATGTAAAATTGCGTTTACATCATACGAGCATGGCCACGTGTCTAGTGGGACCCGAAGCTTATGATTATAAGAGTCCGGGAAAAACATATATGGAATTGCAGTACATGTACTAACGGGTGCGATCATACCAGCATAATGCACCGGATCCCATCAGAACTCCGCAGTTAAGCGTGCTTGGGCGAGAGCAGTAATAGGATGGGTGACCTCCCGGGAAGTCCTCATGTTGCACCCCTTTTTGTTTTTTTGTTCAGTGGTTTACAAAAAACATCGTATCTTCGAAACGCCATAACTTTTGAACCGTGAGGAACTACGCTGCCGACATCACCTTTTCGGAAAGCTCTAAATTCACTAATTGGAGTGCCTAAGGTCTTTAGACCGTAGGCATGTCTTTTTCAGCCCCAAATTATGAAGTTTAGACCGTCTTTCGGATGGTTTTTTACCATATTCCAAAAAGTTTTGTGGTTAGGTCTTTAGAGATCTTTTAATGGCGTCCCAAACGGATGTAAAATTGCGTTTACATCATACGAGCATGGCCACGTGTCTAGTGGGACCCGAAGCTTATGATTATAAGAGTCCGGGAAAAACATATATGGAATTGCAGTACATGTACTAACGGGTGCGATCATACCAGCATAATGCACCGGATCCCATCAGAACTCCGCAGTTAAGCGTGCTTGGGCGAGAGCAGTAATAGGATGGGTGACCTCCCGGGAAGTCCTCATGTTGCACCCCTTTTTGTTTTTTTGTTCAGTGGTTTACAAAAAACATCGTATCTTCGAAACGCCATAACTTTTGAACCGTGAGGAACTACGCTGCCGACATCACCTTTTCGGAAAGCTCTAAATTCACTAATTGGAGTGCCTAAGGTCTTTAGACCGTAGGCATGTCTTTTTCAGCCCCAAATTATGAAGTTTAGACCGTCTTTCGGATGGTTTTTTACCATATTCCAAAAAGTTTTGTGGTTAGGTCTTTAGAGATCTTTTAATGGCGTCCCAAACGGATGTAAAATTGCGTTTACATCATACGAGCATGGCCACGTGTCTAGTGGGACCCGAAGCTTATGATTATAAGAGTCCGGGAAAAACATATATGGAATTGCAGTACATGTACTAACGGGTGCGATCATACCAGCATAATGCACCGGATCCCATCAGAACTCCGCAGTTAAGCGTGCTTGGGCGAGAGCAGTAATAGGATGGGTGACCTCCCGGGAAGTCCTCATGTTGCACCCCTTTTTGTTTTTTTGTTCAGTGGTTTACAAAAAACATCGTATCTTCGAAACGCCATAACTTTTGAACCGTGAGGAACTACGCTGCCGACATCACCTTTTCGGAAAGCTCTAAATTCACTAATTGGAGTGCCTAAGGTCTTTAGACCGTAGGCATGTCTTTTTCAGCCCCAAATTATGAAGTTTAGACCGTCTTTCGGATGGTTTTTTACCATATTCCAAAAAGTTTTGTGGTTAGGTCTTTAGAGATCTTTTAATGGCGTCCCAAACGGATGTAAAATTGCGTTTACATCATACGAGCATGGCCACGTGTCTAGTGGGACCCGAAGCTTATGATTATAAGAGTCCGGGAAAAACATATATGGAATTGCAGTACATGTACTAACGGGTGCGATCATACCAGCATAATGCACCGGATCCCATCAGAACTCCGCAGTTAAGCGTGCTTGGGCGAGAGCAGTACTAGGATGGGTGACCTCCCGGGAAGTCCTCGTGTTGCACCCCTTTTTGTTTTTTTGTTCAGTGGTTTACAAAAAACATCGTATCTTCGAAACGCCATAACTTTTGAACCGTGAGGAACTACGCTGCCGACATCACCTTTTCGGAAAGCTCTAAATTCACTAATTGGAGTGCCTAAGGTCTTTAGACCGTAGGCATGTCTTTTTCAGCCCCAAATTATGAAGTTTAGACCGTCTTTCGGATGGTTTTTTACCATATTCCAAAAAGTTTTGTGGTTAGGTCTTTAGAGATCTTTTAATGGCGTCCCAAACGGATGTAAAATTGCGTTTACATCATACGAGCATGGCCACGTGTCTAGTGGGACCCGAAGCTTATGATTATAAGAGTCCGGGAAAAACATATATGGAATTGCAGTACATGTACTAACGGGTGCGATCATACCAGCACTAATGCACCGGATCCCATCAGAACTCCGCAGTTAAGCGTGCTTGGGCGAGAGTAGTACTAGGATGGGTGACCTCCCGGGAAGTCCTCGTGTTGCACCCCTTTTTGTTTTTTTGTTCAGTGGTTTACAAAAAACATCGTATCTTCGAAACGCCATAACTTTTGAACCGTGAGGAACTACGCTGCCGACAGCACCTTTTCGGAAAGCTCTAAATTCACTAATTGGAGTGCCTAAGGTCTTTAGACCGTAGGCACGTCTTTTTCAGCCCCAAATTATGAAGTTTAGACCGTCTTTCGGATGGTTTTTTACCATATTCCAAAAAGTTTTGTGGTTAGGTCTTTAGAGATCTTTTAATGGCGTCCCAAACGGATGTAAAATTGCGTTTACATCATACGAGCATGGCCACGTGTCTAGTGGGACCCGAAGCTTATGATTATAAGAGTCCGGGAAAAACATATATGGAATTGCAGTACATGTACTAACGGGTGCGATCATACCAGCACTAATGCACCGGATCCCATCAGAACTCCGCAGTTAAGCGTGCTTGGGCGAGAGTAGTACTAGGATGGGTGACCTCCCGGGAAGTCCTCGTGTTGCACCCCTTTTTGTTTTTTTGTTCAGTGGTTTACAAAAAACATCGTATCTTCGAAACGCCATAACTTTTGAACCGTGAGGAACTACGCTGCCGACAGCACCTTTTCGGAAAGCTCTAAATTCACTAATTGGAGTGCCTAAGGTCTTTAGACCGTAGGCACGTCTTTTTCAGCCCCAAATTATGAAGTTTAGACCGTCTTTCGGATGGTTTTTTACCATATTCCAAAAAGTTTTGTGGTTAGGTCTTTAGAGATCTTTTAATGGCGTCCCAAACGGATGTAAAATTGCGTTTACATCATACGAGCATGGCCACGTGTCTAGTGGGACCCGAAGCTTATGATTATAAGAGTCCGGGAAAAACATATATGGAATTGCAGTACATGTACTAACGGGTGCGATCATACCAGCACTAATGCACCGGATCCCATCAGAACTCCGCAGTTAAGCGTGCTTGGGCGAGAGTAGTACTAGGATGGGTGACCTCCCGGGAAGTCCTCGTGTTGCACCCCTTTTTGTTTTTTTGTTCAGTGGTTTACAAAAAACATCGTATCTTCGAAACGCCATAACTTTTGAACCGTGAGGAACTACGCTGCCGACATCACCTTTTCGGAAAGCTCTAAATTCACTAATTGGAGTGCCTAAGGTCTTTAGACCGTAGGCACGTCTTTTTCAGCCCCAAATTATGAAGTTTAGACCGTCTTTCGGATGGTTTTTTACCATATTCCAAAAAGTTTTGTGGTTAGGTCTTTAGAGATCTTTTAATGGCGTCCCAAACGGATGTAAAATTGCGTTTACATCATACGAGCATGGCCACGTGTCTAGTGGGACCCGAAGCTTATGATTATAAGAGTCCGGGAAAAACATATATGGAATTGCAGTACATGTACTAACGGGTGCGATCATACCAGCACTAATGCACCGGATCCCATCAGAACTCCGCAGTTAAGCGTGCTTGGGCGAGAGTAGTACTAGGATGGGTGACCTCCCGGGAAGTCCTCGTGTTGCACCCCTTTTTGTTTTTTTGTTCAGTGGTTTACAAAAAACATCGTATCTTCGAAACGCCATAACTTTTGAACCGTGAGGAACTACGCTGCCGACAGCACCTTTTCGGAAAGCTCTAAATTCACTAATTGGAGTGCCTAAGGTCTTTAGACCGTAGGCACGTCTTTTTCAGCCCCAAATTATGAAGTTTAGACCGTCTTTCGGATGGTTTTTTACCATATTCCAAAAAGTTTTGTGGTTAGGTCTTTAGAGATCTTTTAATGGCGTCCCAAACGGATGTAAAATTGCGTTTACATCATACGAGCATGGCCACGTGTCTAGTGGGACCCGAAGCTTATGATTATAAGAGTCCGGGAAAAACATATATGGAATTGCAGTACATGTACTAACGGGTGCGATCATACCAGCACTAATGCACCGGATCCCATCAGAACTCCGCAGTTAAGCGTGCTTGGGCGAGAGTAGTACTAGGATGGGTGACCTCCCGGGAAGTCCTCGTGTTGCACCCCTTTTTGTTTTTTTGTTCAGTGGTTTACAAAAAACATCGTATCTTCGAAACGCCATAACTTTTGAACCGTGAGGAACTACGCTGCCGACATCACCTTTTCGGAAAGCTCTAAATTCACTAATTGGAGTGCCTAAGGTCTTTAGACCGTAGGCACGTCTTTTTCAGCCCCAAATTATGAAGTTTAGACCGTCTTTCGGATGGTTTTTTACCATATTCCAAAAAGTTTTGTGGTTAGGTCTTTAGAGATCTTTTAATGGCGTCCCAAACGGATGTAAAATTGCGTTTACATCATACGAGCATGGCCACGTGTCTAGTGGGACCCGAAGCTTATGATTATAAGAGTCCGGGAAAAACATATATGGAATTGCAGTACATGTACTAACGGGTGCGATCATACCAGCACTAATGCACCGGATCCCATCAGAACTCCGCAGTTAAGCGTGCTTGGGCGAGAGTAGTACTAGGATGGGTGACCTCCCGGGAAGTCCTCGTGTTGCACCCCTTTTTGTTTTTTTGTTCAGTGGTTTACAAAAAACATCGTATCTTCGAAACGCCATAACTTTTGAACCGTGAGGAACTACGCTGCCGACATCACCTTTTCGGAAAGCTCTAAATTCACTAATTGGAGTGCCTAAGGTCTTTAGACCGTAGGCATGTCTTTTTCAGCCCCAAATTATGAAGTTTAGACCGTCTTTCGGATGGTTTTTTACCATATTCCAAAAAGTTTTGTGGTTAGGTCTTTAGAGATCTTTTAATGGCGTCCCAAACGGATGTAAAATTGCGTTTACATCATACGAGCATGGCCACGTGTCTAGTGGGACCCGAAGCTTATGATTATAAGAGTCCGGGAAAAACATATATGGAATTGCAGTACATGTACTAACGGGTGCGATCATACCAGCACTAATGCACCGGATCCCATCAGAACTCCGCAGTTAAGCGTGCTTGGGCGAGAGTAGTACTAGGATGGGTGACCTCCCGGGAAGTCCTCGTGTTGCACCCCTTTTTGTTTTTTTGTTCAGTGGTTTACAAAAAACATCGTATCTTCGAAACGCCATAACTTTTGAACCGTGAGGAACTACGCTGCCGACAGCACCTTTTCGGAAAGCTCTAAATTCACTAATTGGAGTGCCTAAGGTCTTTAGACCGTAGGCACGTCTTTTTCAGCCCCAAATTATGAAGTTTAGACCGTCTTTCGGATGGTTTTTTACCATATTCCAAAAAGTTTTGTGGTTAGGTCTTTAGAGATCTTTTAATGGCGTCCCAAACGGATGTAAAATTGCGTTTACATCATACGAGCATGGCCACGTGTCTAGTGGGACCCGAAGCTTATGATTATAAGAGTCCGGGAAAAACATATATGGAATTGCAGTACATGTACTAACGGGTGCGATCATACCAGCACTAATGCACCGGATCCCATCAGAACTCCGCAGTTAAGCGTGCTTGGGCGAGAGTAGTACTAGGATGGGTGACCTCCCGGGAAGTCCTCGTGTTGCACCCCTTTTTGTTTTTTTGTTCAGTGGTTTACAAAAAACATCGTATCTTCGAAACGCCATAACTTTTGAACCGTGAGGAACTACGCTGCCGACAGCACCTTTTCGGAAAGCTCTAAATTCACTAATTGGAGTGCCTAAGGTCTTTAGACCGTAGGCACGTCTTTTTCAGCCCCAAATTATGAAGTTTAGACCGTCTTTCGGATGGTTTTTTACCATATTCCAAAAAGTTTTGTGGTTAGGTCTTTAGAGATCTTTTAATGGCGTCCCAAACGGATGTAAAATTGCGTTTACATCATACGAGCATGGCCACGTGTCTAGTGGGACCCGAAGCTTATGATTATAAGAGTCCGGGAAAAACATATATGGAATTGCAGTACATGTACTAACGGGTGCGATCATACCAGCACTAATGCACCGGATCCCATCAGAACTCCGCAGTTAAGCGTGCTTGGGCGAGAGTAGTACTAGGATGGGTGACCTCCCGGGAAGTCCTCGTGTTGCACCCCTTTTTGTTTTTTTGTTCAGTGGTTTACAAAAAACATCGTATCTTCGAAACGCCATAACTTTTGAACCGTGAGGAACTACGCTGCCGACAGCACCTTTTCGGAAAGCTCTAAATTCACTAATTGGAGTGCCTAAGGTCTTTAGACCGTAGGCACGTCTTTTTCAGCCCCAAATTATGAAGTTTAGACCGTCTTTCGGATGGTTTTTTACCATATTCCAAAAAGTTTTGTGGTTAGGTCTTTAGAGATCTTTTAATGGCGTCCCAAACGGATGTAAAATTGCGTTTACATCATACGAGCATGGCCACGTGTCTAGTGGGACCCGAAGCTTATGATTATAAGAGTCCGGGAAAAACATATATGGAATTGCAGTACATGTACTAACGGGTGCGATCATACCAGCACTAATGCACCGGATCCCATCAGAACTCCGCAGTTAAGCGTGCTTGGGCGAGAGTAGTACTAGGATGGGTGACCTCCCGGGAAGTCCTCGTGTTGCACCCCTTTTTGTTTTTTTGTTCAGTGGTTTACAAAAAACATCGTATCTTCGAAACGCCATAACTTTTGAACCGTGAGGAACTACGCTGCCGACAGCACCTTTTCGGAAAGCTCTAAATTCACTAATTGGAGTGCCTAAGGTCTTTAGACCGTAGGCACGTCTTTTTCAGCCCCAAATTATGAAGTTTAGACCGTCTTTCGGATGGTTTTTTACCATATTCCAAAAAGTTTTGTGGTTAGGTCTTTAGAGATCTTTTAATGGCGTCCCAAACGGATGTAAAATTGCGTTTACATCATACGAGCATGGCCACGTGTCTAGTGGGACCCGAAGCTTATGATTATAAGAGTCCGGGAAAAACATATATGGAATTGCAGTACATGTACTAACGGGTGCGATCATACCAGCACTAATGCACCGGATCCCATCAGAACTCCGCAGTTAAGCGTGCTTGGGCGAGAGTAGTACTAGGATGGGTGACCTCCCGGGAAGTCCTCGTGTTGCACCCCTTTTTGTTTTTTTGTTCAGTGGTTTACAAAAAACATCGTATCTTCGAAACGCCATAACTTTTGAACCGTGAGGAACTACGCTGCCGACAGCACCTTTTCGGAAAGCTCTAAATTCACTAATTGGAGTGCCTAAGGTCTTTAGACCGTAGGCACGTCTTTTTCAGCCCCAAATTATGAAGTTTAGACCGTCTTTCGGATGGTTTTTTACCATATTCCAAAAAGTTTTGTGGTTAGGTCTTTAGAGATCTTTTAATGGCGTCCCAAACGGATGTAAAATTGCGTTTACATCATACGAGCATGGCCACGTGTCTAGTGGGACCCGAAGCTTATGATTATAAGAGTCCGGGAAAAACATATATGGAATTGCAGTACATGTACTAACGGGTGCGATCATACCAGCACTAATGCACCGGATCCCATCAGAACTCCGCAGTTAAGCGTGCTTGGGCGAGAGTAGTACTAGGATGGGTGACCTCCCGGGAAGTCCTCGTGTTGCACCCCTTTTTGTTTTTTTGTTCAGTGGTTTACAAAAAACATCGTATCTTCGAAACGCCATAACTTTTGAACCGTGAGGAACTACGCTGCCGACAGCACCTTTTCGGAAAGCTCTAAATTCACTAATTGGAGTGCCTAAGGTCTTTAGACCGTAGGCACGTCTTTTTCAGCCCCAAATTATGAAGTTTAGACCGTCTTTCGGATGGTTTTTTACCATATTCCAAAAAGTTTTGTGGTTAGGTCTTTAGAGATCTTTTAATGGCGTCCCAAACGGATGTAAAATTGCGTTTACATCATACGAGCATGGCCACGTGTCTAGTGGGACCCGAAGCTTATGATTATAAGAGTCCGGGAAAAACATATATGGAATTGCAGTACATGTACTAACGGGTGCGATCATACCAGCACTAATGCACCGGATCCCATCAGAACTCCGCAGTTAAGCGTGCTTGGGCGAGAGTAGTACTAGGATGGGTGACCTCCCGGGAAGTCCTCGTGTTGCACCCCTTTTTGTTTTTTTGTTCAGTGGTTTACAAAAAACATCGTATCTTCGAAACGCCATAACTTTTGAACCGTGAGGAACTACGCTGCCGACAGCACCTTTTCGGAAAGCTCTAAATTCACTAATTGGAGTGCCTAAGGTCTTTAGACCGTAGGCACGTCTTTTTCAGCCCCAAATTATGAAGTTTAGACCGTCTTTCGGATGGTTTTTTACCATATTCCAAAAAGTTTTGTGGTTAGGTCTTTAGAGATCTTTTAATGGCGTCCCAAACGGATGTAAAATTGCGTTTACATCATACGAGCATGGCCACGTGTCTAGTGGGACCCGAAGCTTATGATTATAAGAGTCCGGGAAAAACATATATGGAATTGCAGTACATGTACTAACGGGTGCGATCATACCAGCACTAATGCACCGGATCCCATCAGAACTCCGCAGTTAAGCGTGCTTGGGCGAGAGTAGTACTAGGATGGGTGACCTCCCGGGAAGTCCTCGTGTTGCACCCCTTTTTGTTTTTTTGTTCAGTGGTTTACAAAAAACATCGTATCTTCGAAACGCCATAACTTTTGAACCGTGAGGAACTACGCTGCCGACAGCACCTTTTCGGAAAGCTCTAAATTCACTAATTGGAGTGCCTAAGGTCTTTAGACCGTAGGCACGTCTTTTTCAGCCCCAAATTATGAAGTTTAGACCGTCTTTCGGATGGTTTTTTACCATATTCCAAAAAGTTTTGTGGTTAGGTCTTTAGAGATCTTTTAATGGCGTCCCAAACGGATGTAAAATTGCGTTTACATCATACGAGCATGGCCACGTGTCTAGTGGGACCCGAAGCTTATGATTATAAGAGTCCGGGAAAAACATATATGGAATTGCAGTACATGTACTAACGGGTGCGATCATACCAGCACTAATGCACCGGATCCCATCAGAACTCCGCAGTTAAGCGTGCTTGGGCGAGAGTAGTACTAGGATGGGTGACCTCCCGGGAAGTCCTCGTGTTGCACCCCTTTTTGTTTTTTTGTTCAGTGGTTTACAAAAAACATCGTATCTTCGAAACGCCATAACTTTTGAACCGTGAGGAACTACGCTGCCGACAGCACCTTTTCGGAAAGCTCTAAATTCACTAATTGGAGTGCCTAAGGTCTTTAGACCGTAGGCACGTCTTTTTCAGCCCCAAATTATGAAGTTTAGACCGTCTTTCGGATGGTTTTTTACCATATTCCAAAAAGTTTTGTGGTTAGGTCTTTAGAGATCTTTTAATGGCGTCCCAAACGGATGTAAAATTGCGTTTACATCATACGAGCATGGCCACGTGTCTAGTGGGACCCGAAGCTTATGATTATAAGAGTCCGGGAAAAACATATATGGAATTGCAGTACATGTACTAACGGGTGCGATCATACCAGCACTAATGCACCGGATCCCATCAGAACTCCGCAGTTAAGCGTGCTTGGGCGAGAGTAGTACTAGGATGGGTGACCTCCCGGGAAGTCCTCGTGTTGCACCCCTTTTTGTTTTTTTGTTCAGTGGTTTACAAAAAACATCGTATCTTCGAAACGCCATAACTTTTGAACCGTGAGGAACTACGCTGCCGACAGCACCTTTTCGGAAAGCTCTAAATTCACTAATTGGAGTGCCTAAGGTCTTTAGACCGTAGGCACGTCTTTTTCAGCCCCAAATTATGAAGTTTAGACCGTCTTTCGGATGGTTTTTTACCATATTCCAAAAAGTTTTGTGGTTAGGTCTTTAGAGATCTTTTAATGGCGTCCCAAACGGATGTAAAATTGCGTTTACATCATACGAGCATGGCCACGTGTCTAGTGGGACCCGAAGCTTATGATTATAAGAGTCCGGGAAAAACATATATGGAATTGCAGTACATGTACTAACGGGTGCGATCATACCAGCACTAATGCACCGGATCCCATCAGAACTCCGCAGTTAAGCGTGCTTGGGCGAGAGTAGTACTAGGATGGGTGACCTCCCGGGAAGTCCTCGTGTTGCACCCCTTTTTGTTTTTTTGTTCAGTGGTTTACAAAAAACATCGTATCTTCGAAACGCCATAACTTTTGAACCGTGAGGAACTACGCTGCCGACAGCACCTTTTCGGAAAGCTCTAAATTCACTAATTGGAGTGCCTAAGGTCTTTAGACCGTAGGCACGTCTTTTTCAGCCCCAAATTATGAAGTTTAGACCGTCTTTCGGATGGTTTTTTACCATATTCCAAAAAGTTTTGTGGTTAGGTCTTTAGAGATCTTTTAATGGCGTCCCAAACGGATGTAAAATTGCGTTTACATCATACGAGCATGGCCACGTGTCTAGTGGGACCCGAAGCTTATGATTATAAGAGTCCGGGAAAAACATATATGGAATTGCAGTACATGTACTAACGGGTGCGATCATACCAGCACTAATGCACCGGATCCCATCAGAACTCCGCAGTTAAGCGTGCTTGGGCGAGAGTAGTACTAGGATGGGTGACCTCCCGGGAAGTCCTCGTGTTGCACCCCTTTT
Source organism: Orychophragmus violaceus (assembly GCA_030180135.1). Taxonomy (NCBI): domain Eukaryota; kingdom Viridiplantae; phylum Streptophyta; class Magnoliopsida; order Brassicales; family Brassicaceae; genus Orychophragmus; species Orychophragmus violaceus. The sequence continues at coordinate 84,081,262 of CM058237.1, forward strand.
TGTTTTTTTGTTCAGTGGTTTACAAAAAACATCGTATCTTCGAAACGCCATAACTTTTGAACCGTGAGGAACTACGCTGCCGACAGCACCTTTTCGGAAAGCTCTAAATTCACTAATTGGAGTGCCTAAGGTCTTTAGACCGTAGGCACGTCTTTTTCAGCCCCAAATTATGAAGTTTAGACCGTCTTTCGGATGGTTTTTTACCATATTCCAAAAAGTTTTGTGGTTAGGTCTTTAGAGATCTTTTAATGGCGTCCCAAACGGATGTAAAATTGCGTTTACATCATACGAGCATGGCCACGTGTCTAGTGGGACCCGAAGCTTATGATTATAAGAGTCCGGGAAAAACATATATGGAATTGCAGTACATGTACTAACGGGTGCGATCATACCAGCACTAATGCACCGGATCCCATCAGAACTCCGCAGTTAAGCGTGCTTGGGCGAGAGTAGTACTAGGATGGGTGACCTCCCGGGAAGTCCTCGTGTTGCACCCCTTTTTGTTTTTTTGTTCAGTGGTTTACAAAAAACATCGTATCTTCGAAACGCCATAACTTTTGAACCGTGAGGAACTACGCTGCCGACAGCACCTTTTCGGAAAGCTCTAAATTCACTAATTGGAGTGCCTAAGGTCTTTAGACCGTAGGCACGTCTTTTTCAGCCCCAAATTATGAAGTTTAGACCGTCTTTCGGATGGTTTTTTACCATATTCCAAAAAGTTTTGTGGTTAGGTCTTTAGAGATCTTTTAATGGCGTCCCAAACGGATGTAAAATTGCGTTTACATCATACGAGCATGGCCACGTGTCTAGTGGGACCCGAAGCTTATGATTATAAGAGTCCGGGAAAAACATATATGGAATTGCAGTACATGTACTAACGGGTGCGATCATACCAGCACTAATGCACCGGATCCCATCAGAACTCCGCAGTTAAGCGTGCTTGGGCGAGAGTAGTACTAGGATGGGTGACCTCCCGGGAAGTCCTCGTGTTGCACCCCTTTTTGTTTTTTTGTTCAGTGGTTTACAAAAAACATCGTATCTTCGAAACGCCATAACTTTTGAACCGTGAGGAACTACGCTGCCGACAGCACCTTTTCGGAAAGCTCTAAATTCACTAATTGGAGTGCCTAAGGTCTTTAGACCGTAGGCACGTCTTTTTCAGCCCCAAATTATGAAGTTTAGACCGTCTTTCGGATGGTTTTTTACCATATTCCAAAAAGTTTTGTGGTTAGGTCTTTAGAGATCTTTTAATGGCGTCCCAAACGGATGTAAAATTGCGTTTACATCATACGAGCATGGCCACGTGTCTAGTGGGACCCGAAGCTTATGATTATAAGAGTCCGGGAAAAACATATATGGAATTGCAGTACATGTACTAACGGGTGCGATCATACCAGCACTAATGCACCGGATCCCATCAGAACTCCGCAGTTAAGCGTGCTTGGGCGAGAGTAGTACTAGGATGGGTGACCTCCCGGGAAGTCCTCGTGTTGCACCCCTTTTTGTTTTTTTGTTCAGTGGTTTACAAAAAACATCGTATCTTCGAAACGCCATAACTTTTGAACCGTGAGGAACTACGCTGCCGACAGCACCTTTTCGGAAAGCTCTAAATTCACTAATTGGAGTGCCTAAGGTCTTTAGACCGTAGGCACGTCTTTTTCAGCCCCAAATTATGAAGTTTAGACCGTCTTTCGGATGGTTTTTTACCATATTCCAAAAAGTTTTGTGGTTAGGTCTTTAGAGATCTTTTAATGGCGTCCCAAACGGATGTAAAATTGCGTTTACATCATACGAGCATGGCCACGTGTCTAGTGGGACCCGAAGCTTATGATTATAAGAGTCCGGGAAAAACATATATGGAATTGCAGTACATGTACTAACGGGTGCGATCATACCAGCACTAATGCACCGGATCCCATCAGAACTCCGCAGTTAAGCGTGCTTGGGCGAGAGTAGTACTAGGATGGGTGACCTCCCGGGAAGTCCTCGTGTTGCACCCCTTTTTGTTTTTTTGTTCAGTGGTTTACAAAAAACATCGTATCTTCGAAACGCCATAACTTTTGAACCGTGAGGAACTACGCTGCCGACAGCACCTTTTCGGAAAGCTCTAAATTCACTAATTGGAGTGCCTAAGGTCTTTAGACCGTAGGCACGTCTTTTTCAGCCCCAAATTATGAAGTTTAGACCGTCTTTCGGATGGTTTTTTACCATATTCCAAAAAGTTTTGTGGTTAGGTCTTTAGAGATCTTTTAATGGCGTCCCAAACGGATGTAAAATTGCGTTTACATCATACGAGCATGGCCACGTGTCTAGTGGGACCCGAAGCTTATGATTATAAGAGTCCGGGAAAAACATATATGGAATTGCAGTACATGTACTAACGGGTGCGATCATACCAGCACTAATGCACCGGATCCCATCAGAACTCCGCAGTTAAGCGTGCTTGGGCGAGAGTAGTACTAGGATGGGTGACCTCCCGGGAAGTCCTCGTGTTGCACCCCTTTTTGTTTTTTTGTTCAGTGGTTTACAAAAAACATCGTATCTTCGAAACGCCATAACTTTTGAACCGTGAGGAACTACGCTGCCGACAAAACCTTTTCGGAAAGCTCTAAATTCACTAATTGGAGTGCCTAAGGTCTTTAGACCGTAGGCATGTCTTTTTCAGCCCCAAATTATGAAGTTTAGACCGTCTTTCGGATGGTTTTTTACCATATTCCAAAAAGTTTTGTGGTTAGGTCTTTAGAGATCTTTTAATGGCGTCCCAAACGGATGTAAAATTGCGTTTACATCATACGAGCATGGCCACGTGTCTAGTGGGACCCGAAGCTTATGATTATAAGAGTCCGGGAAAAACATATATGGAATTGCAGTACATGTACTAACGGGTGCGATCATACCAGCACTAATGCACCGGATCCCATCAGAACTCCGCAGTTAAGCGTGCTTGGGCGAGAGTAGTACTAGGATGGGTGACCTCCCGGGAAGTCCTCGTGTTGCACCCCTTTTTGTTTTTTTGTTCAGTGGTTTACAAAAAACATCGTATCTTCGAAACGCCATAACTTTTGAACCGTGAGGAACTACGCTGCCGACAGCACCTTTTCGGAAAGCTCTAAATTCACTAATTGGAGTGCCTAAGGTCTTTAGACCGTAGGCACGTCTTTTTCAGCCCCAAATTATGAAGTTTAGACCGTCTTTCGGATGGTTTTTTACCATATTCCAAAAAGTTTTGTGGTTAGGTCTTTAGAGATCTTTTAATGGCGTCCCAAACGGATGTAAAATTGCGTTTACATCATACGAGCATGGCCACGTGTCTAGTGGGACCCGAAGCTTATGATTATAAGAGTCCGGGAAAAACATATATGGAATTGCAGTACATGTACTAACGGGTGCGATCATACCAGCACTAATGCACCGGATCCCATCAGAACTCCGCAGTTAAGCGTGCTTGGGCGAGAGTAGTACTAGGATGGGTGACCTCCCGGGAAGTCCTCGTGTTGCACCCCTTTTTGTTTTTTTGTTCAGTGGTTTACAAAAAACATCGTATCTTCGAAACGCCATAACTTTTGAACCGTGAGGAACTACGCTGCCGACAGCACCTTTTCGGAAAGCTCTAAATTCACTAATTGGAGTGCCTAAGGTCTTTAGACCGTAGGCACGTCTTTTTCAGCCCCAAATTATGAAGTTTAGACCGTCTTTCGGATGGTTTTTTACCATATTCCAAAAAGTTTTGTGGTTAGGTCTTTAGAGATCTTTTAATGGCGTCCCAAACGGATGTAAAATTGCGTTTACATCATACGAGCATGGCCACGTGTCTAGTGGGACCCGAAGCTTATGATTATAAGAGTCCGGGAAAAACATATATGGAATTGCAGTACATGTACTAACGGGTGCGATCATACCAGCACTAATGCACCGGATCCCATCAGAACTCCGCAGTTAAGCGTGCTTGGGCGAGAGTAGTACTAGGATGGGTGACCTCCCGGGAAGTCCTCGTGTTGCACCCCTTTTTGTTTTTTTGTTCAGTGGTTTACAAAAAACATCGTATCTTCGAAACGCCATAACTTTTGAACCGTGAGGAACTACGCTGCCGACAGCACCTTTTCGGAAAGCTCTAAATTCACTAATTGGAGTGCCTAAGGTCTTTAGACCGTAGGCACGTCTTTTTCAGCCCCAAATTATGAAGTTTAGACCGTCTTTCGGATGGTTTTTTACCATATTCCAAAAAGTTTTGTGGTTAGGTCTTTAGAGATCTTTTAATGGCGTCCCAAACGGATGTAAAATTGCGTTTACATCATACGAGCATGGCCACGTGTCTAGTGGGACCCGAAGCTTATGATTATAAGAGTCCGGGAAAAACATATATGGAATTGCAGTACATGTACTAACGGGTGCGATCATACCAGCACTAATGCACCGGATCCCATCAGAACTCCGCAGTTAAGCGTGCTTGGGCGAGAGTAGTACTAGGATGGGTGACCTCCCGGGAAGTCCTCGTGTTGCACCCCTTTTTGTTTTTTTGTTCAGTGGTTTACAAAAAACATCGTATCTTCGAAACGCCATAACTTTTGAACCGTGAGGAACTACGCTGCCGACAGCACCTTTTCGGAAAGCTCTAAATTCACTAATTGGAGTGCCTAAGGTCTTTAGACCGTAGGCACGTCTTTTTCAGCCCCAAATTATGAAGTTTAGACCGTCTTTCGGATGGTTTTTTACCATATTCCAAAAAGTTTTGTGGTTAGGTCTTTAGAGATCTTTTAATGGCGTCCCAAACGGATGTAAAATTGCGTTTACATCATACGAGCATGGCCACGTGTCTAGTGGGACCCGAAGCTTATGATTATAAGAGTCCGGGAAAAACATATATGGAATTGCAGTACATGTACTAACGGGTGCGATCATACCAGCACTAATGCACCGGATCCCATCAGAACTCCGCAGTTAAGCGTGCTTGGGCGAGAGTAGTACTAGGATGGGTGACCTCCCGGGAAGTCCTCGTGTTGCACCCCTTTTTGTTTTTTTGTTCAGTGGTTTACAAAAAACATCGTATCTTCGAAACGCCATAACTTTTGAACCGTGAGGAACTACGCTGCCGACAGCACCTTTTCGGAAAGCTCTAAATTCACTAATTGGAGTGCCTAAGGTCTTTAGACCGTAGGCACGTCTTTTTCAGCCCCAAATTATGAAGTTTAGACCGTCTTTCGGATGGTTTTTTACCATATTCCAAAAAGTTTTGTGGTTAGGTCTTTAGAGATCTTTTAATGGCGTCCCAAACGGATGTAAAATTGCGTTTACATCATACGAGCATGGCCACGTGTCTAGTGGGACCCGAAGCTTATGATTATAAGAGTCCGGGAAAAACATATATGGAATTGCAGTACATGTACTAACGGGTGCGATCATACCAGCACTAATGCACCGGATCCCATCAGAACTCCGCAGTTAAGCGTGCTTGGGCGAGAGTAGTACTAGGATGGGTGACCTCCCGGGAAGTCCTCGTGTTGCACCCCTTTTTGTTTTTTTGTTCAGTGGTTTACAAAAAACATCGTATCTTCGAAACGCCATAACTTTTGAACCGTGAGGAACTACGCTGCCGACAGCACCTTTTCGGAAAGCTCTAAATTCACTAATTGGAGTGCCTAAGGTCTTTAGACCGTAGGCACGTCTTTTTCAGCCCCAAATTATGAAGTTTAGACCGTCTTTCGGATGGTTTTTTACCATATTCCAAAAAGTTTTGTGGTTAGGTCTTTAGAGATCTTTTAATGGCGTCCCAAACGGATGTAAAATTGCGTTTACATCATACGAGCATGGCCACGTGTCTAGTGGGACCCGAAGCTTATGATTATAAGAGTCCGGGAAAAACATATATGGAATTGCAGTACATGTACTAACGGGTGCGATCATACCAGCACTAATGCACCGGATCCCATCAGAACTCCGCAGTTAAGCGTGCTTGGGCGAGAGTAGTACTAGGATGGGTGACCTCCCGGGAAGTCCTCGTGTTGCACCCCTTTTTGTTTTTTTGTTCAGTGGTTTACAAAAAACATCGTATCTTCGAAACGCCATAACTTTTGAACCGTGAGGAACTACGCTGCCGACAGCACCTTTTCGGAAAGCTCTAAATTCACTAATTGGAGTGCCTAAGGTCTTTAGACCGTAGGCACGTCTTTTTCAGCCCCAAATTATGAAGTTTAGACCGTCTTTCGGATGGTTTTTTACCATATTCCAAAAAGTTTTGTGGTTAGGTCTTTAGAGATCTTTTAATGGCGTCCCAAACGGATGTAAAATTGCGTTTACATCATACGAGCATGGCCACGTGTCTAGTGGGACCCGAAGCTTATGATTATAAGAGTCCGGGAAAAACATATATGGAATTGCAGTACATGTACTAACGGGTGCGATCATACCAGCACTAATGCACCGGATCCCATCAGAACTCCGCAGTTAAGCGTGCTTGGGCGAGAGTAGTACTAGGATGGGTGACCTCCCGGGAAGTCCTCGTGTTGCACCCCTTTTTGTTTTTTTGTTCAGTGGTTTACAAAAAACATCGTATCTTCGAAACGCCATAACTTTTGAACCGTGAGGAACTACGCTGCCGACAGCACCTTTTCGGAAAGCTCTAAATTCACTAATTGGAGTGCCTAAGGTCTTTAGACCGTAGGCACGTCTTTTTCAGCCCCAAATTATGAAGTTTAGACCGTCTTTCGGATGGTTTTTTACCATATTCCAAAAAGTTTTGTGGTTAGGTCTTTAGAGATCTTTTAATGGCGTCCCAAACGGATGTAAAATTGCGTTTACATCATACGAGCATGGCCACGTGTCTAGTGGGACCCGAAGCTTATGATTATAAGAGTCCGGGAAAAACATATATGGAATTGCAGTACATGTACTAACGGGTGCGATCATACCAGCACTAATGCACCGGATCCCATCAGAACTCCGCAGTTAAGCGTGCTTGGGCGAGAGTAGTACTAGGATGGGTGACCTCCCGGGAAGTCCTCGTGTTGCACCCCTTTTTGTTTTTTTGTTCAGTGGTTTACAAAAAACATCGTATCTTCGAAACGCCATAACTTTTGAACCGTGAGGAACTACGCTGCCGACAGCACCTTTTCGGAAAGCTCTAAATTCACTAATTGGAGTGCCTAAGGTCTTTAGACCGTAGGCACGTCTTTTTCAGCCCCAAATTATGAAGTTTAGACCGTCTTTCGGATGGTTTTTTACCATATTCCAAAAAGTTTTGTGGTTAGGTCTTTAGAGATCTTTTAATGGCGTCCCAAACGGATGTAAAATTGCGTTTACATCATACGAGCATGGCCACGTGTCTAGTGGGACCCGAAGCTTATGATTATAAGAGTCCGGGAAAAACATATATGGAATTGCAGTACATGTACTAACGGGTGCGATCATACCAGCACTAATGCACCGGATCCCATCAGAACTCCGCAGTTAAGCGTGCTTGGGCGAGAGTAGTACTAGGATGGGTGACCTCCCGGGAAGTCCTCGTGTTGCACCCCTTTTTGTTTTTTTGTTCAGTGGTTTACAAAAAACATCGTATCTTCGAAACGCCATAACTTTTGAACCGTGAGGAACTACGCTGCCGACAACACCTTTTCGGAAAGCTCTAAATTCACTAATTGGAGTGCCTAAGGTCTTTAGACCGTAGGCATGTCTTTTTCAGCCCCAAATTATGAAGTTTAGACCGTCTTTCGGATGGTTTTTTACCATATTCCAAAAAGTTTTGTGGTTAGGTCTTTAGAGATCTTTTAATGGCGTCCCAAACGGATGTAAAATTGCGTTTACATCATACGAGCATGGCCACGTGTCTAGTGGGACCCGAAGCTTATGATTATAAGAGTCCGGGAAAAACATATATGGAATTGCAGTACATGTACTAACGGGTGCGATCATACCAGCACTAATGCACCGGATCCCATCAGAACTCCGCAGTTAAGCGTGCTTGGGCGAGAGTAGTACTAGGATGGGTGACCTCCCGGGAAGTCCTCGTGTTGCACCCCTTTTTGTTTTTTTGTTCAGTGGTTTACAAAAAACATCGTATCTTCGAAACGCCATAACTTTTGAACCGTGAGGAACTACGCTGCCGACAGCACCTTTTCGGAAAGCTCTAAATTCACTAATTGGAGTGCCTAAGGTCTTTAGACCGTAGGCATGTCTTTTTCAGCCCCAAATTATGAAGTTTAGACCGTCTTTCGGATGGTTTTTTACCATATTCCAAAAAGTTTTGTGGTTAGGTCTTTAGAGATCTTTTAATGGCGTCCCAAACGGATGTAAAATTGCGTTTACATCATACGAGCATGGCCACGTGTCTAGTGGGACCCGAAGCTTATGATTATAAGAGTCCGGGAAAAACATATATGGAATTGCAGTACATGTACTAACGGGTGCGATCATACCAGCACTAATGCACCGGATCCCATCAGAACTCCGCAGTTAAGCGTGCTTGGGCGAGAGTAGTACTAGGATGGGTGACCTCCCGGGAAGTCCTCGTGTTTCACCCCTTTTTGTTTTTTTGTTCAGTGGTTTACAAAAAACATCGTATCTTCGAAACGCCATAACTTTTGAACCGTGAGGAACTACGCTGCCGACAACACCTTTTCGGAAAGCTCTAAATTCACTAATTGGAGTGCCTAAGGTCTTTAGACCGTAGGCACGTCTTTTTCAGCCCCAAATTATGAAGTTTAGACCGTCTTTCGGATGGTTTTTTTACCATATTCCAAAAAGTTTTGTGGTTAGGTCTTTAGAGATCTTTTAATGGCGTCCCAAACGGATGTAAAATTGCGTTTACATCATACGAGCATGGCCACGTGTCTAGTGGGACCCGAAGCTTATGATTATAAGAGTCCGGGAAAAACATATATGGAATTGCAGTACATGTACTAACGGGTGCGATCATACCAGCACTAATGCACCGGATCCCATCAGAACTCCGCAGTTAAGCGTGCTTGGGCGAGAGTAGTACTAGGATGGGTGACCTCCCGGGAAGTCCTCGTGTTGCACCCCTTTTTGTTTTTTTGTTCAGTGGTTTACAAAGAACATCGTATCTTCGAAACGCCATAACTTTTGAACCGTGAGGAACTACGCTGCCGACAGCACCTTTTCGGAAAGCTCTAAATTCACTAATTGGAGTGCCTAAGGTCTTTAGACCGTAGGCACGTCTTTTTCAGCCCCAAATTATGAAGTTTAGACCGTCTTTCGGATGGTTTTTTACCATATTCCAAAAAGTTTTGTGGTTAGGTCTTTAGAGATCTTTTAATGGCGTCCCAAACGGATGTAAAATTGCGTTTACATCATACGAGCATGGCCACGTGTCTAGTGGGACCCGAAGCTTATGATTATAAGAGTCCGGGAAAAACATATATGGAATTGCAGTACATGTACTAACGGGTGCGATCATACCAGCACTAATGCACCGGATCCCATCAGAACTCCGCAGTTAAGCGTGCTTGGGCGAGAGTAGTACTAGGATGGGTGACCTCCCGGGAAGTCCTCGTGTTGCACCCCTTTTTGTTTTTTTGTTCAGTGGTTTACAAAAAACATCGTATCTTCGAAACGCCATAACTTTTGAACCGTGAGGAACTACGCTGCCGACAGCACCTTTTCGGAAAGCTCTAAATTCACTAATTGGAGTGCCTAAGGTCTTTAGACCGTAGGCACGTCTTTTTCAGCCCCAAATTATGAAGTTTAGACCGTCTTTCGGATGGTTTTTTACCATATTCCAAAAAGTTTTGTGGTTAGGTCTTTAGAGATCTTTTAATGGCGTCCCAAACGGATGTAAAATTGCGTTTACATCATACGAGCATGGCCACGTGTCTAGTGGGACCCGAAGCTTATGATTATAAGAGTCCGGGAAAAACATATATGGAATTGCAGTACATGTACTAACGGGTGCGATCATACCAGCACTAATGCACCGGATCCCATCAGAACTCCGCAGTTAAGCGTGCTTGGGCGAGAGTAGTACTAGGATGGGTGACCTCCCGGGAAGTCCTCGTGTTGCACCCCTTTTTGTTTTTTTGTTCAGTGGTTTACAAAAAACATCGTATCTTCGAAACGCCATAACTTTTGAACCGTGAGGAACTACGCTGCCGACATCACCTTTTCGGAAAGCTCTAAATTCACTAATTGGAGTGCCTAAGGTCTTTAGACCGTAGGCATGTCTTTTTCAGCCCCAAATTATGAAGTTTAGACCGTCTTTCGGATGGTTTTTTACCATATTCCAAAAAGTTTTGTGGTTAGGTCTTTAGAGATCTTTTAATGGCGTCCCAAACGGATGTAAAATTGCGTTTACATCATACGAGCATGGCCACGTGTCTAGTGGGACCCGAAGCTTATGATTATAAGAGTCCGGGAAAAACATATATGGAATTGCAGTACATGTACTAACGGGTGCGATCATACCAGCACTAATGCACCGGATCCCATCAGAACTCCGCAGTTAAGCGTGCTTGGGCGAGAGTAGTACTAGGATGGGTGACCTCCCGGGAAGTCCTCGTGTTGCACCCCTTTTTGTTTTTTTGTTCAGTGGTTTACAAAAAACATCGTATCTTCGAAACGCCATAACTTTTGAACCGTGAGGAACTACGCTGCCGACATCACCTTTTCGGAAAGCTCTAAATTCACTAATTGGAGTGCCTAAGGTCTTTAGACCGTAGGCATGTCTTTTTCAGCCCCAAATTATGAAGTTTAGACCGTCTTTCGGATGGTTTTTTACCATATTCCAAAAAGTTTTGTGGTTAGGTCTTTAGAGATCTTTTAATGGCGTCCCAAACGGATGTAAAATTGCGTTTACATCATACGAGCATGGCCACGTGTCTAGTGGGACCCGAAGCTTATGATTATAAGAGTCCGGGAAAAACATATATGGAATTGCAGTACATGTACTAACGGGTGCGATCATACCAGCATAATGCACCGGATCCCATCAGAACTCCGCAGTTAAGCGTGCTTGGGCGAGAGCAGTAATAGGATGGGTGACCTCCCGGGAAGTCCTCATGTTGCACCCCTTTTTGTTTTTTTGTTCAGTGGTTTACAAAAAACATCGTATCTTCGAAACGCCATAACTTTTGAACCGTGAGGAACTACGCTGCCGACATCACCTTTTCGGAAAGCTCTAAATTCACTAATTGGAGTGCCTAAGGTCTTTAGACCGTAGGCATGTCTTTTTCAGCCCCAAATTATGAAGTTTAGACCGTCTTTCGGATGGTTTTTTACCATATTCCAAAAAGTTTTGTGGTTAGGTCTTTAGAGATCTTTTAATGGCGTCCCAAACGGATGTAAAATTGCGTTTACATCATACGAGCATGGCCACGTGTCTAGTGGGACCCGAAGCTTATGATTATAAGAGTCCGGGAAAAACATATATGGAATTGCAGTACATGTACTAACGGGTGCGATCATACCAGCATAATGCACCGGATCCCATCAGAACTCCGCAGTTAAGCGTGCTTGGGCGAGAGCAGTAATAGGATGGGTGACCTCCCGGGAAGTCCTCATGTTGCACCCCTTTTTGTTTTTTTGTTCAGTGGTTTACAAAAAACATCGTATCTTCGAAACGCCATAACTTTTGAACCGTGAGGAACTACGCTGCCGACATCACCTTTTCGGAAAGCTCTAAATTCACTAATTGGAGTGCCTAAGGTCTTTAGACCGTAGGCATGTCTTTTTCAGCCCCAAATTATGAAGTTTAGACCGTCTTTCGGATGGTTTTTTACCATATTCCAAAAAGTTTTGTGGTTAGGTCTTTAGAGATCTTTTAATGGCGTCCCAAACGGATGTAAAATTGCGTTTACATCATACGAGCATGGCCACGTGTCTAGTGGGACCCGAAGCTTATGATTATAAGAGTCCGGGAAAAACATATATGGAATTGCAGTACATGTACTAACGGGTGCGATCATACCAGCATAATGCACCGGATCCCATCAGAACTCCGCAGTTAAGCGTGCTTGGGCGAGAGCAGTAATAGGATGGGTGACCTCCCGGGAAGTCCTCATGTTGCACCCCTTTTTGTTTTTTTGTTCAGTGGTTTACAAAAAACATCGTATCTTCGAAACGCCATAACTTTTGAACCGTGAGGAACTACGCTGCCGACATCACCTTTTCGGAAAGCTCTAAATTCACTAATTGGAGTGCCTAAGGTCTTTAGACCGTAGGCATGTCTTTTTCAGCCCCAAATTATGAAGTTTAGACCGTCTTTCGGATGGTTTTTTACCATATTCCAAAAAGTTTTGTGGTTAGGTCTTTAGAGATCTTTTAATGGCGTCCCAAACGGATGTAAAATTGCGTTTACATCATACGAGCATGGCCACGTGTCTAGTGGGACCCGAAGCTTATGATTATAAGAGTCCGGGAAAAACATATATGGAATTGCAGTACATGTACTAACGGGTGCGATCATACCAGCATAATGCACCGGATCCCATCAGAACTCCGCAGTTAAGCGTGCTTGGGCGAGAGCAGTAATAGGATGGGTGACCTCCCGGGAAGTCCTCATGTTGCACCCCTTTTTGTTTTTTTGTTCAGTGGTTTACAAAAAACATTGTATCTTCGAAACGCCATAACTTTTGAACCGTGAGGAACTACGCTGCCGACAGCACCTTTTCGGAAAGCTCTAAATTCACTAATTGGAGTGCCTAAGGTCTTTCGACCGTAGGCGCGTCTTTTTCAGCCCCAAATTATGAAGTTTAGACCGTCTTTCGGATGGTTTTTTACCATATTCCAAAAAGTTTTGTGGTTAGGTCTTTAGAGATCTTTTAATGGCGTCCCAAACGGATGGAAAATTGCGTTTACATCATACGAGCATGGCCACTTGTCTAGTGGGACCCGAATCTTATGATTATAAGAGTCCGGGAAAAAGATATATGGAATTGCAGTACATGTACTAACGGGTGCGATCATACCAGCACTAATGCACCGGATCCCATCAGAACTCCGCAGTTAAGCGTGCTTGGGCGAGAGTAGTACTAGGATGGGTGACCTCCCGGGAAGTCCTCGTGTTTCACCCCTTTTTGTTTTTTTGTTCAGTGGTTTACAAAAAACATCGTATCTTCGAAACGCCATAACTTTTGAACCGTGAGGAACTACGCTGCCGACAGCACCTTTTCGGAAAGCTCTAAATTCACTAATTGGAGTGCCTAAGGTCTTTAAACCGTAGGCACGTCTTTTTCAGCCCCAAATTATGAAGTTTAGACCGTCTTTCGGATGGTTTTTTTACCATATTCCAAAAAGTTTTGTGGTTAGGTCTTTAGAGATCTTTTAATGGCGTCCCAAACGGATGTAAAATTGCATTTACATCATACGAGCATGGCCACGTGTTTAGTGGGACCCGCAGCTTATGATTATAAGAGTCCGGGAAAAACATATATGGAATTGCAGTACATGTACTAACGGGTGCGATCATACCAGCACTAATGCACCGGATCCCATCAGAACTCCGCAGTTAAGCGTGCTTGGGCGAGAGTAGTACTAGGATGGGTGACCTCCCGGGAAGTCCTCGTGTTGCACCCCTTTTTGTTTTTTTGTTCAGTGGTTTACAAAGAACATCGTATCTTCGAAACCCCATAACTTTTGAACCGTGAGGAACTACGCTGCCGACAGCACCTTTTCGGAAAGCTCTAAATTCACTAATTGGAGTGCCTAAGGTCTTTAGACCGTAGGGCACGTCTTTTTCAGCCCCAAATTATGAAGTTTAGACCGTCTTTCGGATGGTTTCTTACCATATTCCAAAAAGTTTTGTGGTTAGGTCTTTAGAGATCTTTTAATGGCGTCCCAAACGGATGTAAAATTGCGTTTACATCATACGAGCATGGCCACGTGTCTAGTGGGACCCGAAGCTTATGATTATAAGAGTCCGTGAAAAACATATATGGAATTGCAGTACATGTACTAACGGGTGCGATCATACCAGCACTAATGCACCGGATCCCATCAGAACTCCGCAGTTAAGCGTGCTTGGGCGAGAGTAGTACTAGGATGGGTGACCTCCCGGGAAGTCATCGTGTTGCACCCCTTTTTGTTTTTTTGTTCAGTGGTTTACAAAAAACATCGTATCTTCGAAACGCCATAACTTTTGAACCGTGAGGAACTACGCTGCCGACATCACCTTTTCGGAAAGCTCTAAATTCACTAATTGGAGTGCCTAAGGTCTTTCGACCGTAGGCGCGTCTTTTTCAGCCCCAAATTATGAAGTTTAGACCGTCTTTCGGATGGTTTTTTACCATATTCCAAAAAGTTTTGTGGTTAGGTCTTTAGAGATCTTTTAATGGCGTCCCAAACGGATGTAAAATTGCGTTTACATCATACGAGCATGGCCACGTGTCTAGTGGGACCCGAAGCTTATGATTATAAGAGTCCGGGAAAAACATATATGGAATTGCAGTACATGTACTAACGGGTGCGATCATACCAGCACTAATGCACCGGATCCCATCAGAACTCCGCAGTTAAGCGTGCTTGGGCGAGAGTAGTACTAGGATGGGTGACCTCCCGGGAAGTCCTCGTGTTGCACCCCTTTTTGTTTTTTTGTTCAGTGGTTTACAAAAAACATCGTATCTTCGAAACGCCATAACTTTTGAACCGTGAGGAACTACGCTGCCGACAGCACCTTTTCGGAAAGGTCTAAATTCACTAATTGGAGTGCCTAAGGTCTTTCGACCGTAGGCGCGTCTTTTTCAGCCCCAAATTATGAAGTTTAGACCGTCTTTCGGATGGTTTTTTACCATATTCAAAAAAGTTTTGTGGTTAGGTCTTTAGAGATCTTTTAATGGCGTCCCAAACGGATGTAAAATTGCGTTTACATCATACGAGCATGGCCACTTGTCTAGTGGGACCCGAAGCTTATGATTATAAGAGTCCGGGAAAAAGATATATGGAATTGCAGTACATGTACTAACGGGTGCGATCATACCAGCACTAATGCACCGGATCCCATCAGAACTCCGCAGTTAAGCGTGCTTGGGCGAGAGTAGTACTAGGATGGGTGACCTCCCGGGAAGTCCTCGTGTTTCACCCCTTTTTGTTTTTTTTGTTCAGTGGTTTACAAAAAACATCGTATCTTCGAAACGCCATAACTTTTGAACCGTGAGGAACTACGCTGCCGACAACACCTTTTCGGAAAGCTCTAAATTCACTAATTGGAGTGCCTAAGGTCTTTAGACCGTAGGCACGTCTTTTTCAGCCCCAAATTATGAAGTTTAGACCGTCTTTCGGATGGTTTTTTACCATATTCCAAAAAGTTTTGTGGTTAGGTCTTTAGAGATCTTTTAATGGCGTCCCAAACGGATGTAAAATTGCGTTTACATCATACGAGCATGGCCACGTGTCTAGTGGGACCCGAAGCTTATGATTATAAGAGTCCGGGAAAAACATATATGGAATTGCAGTACATGTACTAACGGGTGCGATCATACCAGCACTAATGCACCGGATCCCATCAGAACTCCGCAGTTAAGCGTGCTTGGGCGAGAGTAGTACTAGGATGGGTGACCTCCCGGGAAGTCCTCGTGTTGCACCCCTTTTTGTTTTTTTGTTCAGTGGTTTACAAAGAACATCGTATCTTCGAAACCCCATAACTTTTGAACCGTGAGGAACTACGCTGCCGACAGCACCTTTTCGGAAAGCTCTAAATTCACTAATTGGAGTGCCTAAGGTCTTTAGACCGTAGGGCACGTCTTTTTCAGCCCCAAATTATGAAGTTTAGACCGTCTTTCGGATGGTTTCTTACCATATTCCAAAAAGTTTTGTGGTTAGGTCTTTAGAGATCTTTTAATGGCGTCCCAAACGGATGTAAAATTGCGTTTACATCATACGAGCATGGCCACGTGTCTAGTGGGACCCGAAGCTTATGATTATAAGAGTCCGGGAAAAACATATATGGAATTGCAGTACATGTACTAACGGGTGCGATCATACCAGCATAATGCACCGGATCCCATCAGAACTCCGCAGTTAAGCGTGCTTGGGCGAGAGCAGTAATAGGATGGGTGACCTCCCGGGAAGTCCTCATGTTGCACCCCTTTTTGTTTTTTTGTTCAGTGGTTTACAAAAAACATCGTATCTTCGAAACGCCATAACTTTTGAACCGTGAGGAACTACGCTGCCGACATCACCTTTTCGGAAAGCTCTAAATTCACTAATTGGAGTGCCTAAGGTCTTTAGACCGTAGGCATGTCTTTTTCAGCCCCAAATTATGAAGTTTAGACCGTCTTTCGGATGGTTTTTTACCATATTCCAAAAAGTTTTGTGGTTAGGTCTTTAGAGATCTTTTAATGGCGTCCCAAACGGATGTAAAATTGCGTTTACATCATACGAGCATGGCCACGTGTCTAGTGGGACCCGAAGCTTATGATTATAAGAGTCCGGGAAAAACATATATGGAATTGCAGTACATGTACTAACGGGTGCGATCATACCAGCACTAATGCACCGGATCCCATCAGAACTCCGCAGTTAAGCGTGCTTGGGCGAGAGTAGTACTAGGATGGGTGACCTCCCGGGAAGTCCTCGTGTTGCACCCCTTTTTGTTTTTTTGTTCAGTGGTTTACAAAAAACATCGTATCTTCGAAACGCCATAACTTTTGAACCGTGAGGAACTACGCTGCCGACAGCACCTTTTCGGAAAGCTCTAAATTCACTAATTGGAGTGCCTAAGGTCTTTCGACCGTAGGCGCGTCTTTTTCAGCCCCAAATTATGAAGTTTAGACCGTCTTTCGGATGGTTTTTTACCATATTCCAAAAAGTTTTGTGGTTAGGTCTTTAGAGATCTTTTAATGGCGTCCCAAACGGATGTAAAATTGCGTTTACATCATACGAGCATGGCCACTTGTCTAGTGGGACCCGAAGCTTATGATTATAAGAGTCCGGGAAAAAGATATATGGAATTGCAGTACATGTACTAACGGGTGCGATCATACCAGCACTAATGCACCGGATCCCATCAGAACTCCGCAGTTAAGCGTGCTTGGGCGAGAGTAGTACTAGGATGGGTGACCTCCCGGGAAGTCCTCGTGTTTCACCCCTTTTTGTTTTTTTTGTTCAGTGGTTTACAAAAAACATCGTATCTTCGAAACGCCATAACTTTTGAACCGTGAGGAACTACGCTGCCGACAACACCTTTTCGGAAAGCTCTAAATTCACTAATTGGAGTGCCTAAGGTCTTTAGACCGTAGGCACGTCTTTTTCAGCCCCAAATTATGAAGTTTAGACCGTCTTTCGGATGGTTTTTTTACCATATTCCAAAAAGTTTTGTGGTTAGGTCTTTAGAGATCTTTTAATGGCGTCCCAAACGGATGTAAAATTGCGTTTACATCATACGAGCATGGCCACGTGTCTAGTGGGACCCGAAGCTTATGATTATAAGAGTCCGGGAAAAACATATATGGAATTGCAGTACATGTACTAACGGGTGCGATCATACCAGCACTAATGCACCGGATCCCATCAGAACTCCGCAGTTAAGCGTGCTTGGGCGAGAGTAGTACTAGGATGGGTGACCTCCCGGGAAGTCCTCGTGTTGCACCCCTTTTTGTTTTTTTGTTCAGTGGTTTACAAAGAACATCGTATCTTCGAAACCCCATAACTTTTGAACCGTGAGGAACTACGCTGCCGACAGCACCTTTTCGGAAAGCTCTAAATTCACTAATTGGAGTGCCTAAGGTCTTTAGACCGTAGGGCACGTCTTTTTCAGCCCCAAATTATGAAGTTTAGACCGTCTTTCGGATGGTTTCTTACCATATTCCAAAAAGTTTTGTGGTTAGGTCTTTAGAGATCTTTTAATGGCGTCCCAAACGGATGTAAAATTGCGTTTACATCATACGAGCATGGCCACGTGTCTAGTGGGACCCGAAGCTTATGATTATAAGAGTCCGGGAAAAACATATATGGAATTGCAGTACATGTACTAACGGGTGCGATCATACCAGCACTAATGCACCGGATCCCATCAGAACTCCGCAGTTAAGCGTGCTTGGGCGAGAGTAGTACTAGGATGGGTGACCTCCCGGGAAGTCCTCGTGTTGCACCCCTTTTTGTTTTTTTGTTCAGTGGTTTACAAAGAACATCGTATCTTCGAAACCCCATAACTTTTGAACCGTGAGGAACTACGCTGCCGACAGCACCTTTTCGGAAAGCTCTAAATTCACTAATTGGAGTGCCTAAGGTCTTTAGACCGTAGGGCACGTCTTTTTCAGCCCCAAATTATGAAGTTTAGACCGTCTTTCGGATGGTTTCTTACCATATTCCAAAAAGTTTTGTGGTTAGGTCTTTAGAGATCTTTTAATGGCGTCCCAAACGGATGTAAAATTGCGTTTACGTCATACGAGCATGGCCACGTGTCTAGTGGGACCCGAAGCTTATGATTATAAGAGTCCGTGAAAAACATATATGGAATTGCAGTACATGTACTAACGGGTGCGATCATACCAGCACTAATGCACCGGATCCCATCAGAACTCCGCAGTTAAGCGTGCTTGGGCGAGAGTAGTACTAGGATGGGTGACCTCCCGGGAAGTCCTCGTGTTGCACCCCTTTTTGTTTTTTTGTTCAGTGGTTTACAAAGAACATCGTATCTTCGAAACCCCATAACTTTTGAACCGTGAGGAACTACGCTGCCGACAGCACCTTTTCGGAAAGCTCTAAATTCACTAATTGGAGTGCCTAAGGTCTTTAGACCGTAGGGCACGTCTTTTTCAGCCCCAAATTATGAAGTTTAGACCGTCTTTCGGATGGTTTCTTACCATATTCCAAAAAATTTTGTGGTTAGGTCTTTAGAGATCTTTTAATGGCGTCCCAAACGGATGTAAAATTGCGTTTACGTCATACGAGCATGGCCACGTGTCTAGTGGGACCCGAAGCTTATGATTATAAGAGTCCGTGAAAAACATATATGGAATTGCAGTACATGTACTAACGGGTGCGATCATACCAGCACTAATGCACCGGATCCCATCAGAACTCCGCAGTTAAGCGTGCTTGGGCGAGAGTAGTACTAGGATGGGTGACCTCCCGGGAAGTCATCGTGTTGCACCCCTTTTTGTTTTTTTGTTCAGTGGTTTACAAAAAACATCGTATCTTCGAAACGCCATAACTTTTGAACCGTGAGGAACTACGCTGCCGACATCACCTTTTCGGAAAGCTCTAAATTCACTAATTGGAGTGCCTAAGGTCTTTCGACCGTAGGCGCGTCTTTTTCAGCCCCAAATTATGAAGTTTAGACCGTCTTTCGGATGGTTTTTTACCATATTCCAAAAAGTTTTGTGGTTAGGTCTTTAGAGATCTTTTAATGGCGTCCCAAACGGATGTAAAATTGCGTTTACATCATACGAGCATGGCCACGTGTCTAGTGGGACCCGAAGCTTATGATTATAAGAGTCCGGGAAAAACATATATGGAATTGCAGTACATGTACTAACGGGTGCGATCATACCAGCACTAATGCACCGGATCCCATCAGAACTCCGCAGTTAAGCGTGCTTGGGCGAGAGTAGTACTAGGATGGGTGACCTCCCGGGAAGTCCTCGTGTTGCACCCCTTTTTGTTTTTTTGTTCAGTGGTTTACAAAGAACATCGTATCTTCGAAACCCCATAACTTTTGAACCGTGAGGAACTACGCTGCCGACAGCACCTTTTCGGAAAGCTCTAAATTCACTAATTGGAGTGCCTAAGGTCTTTAGACCGTAGGGCACGTCTTTTTCAGCCCCAAATTATGAAGTTTAGACCGTCTTTCGGATGGTTTCTTACCATATTCCAAAAAGTTTTGTGGTTAGGTCTTTAGAGATCTTTTAATGGCGTCCCAAACGGATGTAAAATTGCGTTTACATCATACGAGCATGGCCACGTGTCTAGTGGGACCCGAAGCTTATGATTATAAGAGTCCGGGAAAAACATATATGGAATTGCAGTACATGTACTAACGGGTGCGATCATACCAGCACTAATGCACCGGATCCCATCAGAACTCCGCAGTTAAGCGTGCTTGGGCGAGAGTAGTACTAGGATGGGTGACCTCCCGGGAAGTCCTCGTGTTGCACCCCTTTTTGTTTTTTTGTTCAGTGGTTTACAAAGAACATCGTATCTTCGAAACCCCATAACTTTTGAACCGTGAGGAACTACGCTGCCGACAGCACCTTTTCGGAAAGCTCTAAATTCACTAATTGGAGTGCCTAAGGTCTTTAGACCGTAGGGCACGTCTTTTTCAGCCCCAAATTATGAAGTTTAGACCGTCTTTCGGATGGTTTCTTACCATATTCCAAAAAATTTTGTGGTTAGGTCTTTAGAGATCTTTTAATGGCGTCCCAAACGGATGTAAAATTGCGTTTACGTCATACGAGCATGGCCACGTGTCTAGTGGGACCCGAAGCTTATGATTATAAGAGTCCGTGAAAAACATATATGGAATTGCAGTACATGTACTAACGGGTGCGATCATACCAGCACTAATGCACCGGATCCCATCAGAACTCCGCAGTTAAGCGTGCTTGGGCGAGAGTAGTACTAGGATGGGTGACCTCCCGGGAAGTCCTCGTGTTGCACCCCTTTTTGTTTTTTTGTTCAGTGGTTTACAAAAAACATCGTATCTTCGAAACGCCATAACTTTTGAACCGTGAGGAACTACGCTGCCGACAAAACCTTTTCGGAAAGGTCTAAATTCACTAATTGGAGTGCCTAAGGTCTTTAGACTGTAGGCATGTCTTTTTCAGCCCCAAATTATGAAGTTTAGACCGTCTTTCGGATGGTTTTTTACCATATTCCAAAAAGTTTTGTGGTTAGGTCTTTAGAGATCTTTTAATGGCGTCCCAAACGGATGTAAAATTGCGTTTACATCATACGAGCATGGCCACTTGTCTAGTGGGACCCGAAGCTTATGATTATAAGAGTCCGGGAAAAACATATATGGAATTGCAGTACATGTACTAACGGGTGCGATCATACCAGCACTAATGCACCGGATCCCATCAGAACTTCGCAGTTAAGCGTGCCTGGGCGAGAGTAGTACTAGGATGGGTGACCTCCCGGGAAGTCCTCGTGTTTCACCCCTTTTTGTTTTTTTTGTTCAGTGGTTTACAAAAAACATCGTATCTTCGAAACGCCATAACTTTTGAACCGTGAGGAACTACGCTGCCGACAACACCTTTTCGGAAAGCTCTAAATTCACTAATTGGAGTGCCTAAGGTCTTTAGACCGTAGGCACGTCTTTTTCAGCCCCAAATTATGAAGTTTAGACCGTCTTTCAGATGGTTTTTTTACCATATTCCAAAAAGTTTTGTGGTTAGGTCTTTAGAGATCTTTTAATGGCGTCCCAAACGGATGTAAAATTGCGTTTACATCATACGAGCATGGCCACGTGTCTAGTGGGACACGAAGCTTATGATTATAAGAGTCCGGGAAAAACATATATGGAATTGCAGTACATGTACTAACGGGTGCGATCATACCAGCACTAATGCACCGGATCCCATCAGAACTCCGCAGTTAAGCGTGCTTGGGCGAGAGTAGTACTAGGATGGGTGACCTCCCGGGAAGTCCTCGTGTTGCACCCCTTTTTGTTTTTTTGTTCAGTGGTTTACAAAGAACATCGTATCTTCGAAACCCCATAACTTTTGAACCGTGAGGAACTACGCTGCCGACAGCACCTTTTCGGAAAGCTCTAAATTCACTAATTGGAGTGCCTAAGGTCTTTAGACCGTAGGGCACGTCTTTTTCAGCCCCAAATTATGAAGTTTAGACCGTCTTTCGGATGGTTTTTTACCATATTCCAAAAAGTTTTGTGGTTAGGTCTTTAGAGATCTTTTAATGGCGTCCCAAACGGATGTAAAATTGCGTTTACATCATACGAGCATGGCCACGTGTCTAGTGGGACCCGAAGCTTATGATTATAAGAGTCCGGGAAAAACATATATGGAATTGCAGTACATGTACTAACGGGTGCGATCATACCAGCACTAATGCACCGGATCCCATCAGAACTCCGCAGTTAAGCGTGCTTGGGCGAGAGTAGTACTAGGATGGGTGACCTCCCGGGAAGTCCTCGTGTTGCACCCCTTTTTGTTTTTTTGTTCAGTGGTTTACAAAGAACATCGTATCTTCGAAACCCCATAACTTTTGAACCGTGAGGAACTACGCTGCCGACAGCACCTTTTCGGAAAGCTCTAAATTCACTAATTGGAGTGCCTAAGGTCTTTAGACCGTAGGGCACGTCTTTTTCAGCCCCAAATTATGAAGTTTAGACCGTCTTTCGGATGGTTTCTTACCATATTCCAAAAAGTTTTGTGGTTAGGTCTTTAGAGATCTTTTAATGGCGTCCCAAACGGATGTAAAATTGCGTTTACGTCATACGAGCATGGCCACGTGTCTAGTGGGACCCGAAGCTTATGATTATAAGAGTCCGTGAAAAACATATATGGAATTGCAGTACATGTACTAACGGGTGCGATCATACCAGCACTAATGCACCGGATCCCATCAGAACTCCGCAGTTAAGCGTGCTTGGGCGAGAGTAGTACTAGGATGGGTGACCTCCCGGGAAGTCCTCGTGTTGCACCCCTTTTTGTTTTTTTGTTCAGTGGTTTACAAAAAACATCGTATCTTCGAAACGCCATAACTTTTGAACCGTGAGGAACTACGCTGCCGACATCACCTTTTCGGAAAGCTCTAAATTCACTAATTGGAGTGCCTAAGGTCTTTCGACCGTAGGCGCGTCTTTTTCAGCCCCAAATTATGAAGTTTAGACCGTCTTTCGGATGGTTTTTTACCATATTCCAAAAAGTTTTGTGGTTAGGTCTTTAGAGATCTTTTAATGGCGTCCCAAACGGATGTAAAATTGCGTTTACATCATACGAGCATGGCCACGTGTCTAGTGGGACCCGAAGCTTATGATTATAAGAGTCCGGGAAAAACATATATGGAATTGCAGTACATGTACTAACGGGTGCGATCATACCAGCACTAATGCACCGGATCCCATCAGAACTCCGCAGTTAAGCGTGCTTGGGCGAGAGTAGTACTAGGATGGGTGACCTCCCGGGAAGTCCTCGTGTTGCACCCCTTTTTGTTTTTTTGTTCAGTGGTTTACAAAAAACATCGTATCTTCGAAACGCCATAACTTTTGAACCGTGAGGAACTACGCTGCCGACAAAACCTTTTCGGAAAAGTCTAAATTCACTAATTGGAGTGCCTAAGGTCTTTAGACTGTAGGCATGTCTTTTTCAGCCCCAAATTATGAAGTTTAGACCGTCTTTCGGATGGTTTTTTACCATATTCCAAAAAGTTTTGTGGTTAGGTCTTTAGAGATCTTTTAATGGCGTCCCAAACGGATGTAAAATTGCGTTTACATCATACGAGCATGGCCACTTGTCTAGTGGGACACGAAGCTTATGATTATAAGAGTCCGGGAAAAACATATATGGAATTGCAGTACATGTACTAACGGGTGCGATCATACCAGCACTAATGCACCGGATCCCATCAGAACTCCGCAGTTAAGCGTGCTTGGGCGAGAGTAGTACTAGGATGGGTGACCTCCCGGGAAGTCCTCGTGTTTCACCCCTTTTTGTTTTTTTTGTTCAGTGGTTTACAAAAAACATCGTATCTTCGAAACGCCATAACTTTTGAACCGTGAGGAACTACGCTGCCGACAGCACCTTTTCGGAAAGCTCTAAATTCACTAATTGGAGTGCCTAAGGTCTTTAGACCGTAGGCACGTCTTTTTCAGCCCCAAATTATGAAGTTTAGACCGTCTTTCGGATGGTTTTTTTACCATATTCCAAAAAGTTTTGTGGTTAGGTCTTTAGAGATCTTTTAATGGCGTCCCAAACGGATGTAAAATTGCGTTTACATCATACGAGCATGGCCACGTGTCTAGTGGGACCCGAAGCTTATGATTATAAGAGTCCGGGAAAAACATATATGGAATTGCAGTACATGAACTAACGGGTGCGATCATACCAGCACTAATGCACCGGATCCCATCAGAACTCCGCAGTTAAGCGTGCTTGGGCGAGAGTAGTACTAGGATGGGTGACCTCCCGGGAAGTCCTCGTGTTGCACCCCTTTTTGTTTTTTTGTTCAGTGGTTTACAAAGAACATCGTATCTTCGAAACCCCATAACTTTTGAACCGTGAGGAACTACGCTGCCGACATCACCTTTTCGGAAAGGTCTAAATTCACTAATTGGAGTGCCTAAGGTCTTTCGACCGTAGGCGCGTCTTTTTCAGCCCCAAATTATGAAGTTTAGACCGTCTTTCGGATGGTTTTTTACCATATTCCAAAAAGTTTTGTGGTTAGGTCTTTAGAGATCTTTTAATGGCGTCCCAAACGGATGTAAAATTGCGTTTACATCATACGAGCATGGCCACGTGTCTAGTGGGACCCGAAGCTTATGATTATAAGAGTCCGGGAAAAACATATATGGAATTGCAGTACATGTACTAACGGGTGCGATCATACCAGCACTAATGCACCGGATCCCATCAGAATTCCGCAGTTAAGCGTGCTTGGGCGAGAGTAGTACTAGGATGGGTGACCTCCCGGGAAGTCCTCGTGTTGCACCCCTTTTTGTTTTTTTGTTCAGTGGTTTACAAAAAACATCGTATCTTCGAAACGCCATAACTTTTGAACCGTGAGGAACTACGCTGCCGACAAAACCTTTTCGGAAAAGTCTAAATTCACTAATTGGAGTGCCTAAGGTCTTTAGACTGTAGGCATGTCTTTTTCAGCCCCAAATTATGAAGTTTAGACCGTCTTTCGGATGGTTTTTTACCATATTCCAAAAAGTTTTGTGGTTAGGTCTTTAGAGATCTTTTAATGGCGTCCCAAACGGATGTAAAATTGCGTTTACATCATACGAGCATGGCCACTTGTCTAGTGGGACACGAAGCTTATGATTATAAGAGTCCGGGAAAAAGATATATGGAATTGCAGTACATGTACTAACGGGTGCGATCATACCAGCACTAATGCACCGGATCCCATCAGAACTCCGCAGTTAAGCGTGCTTGGGCGAGAGTAGTACTAGGATGGGTGACCTCCCGGGAAGTCCTCGTGTTTCACCCCTTTTTGTTTTTTTTTGTTCAGTGGTTTACAAAAAACATCGTATCTTCGAAACGCCATAACTTTTGAACCGTGAGGAACTACGCTGCCGACAGCACCTTTTCGGAAAGCTCTAAATTCACTAATTGGAGTGCCTAAGGTCTTTAGACCGTAGGCACGTCTTTTCAGCCCCAAATTATGAAGTTTAGACCGTCTTTCGGATGGTTTTTTTACCATATTCCAAAAAGTTTTGTGGTTAGGTCTTTAGAGATCTTTTAATGGCGTCCCAAACGGATGTAAAATTGCGATTACATCATACGAGCATGGCCACGTGTCTAGTGGGACCCGAAGCTTATGATTATAAGAGTCCGGGAAAAACATATATGGAATTGCAGTACATGAACTAACGGGTGCGATCATACCAGCACTAATGCACCGGATCCCATCAGAACTCCGCAGTTAAGCGTGCTTGGGCGAGAGTAGTACTAGGATGGGTGACCTCCCGGGAAGTCCTCGTGTTGCACCCCTTTTTGTTTTTTTGTTCAGTGGTTTACAAAGAACATCGTATCTTCGAAACCCCATAACTTTTAAACCGTGAGGAACTACGCTGCCGACAGCACCTTTTCGGAAAGCTCTAAATTCACTAATTGGAGTGCCTAAGGTCTTTAGACCGTAGGGCACGTCTTTTTCAGCCCCAAATTATGAAGTTTAGACCGTCTTTCGGATGGTTTTTTACCATATTCCAAAAAGTTTTGTGGTTAGGTCTTTAGAGATCTTTTAATGGCGTCCCAAACGGATGTAAAATTGCGTTTACATCATACGAGCATGGCCACGTGTCTAGTGGGACCCGAAGCTTATGATTATAAGAGTCCGGGAAAAACATATATGGAATTGCAGTACATGTACTAACGGGTGCGATCATACCAGCACTAATGCACCGGATCCCATCAGAACTCCGCAGTTAAGCGTGCTTGGGCGAGAGTAGTACTAGGATGGGTGACCTCCCGGGAAGTCCTCGTGTTGCACCCCTTTTTGTTTTTTTGTTCAGTGGTTTACAAAAAACATCGTATCTTCGAAACGCCATAACTTTTGAACCGTGAGGAACTACGCTGCCGACAAAACCTTTTCGGAAAGGTCTAAATTCACTAATTGGAGTGCCTAAGGTCTTTAGACTGTAGGCATGTCTTTTTCAGCCCCAAATTATGAAGTTTAGACCGTCTTTCGGATGGTTTTTTACCATATTCCAAAAAGTTTTGTGGTTAGGTCTTTAGAGATCTTTTAATGGCGTCCCAAACGGATGTAAAATTGCGTTTACATCATACGAGCATGGCCACTTGTCTAGTGGGACCCGAAGCTTATGATTATAAGAGTCCGGGAAAAAGATATATGGAATTGCAGTACATGTACTAACGGGTGCGATCATACCAGCACTAATGCACCGGATCCCATCAGAACTCCGCAGTTAAGCGTGCTTGGGCGAGAGTAGTACTAGGATGGGTGACCTCCCGGGAAGTCCTCGTGTTTCACCCCTTTTTGTTTTTTTTGTTCAGTGGTTTACAAAAAACATCGTATCTTCGAAACGCCATAACTTTTGAACCGTGAGGAACTACGCTGCCGACAGCACCTTTTCGGAAAGCTCTAAATTCACTAATTGGAGTGCCTAAGGCCTTTAGACCGTAGGGCACGTCTTTTTCAGCCCCAAATTATGAAGTTTAGACCGTCTTTCGGATGGTTTCTTACCATATTCCAAAAAGTTTTGTGGTTAGGTCTTTAGAGATCTTTTAATGGCGTCCCAAACGGATGTAAAATTGCGTTTACATCATACGAGCATGGCCACGTGTCTAGTGGGACCCGAAGCTTATGATTATAAGAGTCCGTGAAAAACATATATGGAATTGCAGTACATGTACTAACGGGTGCGATCATACCAGCACTAATGCACCGGATCCCATCAGAACTCCGCAGTTAAGCGTGCTTGGGCGAGAGTAGTACTAGGATGGGTGACCTCCCGGGAAGTCCTCGTGTTGCACCCCTTTTTGTTTTTTTGTTCAGTGGTTTACAAAGAACATCGTATCTTCGAAACCCCATAACTTTTGAACCGTGAGGAACTACGCTGCCGACAGCACCTTTTCGGAAAGCTCTAAATTCACTAATTGGAGTGCCTAAGGTCTTTAGACCGTAGGGCACGTCTTTTTCAGCCCCAAATTATGAAGTTTAGACCGTCTTTCGGATGGTTTTTTACCATATTCCAAAAAGTTTTGTGGTTAGGTCTTTAGAGATCTTTTAATGGCGTCCCAAACGGATGTAAAATTGCGTTTACATCATACGAGCATGGCCACGTGTCTAGTGGGACCCGAAGCTTATGATTATAAGAGTCCGGGAAAAACATATATGGAATTGCAGTACATGTACTAACGGGTGCGATCATACCAGCACTAATGCACCGGATCCCATCAGAACTCCGCAGTTAAGCGTGCTTGGGCGAGAGTAGTACTAGGATGGGTGACCTCCCGGGAAGTCCTCGTGTTGCACCCCTTTTTGTTTTTTTGTTCAGTGGTTTACAAAAAACATCGTATCTTCGAAACGCCATAACTTTTGAACCGTGAGGAACTACGCTGCCGACAACACCTTTTCGGAAAGCTCTAAATTCACTAATTGGAGTGCCTAAGGTCTTTAGACCGTAGGCACGTCTTTTTCAGCCCCAAATTATGAAGTTTAGACCGTCTTTCGGATGGTTTTTTTACCATATTCCAAAACGTTTTGTGGTTAGGTCTTTAGAGATCTTTTAATGGCGTCCCAAACGGATGTAAAATTGCGTTTACATCATACGAGCATGGCCACGTGTCTAGTGGGACCCGAAGCTTATGATTATAAGAGTCCGGGAAAAACATATATGGAATTGCAGTACATGTACTAACGGGTGCGATCATACCAGCACTAATGCACCGGATCCCATCAGAACTCCGCAGTTAAGCGTGCTTGGGCGAGAGTAGTACTAGGATGGGTGACCTCCCGGGAAGTCCTCGTGTTGCACCCCTTTTTGTTTTTTTGTTCAGTGGTTTACAAAGAACATCGTATCTTCGAAACCCCATAACTTTTGAACCGTGAGGAACTACGCTGCCGACAGCACCTTTTCGGAAAGCTCTAAATTCACTAATTGGAGTGCCTAAGGTCTTTAGACCGTAGGGCACGTCTTTTTCAGCCCCAAATTATGAAGTTTAGACCGTCTTTCGGATGGTTTTTTACCATATTCCAAAAAGTTTTGTGGTTAGGTCTTTAGAGATCTTTTAATGGCGTCCCAAACGGATGTAAAATTGCGTTTACATCATACGAGCATGGCCACGTGTCTAGTGGGACCCGAAGCTTATGATTATAAGAGTCCGGGAAAAACATATATGGAATTGCAGTACATGTACTAACGGGTGCGATCATACCAGCACTAATGCACCGGATCCCATCAGAACTCCGCAGTTAAGCGTGCTTGGGCGAGAGTAGTACTAGGATGGTGACCTCCCGGGAAGTCCTCGTGTTGCACCCCTTTTTGTTTTTTTGTTCAGTGGTTTACAAAAAACATCGTATCTTCGAAACGCCATAACTTTTAAACCGTGAGGAACTACGCTGCCGACAAAACCTTTTCGGAAAGGTCTAAATTCACTAATTGGAGTGCCTAAGGTCTTTAGACTGTAGGCATGTCTTTTTCAGCCCCAAATTATGAAGTTTAGACCGTCTTTCGGATGGTTTTTTACCATATTCCAAAAAGTTTTGTGGTTAGGTCTTTAGAGATCTTTTAATGGCGTCCCAAACGGATGTAAAATTGCGTTTACATCATACGAGCATGGCCACTTGTCTAGTGGGACCCGAAGCTTATGATTATAAGAGTCCGGGAAAAAGATATATGGAATTGCAGTACATGTACTAACGGGTGCGATCATACCAGCACTAATGCACCGGATCCCATCAGAACTCCGCAGTTAAGCGTGCTTGGGCGAGAGTAGTACTAGGATGGGTGACCTCTCGGGAAGTCCTCGTGTTTCACCCCTTTTTGTTTTTTTTGTTCAGTGGTTTACAAAAAACATCGTATCTTCGAAACGCCATAACTTTTGAACCGTGAGGAACTACGCTGCCGACAACACCTTTTCGGAAAGCTCTAAATTCACTAATTGGAGTGCCTAAGGTCTTTAGACCGTAGGCACATCTTTTTCAGCCCCAAATTATGAAGTTTAGACCGTCTTTCGGATGGTTTTTTTACCATATTCCAAAAAGTTTTGTGGTTAGGTCTGTAGAGATCTTTTAATGGCGTCCCAAACGGATGTAAAATTGCGTTTACATCATACGAGCATGGCCACGTGTCTAGTGGGACCCGAAGCTTATGATTATAAGAGTCCGGGAAAAACATATATGGAATTGCAGTACATGTACTAACGGGTGCGATCATACCAGCACTAATGCACCGGATCCCATCAGAACTCCGCAGTTAAGCGTGCTTGGGCGAGAGTAGTACTAGGATGGGTGACCTCCCGGGAAGTCCTCGTGTTGCACCCCTTTTTGTTTTTTTGTTCAGTGGTTTACAAAGAACATCGTATCTTCGAAACCCCATAACTTTTGAACCGTGAGGAACTACGCTGCCGACAGCACCTTTTCGGAAAGCTCTAAATTCACTAATTGGAGTGCCTAAGGTCTTTAGACCGTAGGGCACATCTTTTTCAGCCCCAAATTATGAAGTTTAGACCGTCTTTCGGATGGTTTCTTACCATATTCCAAAAAGTTTTGTGGTTAGGTCTTTAGAGATCTTTTAATGGCGTCCCAAACGGATGTAAAATTGCGTTTACATCATACGAGCATGGCCACGTGTCTAGTGGGACCCGAAGCTTATGATTATAAGAGTCCGGGAAAAACATATATGGAATTGCAGTACATGTACTAACGGGTGCGATCATACCAGCACTAATGCACCGGATCCCATCAGAACTCCGCAGTTAAGCTTGCTTGGGCGAGAGTAGTACTAGGATGGGTGACCTCCCGGGAAGTCCTCGTGTTGCACCCCTTTTTGTTTTTTTGTTCAGTGGTTTACAAAAAACATCGTATCTTCGAAACGCCATAACTTTTGAACCGTGAGGAACTACGCTGCCGACAGCACCTTTTCGGAAAGCTCTAAATTCACTAATTGGAGTGCCTAAGGACTTTCGACCGTAGGCGCGTCTTTTTCAGCCCCAAATTATGAAGTTTAGACCGTCTTTCAGATGGTTTTTTACCATATTCCAAAACGTTTTGTGGTTAGGTCTTTAAAGATCTTTTAATGGCGTCCCAAACGGATGTAAAATTGCGTTTACATCATACGAGCATGGCCACGTGTCTAGTGGGACCCGAAGCTTATGATTATAAGAGTCCGGGAAAAACATATATGGAATTGCAGTACATGTACTAACGGGTGCGATCATACCAGCACTAATGCACCGGATCCCATCAAAACTCCGCAGTTAAGCGTGCTTGGGCGAGAGTAGTACTAGGATGGGTGACCTCCCGGGAAGTCCTCGTGTTGCACCCCTTTTTGTTTTTTTGTTCAGTGGTTTACAAAAAACATCGTATCTTCGAAACGCCATAACTTTTGAACCCTGAGGAACTACGCTGCCGACAGCACCTTTTCGGAAAGCTCTAAATTCACTAATTGGAGTGCCTAAGGTCTTTCGACCGTAGGCGCGTCTTTTTCAGCCCCAAATTATGAAGTTTAGACCGTCTTTCGTATGGTTTTTTACCATATTCCAAAAAGTTTTGTGGTTAGGTCTTTAGAGATCTTTTAATGGCGTCCCAAACGGATGTAAAATTGCGTTTACATCATACGAGCATGGCCACGTGTCTAGTGGGACCCGAAGCTTATGATTATAAGAGTCCGGGAAAAACATATATGGAATTGCAGTACATGTACTAACGGGTGCGATCATACCAGCACTAATGCACCGGATCCCATCAGAACTCCGCAGTTAAGCGTGCTTGGGCGAGAGTAGTACTAGGATGGGTGACCTCCCTGGAAGTCCTCGTGTTGCACCCCTTTTTGTTTTTTTGTTCAGTGGTTTACAAAAAACATCGTATCTTCGAACATAACTTTTGAACCGTGAGGAACTACGCTGCCGACAAAACCTTTTCGGAAAGGTCTAAATTCACTAATTGGAGTGCCTAAGGTCTTTAGACCGTAGGCATGTCTTTTTCAGCCCCAAATTATGAAGTTTATACCGTCTTTCGGATGGTTTTTTACCATATTCCAAAAAGTTTTATGGTTAGGTCTTTAGAGATCTTTTAATGGCGTCCCAAACGGATGTAAAATTGCGTTTACATCATACGAGCATGGCCACGTGTCTAGTGGGACCCGAAGCTTATGATTATAAGAGTCCGGGAAAAACATATATGGAATTGCAGTACATGTACTAACGGGTGCGATCATACCAGCACTAATGCACCGGATCCCATCAGAACTCCGCAGTTAAGCGTGCTTGGGCGAGAGCAGTACTAGGATGGGTGACCTCCCGGGAAGTCCTCGTGTTGCACCCCTTTTTGTTTTTTTGTTCAGTGGTTTACAAAAAACATCGTATCTTCGAAACCCCATAACTTTTGAACCGTGAGGAACTACGCTGCCGACAGCACCTTTTCGGAAAGCTCTAAATTCACTAATTGGAGTGCCTAAGGTCTTTCGACCGTAGGCGCGTCTTTTTCAGCCCCAAATTATGAAGTTTAGACCGTCTTTCGGATGGTTTCTTACCATATTCCAAAAAGTTTTGTGGTTAGGTCTTTAGAGATCTTTTAATGGCGTCCCAAACGGATGTAAAATTGCGTTTACATCATACGAGCATGGCCACATGTCTAGTGGGACCCGAAGCTTATGATTATAAGAGTCCGGGAAAAACATATATGGAATTGCAGTACATGTACTAACGGGTGCGATCATACCAGCACTAATGCACCGGATCCCATCAGAACTCCGCAGTCAAGCTTGCTTGGGCGAGAGTAGTACTAGGATGGGTGACCTCCCGGGAAGTCCTCGTGTTGCACCCCTTTTTGTTTTTTTGTTCAGTGGTTTACAAAAAACATCGTATCTTCGAAACGCCATAACTTTTGAACCGTGAGGAACTACGCTGCCGACAGCACCTTTTCGGAAAGCTCTAAATTCACTAATTGGAGTGCCTAAGGTCTTTCGACCGTAGGCGCGTCTTTTTCAGCCCCAAATTATGAAGTTTAGACCGTCTTTCGGATGGTTTTTTACCATATTCCAAAAAGTTTTGTGGTTAGGTCTTTAGAGATCTTTTAATGGCGTCCCAAACGGATGTAAAATTGCGTTTACATCATACGAGCATGGCCACGTGTCTAGTGGGACCCGAAGCTTATGATTATAAGAGTCCGGGAAAAACATATATGGAATTGCAGTACATGTACTAACGGGTGCGATCATACCAGCACTAATGCACCGGATCCCATCAGAACTCCGCAGTTAAGCGTGCTTGGGCGAGAGTAGTACTAGGATGGGTGACCTCCCGGGAAGTCCTCGTGTTGCACCCCTTTTTGTTTTTTTGTTCAGTGGTTTACAAAAAACATCGTATCTTCGAACATAACTTTTGAACCGTGAGGAACTACGCTGCCGACAAAACCTTTTCGGAAAGGTCTAAATTCACTAATTGGAGTGCCTAAGGTCTTTAGACCGTAGGCATGTCTTTTTCAGCCCCAAATTATGAAGTTTAGACCGTCTTTCGGATGGTTTTTTACCATATTCCAAAAAGTTTTATGGTTAGGTCTTTAGAGATCTTTTAATGGCGTCCCAAACGGATGTAAAATTGCGTTTACATCATACGAGCATGGCCACATGTCTAGTGGGACCCGAAGCTTATGATTATAAGAGTCCGGGAAAAACATATATGGAATTGCAGTACATGTACTAACGGGTGCGATCATACCAGCACTAATGCACCGGATCCCATCAGAACTCCGCAGTTAAGCGTGCTTGGGCGAGAGCAGTACTAGGATGGGTGACCTCCCGGGAAGTCCTTGTGTTGCACCCCTTTTTGTTTTTTTGTTCAGTGGTTTACAAAAAACATCGTATCTTCGAAACCCCATAACTTTTGAACCGTGAGGAACTACGCTGCCGACAGCACCTTTTCGGAAAGCTCTAAATTCACTAATTGGAGTGCCTAAGGTCTTTAGACCGTAGGGCACGTCTTTTTCAGCCCCAAATTATGAAGTTTAGACCGTCTTTCGGATGGTTTCTTACCATATTCCAAAAAGTTTTGTGGTTAGGTCTTTAGAGATCTTTTAATGGCGTCCCAAACGGATGTAAAATTGCGTTTACATCATACGAGCATGGCCACGTGTCTAGTGGGACCCGAAGCTTATGATTATAAGAGTCCGGGAAAAACATATATGGAATTGCAGTACATGTACTAACGGGTGCGATCATACCAGCACTAATGCACCGGATCCCATCAGAACTCCGCAGTTAAGCTTGCTTGGTCGAGAGTAGTACTAGGATGGGTGACCTCCCGGGAAGTCCTCGTGTTGCACCCCTTTTTGTTTTTTTGTTCAGTGGTTTACAAAAAACATCGTATCTTCGAAACGCCATAACTTTTGAACCGTGAGGAACTACGCTGCCGACAGCACCTTTTCGGAAAGCTCTAAATTCACTAATTGGAGTGCCTAAGGTCTTTCGACCGTAGGCGCGTCTTTTTCAGCCCCAAATTATGAAGTTTAGACCGTCTTTCAGATGGTTTTTTACCATATTCCAAAAAGTTTTGTGGTTAGGTCTTTAGAGATCTTTTAATGGCGTCCCAAACGGATGTAAAATTGCATTTACATCATACGAGCATGGCCACGTGTCTAGTGGGACCCGAAGCTTATGATTATAAGAGTCCGGGAAAAACATATATGGAATTGCAGTACATGTACTAACGGGTGCGATCATACCAGCACTAATGCACCGGATCCCATCAAAACTCCGCAGTTAAGCGTGCTTGGGCGAGAGTAGTACTAGGATGGGTGACCTCCCGGGAAGTCCTCGTGTTGCACCCCTTTTTGTTTTTTTGTTCAGTGGTTTACAAAAAACATCGTATCTTCGAAACGCCATAACTTTTGAACCGTGAGGAACTACGATGCCGACATCACCTTTTCGGAAAGCTCTAAATTCACTAATTGGAGTGCCTAAGGTCTTTCGACCGTAGGCGCGTCTTTTTCAGCCCCAAATTATGAAGTTTAGACCGTCTTTCGGATGGTTTTTTACCATATTCCAAAAAGTTTTGTGGTTAGGTCTTTAGAGATCTTTTAATGGCGTCCCAAACGGATGTAAAATTGCGTTTACATCATACTAGCATGGCCACGTGTCTAGTGGGACCCGAAGCTTATGATTATAAGAGTCCGGGAAAAACATATATGGAATTGCAGTACATGTACTAACGGGTGCGATCATACCAGCACTAATGCACCGGATCCCATCAGAACTCCGCAGTTAAGCGTGCTTGGGCGAGAGTAGTACTAGGATGGGTGACCTCCCGGGAAGTCCTCGTGTTGCACCCCTTTTTGTTTTTTTTGTTCAGTGGTTTACAAAAAACATCGTATCTTCGAACATAACTTTTGAACCGTGAGGAACTACGCTGCCGACAAAACCTTTTCGGAAAGGTCTAAATTCACTAATTGGAGTGCCTAAGGTCTTTAGACCGTAGGCATGTCTTTTTCAGCCCCAAATTATGAAGTTTAGACCGTCTTTCGGATGGTTTTTTACCATATTCCAAAAAGTTTTATGGTTAGGTCTTTAGAGATCTTTTAATGGCGTCCCAAACGGATGTAAAATTGCGTTTACATCATACGAGCATGGCCACGTGTCTAGTGGGACCCGAAGCTTATGATTATAAGAGTCCGGGAAAAACATATATGGAATTGCAGTACATGTACTAACGGGTGCGATCATACCAGCACTAATGCACCGGATCCCATCAGAACTCCGCAGTTAAGCGTGCTTGGGCGAGAGCAGTACTAGGATGGGTGACCTCCCGGGAAGTCCTCGTGTTGCACCCCTTTTTGTTTTTTTGTTCAGTGGTTTACAAAAAACATCGTATCTTCGAAACGCCATAACTTTTGAACCGTGAGGAACTACGCTGCCGACAGCACCTTTTCGGAAAGCTCTAAATTCACTAATTGGAGTGCCTAAGGTCTTTAGACCGTAGGCGCGTCTTTTTCAGCCCCAAATTATGAAGTTTAGACCGTCTTTCGGATGGTTTTTTACCATATTCCAAAAAGTTTTGTTGTTAGGTCTTTAGAGATCTTTTAATGGCGTCCCAAACGGATGTAAAATTGCGTTTACATCATACGAGCATGGCCACGTGTCTAGTGGGACCCGAAGCTTATGATTATAAGAGTCCGGGAAAAACATATATGGAATTGCAGTACATGTATAACGGGTGCGATCATACCAGCACTAATGCACCGGATCCCATCAGAACTCCGCAGTTAAGCGTGCTTGGGCGAGAGTAGTACTAGGATGGGTGACCTCCCGGGAAGTCCTCGTGTTTCACCCCTTTTTGTTTTTTTTGTTCAGTGGTTTACAAAAAACATCGTATCTTCGAAACGCCATAACTTTTGAACCGTGAGGAACTACGCTGCCGACAACACCTTTTCGGAAAGCTCTAAATTCACTAATTGGAGTGCCTAAGGTCTTTAGACCGTAGGCACGTCTTTTTAAGCCCCAAATTATGAAGTTTAGACCGTCTTTCGGATGGTTTTTTTACCATATTCCAAAAAGTTTTGTGGTTAGGTCTTTAGAGATCTTTTAATGGCGTCCCAAACGGATGTAAAATTGCGTTTACATCATACGAGCATGGCCACGTGTCTAGTGGGACCCGAAGCTTATGATTATAAGAGTCCGGGAAAAACATATATGGAATTGCAGTACATGTACTAACGGGTGCGATCATACCAGCACTAATGCACCGGATCCCATCAGAACTCCGCAGTTAAGCGTGCTTGGGCGAGAGTAGTACTAGGATGGGTGACCTCCCGGGAAGTCCTCGTGTTGCACCCCTTTTTGTTTTTTTGTTCAGTGGTTTACAAAAAACATCGTATCTTCGAAACGCCATAACTTTTGAACCGTGAGGAACTACGCTGCCGACAGCACCTTTTCGGAAAGCTCTAAATTCACTAATTGGAGTGCCTAAGGTCTTTAGACCGTAGGGCACGTCTTTTTCAGCCCCAAATTATGAAGTTTAGACCGTCTTTCGGATGGTTTCTTACCATATTCCAAAAAGTTTTGTGGTTAGGTCTTTAGAGATCTTTTAATGGCGTCCCAAACGGATGTAAAATTGCGTTTACATCATACGAGCATGGCCACGTGTCTAGTGGGACCCGAAGCTTATGATTATAAGAGTCCGGGAAAAACATATATGGAATTGCAGTACATGTACAAACGGGTGCGATCATACCAGCACTAATGCACCGGATCCCATCAGAACTCCGCAGTTAAGCTTGCTTGGGCGAGAGTAGTACTAGGATGGGTGACCTCCCGGGAAGTCCTCGTGTTGCACCCCTTTTTGTTTTTTTGTTCAGTGGTTTACAAAAAACATCGTATCTTCGAAACGCCATAACTTTTGAACCGTGAGGAACTACGCTGCCGACAGCACCTTTTCGGAAAGCTCTAAATTCACTAATTGGAGTGCCTAAGGTCTTTCGACCGTAGGCGCGTCTTTTTCAGCCCCAAATTATGAAGTTTAGACCGTCTTTCAGATGGTTTAAAAAGTTTTGTGGTTAGGTCTTTAGAGATCTTTTAATGGCGTCCCAAACGGATGTAAAATTGCGTTTACATCATACGAGCATGGCCACGTGTCTAGTGGGACCCGAAGCTTATGATTATAAGAGTCCGGGAAAAACATATATGGAATTGCAGTACATGTACTAACGGGTGCGATCATACCAGCACTAATGCACCGGATCCCATCAAAACTCCGCAGTTAAGCGTGCTTGGGCGAGAGTAGTACTAGGATGGGTGACCTCCCGGGAAGTCCTCGTGTTGCACCCCTTTTTGTTTTTTTGTTCAGTGGTTTACAAAAAACATCGTATCTTCGAAACGCCATAACTTTTGAACCGTGAGGAACTACGCTGCCGACAGGACCTTTTCGGAAAGCTCTAAATTCACTAATTGGAGTGCCTAAGGTCTTTAGACCGTAGGGCACGTCTTTTTCAGCCCCAAATTATGAAGTTTAGACCGTCTTTCGGATGGTTTCTTACCATATTCCAAAAAGTTTTGTGGTTAGGTCTTTAGAGATCTTTTAATGGCGTCCCAAACGGATGTAAAATTGCGTTTACATCATACGAGCATGGCCACGTGTCTAGTGGGACCCGAAGCTTATGATTATAAGAGTCCGGGAAAAACATATATGGAATTGCAGTACATGTACTAACGGGTGCGATCATACCAGCACTAATGCACCGGATCCCATCAGAACTCCGCAGTTAAGCTTGCTTGGGCGAGAGTAGTACTAGGATGGGTGACCTCCCGGGAAGTCCTCGTGTTGCACCCCTTTTTGTTTTTTTGTTCAGTGGTTTACAAAAAACATCGTATCTTCGAAACGCCATAACTTTTGAACCGTGAGGAACTACGCTGCCGACAGCACCTTTTCGGAAAGCTCTAAATTCACTAATTGGAGTGCCTAAGGTCTTTCGACCGTAGGCGCGTCTTTTTCAGCCCCAAATTATGAAGTTTAGACCGTCTTTCAGATGGTTTTTTACCATATTCCAAAAAGTTTTGTGGTTAGGTCTTTAGAGATCTTTTAATGGCGTCCCAAACGGATGTAAAATTGCGTTTACATCATACGAGCATGGCCACGTGTCTAGTGGGACCCGAAGCTTATGATTATAAGAGTCCGGGAAAAACATATATGGAATTGCAGTACATGTACTAACGGGTGCGATCATACCAGCACTAATGCACCGGATCCCATCAAAACTCCGCAGTTAAGCGTGCTTGGGCGAGAGTAGTACTAGGATGGGTGACCTCCCGGGAAGTCCTCGTGTTGCACCCCTTTTTGTTTTTTTGTTCAGTGGTTTACAAAAAACATCGTATCTTCGAAACGCCATAACTTTTGAACCGTGAGGAACTACGATGCCGACATCACCTTTTCGGAAAGCTCTAAATTCACTAATTGGAGTGCCTAAGGTCTTTCGACCGTAGGCGCGTCTTTTTCAGCCCCAAATTATGAAGTTTAGACCGTCTTTCGGATGGTTTTTTACCATATTCCAAAAAGTTTTGTGGTTAGGTCTTTAGAGATCTTTTAATGGCGTCCCAAACGGATGTAAAATTGCGTTTACATCATACTAGCATGGCCACGTGTCTAGTGGGACCCGAAGCTTATGATTATAAGAGTCCGGGAAAAACATATATGGAATTGCAGTACATGTATAACGGGTGCGATCATACCAGCACTAATGCACCGGATCCCATCAGAACTCCGCAGTTAAGTGTGCTTGGGCGAGAGTAGTACTAGGATGGGTGACCTCCCGGGAAGTCCTCGTGTTTCACCCCTTTTTGTTTTTTTTGTTCAGTGGTTTACAAAAAACATCGTATCTTCGAAACGCCATAACTTTTGAACCGTGAGGAACTACGCTGCCGACAACACCTTTTCGGAAAGCTCTAAATTCACTAATTGGAGTGCCTAAGGTCTTTAGACCGTAGGCACGTCTTTTTAAGCCCCAAATTATGAAGTTTAGACCGTCTTTCGGATGGTTTTTTTACCATATTCCAAAAAGTTTTGTGGTTAGGTCTTTAGAGATCTTTTAATGGCGTCCCAAACGGATGTAAAATTGCGTTTACATCATACGAGCATGGCCACGTGTCTAGTGGGACCCGAAGCTTATGATTATAAGAGTCCGGGAAAAACATATATGGAATTGCAGTACATGTACTAACGGGTGCGATCATACCAGCACTAATGCACCGGATCCCATCAGAACTCCGCAGTTAAGCGTGCTTG
The DNA here is from genome assembly GCA_030180135.1 of Orychophragmus violaceus. NCBI lineage: Eukaryota > Viridiplantae > Streptophyta > Magnoliopsida > Brassicales > Brassicaceae > Orychophragmus > Orychophragmus violaceus. The sequence goes on from CM058237.1 coordinate 84,120,285, forward strand.
GGCGAGAGTAGTACTAGGATGGGTGACCTCCCGGGAAGTCCTCGTGTTGCACCCCTTTTTGTTTTTTTGTTCAGTGGTTTACAAAGAACATCGTATCTTCGAAACCCCATAACTTTTGAACCGTGAGGAACTACGCTGCCGACAGCACCTTTTCGGAAAGCTCTAAATTCACTAATTGGAGTGCCTAAGGTCTTTAGACCGTAGGGCACGTCTTTTTCAGCCCCAAATTATGAAGTTTAGACCGTCTTTCGGATGGTTTCTTACCATATTCCAAAAAGTTTTGTGGTTAGGTCTTTAGAGATCTTTTAATGGCGTCCCAAACGGATGTAAAATTGCGTTTACATCATACGAGCATGGCCACGTGTCTAGTGGGACCCGAAGCTTATGATTATAAGAGTCCGGGAAAAACATATATGGAATTGCAGTACATGTACAAACGGGTGCGATCATACCAGCACTAATGCACCGGATCCCATCAGAACTCCGCAGTTAAGCTTGCTTGGGCGAGAGTAGTACTAGGATGGGTGACCTCCCGGGAAGTCCTCGTGTTGCACCCCTTTTTGTTTTTTTGTTCAGTGGTTTACAAAAAACATCGTATCTTCGAAACGCCATAACTTTTGAACCGTGAGGAACTACGCTGCCGACAGCACCTTTTCGGAAAGCTCTAAATTCACTAATTGGAGTGCCTAAGGTCTTTCGACCGTAGGCGCGTCTTTTTCAGCCCCAAATTATGAAGTTTAGACCGTCTTTCAGATGGTTTAAAAAGTTTTGTGGTTAGGTCTTTAGAGATCTTTTAATGGCGTCCCAAACGGATGTAAAATTGCGTTTACATCATACGAGCATGGCCACGTGTCTAGTGGGACCCGAAGCTTATGATTATAAGAGTCCGGTAAAAACATATATGGAATTGCAGTACATGTACTAACGGGTGCGATCATACCAGCACTAATGCACCGGATCCCATCAAAACTCCGCAGTTAAGCGTGCTTGGGCGAGAGTAGTACTAGGATGGGTGACCTCCCGGGAAGTCCTCGTGTTGCACCCCTTTTTGTTTTTTTGTTCAGTGGTTTACAAAAAACATCGTATCTTCGAAACGCCATAACTTTTGAACCGTGAGGAACTACGCTGCCGACAGCACCTTTTCGGAAAGCTCTAAATTCACTAATTGGAGTGCCTAAGGTCTTTCGACCGTAGGCGCGTCTTTTTCAGCCCCAAATTATGAAGTTTAGACCGTCTTTCGGATGGTTTTTTACCATATTCCAAAAAGTTTTGTGGTTAGGTCTTTAGAGATCTTTTAATGGCGTCCCAAACGGATGTAAAATTGCGTTTACATCATACGAGCATGGCCACGTGTCTAGTGGGACCCGAAGCTTATGATTATAAGAGTCCGGGAAAAACATATATGGAATTGCAGTACATGTACTAACGGGTGCGATCATACCAGCACTAATGCACCGGATCCCATCAGAACTCCGCAGTTAAGCGTGCTTGGGCGAGAGTAGTACTAGGATGGGTGACCTCCCGGGAAGTCCTCGTGTTGCACCCCTTTTTGTTTTTTTGTTCAGTGGTTTACAAAAAACATCGTATCTTCGAACATAACTTTTGAACCGTGAGGAACTACGCTGCCGACAAAACCTTTTCGGAAAGGTCTAAATTCACTAATTGGAGTGCCTAAGGTCTTTAGACCGTAGGCATGTCTTTTTCAGCCCCAAATTATGAAGTTTAGACCGTCTTTCGGATGGTTTTTTAACATATTCCAAAAAGTTTTATGGTTAGGTCTTTAGAGATCTTTTAATGGCGTTCCAAACGGATGTAAAATTGCGTTTACATCATACGAGCATGGCCACGTGTCTAGTGGGACCCGAAGCTTATGATTATAAGAGTCCGGGAAAAACATATATGGAATTGCAGTACATGTACTAACGGGTGCGATCATACCAGCACTAATGCACCAGATCCCATCAGAACTCCGCAGTTAAGCGTGCTTGGGCGAGAGCAGTACTAGGATGGGTGATCTCCCGGGAAGTCCTCGTGTTGCACCCCTTTTTGTTTTTTTGTTCAGTGGTTTACAAAAAACATCGTATCTTCGAAACGCCATAACTTTTGAACCGTGAGGAACTACGCTGCCGACAGCACCTTTTCGAAAAGCTCTAAATTCACTAATTGGAGTGCCTAAGGTCTTTAGACCGTAGGGCACGTCTTTTTCAGCCCCAAATTATGAAGTTTAGACCGTCTTTCGGATGGTTTCTTACCATATTCCAAAAAGTTTTGTGGTTAGGTCTTTAGAGATCTTTTAATGGCGTCCCAAACGGATGTAAAATTGCGTTTACATCATACGAGCATGGCCACGTGTCTAGTGGGACCCGAAGCTTATGATTATAAGAGTCCGGGAAAAACATATATGGAATTGCAGTACATGTACAAACGGGTGCGATCATACCAGCACTAATGCACCGGATCCCATCAGAACTCCGCAGTTAAGCTTGCTTGGGCGAGAGTAGTACTAGGATGGGTGACCTCCCGGGAAGTCCTCGTGTTGCACCCCTTTTTGTTTTTTTGTTCAGTGGTTTACAAAAAACATCGTATCTTCGAAACGCCATAACTTTTGAACCGTGAGGAACTACGCTGCCGACAGCACCTTTTCGGAAAGCTCTAAATTCACTAATTGGAGTGCCTAAGGTCTTTCGACCGTAGGCGCGTCTTTTTCAGCCCCAAATTATGAAGTTTAGACCGTCTTTCAGATGGTTTAAAAAGTTTTGTGGTTAGGTCTTTAGAGATCTTTTAATGGCGTCCCAAACGGATGTAAAATTGCGTTTACATCATACGAGCATGGCCACGTGTCTAGTGGGACCCGAAGCTTATGATTATAAGAGTCCGGGAAAAACATATATGGAATTGCAGTACATGTACTAACGGGTGCGATCATACCAGCACTAATGCACCGGATCCCATCAAAACTCCGCAGTTAAGCGTGCTTGGGCGAGAGTAGTACTAGGATGGGTGACCTCCCGGGAAGTCCTCGTGTTGCACCCCTTTTTGTTTTTTTGTTCAGTGGTTTACAAAAAACATCGTATCTTCGAAACGCCATAACTTTTGAACCGTGAGGAACTACGCTGCCGACAGCACCTTTTCGGAAAGCTCTAAATTCACTAATTGGAGTGCCTAAGGTCTTTCGACCGTAGGCGCGTCTTTTTCAGCCCCAAATTATGAAGTTTAGACCGTCTTTCGGATGGTTTTTTACCATATTCCAAAAAGTTTTGTGGTTAGGTCTTTAGAGATCTTTTAATGGCGTCCCAAACGGATGTAAAATTGCGTTTACATCATACGAGCATGGCCACGTGTCTAGTGGGACCCGAAGCTTATGATTATAAGAGTCCGGGAAAAACATATATGGAATTGCAGTACATGTACTAACGGGTGCGATCATACCAGCACTAATGCACCGGATCCCATCAGAACTCCGCAGTTAAGCGTGCTTGGGCGAGAGTAGTACTAGGATGGGTGACCTCCCGGGAAGTCCTCGTGTTGCACCCCTTTTTGTTTTTTTGTTCAGTGGTTTACAAAAAACATCGTATCTTCGAACATAACTTTTGAACCGTGAGGAACTACGCTGCCGACAAAACCTTTTCGGAAAGGTCTAAATTCACTAATTGGAGTGCCTAAGGTCTTTAGACCGTAGGCATGTCTTTTTCAGCCCCAAATTATGAAGTTTAGACCGTCTTTCGGATGGTTTTTTAACATATTCCAAAAAGTTTTATGGTTAGGTCTTTAGAGATCTTTTAATGGCGTTCCAAACGGATGTAAAATTGCGTTTACATCATACGAGCATGGCCACGTGTCTAGTGGGACCCGAAGCTTATGATTATAAGAGTCCGGGAAAAACATATATGGAATTGCAGTACATGTACTAACGGGTGCGATCATACCAGCACTAATGCACCAGATCCCATCAGAACTCCGCAGTTAAGCGTGCTTGGGCGAGAGCAGTACTAGGATGGGTGATCTCCCGGGAAGTCCTCGTGTTGCACCCCTTTTTGTTTTTTTGTTCAGTGGTTTACAAAAAACATCGTATCTTCGAAACGCCATAACTTTTGAACCGTGAGGAACTACGCTGCCGACAGCACCTTTTCGGAAAGCTCTAAATTCACTAATTGGAGTGCCTAAGGTCTTTAGACCGTAGGCGCGTCTTTTTCAGCCCCAAATTATGAAGTTTAGACCGTCTTTCGGATGGTTTTTTACCATATTCCAAAAAGTTTTGTTGTTAGGTCTTTAGAGATCTTTTAATGGCGTCCCAAACGGATGTAAAATTGCGTTTACATCATACGAGCATGGCCACGTGTCTAGTGGGACCCGAAGCTTATGATTATAAGAGTCCGGGAAAAACATATATGGAATTGCAGTACATGTATAACGGGTGCGATCATACCAGCACTAATGCACCGGATCCCATCAGAACTCCGCAGTTAAGCGTGCTTGGGCGAGAGTAGTACTAGGATGGGTGACCTCCCGGGAAGTCCTCGTGTTGCACCCCTTTTTGTTTTTTTGTTCAGTGGTTTACAAAAAACATCGTATCTTCGAAACGCCATAACTTTTGAACCGTGAGGAACTACGCTGCCGACAGCACCTTTTCGGAAAGCTCTAAATTCACTAATTGGAGTGCCTGAGGTCTTTAGACCGTAGGCGCGTCTTTTTCAGTTGTGTAGTTTCTGGAGGCTACGAATGGATCCGTGGCCAATTTCGAGCGTGAGCTGCGCGAAGGATCGCGGTCGGGCGAGCTTGAGGCCGTCAAAAAGATGGTCGTTGATTTGAGTGCGCAGCTGCAGGGGTCCTCGGCTCGAGAGGAGGAGCTCAAAAGGAGGCTGGCTCGGTACGAGGAAATCGAGGCTCGCCTACTAGTTCTCGAGAATCGGGAGGAGGATCTCTCTCAGAAGCCGCAAGCGGCTGTGGGCCGAACTCTAGCTGCCGAAGAAGCGAGACGGGTCGCAGTTTTGCAGGCTGCTCAGGATCGGGCCGATCTGGAAAGGGTCCTTCAGGGAAGGAACTTCGATGTGAAGGTCGCGGCTCATAAGGCGAGGAAGAAAATAAGCGGGGAGTACTTGGAGATCCTTAAGGAGATTAAGAAAAAGAGTGAGAAGCGGAAGGCCGAAACTAGCGCCGAGATCCGCCTCCAAGAGGCCCTGGCCAATATTGAGCTTATCGCGGAGTTCGCCTCTGGCGAGATCGATCTGACTGAGGAAGTGCTGAAGTTGGCCTATAAGAGGAGGGCGGCCCTGGAGGAGATGAATGCCGCGACGGTTTCTGATTTCAGTATTGGCAAGTTGAACCTGCCGGCGGTGTCAAGCGACTCGGTTATTTTGGCGCTTGCTCCGCCGCCTGCTGCTCCTTGCCTTAATCAGCGCGGATCAAACCTCCTGACTGGGGTTGGCTCTTCTGGCGATCAGGCGGAGGATGGAGATGAGGCTTCCTCGCGATCGCGCCAATTTTGACTGTTTTGTTGTTGCCCGAAGGGGTTTTTTTTTTATATGCCTTTTTCGGTGTTTCCCTCTAATGGGCTTTTGTGAGCTCGAAGGCGTCGAATCCTCTAATGAATTTTTTTTTCTCTTTTTATGCCTTAGCATAGCTTTCGTTGTTTTAGCACCTTAGCACAAAGTCGGCCGTATGGTGGTTTGGACCTCTAAAGAGGGGTCGTGGTACGGCTTGGATTGCCTTAGGGAGTTTTCTTACGAACTTTTGAGTCGATTGCATTTGGGCTCGAGCTCTTTGCCAAGAACAGTTCGTGGTACGACTTTTTCGTAATGTGCAATACGAGCTTGATGTTCAACGAGAATTAAGTATATGATAAATCGAAGTAGACTTACATAGATTGATTCTAACAACTGCCTCGACTTCGTCATTTTTGCTCGGAGGGGAGGGGTAGCCCCCCCCAATTCCTCTAATCTGTGTAAGGTTGGAAGAATTTTGTGATGTTTGATGTACCATTTCAGGTCGTTGGGAAGGGATAATTTCATATCACTTGTCTTTTGAAGAGATAATTTCATATCACTTGATTTTAGGAGAGGCCATTTCAGGTCGCTAAGAAGGGATAATTTCATATCGCTCTAGTTTTGAAGAGATAATTTCATATCACTTGACTTTTGAAGAGATAATTTCATATCACTTGATTTTAGGAGAGGCCATTTCAGGTCGCTTAGAAAGGATAGAATTTCATATCACTTTGCAGAATGTAACAACTCTAACTTTTACGACAGAAAGAGACATTGATTGAAAGACTTATTTTGATTTCACAAAGATAAGCTAGCACGACTTCGTTTGAAGTTGTTGAGCTCGGTAAGAGCTTTGTTTTGGGGGGGCGGCTGCGCTCGAAGTCGAGCTGCCTACGTACCCTTTTAAGGGGATCAAGCCATTTCGTAGTTCGATTATGTTGATGTACTCTTAGTGGAAGTACTTTTTGAGGTTGATGATGTTCCAAGGTCGTAGTTCAGGGTTCTGGGTTTCCACCGACTTGAGTCGGTAGACCCCGTCCTTCACAACGTCGGTGATCTGGTAAGGACCTTCCCACTTTGCTCCTAACTTTCCAGCGTGTTCTTCCTTTTTATGGTCGAACACTTTTTGTAAGACGAGCTCTCCTACTTGAAACCTTCGAGTTTTGATTCTGGAATCATAGTAGCGAGCTGCGGCTTGTTGGTAGTTCTGGATTCGAGCTAGTGCGAGGTTCCTCCTTTCGTCGGCGAAATCGAGCTCGTCTGTTATCATCTTGTTGTTAAGTTCCTCTTGTCGTGGGCATTCTTCTTTGCGTATGCTTGACACGAGGATTTCGGCTGGTACTACCGCCTCGATTCCATAAGCCAGCGAGAAGGGGGTCTCACCGGTGGATTTGCGAGGGGTAGTCCTATAAGCCCAGAATACGGCTGGGAGCTCGTCGCTCCAGTTTGTTTTGCACTCATTGAATCTTTTCTTGAGGCTGTTCATGATTGCCTTGTTAGCTGCTTTTGCCAGCCCGTTCCCTTGAGGATAGCGTGGCGTCGAGTAAGTCAGCTTTATGTTCCAAGTTCTACAGAACTCTTTGAACGTGTTCGATATGAACCGAGGTCCGTTATCGACTCTGCTTCAATCCATTTGGTGAAGTAGTTCGTCATCACCAATAGGTGTGTGGCTTTCTTTTTGCCGGATGCGACCAAGGGTCCCACGATGTCCATTCCCCATCGCATGAATGGATATGGAAATGAGATAGAGGAGAGTTTCTCCGATGCTTGGTGGATAATTGGGGCATGCTTTTGGCACTTGTCGCATTTGTTGGAGTAGGACTCGCATTCGGTGGCCATTGTTGGCCTAAAATAGCCTTGCCTTTTGATTCGTACGGCCAGGGCTCGTCCTCTGGAATGGCTTCCGCAGGACCCATCGTGGGCTTGTGTAATCACGGCTAGGGCTTGCTTTTTATTGAGGCATTTGAGGTAAGGTCCAGAGAGACTCCTTTTAAAGAGCTCTCCTTGCGTGACGCAGTACCTTGCACTTTGTGTCTTGAGTTTCCGTGCCTCCCATTTGTCGTCGGGAACTTCGCCATTTGTAATGTACCGAATAATCGGAGTTCTCCAATCTTCGTCATCGTTAGGCTCGGGTCCTTGACTAGTGGATGCGGCTTGGATTGGTCCATTAGGGACGTTCGCGACGTACACGTCGTTTCTTGGATCGAGATTATCATCAATCTCGATGATGTCGCGACTGGTGTTCGTGTGTTTGATGTTGCCTTTTACGGTAGGCTCGTCCTCTTTCAAGGATAGAGCTTTTACGGCTATGTCGATGCTTGGTTTTTCGATCCCCTCGACCGGTATGATCCTTTTGACGTTAGGATCTGATGTTGACGCTAACCCGGCTAGGGCATCGGCTGCGGTGTTTTCCCCTCGCGGGATCCGTGTTAGATCAAAGAATTCGATCTGTTCGGCGAGCGTGTGGACTACCCGTAGGTATGCTTCCATCCGTTCGTCTTTGGCCTCGTAATCGCCGTGATATTGGCTCGTGACCAATTGGGAATCACTGAAGGCGTCTACTTCCCGGGCTCCTATCGCTATCGCTAGTCTGAGCCCGGCTATTAACGCTTCATATTCTGCTTTGTTATTTGATGCGGCGAAGCCCAGTCTGAACGACTGTTCTAATACTTCGCCGGTGGGGGAGACCAGTTTTACTCCGACTCCGGATCCTTGCCTCGAGGAAGCTCCATCGACGTAGAGTTTCCACCTCTTGGCGGAGGTCGGGTCGAGTTCGATGGTCGGAGGGAGCTCGATTATGAAATCTGCCAGCACTTGTGCTTTTAGGAACGTCCGAGCTTTATATTCTATGTCATACTCGCTAAGTTCGATAGCCCATTTGACCAGTCAACCTGACTGGCTTGTACTGTGAAGGATGGTTCTCAGTGGTTGAGAGGTCATCACTATGATTGAGTGCGACTGGAAGTATGGTCGGAGTTTCCGAGCCGATGTGACCAGCGCTAAAGCGAGTTTTTCCATGGCGGGATACCTGGTTTCAGCATCGATTAAGGTCTTACTGATGTAGTACACCGGCCGTTGTTCGTTTTGTTCTTCGCGAACCAGGACTCCACTTACTGCTGCTGTGGAAACAGCTAGGTAGAGATAGAGGGGTTCTCCTTCTACTGTTTTTGCCAGTATAGGTGGTTCGCTTAGGTAAGCTTTGAGCTGGGTGAACGCTTCTTCGCACTTTTCGTCCCAGAGAAACTTCTTGTTCGCTTTGAGTAAATGTTAGAAGGGTAGACATTTATCAGTCGACCTCGAGATGAAACGGTTCAGTGCAGCTATTTTTCCAGTCAGGCGCTGGACTTCTCGCGTTGTTCTGGGAGATTTCATCTCTATAAATGTTGCGATCTGTTTGGGGTTCGCTTCGATCCCCCTTTCGGTCACTAGGTAGCCAAGGAATTCTCCTGAGGGGACCCCGAAGGTACACTTTGCTGGGTTGAGTTTCATCCCGTATTTATTGAGAATGATAAAACATTCTTTCAGTTGGGGGATGTGATCCTCATACCTAGAAGATTTGACCAGCATATCGTCGATGTAGACTTCCATAGTTTTGCCCAAGAGTCCTGAAAACATCTTGTTGACGAGGCGTTGGTAGGTTGCTCCTGCATTTTTTAGTCCGAAAGGCATGACTTTGTAGCAGTACGTGCCTCGATCAGTTATGAATGAAGTCTTTTCTTGGTCCTCGGGGTTCATTAATATTTGATTGTACCCAGAGAAAGCGTCCATGAAGGATAGTAGCTGGTGTCTAGCGGTAGCTTCGACCAGTCGGTCGATGTGCATGAGTGGGAAGCTGTCCTTTGGACATGCTTTGTTGAGATCTGTGAAATCTACACAGACTCTCCACTTCCCATTCTTTTTCTTGACCACTACGGGATTCGCAAGCCAGTCGGGGTACTTGACCTCTCTGATCGATCCGATTTTTAATAACCGATCGACCTCGTCGTTGACGGCTTGAGCTCGTTCCGGACCTAGTTTTCGACGTTTTTGTCTTACCGGTTTGTAGGTTGGGTCAACATTCAGCTCGTGGCTGGTTACGTCAATGTTGATCCCTTTCATGTCTGCTGAAGACCAGGCAAAGGAGTCGACGTTCTGTTTAAGGAAAGAGACCAATTCGTTTTTGACTGGCTCTGATAGGTCGATTCCAATGCCAACAAGTCTTTCGGGATGAGCATCGTCTATGCAAACTTGGGTCGTGAGGTCATTTGGGGGTCCTATTTGACTTGGGTCGTTCGACCTTTTGGTCTGCATGGTAGCGAGCTCCTCCTCTTTCTGTAATTGCTACGCGGGGGATTTCTCAATCTGCTTGTATCCGTTCATGTAGCAATGGCGGGAAATCTTTTGACTTCCGTACACGGTTTTTACTCCTTTGGGAGTTGGGAATTTTACGCATTGATGGTAGGTCGATGGTGCCGCTATCATGTCGTATATCCATGGTCGACCTAGAATTGCGTTATAAGGGGATGGCCGATCCACTATGACGAACTCTGTCATTCTTCGGACTCCTCCAGCTATTACTGGGGCGAAGACAGAGCCCATTGAGTACGTTGTTTCGCCAGCGAACCCTATCAGTGGTGCCTTTTCTTCTACGATCTCGGAGTCGTTAAACTCCATCTTTTTGAACGCATCGTAAAAGAGGACATCCACCGAACTTCCTGTGTCGATCATTATCCTTGAGAGTTCGACATCTCCCACTACTAGACAAACGAGGAGAGCGTCGCCGTGTGGTTTGTCGAGATTACTTGTCTCGCTCTCGTGGAAAGTGATTTGGTGGTCTGGACCTAGCATCGGGATTTTCCCCCCTTTGTCGGTTTCGGCTCTTCTTTGAAGAGCCTTGATTGAATTGACCGAGTCTCGGCATAGCTTGGAGCCACCGAAGATGAAGTCCATTCGTTTAGGGGGTATAGCCCGTACACCCCCCCCCCCCCCCCCCCGCAGAGACGAGGGAGATTGATTTGTGAGCGTAAACTCTTAACGGGAGCCGGAGGTGGAGATAACGCCGAACCTTCCGGGGTGCCGCTCAAGCTGAGCTCGCCGAGAATGAACTCGACTTGCTTTCTTGACCCCTGAGGGAGTGTTTTGGGAGATTCCGGCTCCTTTGACCGTTCTCGTTTGTTCTGAGAAGGTTTTTTGGTGTTCGACTCTTTGGTCTATTTACTTTCCTTTTTGTCGGATGGAATTTCCTCCTCGACTTCTGACTCTTGTTTGCTTTCGGACTCTCGCTTTTGAGCTTCGACTTTAGCTCGAGTATAGCAATCTTCATCCGAGTGTCCTCTTTTGTTGTGAAAATTACAGAATTTTTTCTTGTCGAACTCGAATTTCCTCGAGCTCTTCGGGCTCTCGACCGCATTGACGTTTCTTGAATTACGGGAATCCTTTTTTGAGTTCGAGTTCTGCGAGCCCGACGGGTTCTTTTCTTTTCGATGCTTTTCTCTGAGGGCCGTGGTTTCGTCCTCGAGGCGAGCGAAGGCCGATGCGCGATGAAGGGCGTCATCGAGTGTTTGAGGTTCGCGGACTGTTATTTCCTCGCGGAATCTGGTTGAATACCACAGTCCACGTCTCAGTGCTTCTATAGCTACTTCGTCTCGTGGGTTTGCGATTTTGGATTTTATTTCCTTAAATCGGTCAATGTACGAGCGAAGTGTCTCATCAGGTTTATGAGAGACGCCAAATAGGGCTGCCTCAGTAGTCTTTTCCTCGATAAAGACGGAATATTGTTTGAGGAAAGCCGTCATGAACTGGGTGAAGTTGTCGATTGACCTTTCTTCCAGTCCGGAAAACCATTCTAGGGTGGAGCCCGATAGGTTTTCGGCGAAGAGCCTGCAGAAAGCCGGCTCTCTCTCCTCGTCGGTAAGGTATACCCTTGCCATTGTTAGTCGGAATGCCCTGATGTGGGCTTTCAGGTCCGATTTCCCAGAGAATTCCGGAAATTTGGTTTTCTTGATTTCTCGGATCCTTGCGAAGGCGATCCGGTCTGTGAACGGCGTTTGTCGCGTTTCTTCGATCACTCGATCGATGTCAGGCGCCGCGCTCGTTGCCATGTGAACTTTCGAGCTTAGACTGTCGAACTGGGCCTTAGCCTGCTTGATGTACTGTCTAAGCATATTGTGTTCATCGCCTACCGTAGGCGTAAACTGGGCTTGTGCCTGATTCGACGTTTGTTCCAGGAAAATGGGATCGAGGGGATCGATTGCTGGGATCGATCTTATCTGGTCGACTTGCGGTATTTGGAAATGTACCATATTTGACCCGTTAAGGTGTCCCGAGCTCGAGGCGAAGGCGGAACCTCCTAGTTGCCTCGACCAGATATTGGAGTTGTTCGGGAAAGGTGGTGGCCCGGGTAATGGTCGGTTTCCTGATCCGGTTGGATCTGTGACCATTGAACTCGAACTGAATGGAGTCGGTATCGCGATAGGGGTCATTATAGGGCGGAGGCCGCTACTTGACGTATTAGCGAAACTTCCCGACGCTCCCGGGGGAGTTACTACCTGGGAGAATTCCAAGCGAGTACGCGGTGGAGGACTTATGGGGGTTCATGGATCACGTGTTGATCTACCCCCCTGGTTTTGGCTAGCGAGCTCTTCAAGATGGGCGTTTATGCGCCGTTCCTGTTTATCGAGCTGCGCGGCCAGAGAACGGTTTGTGATCTCTTGGGATCGTGCGCTTGCCTCGTTGTTTCTCGTTCGGTTTACTAATAGGCTTAACATTGGACGGATTTCAGCGAGGTCGTCGGGGCCTTGTCGCTGTGGAACAGAAGGCAGTGGTGAATTAGGTCTGGTTATTCCAGATCCACCTCCGGGGGTGGAAATCGAATCATTTCTCATCCACACCCAGTTTCTGCTCGGATCATTAGTTCCCGACAAAACATTTGTCGGAGTCTGGCTCGTCGTGATCGTTTGAGCGACTAAGCCGGCTGGTGCCGAAGTCATGGAGACTGAGGCAGAGCTCGTCAACACGCCATCGGTCTGACCCATGATTCTTACCCTGGTGGTGTTCTGAGGAACGTTGTCGACCGTTTGAGGGTGGTCGACTGGTGGTGTGGCGCTGGGAGAGCCAGATTGGTCGGGATTCATCTCGATCTATCGGATGTAGGATCTGATTCTCAAGACATGAAAAGCTATAGATAGTCCCCACAGTCGGCGCCAAATGTGAGATCTGAGATTCACACCAAGAATTTGTAATCGTGGATTTGGACTTTCGGGTATACAAATGGTATAGTTTCCTATGAATCAAAGACTTTATTGAGATTGATCGTCGAGATAGAACAAACACAATCGAAAAGAGAGTAAAAAGTATGATGATCGAGCTATCTAGTCGAAGTGTTCTTAGCTAGGGTTGGAATGTCTTGAATGAATCGCCACTTCTTCTTTTTATACTCTCGACTTTGATCTTCTTGTTCCGATATTTCGGCCTCGCCGTCATAACGATCTCCGAGATTTGTGTGGATTAGTTGAACTGACGAAGACCGAGTTGCTCTATCTCCACGTCGTCTCCAGTCAAGCCCGAGCTCGATCGCTTCTCACTTCGGCATCGCTTGGGCCTCGTCAAGGCGTCATTCCCTTATGCCCAACAAAGGACGACAGTTGATCTCTCTCTATCTCGATTCTGGAGCGGGCTCATAACTATGGGCCTTTGTTTTATTTGTCAATGGGCCGGATTTCCTAGAGGGAAATCCAGTACCAACAATAACCACTGCCTTATTACCCTTGCCCAGCCTTGACCTAAAGCTGGAAACCGCCCCTTTAAATTCTTCAACTATCTCATAAAGCACCCAAACTTTCAACTAGTGGTACATGAGGCTTGGATTCTAGCCGAAAGCAATGAATCGAACTTAACTTACTGTTCTTGAAACAAAAAACATAAAGGGTGTTCTTAAAAAATTGAATAAGGGGAATTTCTCTAATAACCAAGAGAAGGTTTATGTGGCGAACATTTTATTACAAGGTGTGCATGTTCAGGCGCAGATAACTCCCACTTCAATATTTTTTAAGCTTGAGCGAGAGCTTCATCACAAATGGACTTTCCTCAAGAAAATAGAAGAATGCTACTTTCAACATAAGTCAAGAATCTTGTGGTTGAAGGAAGGTGATCTTAATATGCCTTATTTCTCAAAGGTCTGCCAAACTCAAATGAGCTTCAATGCTATTCGATCCTTCCTCTTGCCTAATGGTGCTCTGATCATTGACAATTTGAAAATAAGCTTACTGGTTATCAATAATTTCAAACAGATTATGGGTCCTGACACTATCCATTCTACTCCTATCACTTCCCATCCCGACTGGTTTCAGACGTTAATGCCTTTCTCATGTTCTCTAGTTCAGAAACAATCAATGACATCTCTTCCATATGCTGAGGAGAATTCCCGAGTATTACTCAAGCTCAATCCCAATAAGACTCCTAGTCCTGATGGGCTTACTTCTGGTTTCTACAAAGCGACTTGGGGCTTTCTTGGTTCAGAGGTCATTGCTTATATCCAGAAGTTCTTCCACTCCTCCTTCATGCCTGCGGAAACTAACTCCACCATCTTATCTCTTGTTCCGAAGTGTCCTGGATCCTCTTCCATTTTTGAATACAAGCCAATTGCTTGCCTCAATACCGTCTACAAAGTTGTCTCTTGTCTACTGGTCAAGAGCCTTAAGCCCCTTCTTCCTTCTTGGATTCTACCAAACCAAACAGCGTTTGTAAGAGACATATTAATAATTGAGAACACAATTTCGGCTGATGAAATGGTTAATGGATACTGTTTGGGCCAAAATCCACCACAGTGAATTCAGCTGAACAAGGGATCAAGGCCCGACGCATTCACGAGTCAAGCCCAATCCAACAAAGGAGACTCCGACTTCGGAGTATAGCTCGACGAGCAATGGATCCGTCTGCTGGCAACAACCCGGCGAAGAAGGAGGAGTCGTTGGAGCGCACGATCCCGAAGATCCCGCAAGTTGTTGAAGTCGGCTCCGAAGATCAGGGAAGATGGTTGCGAAGCTAAGGACTATAAAGGAGGGGCTCGACAACGGGAAAAGAGACCGGATGATTCATTCACATTCTAACCTAGCATTAAGACTTTGTAATCGCTCTGTAGCTTGAGTTCTTATTGTTCTTACGCCTAAATCAATATAAATCCATCCTTCCATCATTGTTAAGCTTCTTGATCACGTTTAACCAAGAATCTAGCCCACCTACTTTATAAATCAGCTCAACTAAACACTCTAAAAACTGAGTGTGGGTTTTAGGATCCACATTTTGGCGCCGTCTGTGGGGAAGATTCATAGATATTCTTTACACACGAACCTGATCAACAGCTTGCTAGCGTGGAAATGGATCCCAACGCAACAGCTCCGATCGGATCGCCAAGATCGCAAGACCTTGATCAAACGAACGCAAGCGTTCAAGTCGGGAATACCGGATCCGAGTCGACCCAGACTCAAGCAGGATCCGGAACAGGGGACCGCATCCCTATTTCTCAGCCTCTAGGAGTTGCGCCTCCAATCTCAACTTCACAGACAACCGAGAGAACGAACTCTCGAACCTGGATACGATCCGAGGATCGCTCTCAAGGGGACGTACAAATCCCTCGGATTGTTCCGCAGACTCGCCCCGACTCGCCAAGCCTGACGAGATCCGTCACCGATGGCATGGAAGAGCTCCGTAAAATGCTAGCAGTCCTAATTAACAGATCGCACGATCAAGAAGCCACACAACGGACTGTATTAGCCCGGCTAGACATGCACAACAGGAGTCTGCTGAACCTCGGGAACAGGCCACGGCCCGTCACGGGGACTACGGCAGACACCGCCGTGAGGAGCCTGTTACCTCGCATGCGTCTGGACTTTGAGGAGGACTATATAACTCCCGAAGCCCCGAGACAGACTTCTGTGGCCGGAAACAGCGGCTACCCAGTGTTTAGTCTGATCTCGGGAAATACACTTCCCAGCTCAAACACCGTGGCTTCAACCTCGACGGGTGTTACGGCCCCTGATGGAGTGCAACTGCCAATGCCCCCGCCCATGCCAACGAGCTATGAAACAAACAGGCATCGGGTGTTGGGAGCATCAGCCTTCGCCTCCGGCACGCGTCCTCCAGTGACGGAACCAGGGACTAACACTGCTCGGCCTCCCCCGAGCGAGATATCCCAACAAGCCGGAACTAGGGGACCAAACAACACGCGTCCGCGGAGCACGCAGCTCCCCATGTTCGACCAACGAACGGACATAGATGACGAAAGCATATATGCCAGGATCCAGCGTCTGCAAGCTGCGGTCCACTCGGCAACAAGCACGGCTCCAAACATCGATCAAGTTATCGAGGAGACCCGCCGGAACCCATTCACGGATAGAATCGCTAGCGCGAGGATCCAGAACACCGGGAAAATCAAAATCCCGGAATATGCGGGAACTACGGACCCGAAGGCCCACGTTAGAGCTTTCAGGCTCGCGGTCTCCCGAGCGCACCTTACCGATGAAGAAAAGGAAGCAGGGTACTGTAGGCTTTTCGCCGAAAACCTCACAGGTACCGCACTGGAGTGGTTCGCCAGTCTAGAAGGAAACTCGATCGATAACTTCACACAGCTCGTATCGATCTTTCTAAAGCAATACTCGATCTTCATCGAAGAGAAGACCTCGGAAGCCGACCTCTGGGCTCTGAAGCAAGGGTCGGACGAAACTCTCAGAACCTACATCGCAAGGTTCAGAGAAGTCAAATCGCGTATAGCCGACCCAAACGAAATCATAGCGATCGCGGCTCTAGAAAACGGACTCCTATACACATCGGAGTTCAGAAAAGAGCTCGCGGTCCGACCATGCACGTCCTTGGATGACGCGCTGCACAAAGCTACTTACTACGCAAAGTACGAAGAAACCGTAGCTGCGGCGAAGGAAGAATCAAGCCAGAAGAAAACCAACAAAAAGGAATCCTCTGGCAAGGGACAACACTGCCTGACAGTAGATGGCAAGCCTCAATGGCGCAAGCTTTACGATGCAAACAAATATTGTAAATACCACGACAAGAAAGGGCACTCCTCCGAAGAGTGCCGGTCCAAAGACCGCCTGCTGGCAGCTAAAAACGACAGCAGCGAGGTTCTGGAACCGGAGGAGAAGGAGCCCGAAAAGAAAGATAAAGGAAAGAGCAAGTCGAAAAACAAAAAGAATTCGCAATCTAAGCGCGAGAGGACTCCAGAAAAGGAGGGATCAGATTCCCCAGTACCCTCTCGAAAACGCATAGATGCAATCTTTAGCTTAGCTCGCTGCGGGGGGTCAATGAGATCGGTCATCACGCCACCCCCAGCTCCTAAGAAACCGGCCAGCCAGTGCTTGCCTAAGCTCGGACTGTGTAGTTCGAACCTCCCCAAAACGATCAACTTCATATCGGGAGGTTCAAGGTTTTGTCGGAATTCGGTAAACTCGATCAAAGCTCACCAGAGACGAGTTGCGAATAAACTCAGGGAAATGGTCCCAATCGAAGGACCAGACACTCACATAACATTCTCTGAGAGCGAAACCTTCAAACTCAACAAACCGCATGATGACGCTTTAGTGATCCAACTCGACGTAGCCGGATTCGAACTCTCCAGAGTCATGATTGACACCGGGAGCTCGGTGGATCTCTTGTTCTACGACGCCTTCAGAAAGATGGGCTTCAAAGATTCAATGTTGACCGGAGGAAAAACCCCATTAACCGGGTTCGACGGCGAAACCACCTACTCAATGGGAACTATAAAACTCCCATCCATCGCCGGAGGGCAACAGGAAATCCTGGAGTTTGTAGTAGTAAACAAACCGGCCCCGTACAACGCGATATTGGGTAGACCATGGATCTATACCATGAAGGCAGTGCCTTCTACCTATCACCACTGTGTGAAATTCCCGACCCCTTCGGGGATCAAGACGATTTACGGGAACCAAAAAGCCGCAAGATCGTGCTACCTAACTTTCTTCAAACAGCTAGAGACCTTAAACATATAGCAATTACAGAAAGAGGAAGAGCTCGCTTCCCGGACCGCGAAACGTAGCAACGATCCAACAGTTCGAGGCCCGCGAAAAGATTTAGTCGTCTCAGTCTGTATTGACGACAAAGACCCGGAAAGATGTGTAAACATCGGATCGGAGCTACTGAACGCCACCAGGGAAGAACTCATTAAATTCCTCAAAGAGAACGTGGATACATTCGCATGGTCCACAAAAGACATGAAAGGGATCGATATTGAGGTCACCTCACACGAATTGAACGTCGATCCAACTTTCAAACCCGTGAAACAGAAACGCCGCAAACTCGGTCCAGACCGAGCCAAATCGGTTAACGACGAAGTCGACAGACTACTAAAGGTCGGGTCAATCAGGGAGGTGAAATACCCCGACTGGTTAGCCAACCCGGTCGTCGTCAAAAAGAAAAACGGGAAGTGGAGAGTCTGCATAGACTTCACAGACTTGAATAAAGCATGCCCAAAGGATAGCTTTCCACTACCACATATAGACCGACTGGTGGAAGCCACTGCCGGACACGAACTACTATCCTTTATGGACGCGTTCTCTGGATACAACCAAATCCTCATGAACCCAGAGGACCAGGAAAAAACGGCCTTCATAACCGATCGCGGAACCTACTGCTACAAGGTGATGCCTTTGGGGCTAAAGAACGCCGGAGCTACCTACCAGAGATTGGTGAATAAAATGTTCGCCAATCAGCTCGGAAAGTCAATGGAAGTCTACATTGATGATATGCTGGTAAAATCCTCCAAAGAAAGTGACCACATAGAACAGCTACGGGAATGTTTCAAGATCCTGAATCAATATGGGATGAAACTCAACCCCGCCAAGTGCTCTTTCGGAGTACCTTCGGGAGAGTTCCTGGGGTACCTCGTAACAGAGCGAGGGATCGAAGCAAACCCGAAACAAATAGCAACCTTCCTAGAGATGCCTTCCCCGAGAAACACAAGGAAAGTGCAAAGACTGACAGGACGGATAGCAGCTCTGAACCGCTTCATCTCTCGATCTACGGACAAGTGCCTACCATTTTACAACCTCCTCAAAGGAAACCGAAAGTTCCAATGGGACGAGAGCTGTGAAAACGCCCTAAACGAGCTCAAGAAATACCTCAGCGAACCTCCAATACTAGCCAAACTAGTGGAGGGCGAGCCATTGTATCTTTACATCGCAACCTCGCCCGCCGCCGTTAGTGCAGTCCTGGTCCGCGAGGAACAAAACGAGCAAAAGCCCATATACTACGTGAGCAAAATGCTCATAGACGCAGAGACGAGGTACCCAGCAATGGAGAAGCTCACGCTCGCAGTAGTAATGGCGGCAAGAAAGCTTAGGCCGTACTTCCAGTCACACGCCATAGTAGTGATGACGTCACAGCCCATACAAACTATACTCCATAGTCCGAGCCAATCCGGCAGACTAGCCAAATGGGCAATCGAATTAAGCGAGTACGATATCGAGTACCGAGCTAGAACGAGCGCTAAAGCCCAGGTCCTAGCAGACTTCATAATCGAGCTCCCGCCCATGGCTCCGGAGCAGGAAAATCAAGACGATCATTGGACTCTCCATGTAGACGGAGCCTCATCCAAACACGGCTCCGGGGTAGGAATCAAACTCGTAACCCCCACATGAGAGGTAATCGAGCAATCGTTCAGACTTGGCATCAGCGCATCCAACAATGAGGCCGAGTACGAAGCCCTCATAGCCGGACTCCGACTCGCAATCGGAGTCGGAGCACAAGAAGTACGCGCCTTTAGCGACTCACAGTTGGTTACGAGCCAGTATCACGGCGAGTACGAAACTAAGGATGAGCTCATGGAAGCGTACGTCAAGGTAGCTCACGAGTTAGCAGATCAGTTAAAAGATTTCACACTCGAGAGAATACCTCGGGGGGAAAACTCCTCCGCCGACGCCCTGGCAGCATTAGCCTCGACGTCCGACCCTAAGGTCAAAAGAATAATACCCGTAGAAGGGATAGAAAAACCAAGCATCGACGTGGCACTCAAGGCGCATACCGCAGATCAGTCCACAACGGTCCAGACAAAAAACTCAACGGAAACCCCGGAACCTGAAGCTCGGGCAGAAACGGCCTCGGAATGCCACGAAGTCTATGACATCGGTCTCCGTAGTGGCCGAAAAATCCCTGAACCTCCCGTCGAGGAGGAAGAATCCGAGCCTGAAAACGAAGAACTGGACGCAGAATTCCTGAACAGGCCGGATTAGAGGGAACCAATTCTAAGCTACATCCGACACGGCCAAGTCCCCGACGACAAGTGGCAGGCCAGGAAGCTTAAAGCCCGAAGCGCCCGATACTGCATAATCAACGATTGCCTATTCAAACGTAGCACCGCAGAACCTTACTTGTGATGTGTGAACGCCGCAGAAGCCCTCTCCGTAATGGGCAACACCCATGAAGGCACCTGCGGTAACCACTCCGGAGGGCGAGCCCTAGCCATCCGCATCAAAAGGCAAGGATTCTTCTGGCCGACTATGATCGCAGATTGCGAGAACTACACAGGCTGTGTGATAAATGCCAAAGGCACGCACCGATTATTCACCAGCCTGCGGAGAAGCTGCCCTCAATCTCTGCACCATACCCCTTCATGAGGTGGTCAATGGACATAGTAGGGCCTCTCGTTTCTTCAGGACCAAAACAGCTAAAATACCTCCTGGTCCTAACAGACTGTTTCACCAAGTGGATAGAGGCTAAAGCCTACCAGCAAACCACAGAAATCGAAGTACAACACTTCATCTGGGAGCACATAGTCTGACGACACGGACTCCCATACGAAATAGTAACGGATAACGGTTCGCAGTTCATCTCCAGAACTTTCAGAAATTTCTGTAAAACTTGGAAGATACGCCTGACCACGTCGACTCCAAGGTATCCTGGTCAGGCAGAAGCTGCGAACAAGACTTTGCTATATAGCCTCAAGAAGAGACTCCACTCTAAAAAGTCCGCTTGGTCTGAAGAGTTACCAGGAGTCCTGTGGGCCTCCCGCACTACGCCTCACAGCGCGACTGGTGAGACTCCGTTCTCGTTAGCATACGGGATGGAAGCAGTAGTCCCTGCAGAAATATCAGTTCCGACTGTCAGAAGGGCCCTGAGCCCGAGACACGAGGAACTAAACGAACAAATGCTCCGAGATCGTCTAGACATGATCGAGGAACAACGCGACCGAGCGCTAATACGAATGCAAAACTATCAGCAAGCAACTTCCCGATACTACAACTCCAGAGTCTGACCTCGGAAGTTTATCGTAGGAGACTTAGTATTGCGAAAAGTCTACGAAAACACAAGAGAGCCAGGCGCCAGAAAACTCGGGACAAACTGGGAAGGACCATACAAAGTCACCGAGATAGTCCGCGACGGCGTCTACAAACTCACGAAAGTCAAAAACGGAGTGCCTGTGAAGAGGCCATGGAATGCCATGAACCTCAAACTATAAAACTCATAAGTACTCACAAAAATCGAACTACGTTAGGCTTGATCCCTTGGCGGGGTACGTAGGCAGCTCGAACTTCGAGTGCAGCCACTTCACCCAAAAACTTAGAAATTTCCGCATTCTACCTTTTCGTTTATATTTGGGGAGAGTACAGGGTTATCACCCAATACATCAATGTAAACTCTGAAGCATACATTAATGAAATTTTTCATGACATATTTCTCAGTATTCCTATCAAGCTTCGTGGTAAACAACACATGCTACTGCGAACTCACCGAGTCTTAAAACCTTGGCAATTGCAAGCATGAAAGATCACTAAGTAAATAAAGTCTAAACTATGCGCAAGTTTTACTTCGCACAAACTCGACGCTACGCGTCGCTCTGAGTCCACACCAAACCTCTTTACAGCTGACACGGGCTGCAAACACAAATCGCAAATATGCTAAGTCTTAAAATCTTAAGTTTTTTGCGAACCTCAACTCCAGAAGATTCCTCCAGAGCAATCCTCCAAAGCCCATAACTCGCAAAAGAACCCGGGAGTAAACCCTAAACAACTTTGCACGGGTTAAACAGGTATCCGAACCATAGCGAACCAAAGAGGGCTCTAAGTTGCAAAACGAACTCCAAAGCACAAGAAACGTCTGGCCAGACTAAAACACAAAAATTAAGAGTCCTACTTAGCGACTCGAAGGTTCAACTTGCAAACTCACAGCGCATAAGCGAACCTCGATATTTTGCTAAAACTAAAGAATCCAAACTCAAACAAAAACATAAACACAAAAGCGTGCATTAAAAGGCTCACCTGAGCCAAACAGAGTTATGGATAAAATCCCTCCCGGGCAACACCGAAAGCAAAATAGAAAAGTTCAACTTTAGCCCAGAAGGGGGCTTTAGGGAATTCAAAAAAAAAACTGAAATTAAAATTTTCTAAGGAACAGCCATCAGCCCTGCTCCTCACCACCAGCCTTATCACCTTCACCACCTTGTTGCTCCTGGACTCCGATCTCCGCCGCCTTGGTCGCTCCGGCATTCGCAGGTCCTGCCATCATCTCAGCATTCGAGCCAAACTCGTTGAAGCCTGCGGAGCGAGCCACGCGCATCACCGAATCCTCGGAGATCTAGGAATAGCACGCAGCTCAGCGCTCAAGGAAAAGTCGGACACCTGCGCGGCCTCGAACTCCTTCGCGAAAGTCTCCCTCTGCTCCAATAGCTTGGAAAGCTCCTCCTCGATAGTAGTCACCCCACTCTGCAGAAGGTTGATCAGTTCGATGTTGGCCTCCACTTCCTGGACCTTCATCTCGCAGTCCGTCTCTTTCTTCTTCCTCTCGAACTTGTCCTTGTGAGCTTCAAACATGTCATAATAGTGGCCGTCCCTGACCCTCATTCCATCGTGCCTAGCCAAGCGAATTTCACCCTCCGCCTTCTCAAGGAGTTCCTTGACCTTCTGCTCCAGAGTAACCGTCCTCTCCACGGCAATCGAACGCTCGGACTTCACAACTTTAAGCTGAGCGTCGATGAGCTTCACTTCCTCCTGGCAACTCTTGAGGCTCGCGGTCAACTGGTGCACAACGCTCTGAGCTTGCTCGAGCTCTTCCTGTCGAGGGACACTCCTGAGGCTTTGCTCGTAAAAGGCCGCGAGTTGGTTATCCGCCTCCAGAGACTGAAACAGAAAATGAGCATTAGAATCCAGAGAGGGAAAGAAGAAGCAAAAACTCGAAGCTACCTTTCCCTTGGCAGTCATTGCTCTGACGTACAGTCCCCTGCCTATCAAGTTCTTCACCGAAGGGAGCGAGCATCCAACAGCCTTGCAATGGCGGAGAAAATGAGCGAGTCCCTCAGGATCGTCTGTAATCGGAAAATCCTTCGTGTGGTCAAACTTCCAGTGAAACGGTTTGGACCCTGGAGCATGCGACGAGCCCGACCCAACATCTGCCTCTTTTTCATATCGAGGCTTCTTGTTCGAAGGTTGCACCGAGGAATCACTCCCGGTGGCCCGTGAACTCAGATGAATCACTTGGTCGGGGCGTACAGCCTCCGGGCCCTTTCCGGACTCCGTGTCCTGACGCGGAGGCGGCAGCGGAACACCTCCAGACCTCCCATCGTTAATTGCCCCAGCTAGAGCATCACCCAGCTGGCCAGCACGGATGGGTGCGTATCCGCCAGACGTCGCCTTCTCAGAAGGCCTCTTGGATGACTCTCGAACAGTGGGGCGTCTCCTCATCTTTCTCTTTGTCTGGGTTGTGCTTGACGAAGCAGCGTCAGAAGGCGAGTGCTCTCGGGAAGCTGCAAAACAAAGGAAAGTATTCAAGACTCGCACCAGGTCTGTATACGCAGAAAATATATAAAGGAAAACGCGCATATACTCACCAAGAAGTGCCGGAGCAGGACGAATCTCCAGCGGCTCTACAACCTCCGGAAGCTCGAGCGCACGCTTGACTCTGTCAACAGTGAACGATGACCAGAGTACGTCTCTGGAGCCTAGAGTCGCCGCTAGCCTTCTAACTGCAGGAGTTATTCCAAATCTCTCCGGAATCTCTGCAAACATCGAAAAATAAACGCTCAGATATCCCTGGATAAAGCCGAAATCGACATGCAATAGAAGAAACCCTAGCTAAACACTATCTCTAACCAACGGATTCCGACCACACGGTCACGACTCTAGAGGGATCGTAATCTCCAATCGAGTGATGGTCGAGTTTGAACCAAAAGGGTCGCTCTCTCCAACGATCCTCCCGGTTCGGCACAGCCACCAGAATCGCCAAACTCCTCCGAGGAGAGAGATAGAAAATCCCCGTCGCCGAGTTATGTTTGATCGAACACAAAGCGTGAAGAACAGATAAGTCAAACGGGATCCTCTCCTCTCGAGCCCTAACCAGCAGGCCGATGAGGTAACAGATCAAATTCGGTGTTAGTTGCGGAAGGGTTATCCCTAGCTCGCCTATCACATCCAGCAGAAGCCGAGGGATCGGAAAAATCAGGTTACACTTCTCAAAGTAGGCCTTGTAGGCACAACAATAGCCTGGTCTGACCGACTCCGGCGTCTCTCCAGGATCGAGCAGCCTCAGCTCCACCGACCTCGGTACGCCGTGCGACGAGTATAGGTTCTCGATTTCCTCCGCCTTCGTAGTCGGGACGGGATACTCGAACTATTCTTATTCAACCACTTGCTTCTCTTTCTTAACCTTAGCTAGACTCAACTTCGACATCGCTCAAAGCTTTCAAGAACGAAATTTCTTTATCGCAAGAAAAAGGAAAGAAAAATTGCAAAAAAGAGAGAGGAAACATCGCTTTAAAGAGGAGTGGAGGAGTTACCTTGAGTTGACGGTTGAACCTTGGAGAGTGGATGCATGAAGAGGTGGAATATAAAGCAACCATAATTGCACAACCTTGGGACTCCAAAGATATTTTGAGATCTCCGAAATCTAAACCGTTCGATCTCCTCGCTGCTCCTCACGCGCCGCAATTACGCGTGATATTCAATCCATGCTCTCATCTTAGCCGTTCGATTTGGCGGGATTTCCACTTGCTCGTCATCTGACGGTCCACATTAGAAGGCGAAACGTCCTCGTATCTCGGGTATAACTCAAGCAAACAAGATTCAGCCATATCCGAAAGAATGCTGTGGGCCTTTCACGAATATACTCCGCCCTTCAAACTCGAAAACCCGCTTAAAGGGCTGGGGGGCAAATGTTTGGGCCAAAATCCACCACAGTGAATTCAGCTGAACAAGGGATCAAGGCCCGACGCATTCACGAGTCAAGCCCAATCCAACAAAGGAGACTCCGACTTCGGAGTATAGCTCGACGAGCAATGGATCCGTCTGCTGGCAACAACCCGGCGAAGAAGGAGGAGTCGTTGGAGCGCACGATCCCGAAGATCCCGCAAGTTGTTGAAGTCGGCTCCGAAGATCAGGGAAGATGGTTGCGAAGCTAAGGACTATAAAGGAGGGGCTCGACAACGGGAAAAGAGACCGGATGATTCATTCACATTCTAACCTAGCATTAAGACTTTGTAATCGCTCTGTAGCTTGAGTTCTTATTGGTCTTACGCCTAAATCAATATAAATCCATCCTTCCATCATTGTTAAGCTTCTTGATCACGTTTAACCAAGAATCTAGCCCACCTACTTTATAAATCAGCTCAACTAAACACTCTAAAAACTGAGTGTGGGTTTTAGGATCCACAGATACCACAAAAACAGAGGGCCTAAATGCACAATTATCAAAGTCGATAATGCCTTTGATACTCTATCATGGGATTTCCTATTCATATGTCTCCAAGGTCTAAGAATACCCTCTATGTTCATTGACTGGCTAAGGGTTTGTATTTGATGATATATCATGGTTTTTACTGGTTTTAAGCCATGATATAATTCCTAGTCTAGAGTCTTTTAGTCGTTTTTGGAGTCTTTTTAAGTCTTGTACAGGTTATGACACATTTGGAGTTTAATTGGAGATTCTGGAAGTTTTTGGAGTAATTCTGCAGCATATATGGATTTCACAGAGGTCATTAGATGCGTCTGCATGATATATCATGGTTTTTAACCATGATATATTTCTTTGTTATCGAATCTTTTATGTGTTTTGGAGTCTTTTCATGTGTTTTACAGGTTTTAGCACGTTTGGAGAACATATAGATATTATGGCGCATTCTGGAGCTATTTGGAGAAGATATGCTGACGAGAAGAAATCATAGACGATATCCGACGTCTTTGTCGATCGACACAGTCCGGATTTAGGAGTTTCTCGCCAAATTAATGAAGACTTTGGAGAATTTGCTAGTTTGGCCAAGAAGTTTCTTATAATTCCAAAAAAGCCCAAAAGATGTTTATACTATTATATTAGAGTTTTTAAGCCATTGTTTAGGAGAAGTTTTACTTTTATTTGACATTCAGAGAGATTTAGAGAGCTTTGAGGGGCTGATCCGATACTCGACAGAGAGAAGACTTCGAACCCCTGTTTCTTTACTTTTTTATGTTATTGAGTATTCTATTCATCATGTCTTGTGTTTCATCTGCCATGTCTGAATAGTTTACTTGTTATGTTTAGGGATTCTCATTAGGGATTTCATGAAATTTTAGGTTAATTGATCTATAGGGATTTATACTTTCTAGTTCTTCATCTAGGGTGATCTTAATGCTTATATGAAATGGCCACTTAGATTATTGATGTTATGTTGATTCTCGCAACGACAGTTGGTTAATTAACTAGAAAGAACCTAGATGAGCAATTTTTTTATTCGCAAAGAAATTTGGTTTAGGGGATTGTGAACGAACGAACCTGAGATTAATACATTTTTAGAACTCTAGAACTCGCAACGAAAGTTGGTTTGCTAGGTTGTTGGACATAGTTAAGATTCGCAACGAAAGTTGGTCTGTTATACTTCTGTGATTCTAGTTCTAGAATTGTTCTTAATTTGATCATGATTGATTGATTAGCTTGTATTTCTGATTTACTGAGAACTCCCTAGACCTAAAGCTTTGCTTGTCTTCTTACAAACCGTTTATTTACTTTATGTTCTGATTTACTGCTTTACAATTGCTCTGCTTAGCTTAATTCGACACTTTATAATCTATCGTAAGATTTCTTGAGTCTCTGTGGTTCGACCCTACATACTAAAAATTGCATGTTCACTTGCAGTGTAACTCTAGTGATATTAAACTCTTAGCATATCAAGTTTTTGGCGCCGTTGCCTGGGACTCTTTTGAGTCTTCGATAGATTTGAGTTTAGAATTTAGACTAGGCTTTTCGTTTTTTATTTTACTAAATTTTCTTTTGTTTTCCCTAGTTATTGCGTTTCATGTCTCGTGAAGAACACTTGTGTCGATCGACACCTATTTGGCATCGATCGACAAACTCGCGACTCAACATCGATCGACGCTCAACCAACATCGGTCGACACACTTCTTGCGGATCAGATAGTTCATGTCTGATCGCGCACTAAGGGTATTTCGGACAAAGAGCTTGTGTATCTTAAGAATCAGGAGCTTGCAAGGCTAGAGAGAACGAGCATGAAGGCACTTAAACGAGTGAAGATGTTGAATCCCAACGTTGTGGTGTTGACTCGGTATGAAGCTGGTGTTCAAAGAGACCTTGATGGTAATGCATACAACAATCAAGGTCATAAACTCTATGGGGATGGAAACCCATTATTCAACCAGTTGTGCCTGTGGGCACATGACAATCTGGAGGTGTAGAAGGAGCTGCGGGCGCAGCTGATGCCCAGGCGCAAGGGAATGCGCGTGCTGGGAGGACACTTGCTGATTACAACAGACATGATGAGTTCTAGGCTAACATGTCTTCGATCAGACCTCCTCCTATTCAGAGGAATGACTTCGAGCTGAAGACTTCCTACAACACTCTTGTGGGAAAACATCTCTTCCATGGACACCCACATGAGCACCTTATGTACCACATTGAGAGATTTGAGGATCTGGTCACGGGGAAGCTGCAAATTTGCTGAAGCAGATTCCACCAGGTACTCTTACTACTTGGGATGCTACTAAGAAGAAGTTCCTTCTAAACCTCTATGATGATGCTAGATGTGATCAGCTGAGGGAGGACATTCTACAGTTCAAATAGGGTCTCACAGAAGCTCTAAAGGCTGATTGGATACGCTTTAAAATGTATCAGCGTGATTGTCCAGATCATGGTTTCTCTGAGGTTCAACTGCTGGTAATTTTCTCTAGAGGTGTGGATTGGTGGTATCAGATGGCTTTGGATGCTTCGAGAAATGGAAATTTCAACACAAAGTCTCCAGAGGAAGCTAAGGAGTTGATTGAGAACTTGGTGACTAGCAATAGCACCAATAATGCTGATCTGGAGAGGAAGCGATAAGGTGGAAATGTGGATGAAACTCAGATCACAGAGATGAAGAAACAGTTGGATTATGTTCACAACATTCTGGTTGGGAAGAAGAAAGTCCAATTTGTTACAGAGGTGGAGACTTTTGGACCAGTTGATGAGTCTGAGAATGTCAATTACATAGCTGGAACTGGTTATCAAGGTCAAAGATATGGGAATCAGCAAGGGCAGACTTCTGGTTAAACTCCAAAGCCTGCATTTTAGAGACCCTTTCAGCAGAACATATCATTCTCAAGAGACTATGGTTCTTCATCCTATCAGACTCCTCCTCCACAAACAAATGAGCAGTCTGAGATTAAGGCAATGCTTGAACAGATTATTGTGGGTCAGCAGAAGAGTACAATGGACTTCAATGGAAAGATCGATGATATGTATCTGGATTTGAATTGGAAGATTGAATATCTGAACACCCATGTCAAGAAGCTAGATGTTCAGGTTCAACAAACTGCTGGAGCAGTGCAAAAGTAAAATTGATCTGGAAGGACTGAGCAGAATCATAAGCAATACGTCAATGTTGTTTCAGTAAAGAGGAGATTCGAGTTGGATCACGAGGAGGATCAACCCACACAAGTTGTTTCTGAAGATGAAATGTCTCTGTCCGTGAGATGCGTTGATCGACACACCCCTGGTGTCGGTCGATGCACGGCCTCTATGAACGATATTTTGAGTTTTGACGAATTTTTGGAGTGTGGAATCATGACCTTGGTCGACACAACAAGCTCGACACATATTGGCATCGATCGACACACACCTTATGTCGGTCGACACACAAACCTGTTCCGAAATAAAAATTTTCTTTTGAGAAGCAAGCATCGACCGACACTCATCGTACATCGGTCGACACTCACCACAGATGAGTGCAGGAACCAGCAACAGTACGAGAGCGAGTCTATAAGCCTCCTATACCATATCCTAGAGCTCCTAAAAGGTTCAAACAAGAGCTAGATGAATCTAAATGCATGGCAATGATGGATAAGAAGCTTGTTTATATTCCACTATTTGATGCCTTGAGGAAACACCCTTCTATGCAGAGATATGCGAAGAAGATGATCTCCACAGATGGATATTTGAAAGAAGAGGTGGTGATGCTATCTAAACAGTTCAGTGCAGTGTTACAGAACCAGATTCCAGAGAAGCTTCTAGACCCAAAAGTCTTTGTACTAGACTGTTCCATTTTCAAGGACAGCTTTAAGCGTTCTCTGTGTAACTTAGGATCAGGTGTGAATCTCACGACATACTCTGTGGCTGTGAGATTGGGATTGATGGATTTTCATCCTACTAGGATCTCTCTTATCCTAGTTGATCGATCAAAGAAGATTCCAGAAGGAGTCCTATAGGATATTCCCATCAGAGTTGGAAACTACTTGATTCCAACAGACTTTGTGGTGCTGAAGTATGAGATTGAACCGGATGATCCTCTGCTACTAGGTAGATCCTTCTTAGCTACAACTGGAGCAGTGATTGATGTGAGGCTTGGTCTGATTGATCTTCGTCTAGGAGATAAGCCTTTACAGTTCAAGATGGATAAGCTACAGAAATCCACCATTGATGGGCAGAACTTCAATGTTGAGGTGGGGTGATAGATGTAGTTTTATCCCTATTCTACTGCAAGTGCACAGTTAATGCAATCGTAGTATATAAGGTATCGAATCCCACAAGGACTCTCAGTCACACAATAGATTATCAGTAGTTCAGATTAAATTAAGCGAAGCAGGTGTGAAAACGGTAAACGAAATAGCAAGCAAGTCAAGTGAGTATGTAAGCAAGAAGGCGAAGGTGTTAAGCTTAGGAAATTCTCAGGAAATCAGGAACGCAAGTAATCAATCTATCGAGATCTAATCATAAACTATTCTAGAACTCAAACACAGATATAGAATTAACCAAATTTCTTTGCGAGAACTCTCTAAGTCTAAGCGCAGCAATCCAAAATCTCTTTTGCAATTACTAACAGATTAAACCAGCTTTAATTCCAAGTTCGATATGTTCACAATTAAGCTAAACCAAACTTTCATTTGCGAGAAGTTAAATTGCTTATCTAGGTTCTTTCTAGCTAAATTAACCAACTTTCGCTGCATTAATCAGCCTAACATCATAAATCTGGGTAGCTAATTCAGATTTAGCATTAAGAACAACTTAGATAAAGAACTAGCAGATATGAATCCCTACAGATTAATTAAACTATAATTCCATGAAATCCCTAATGAAAATCCCTAAACCTAACAGGTAATCTACTCAGACATGTTTATCGAAACAGAAAACATCTTGAATAGAAAACCAAAAAGCATATAATAAAACAAAGAACTGGGGTTCGAAATCCTCTCTCTTTCGAGATCCGGATCAGCCCCTAAAGCTCTAAAAATCCTCTGCTCTTAATTATGAAAGCGTATCTAATTAAAACACCAAAAACTCAATAATATAGGTCTAATCTCGGCCAGGGGCTTCTTTGTAAATATCAGGAACTTCTGGATCAGAGTGCAATAATTTAACTCTTCATAAACCGCCGAGTTTTGGCCCATCTCGCTGGTGCAACGAACTTTGCAGGTGTGCAACGATCGACGCAGTACTCTGTTTCGGACAGTGAACTCTTTCTCTCGGCCAAACACTCCAAAAATCTCCAAAATACTGCAACATCTCCAATTCAGCTCCAAACCTGATTATACCAGTAAAAGACTCTAAAAGAACACTAAAACACACTTATATCATGGTCTAAAACTAGTAAAAACCATGACATATCAACTCCCCCACACTTAGCCTTTGCTTGCCCTCAAGCAAAACAGAGAACTAAAGCATGGTGAAGAGGTTTGAAAACTCTTCAGAAACTCATTTCATCCTAGAAGCTACAACACTCAGATTCCCCTTAGTAAACCACTGCAAGAATCAATCACAGAATATCAAGACCAACATATACTTCCCCCACACTTAGCAACTGTCCTAAGTAAACTCCACAATCACATTCAAGCATTCAAATTCTCCCTACTAACTTCTGCAAGTATTTAAGTGCGGTCTCACCTAAGGAGTATCGATCAAAGGGCACATGTATTCTTACCTTATCAGCTCTAGACCACCATACTATCTTTCTCTAGTCCCTTTCTTCTCTTTCCCTTCCTTAACAACTGATTTTTCCCTATTGGGTATCATTTTTTTTTTTATCAGTATTATTCCCGTTATGGGGTGTACTTTGGACACATTCCATGGATGCATAAGAGATAATAGTGTTTGCTACTATTCCCATGACCACTTCGGAGTTACTAACTCATCCTCAGTTTATTATCTTTTTTTAATTTTAGGGAAGGGGAGAAGGGGACTAAATAGGATAGGTTGACAGGCTGTGTCAGAACTAACAAGGGAATCCGACACAAAGTATACCAAGCCCTTAGGTGAGAAATCTAAGTCAGTATTAAGGTTGAAGTCAGTAAAAGGATCCTCTGATACCTGAAGTGATGTGGGTGTTCCTAGTAGATTGATCCGTGTCTGAGTTTTCTAATAGTCAGAGATAGATCCTGCAACTTCATCCCAATGGTTACTTAAGTTCCTGCAAGTGCTGTTAAAACTTCTCAGAAAATCATAGTTTCTTACTTAAACTAGTTTTGACTCAATAAAACAAAACAATTTCTGAAAAATGGACTGACTCTTAAGAAAACAGAAAGATAAACGCCAGTAGCACCTCCCCTACACTTAAGACACACTGTCCCCAGTAGTGTCAAGCGAAGGATCGGTAAAAAGAAATAAAAATTGTTAATGGTTTGTGTTGAGTTCTGTCGAATTTTACCTCTGTCGCGCAAACATCGATCGTTGCACTAGGTGCATCGATCGTTGCTAGGCGATTTTTCGTTGGGTGTCGATCGTTACTCATGACTGCAACGATCGCTGCAATGCGTATATCAGATCAGTTGATAAGTTCTAAGTTTTACCCTATTCTAAACTGCAAGTGCACAGTATCGTCAAAGTAGTATATAGGGTTATCGAATCCACAGGGACACTTGGTCTCAATAGAATCAGAAACGTAGAGATTAATACTAGAAATAAGCATATGGTGAAGTAAATAAATTGCGAAGCAAGAAAGTAAACAGTAGCAAGTTGGTTGTGAAAGCAATAAACTAAAAGCGTCAAGCCTAGGGTATTCTCAGGAAATCAGACAAGCAGACAAGTTAATTAGTCAGGATCTAATTAAACTCAGTTCTAGAACTCAAATCACGGAAATAGAATTAACCAAATCTCTTTGCGAAAACTCTCTAAGTCTAAGTGCAGTAACCCAAATCTTTTTGCAATTACTAACAGATTAAACTAGCATTAAGTTCAAGTTCGATATGTTCACAATTAAACTAAGCCAAATCTCTTTGCGAATAATTTAATTGCTCAACCTAAATAGTTCAGATTCTAAAACACACTCTCGTGTCGAATTTAGCAACCTAAGATCTAGATTCTAATTGATCAGGTTAGAACTAGCATTAAGCACAATTTAGTTTGAAGAACATTTTAATCATATGAATCCTTAACTGAATTAAACAAGTCTAGCAAGTCATCAAACCCTAATGAGAAACCCTAAACTTAACTATGGATCTACTCAGACATGATTGATGAAAACATAATCATAGAAATAATAGATTGCATATAAGAGAATAAAATATCAAAGGGGTTCGAAATCTTCTCCAAAATAAGTGAATACAGGAAATAGATCAGCCCCAAAAGCTCTAAAAATCTCTTAGCTCTAAGTATGAAAGCGTTAGTAAATTAAACACCAAAATCCTCTATATATAGGCCTAATCTCGGCTGGGGCTTCTGTGTAAATACTGGAACTATTCTGGGCCTCTTTGCAAATCTTCATAACTTGTTAAACCGACGCGTACGGCCCATCTCGCTAGTGTGTCGACCGATGCACAAGGTGTGTCGGTCGATGCTTGATCAATAAATCGGACAGTGAGTTAAGCTCTCGGGCAAAACGTCCCAAAAGTCCCAAAATGGTCCAAATATCTCCAATTAGCTCCAAACCTGATTAAACCTGTAAAAGACTCTAAACAAACACAAAAGACACTAAAAACACATCTATATCATGGTATAAAATGGGTAAAAACCATGATATATCAACTCCCCCACACTTAGCCTTTGCTTGCCCTCAAGCAAAACAGAGAACTAAAATGTAGTGAAGAGGTTTGAAAACTCTTCAGAAACTCCTTTTGTCGTAGAAGCAGCAGCATTCAGATTCCCCTTAGTAATCCACATGAAAGAATCAATCCACAGACATCAAGACCAACTTATACTTCCCCCACACTTAGCAACTGTCCTAAGTAAACGCCACAATCACATTCACGCTTTCAAATTCTCCCTACTGACTTCTGCATATATTTAAGTGCGGTTTCACCTAAGGGGTATCGATATAAAGGCACATGGATTCTTACCTTGCCAGCTCTAGACCACCAAACTGTCTTTCTTTAGTCCCTTTCTTCTCTTTCCCTTCCTTAACAACTGATTTTTCCCCACTGGGTATCATTTTATTTTTTTTATCAGTGTTCTTCCCATTTTGGGGTGTACTTTGGACACATTCCATGGATCACATGAGAGAAAATAGTGTTTGCTACCATTCCCATGACCACTTCGGAGTTACTAACTCATCCGCAGTTTATTATCTTTTTTTTTTTTTTTTACTTTATGGAAGGGGAGAAGGGAACCAAATAGGACAGGTTTACAGGCTGTGTCAGAACCAACAAGGGAGTCCGACATAAAGTATACCAAGCCCTTAGGTGAGAAATCTAAAGTCAGGATTAAATTGAAGTCAGTAAAAGATCCTCTGATACCTGAAGCGATGTGGGTGTTCTCAGTAGGCTGATCTGTGTCTGGGTTTTGTAATAGTCATAGATAATCTGCAGCTTCATCCCAATGGTTACTTAAGTTCCTGCAAATGCTACTAATCTTCTCAAAAAATCATTGTTTCCTACTTACACAAATTTTGACTCAAAAAAACAAATTTTTAAACTTTAACTGACTCTAAGAAAACAAAAGAAAGTAATTAGTAGAACCTCCCCCACACTTAAGACACACTGTCCCCAGTAGTGTCAAGCAAGGGATTGGTTAAAAGAAAGAAAATAAAAATTTGTTAATGGAATGGTTAGTTCTCTCGGGTTTTTACCTCTGTCGCAGTCAGGCATCGATCGTTGCACTAGGTGCACCGACCGTTGCTGTGCGATTTCCGATGGGGATCGATCGTTGCTCAGGACCGCAAAGATCGCTGCAATGCGATTCTTTCGTACTGTGACGATCGACACAATGGTGTGTCGATCGACGCATTGCGTTTTAATCCGAGACCTGCAAACAAATCTCACCAAAACCAGAAACAAGCGTAAAATCCTATGAAAATACTAAAATCAAAATGCAAAAACGAAAACAGTGGGTTGCCTCCCACTCAGCGCTCTTTTAACGTCAATAGCTTGACGTTTCAGCCGATCTAGGTGGAGGGTGCATCATCCAGAGGCAGAATCTGACCTTCTGGAATTTCGGCCTTAGCCCAATAATGCTTCACCCTCTGTCCATTCACAGTGAATTCAATACCATCCTTACCAGTTAGAACGACAGCTCCATACGGACGCACTTCTTTGATTGTGAAAGGACCAGACCACCTTGATTTCAGCTTTCCTGGAAATAAATGCAGACGAGAGTTATATAAAAGTACCTGATCATTAGGCTCAAATTGTCTGGAGACAATCTTCTTGTCATGATATGCCTTAGTCTTCTCCTTGTACAGCTTTGAGTTCTCATAAGCTAAATGTCTAATCTCATCCAACTCATTAAGCTGCACTAATCTTCTTTCCGCAGCAGACTTAAGATCAAAATTCATCTGTTTCACAGCCCATGCTGCTTTGTGTTCAAGCTCCACTGGAAGATGACATGCTTTTCCATATAGCAGATGGAATGGAGTGGTCCCAAGTGGCGTCTTGAATGCTGTCCTGTAAGCCCATAATGCATCATCCAGCTTTTCTGCCCAATCCTTCCTTGTCTTCCCAACTGTCTTCTCAAGGATCTCTTTGATCTGCCTGTTAGAAACCTCAACTTGTCCACTGGTTTGAGGGTGATAAGGAGTAGCGACTCGGTGATGAACTCCATGCTTTTTTAGCAGCTTCTCGAAGACCTTATTGATAAAATGAGATCCTCCATCACTAATCACTATACGAGGCACTCCAAATCTGGGGAATATGATGGTCTTAAACAGCTTAATGACCACCGAAGAATCATTGGTTGGACTAGCTATTGCTTCAACCCATTTAGGCACATAGTCCACAGCAACCAAGATGAATTTATTCCCATAGGATGAGGGAAAAGGACCCATGAAATCTATGCCCCAGCAATCGAAAACCTCAACTTCCAGAATGAAATTATGAGGCATCTCATGCTTCTTGCTGATTTTCCCTCTCCTCTGACAAACATCACACTGAGAGACGAAAGAATGAGTGTCTCTGAACATTGTAGGCCACCAGAAACCTGCTTGCAGAACTTTAGACACAGTCTTAAATGTAGCAAAATGTCCAGCATAATCTGATCCATGACAGTGGAAGAGGATGTCTGGAACTTCTGATTCAGCAACGCATCTCCTGTACAGGCCATCTGAGCAGTGCTTGTAGAGATAAGGCTCATCCCAGTAGTACCTTCTAAGCTCTCTAAAGAACCTTTTCTTTTCATAACCCTTCAGATCATCTGGTTCAGTCTCAGCAGCAAGGTAGTTGGCTATATCAGCATACCATGGTCGATCAGAGGTTGCTACAGCAGAGATTTCGAAGTCATAATTCCCAATTCTGATCTTGAAGGACTCTCGGCTCGTATCAGGTCTGCATCGATCGTTGCGCGTGCATGTGTCGATCGTTGCTTCCCCGATACTTGTATCGACCATTGCCAGTGTGGCATCGATCGATACAGTGCGACTTTCCCGACAGTTCTGCAACTCTCCTCCCAAATTCATCTGAAAAACTGCACAAATCATGTTGACGTTTTCTTCGGGCAAATAATCGTTTATGGGCACGTCTTCCTCAACTAGCATCCTTGAAAGATGATCGGCAACTCCATTCTCAACTCCCTTCTTGTCCCTCACCTCAATATCAAACTCCTGAAGCAATATAATCCATCTTAACAATCTTGGCTTAGCATCCTTCTTCTGCATCAGATACTTCAGGGCTGAATGATCAGTATGAACAATCACCTTGGAGCCAACAAGATAGGGGCGGAATTTCTCGAAAGCAAAGACAACAGCTAACAGTTCCTTTTCTGTGGTTGCATAGTTTCTCTGCGCATCATCTAGTGTCCTACTAGCATAATAGATAGCATGGAGCTTTTTATCCTTCTTCTGTCCTAGAACAGCTCCTACAGCAAAATCACTTGCATCACACATAACCTCAAAAGGTAGATCCCAATCTGGTGGCTGAACTATTGGAGCACTCACTAATGCCTGCTTGATCTGTTCAAATGCAGTCTGACAGTCTGCATTGAACTCAAATTTGGTATCCTTACACAGCAAAGCAGTTAGTGGCCTAGCAATCTTACTGAAGTCTTTGATGAAACGCCTATAGAAACCAGCATGTCCAAGAAAGCTTCTAATAGCTTTAACAGAATCAGGCGCCTGAAGATTTGTCATTACCTCAATCTTAGCGCGGTCCACTTCGATTCCTGCTTCAGATACCTTATGTCCAAGAACAATGCCATCTTTGACCATAAAGTGGCATTTTTCCCAGTTAAGGACCAAGTGTTTTTCTTCGCACCTAGTCAGCACCTTGCACATATTATCTAGACATTCATTGTAAGATGATCCATAGACTGAGAAATCATCCATGAATACCTCCATAAAGTCCTCAATCATATCAGTGAATATGGACATCATGCATCTCTGAAAGGTGGCAGGAGCATTACAGAGTCCAAAAGGCATCCTACGGTAAGCGAATGTGCCATATGGACAAGTGAAAGTAGTCTTTCCCTGATCTTCTGGGTGGATAGGAATCTGAAAGAAACCTGAGTATCCATCGAGGAAGCAGTAGTAAGGGTGATTGGCTAACCTCTCCAGCATCTGATCGATGAAAGGCAAGGGAAAGTGGTCCTTTCTGGTTGCAGCATTCAGCTTCCTGTAATCTATGCACATCCTGTGTCCCGTTACAGTCCTAGTAGGTATCAGCTTGTTCTTCTCATTCTTCACAACTGTAACTCCACCTTTCTTAGGCAACTGTAACTTCTCATTCTTCACAACTGGACTGGACTTACCTAATCACTGTCTGAAGTAGGATAGATGATTCCAGCATCCAGGAGTTTCATAATCTCCTTTTTAACCACTTCCTGCAGATTAGGATTAAGCCTTCTCTGATGCTCAACATATGTCTTAGACTCATCCTCAAGGTGTATCCGATGCATGCACAGCTCTGGTGAGATACCTGAAATGTCATCAAGAGAATAGCCAAGAGCTTTGCGATGCTTGCGCAGCTTGCTTAGCAGTAAAGTGAGCTCTGCGTTGTTTAAACTAGCGTTTACTATCACTGGATAAGTTGAATTCGGTCCAAGAAACGTGTACCTTAGCCCGGATGGAAGTTGTTTCAAATCTATTTTCGGAGCCTTTTCCTCTGCCCAGTCTGCGTCGCCTTGCAACGACCGATGCTTGGTGAGTGTCGATCGTTGCATCGTCGCGTCAGATACTTCCACCTGCATTGCAACTTCAACAGAATCCATCAGTCTTGTATAGCATATTGCTGGCTCATCCTGAAGGTACTCCAACTCCATTATAGAGCTCAGTAAGGCTCTTTCTAGTTGATCTTTAGCATGGGACTGGTGAAAGTACTCTGCAGCTAATTCACCAAGTGTGTCCACATAGAAAGTCTGTCCGTCGATGGTTGGTCTCTTCACCATCTTGTTCATATCAAAACTCATCTTCAGATCACCCACATTCAGAACTATTTTACCTCTCTGACAGTCAATCATCGCACCAGCTGTAGCTAAGAAAGATCTGCCCAAAATTAGTGGATCCTTTGGTTCCCGTCCATACTGCAGAACCACGAAGTCAGTGGGAATCGCACATTGGCCAATCATTATAGGCACATCCTCCAATACTCCTTCGGGAATCCTGATCGTTCTGTCTGCTAGAACCAGTGATATCCTAGTGGGTCTGAAATCAGTCATACCGAGCCTCTTAGCAACCGAGAGAGGCATAAGATTCACACTGGAACCAAGATCACATAGGGATCTTTCAAATCTCTCTCTGTAGATAGTACAATCTAATACAAAGCTCCCAGGATCCTTTAACTTCTCAGGAGTTCTGCCCTGAATTACTGCACTGCATACCTCACTGATCATCATCACACTCTCTTCATCAGTCCATTTTCCAGCAATCATATCTTTAAGGCATCTCCTCATCATAGGCGAGGTATCCATGGAGTCAAGCAAAGGCACTTCAACTTTCACCTTTTTATGAACTCTTTGCATTTGGCATACTGCCTCTCGTTCTTAGCCTTCCTGGGATTCTTGGGGTAGGGTATTTTAGGCTTGTAAACTCTTTCGGTCGACTGTTTTGATGTCTCTGGTTTTGAATCCTCAGCAGTCCCCTTGCATCGACCGTCACTGGAATTGTGTCGATCGTTGCTGGGCGACTTCGCGACGACAGTTTCTATGTTATCGCTTTGCGTCGACCGTTGCTTGGGTGCATCGACCGATGCATCGCGAATGTCACGAATTTCATCTTCCAATTCTTCAATCTCCACGAGTTCCTCAACGCTTAGCTGCCTGTTTTGTTTAGGTAACAGTTCCTTACCACTTCTCAAAGTCACTGCATTGCATTGGTACTTGGGATTAGCGTCAGTTCGTCCTGGGAGATATCCATCTTCCCTCTGAGCATGTCCAGCAATTCTTGCAACCTTAGCATCAAGCTCTTTCACGTGGGTGCTCAGGAATTCAAACTTCCCATTCAGCTTCTCATAGACCTTATCTACCTTTTTGTCGAAGTCTGCAGCACTCTTAATCTGATTCTCCAGCACCTGTTCCAGCATTGTCTCTATCTTACTCTTATGAGCAGTGGCTGCAGGAGGAGTCTGATAAGATGAAGATCCATAGGTTACTTGATTTCCTGTGAAGGTATTCCTTTGTCCTCCACCGGAAAATCTGTTTCCTTGGAAACCAGATCCTCTGATGTAACTCACATCTTCTTCCTGAGTGTCCTCCTCAGTCTGAATTACTTCTACTTCTTGAGCAAAGTGGACAGCTTTCTTCTCACCTAGAAGATTGCAGATTTTGTCCATCCTGGATCTCAATTCAGCCATCTCTGAGTTATCAACACTTCCACCAGATTTCTTCCTCCTCTCATCCATAGTCTTGCAACTGTTGCTCCTTACTAGGTTCTCAATCAACTGCTTAGCTTGTGCAGGAGTCCTGGTGTTGAAGTTTGCATTACTGGAGTTATCCAGCGCAGACTGATATGGCAGATCTATGCCTCTGAAGAAAATATCTAGCAATGTGACTTCACTGAATCCATGGTGTGAGCAGTCACGCTGATACTTCCTAAACCTCATCCAAGCAGCTTTTAAAGGCTCCACAGCTCCTTGGGAAAATGTGAGAATGTCCTGTCTGGACTGGTCTGAACGCGCATCATCGTAGAAATGTCTCAGGAACTCACTTTTCAGTGCGGCCCAAGTGGTAAACTGACCAGGTGCCAGTTGCTTCAGCCATGCACTAGCGTCTCCAGCGAGACTGTAAGGAAAGAGCTTAAGGAACAGATAATCCTGGCAAACTCCATCATACTTCATGCCATTGATTATGTCCTCAAACGAATCAATGTGGTCCATAGGCTGCTCTGTTGGATGTCCGTGGAAAGCATTCTGTCTCATCAGCGAGTAGTAGATGGTCTTGATCTAAAAATCCTCCCTCTCGAAACCAGGAAGTATTAAGGCTGTTCGGTTTCTATGAAACTCATCTGGTCTGTTGTAATCAGCCAAAGTCCTTTCATGGACAACCATCTGTCTACCTTGAGCTTGACCTTACGCTTGCGCATGCGGTTGTGGTTCAGGTGGGTCAGGGATTACGTTCCCTTCAGCATCAACCCGATGCCCAGCAGCATTGTACGGGTTGTTATCTTGGTCCCTCAGGGTACCTTCAGCATCTGGTATCAAGATCAGACGTTCTCGTACCATTCTCTCTCTCTTTTCTCTTCTGATAGTTCTTTCTAGACGTCCAAGTTCCTCTAGTCCGAGATTAACTAAGCTCGAGTTCGGATTACTTCGAGTTTTCTGCGTTGGCATAAACTGTCTGTAATCGTCCAGCAACGATCGATGCTGTCAGTGCAACGATCGATTCAATCTCAAATTGCCTAGTGACGATCGACGCAAGGGATGCAACGATCGACGCAAGGCGAAAGTCGTACCTGCGACAGAAAGAAACAGAGAAAAAGTTAGAAAATTATGAAAATAAAACGAAAAAAGCAAAAACAAAAAGAAAATTTCTTGTAAAAACCCTAAGTTCGGTCCTATCGAAGACTCTAAGAGTCCCCGGCAACGGCGCCAAAAACTTGATAGGTTCTAAGTTTTACCCTATTCTAAACTGCAAGTGCACAGTATCGTCAAAGTAGTATATAGGGTTATCGAATCCACAGGGACACTTGGTCTCAATAGAATCAGAAACGTAGAGATTAATACTAGAAATAAGCATATGGTGAAGTAAATAAATTGCGAAGCAAGAAAGTAAACAGTAGCAAGTTGGTTGTGAAAGCAATAAACTAAAAGCGTCAAGCCTAGGGTATTCTCAGGAAATCAGACAAGCAGACAAGTTAATTAGTCAGGATCTAATTAAACTCAGTTCTAGAACTCAAATCACGGAAATAGAATTAACCAAATCTCTTTGCGAAAAATCTCTAAGTCTAAGTGCAGTAACCCAAATCTCTTTGCAATTACTAACAGATTAAACTAGCATTAAGTTCAAGTTCGATATGTTCACAATTAAACTAAACCAAATCTCTTTGCGAATAATTTAATTGCTCAACCTAAATAGTTCAGATTCTAAAACACACTCTCGTGTCGAATTTAGCAACCTAAGATCTAGATTCTAATTGATCAGGTTAGAACTAGCATTAAGCACAATTTAGTTTAAAGAACATTCTAATCATATGAATCCTTAACTGAATTAAACAAGTCTAGCAAGTCATCAAACCCTAATGAGAAACCCTAAACTTAACTATGGATCTACTCAGACATGATTGATGAAAACATAATCATAGAAATAATAGATTGCATATAAGAGAATAAAATATCAAATGGGTTCGAAATCTTCTCCAAAATAAGTGAATACAGGAAATAGATCAGCCCTAAAAGCTCTAAAAATCTCTTAGCTCTAAGTATGAAAGAGTTAGTAAATTAAACACCAAAATCCTCTATATATAGGCCTAATCTCGGCTGGGGCTTCTGTGTAAATACTGGAACTATTCTGGGCCTCTTTGCAAATCTTCATAACTTGTTAAACCGACGCGTACGGCCCATCTCGCTAGTGTGTCGACCGATGCACAAGGTGTGTCGGTCGATGCTTGATCAATAAATCGGACAGTGAGTTAAGCTCTCGGCCAAAACGTCCCAAAAGTCCCAAAAGTCCCAAAATGCTCCAAATATCTCCAATTAGCTCCAAACCTGATTAAACCTGTAAAAGACTCTAAAAGAACACAAAAGACACTAAAAACACATCTATATCATGATATAAAATGGGTAAAAACCATGATATATCATCAGTCAGCAAGTTAGCAGGTTAGTCCGTTGGAATCTATCAAATTTCGAATCCTGCAAGCTGGAAACACTGAAAACGGAGTAAAATCATGGCAACCAATGTATCAAATCAAACACAATATCCAAAAACAATAGCATCCTAAAAAAAACAAAAGGAAAAAGTGAAAAGAAAAATAAGAAAAAGATAAAAGAGTACAGAACCAATGTCGGAAAATGGAGATCAATCTCACTCGCTCACATCATCTATCCCACCATATCGCTCAGCGTCACTGGCTGCCTCAGCTATGCGATCAGTACCACTCGAAGAAATTGGACTCGGAGATCGCTGTCTGCGTCGAGAAGGTCCTGGATGGTGCACCTGTGGCTGTCTCCTGCAAGTGCAGCCACGCATCCACTCCCAAACGGTCTTCCATATCCCATCACTACGCTCTCTCCACTCAGCCTCAGACATATCACCGTAGGGCACTGTAATCTCAGGATAAGGGCCGATATCAACCGGGGCAGCAGCAGGCGCAGGTGTAGAGGAAGATGAAGCTCTCGTAGAAGGCTCTCCCAGCGGATGAGCTATAGTAGGCACTGCGCGTCGAGCTCCGGCAGGAGGGTGGAAACTCAAAGCATCAATCGTATCAATCTGTGTCAACCCAGCAGCAGGAAGATCAATACCATACTGTGTAGATGCAGGGTCGCAGTAAACCCATACTCGCCCCTCCTTCAGCCACCTAGCACTCTGCAAGTGACTGAGATCCATGAACTCTCTCTCAGTAATGCGCTCTGTACCCTCCATAGGGATCCTGCAGTGTCTTAAAATAGGAGTAAGAAGACTCCCTACTGTCTATTTGCGCACGCCGTCATAGGGCTTCTTCTGCAGGTCGCAAAGATGATGGGCAAATACAGCTCCCAGGTTGACTCTCTCAGCAGGGTTTCTCACATTGGTACCCCTGAACTGCTCCCTCAGTCCTCTGAATAGTATTTCCAACTCATTCTTACGCATCTTGTTGGCCTCATGCTTGCACAATAGAGTGCGTCCCAAGATACGCAAGACATACCTGAGAGCCGGATGCCTAACCTGAATCACAGGTGTAGTCCGTGAGTGATACCTTCCGCCACCAATGTAGTCCCAGAACTGCCGAGACTTTGATGGTTCCCATGGAAGGGACATATCGGTGCGTGTCTGCTCAGTGCTAAACCCATAGATCTTACAGATATCGAGAAGGGGTACTCGATACCTGGCGCCAAGACACATGAAAGTAAAAGTACCTCCTTGAGCATTCCTGCCGTCCGGGTTTGGGTAGATAACCCTGCACGTGGCAAGCAACTGTCTCACCAACTCTGGGTATAGATCGTACGGCTGCATTGGCATTGTCCCCAGACCAATGCCTCTGCCCAGCGCCATAACCTGCTTGTCTATGCCGAGACTCAGACAAGTCGAGTAATCCGCAAACTTGGTTGGCGTTAGATCCATGCCACACCAACCGTTATACAGCAACGTATTGTACTCGTCCCAGTACTCGTGTAGCGGCCTCTCTGTGAAATCATCCGTAGCGAGCAGCTTACTAATAGCCATGCCCCAGTTGCGCTCAGTCCGAATCAGAAGGTTATCTGCTCTTGGCCATGGTGGTCCAATGGTTGCATGAACCAACTGATATGGCTCTGGAGGATCAGAGTCTCTGTGTAGCCATTCTGGTGGTGGAATGTATTGTCGTGTGGCGCTTGCGGCGGTTGCTCTGCGCTTGCGGGGTTGTTTCTGAGTTGCCATCTGCAAAACAGAAATTTAAACAAATCAGTCTCGGCAAACTCTCTGTGATATCGTCGAGCAACGACCGTTGCACTAAGGCATCGATCGTTGCAAGGCGATTTCGTATAATCGAACATTTCCCCAAAATCGCAGAGCAACGACCGTTGCACAAGTGCAACGATCGGTGCAAGGCGATTTTGGCCGCAATCAACATTCAACAAAATCGTTCTAAATTTGTGCTATCAACCACAAAATCAACAACAATCCATCACTAAGCAACCTAAAGCATGTTCATTTAAGCATGCAATTATCAATTTCAATCCAAAATTCCCAATTTCTAAAACCCTAATAGTTGAATCCGAAAATCATCAAATAGAAATACATTACCT
This sequence comes from Orychophragmus violaceus, assembly GCA_030180135.1. NCBI lineage: Eukaryota > Viridiplantae > Streptophyta > Magnoliopsida > Brassicales > Brassicaceae > Orychophragmus > Orychophragmus violaceus. Next base: position 84,163,924 of record CM058237.1, read on the forward strand.
TGAATTCGTGAGATATGGGTTGGAGAAATAGATTGAGAGTGTAAAAATGAGAGAATAGCACTTGCAAACAAGGAAATCGATGAAGAAATTATAGTTTTAGGTGTGGAGGTTCTCGGTGTACGGACGGCGAGCAAATGGAGAAGAAAAAGAGAAGAAAAGGGTTTAAGGCAACTTACCTTGGTCGTGGGTGCAACGATCGTTGCATAGCAGCAACGATCGATGCTGGTTGAACCAGATCGATTCCGGTTTAGCTCGACATACCTTAATTTTCGATTTAAACCAATTGCAACGACCGTTGCACATGTAGGCAATGATCGTCACACATCTCCAGACTTGTGTTCTGTAAAAACTAGCAAAAACAAATAAAAACGTGAAATCCTAAGAAAAACAATAAGAATTAAAAATACTAGAATCTAATAGTGGGTTGCCTCTCACTCAGCGCTTGTTTTAAGTCATTAGCTTGACTTTTGGAAAGAGGTCAGACTCAAGGAGGTTTCAACAGAGACTTTGAGTGTCTCTGTGAATGCCTTATCATCCATGGTGGTGTGTAAGCAGTAGCAGCATGATGTCGTTCAAGGAACGTAGGAAGGAATGTAGGGTGGGATCGACACTTGGGTGGTTTAGAGCTTTTTCCTGCATTCAAAACATTGGAGTCAGGAGGTTTAAACTTAGAGGATTTATGCTTTACCTTTGGCAGAGATTTGATGTTCGGAGCCTTCTGCTTATGAGTAGCTTTAGGTTCTGAAGATGTTAGAGTAGACTCCTGTGGAACCACCATCTTCTTGTCAACCACTACTGTGCACTGAACAACATCTTTAGACCTTACAGGAGCTTTTGGGAATGGTATTGGAGGTTTGTAGATCCTTTCCTTAGCAACTCCACGAGGTATAAGTGAAACTGGTTCTTTACGGGGTGCAACGATCGATGCATATGGTGCAACGATCGACACGGATGTCTCATCTCGAGTTTCAACTACAGTCTCGGGTCCATCAGCTTCCTGGTCTAATCCAGCAATCTCAAACTCAAATATCTCCTCTTGACTTGGTCCAGTATTAGTCTGAACTATCCAAGCCAAGAGATCCATGTCAATCTCTGTTGAGTCAGGTCCGTCGAAGCTCTCAAACTCAGGGAACTCAATATCAGACTCCCCTCTGTTTTCCACAAATTCCATAGCCTTAACTGCTAGATATGGTCCATGACCCATCATGTGGTCAACATGAATAGGAATGTTAACGACATGGGCTTCCTGAGTATCCTTCCTTGTGGCAGAACTTGAAATCTGATCCATCTGTGTATCTAGCAACTTCATATGAGTGTTCAAGGACTCAAATTTCTCATTCAGATTAGTGTACAAGCTCTCAAGCTTCGAGTTGAAAGACGCTATTGTCTGTTGTTGTTTTGCAAGGGACTGCTCCATCATGATCTCCAATCTGCTCTTCTGTGCAGGTACAGGAGATGCTAGGCAGAATGTATAACCATAATCTCTTGATCCTTGAGCATGCCTAGAACCTTGTCTCTGCTGATGTCCAAATATATGTCCATAAAAATCAGCTCCAGCCATATAGTTTACCTCTGCAAATCCTTCAGTTTCTGCATCTGCTCGGAACTGTCTCTCCCTTAGTAGGACGTCGTGGATGTTATCTATCTTATTTCTCATCTCAGCTATCTGCCCAACCAATACATAGTAATTTGGCAAGATGGGGTTTCCTTCCCCATCTTGTTTCTGACCTTTTGCGTTGCATATGTGACCCTCTTGGTCTCGTAAAACGCCGTTTTCACCGCGAATCAGAATCACAGGTTCCATAAAGTGAAACCTATTGAACGTCTCAGATCTTGGCATTGCTGTTCTCGCCTTGTGTTGATCGATGCAAGGTAGGAAACGATCGATGCAATGCGATTCCCTGCTATCCCAAAAATCAAAAACGTGAGTTAAACAAGAAGATTAAAAGGAATGCTTAGTCAAAATCCTAGTACTGAATCTATCGGCGAACTCAAAGAGTCCCCGGCAATGGCGCCAAAAACTTGATAGGTGTAGTTTTATCCCTATTCTACTGCAAGTGCACAGTTAATGCAATCGTAGTATATAAGGTATCGAATCCCACAAGGACTCTCAGTCACACAATAGATTATTAGTAGTTCAGATTAAATTAAGCGAAGCAGGTGTGAAAACGGTAAACGAAATAGCAAGCAAGTCAAGTGAGTTTGTAAGCAAGAAGGCGAAGGTGTTAAGCTTAGGAAATTCTCAGGAAATCAGGAACGCAAGTAATCAATCTATCGAGATCTAATCATAAACTATTCTAGAACTCAAACACAGATATAGAATTAACCAAATTTCTTTGCGAGAACTCTCTAAGTCTAAGCGCAGCAATCCAAAATCTCTTTTGCAATTACTAACAGATTAAACCAGCTTTAATTCCAAGTTCGATATGTTCACAATTAAGCTAAACCAAACTTTCGTTTGCGAGAAGTTAAATTGCTTATCTTGGTTCTTTCTAGCTAAATTAACCAACTTTCGCTGCATTAATCAGCCTAACATCATAAATCTGGGTAGCTAATTCAGATTTAGCATTAAGAACAACTTAGATAAAGAACTAGTAGATATGAATCCCTACAGATTAATTAAACTATAATTCCATGAAATCCCTAATGAAAATCCCTAAACCTAACAGGTAATCTACTCAGACATGTTTATCGAAACAGAAAACATCTTGAATAGAAAACCAAATAGCATATAATAAAACAAAGAACTGGGGTTCGAAATCCTCTCTCTTTCGAGATCCGGATCAGCCCAAAAGCTCTAAAAATCCTCTGCTCTTAATTATGAAAGCGTATCTAATTAAAACACCAAAAACTCAATAATATAGGTCTAATCTCGGCCAGGGGCTTCTTTGTAAATATCAGGAACTTCTGGATCAGAGTGCAATAACTTGACTCTTCATAAACCGCCGAGTTTTGGCCCATCTCGCTGGTGCAACGACTGTTGCAGGTGTGCAACGATCGACGCAGTACTCTGTTTCGGACAGTGAACTCTATATCTCGGCCAAACACTCCAAAAATCTCCAAAATACTCCAACATCTCCAATTCAGCTCCAAACCTGATTATACCTGTAAAAGACTCTAAAAGAACACAAAAAGACACTAAAACACACTTATATCATGGTCTAAAACTAGTAAAAACTATGACATATCATGGGGCCAGAGATTCATATTGGAGAGAAGAAGATGGCAGTTCATCCTAAGCCTGCTCTTGTTGGAATTATGTCCAGTAATCTCTGTACTGTCTCTAGAAAGTAAGAGTATGTCAATGATCAGACATAAGTCATATAATACTGGGGGTCATGATGGCTTGCTAGAGTCCGCTCATGATCTATAAGTTTTGGACTTATTGCCTTTATTATATGATCCCATATGGGTCACACGCCTAAGCTAACGGGAAAATACGAAGGAACGGTTTAGCAGAAGTACGGTAAAAGTGCTAGGCATTTACGGTACTTGGAGAGACTAAAGGGCCTGATTAAATCCAAGGGATTTAATCAGAACTGAGAATTGGGCCCAAAAGCCCATGAGAACTAGAAGGGATTTTAATGAGTAAAATCAGACCTAGCTCTCTAATTTTTCTCAGCACTCTGCGCCTCCCATCTCTCTCTCTGCGCCTCCTCTCTAAGCTGGTCTAGCAGCCAAATTTCCCGGTGTGCGTGTGTGAGCCTTTGGAGGATCCATCTCTTGGTGGTTCTGCTGATCTCTGACCCTTACCTCCCATTCCGCTGCAAAACAAGGTAACAGGTGAGATCTATTATGTTTCTATTCAAGAGAACCTAGATCTGCATGTTTAGTAGGATGAATCAATCTGAGAATTGAATCTGGAGACACTAAACGATCCAACAGTGGTATCAGAGCCATTGGTTCTGTGGTTTTTCTTGTTTAGAATCATGTTTAGGATTGTTTAAAGAGGTGTTTTTGAATCAATCTACTGATAAGAGAAATCACTTAAGAAACAAAGAATTAAAACCTAAACAAACAAGAAATCGCATGATCCAATCTATATGAATTGGTATGCGTCGGATCGTCCGGATCGAGACAGACGCACGAACCGATCGACGAGGATCGTGTTGCGTGGTCGCGTCCCGATCGAAGGATGGATCGCGTCCCGATCGCGTGGATGGACCGAGCTGATCGCATGGATCGGATGCTGCGATCATCCCGCTATCGACCCGCAATCGTCCTGTCCCGTCCCGTCCAGCAGCCTGTCCCGAGCGTCCCGATCGTGAGCGAGAGATGGACCGATCGACCGCGATCGCGTCCTACATCTCTCGGCATCGTCCCGTCCCGATCATGCACGGCATGTTGCGTACGGCTGGACGATCGTGGCTTGATCGCGAAGCTAGGTCACGACCGTGATCGGTTCGTGACCAATCGGTTCGGTTCGGTTAATGGTTCGGTTTCAAACTTAATTAAAATCAAATCATCACGGTTTAATAAACAGACTTAATAAATTTATTAAGTTCTGGTTAAACCGGGATAAGAAATCCAAAGTCGAAAAATTGGATTTTGTGCCTAAACCAGTGATTTTCTAATTTGATTTGGTTGGACCAAATAAATTGAGAAAATCCGGTTTAGTAAATAACCGGTTGACAATTGTGGTCGTCGTAGTAATTAATTTTGGTTAGACCAATTTTAATGAACCAGACCGGTTATGTCATTTAATTGGGCAATTGGGTTATGTCTTGGACATAGACAAATTCTTGGGCCTCGGGCCAAGAAGTTAAAACAATTGGGCCAATTATTTGAGTCTTTTCATCAGAATTAATTTAAAATTTATTTTTATAAAAATTATAAAATCGATTTTAAATTAATAAGTTTCCAAAATTTTTGAAATTAGAAAGTTTCTTAAATTAGAAGTTTCTAGATTTGCATGTTTTGGATTTTTAAGAAATTTCTATATTTAGAAAGTTTCCTTTTTAGGAAGTTTCTAATTTTAGAAAGTTTCCAAAATTAGTAGGTTTCCCAAAAAGGAAAGTTTCCTAAAATAGTAATCTTCTATTTTGGGATGAAATTTTAATAAACCTACGAACCTCAAATAATATCAAGCGTTGGATGTCTTGTCCAGTCTATGTCAGCTGTCGAAGCCCATTCAATTGTATTCATGGCCTTACAGTGTGAGGGTGTCTATTTTTGCGTGGATAAGACGGTTTGTGATTCATAAATGTCATTGGGAGTCCCAGACATTAATGATTACATGACTGTATAGTCTGGTTTTCTTGACTAGGCCATCGGGAGTCCCGGGCCTTGAGACATCAGAGTGGATTGGGCCTCGGGCCCAGATTCACAACCAAGAGTTATATCACGGATATAATTAGCCGACATAGGGCTTACCGATATAAGCTAAGGTTGGGTGATGGCCAGTGGCCCACTTTGATCTTAGTTATATGTGGATCTTGGAATCATTATATTCTATTGAGGGTAACTTATGTTATTGAATATAATGCGTGATTAATCATATTAAGTATAATACAAGATTAATCATATTGAACATATTAACTAATAACCTTTTTATCTTATATTTCAGCTATGACTACTACAAGCACTCAAAACACATTCTCAATCCGGTCTGTTCTCGAGAAGGAGAAGCTGACTGGAACGAACTTCCTGACGTGGTCAAGGAACTTGAGGCTGGTCCTCAAGCAGGAGAAGAAGGATTATGTCCTTCGTGATCCCCTCCCCGAGAGGCCTCCTAACAATGCCGCCAGGACTCTGCATAATGCTTGGGAAAAGCATTCGTCAGATGAAAATGATGTTTATTGCCTGATGTTGGCGACAATGACTGCTGAGCTGCAAATGCAGTTCGAGAGTGTGTTGTCACCCATCGAGATAATGGCAAGCCTGAAATCGCTTTTTCAGGAGCAAGCAAGGACTGAGAGGTTTCAGACAGTTAAGAACCTCTTAGACTGTAAGTTGGCTGCTAATGCGGCAGTGAGTCCTCATGTCTTGAAGATGATGGGTTATCTCGATCATCTTCAGAAACTCGACTGCCCTATCAGCCAGGAACTTGCCTGCGACATCGTTCTGCAGTCTTTACCTGCAAGCTATGATCAGTTCATTCTGAACTTTAATATGCATGGCTTGAGTAAGACATTGCCTGAGCTTCACGGAATGCTCAAGACTGCAGAGCCCAACTTGAGGAAAACCGCCAAGGACCCCAATGTGCTTATGGTGCAAAAGGGCAAGGGCTTTAAGAAATCCTCTGCTAAGGATAAGGGAAAGGCTAAGGCTGTCCAAGTCTCGGACAAGGACACGCCAAAGCCCAAGCCCAAGTCTAAGGCTGGGCCTACTGACATCTGCAGGTTCTGTAAAGAACCAGGGCATTGGAGGAGAGAATGTAAGAAATTCCAAGAAGGTCTAAAGGAATTGAAGAAGAAGACTCTCGAGACTTCTTCATCAGGTATTTTTGTTATAGAAGTTAATACAACTACTTCTGATAATACCTCATGGGTTATGGATACTGGTTGTGGGGCTCATATTTGTACTAATATGCAGGCACTCAGCAACAGTAGGAGGCTGAAGCAAGGACAAGTGGAGCTACGAGTTGGGAATGGAGCGAAAGTTCCTGCACTAGCTGTAGGCACATACTTGTTGTCTTTACCTTCGGGATTGATTTTAGAACTCAATAATTGTTATTTTGTACCTGCGATAAGCAGAAATATTATTTCAATTTCTTTGTTGGATTTGGAAGGTTATGATTTTTCAGTTAAGAATAAATTATGTTCCTTCAATCGCAACAATTTGTTCTATGGTTGTGCCCCTCTTACGAATGGGTTTTACATACTTGATCAATCCGCGCCAATTTATAACATTGATACCAAACGGTTCAAACCTAATGAGGAGAACCGAACGTTTCTATGGCATTGTCGTTTAGGGCACATCAGCGAGAAACGCATCAAGAGGCTCCATTCGAATGGACTTCTTGGCTCATTTGACTTTGAGTCATGTGAGAAATGCGAATCCTGCATGATGGGCAAAATGACACGGGCCCCCTTTAATAAACCTAATGAGAGGGCCAGTGACTTATTGGGCCTGATACACACTGATGTGTGTGGCCCAATGTCCACAAATGCAAGAGGAAACTATCAGTACTTCATTACCTTCACTGATGATTTCAGTAGGTATGGATATGTTTATTTAATGAAACATAAGTCTGAATCTTTTGAGAAGTTCAGAGAATTCCAAAATGAAGTACAGAACCAACTTGGCAAAAGCATTAAGGCTCTTCGGTCCGACCGAGGAGGAGAATACTTAAGCCAAGAATTCAGTGATCATCTAAGAGAGTGTGGGATCGTGTCCCAACTCACTCCTCCTGGAACACCTCAATGGAATGGTGTGTCTGAGAGGAGAAATCGGACCTTATTGGATATGGTTCGATCCATGATGAGTCACACAGACCTTCCAATATCCCTTTGGGGATATGCTATGCTAACAGCAGTGTTCACTCTAAATAGAGCGCCATCGAAAGCAGTAGCAAAGACACCATATGAATTATGGACTGGAGTAGCTCCAGTGCTGTCTTATCTTAGAATTTGGGGTTGTGAAGCCTATGTCAAGAGATTAATCTCAGACAAGCTTACACCAAAGTATGATAAATGCTACTTCATTGGTTATCCGAAGGAAACCAAGGCTTATTACTTCTATCTACGTTCCGAGAACAAGATCTTTGTTGCCCGGGATTGTAACTTTCTTGGGAGGGAGTTTCTCTCTAAGAAAGACAGTGGGAGTAAGGTACTGCTTGAAGAAATTCAAGATGAACAGGATACTGCTCAACCTAATGAGGAAGAGCAGCAGGAGGACCTAAAAGAAATTGTAGAGCCTGAACCTGTAGTACCTGAAGTTCGAAGATCCGGGAGGATCCGTCACGAACCCGAGAGATATCAAGGATTCCTCGTGACTAACTGTCATGATCTTCTGATCATTGATGGTGATGAACCATCGAACTTCAATCAAGCCATGATGGGCCCAGATTCCTCTAAGTGGCGTAAGGCCACTGATTCCGAAATGGACTCCATGTCGGTCAACCAAGTGTTTTCGTTGGTTGACTTACCCGCTGGTGTAAAAGCCATCGAGTGCAAATGGATCTTCAAGAAGAAGATTGACGTGGATGGAAATGTCCAGATTTATAAAGCCAGGTTGGTGGCAAAAGGTTTCAGACAAGTTCACGGTGTGGATTACGATGAAACCTATTCCCCAGTGGCAATGATGAAATCTATTCGGATTCTACTAGCAACTGTAGCTTTTCATGATTTTGAAATTTGGCAGATGGACGTAAAAACCGCCTTCCTGAATGGAATTCTGGAAGAGGATGTGTATATGACACAACCTGACGGTTACATAGATCCAAAGAATGCTGGGAAAGTATGCAAGCTTCATAAATCCATTTATGGATTGAAGCAAGCATCGAGGAGCTGGAATCTTCGTTTTGATGAAGCGATCAAGCAATTTGACTTCATCAGAAACGAAGAGGAACAATGCGTGTATAAGAAAACTAGTGGGAGCAAGATAGTATTTCTTATTCTGTATGTCGATGACATACTGCTTCTCGGAAACGACGTTCCAATGCTGAAGTCGGTAAAGGACTGGCTTGGAAGTTGTTTTTCCATGAAAGACATGGGTGAAGCCGCATACGTTCTTGGAATCAGGATCTACCGGGATAGATCTAGAAGGCTGATAGGCTTGTGTCAAGATTCATACATTGACAAAGTCCTACAAAGATTCAGCATGAAAAATTCCAAGAAGGGCTTCACGCCAATGGTACATGGCACAATGCTAAGCAAGAAGCAGAGCCCTACGACGGCTGCTGAGCTTGAGCGCATGAAGAATATTCCTTATGCATCTGCAATAGGATCTGTCATGTATGCCATGATCTGTACTCGTCCTGATGTTGCTTATGCATTAAGCATGACGAGTAGATACCAGTCAAATCCAGGTGAAAACCATTGGATTGCCGTCAAGAACATCCTGAAGTATCTAAGACATACTAAGGACAAGTTCTTGGTATACGGTGGAAGTGATGTGCTTAAAGTCAGTGGATTCACGGACGCAAGTTTCCAGACAGACCAAGATGATTTCCGGTCACAGTCCGGTTATATCTTTTGTCTGAATGGCGGTGCAATCAGTTGGAGAAGCTCCAAGCAAGACACCGTTGCTGATTCCACTACAGAAGCTGAATATATCGCCGCTTCAGAAGCTGCGAAGGAAGCTGTTTGGATACGAAAGTTCATTATTGAACTAGGTGTGATACCAAATGCGGCTGAGCCTCTGGCACTGTTTTGTGATAACAATGGTGCTATTGCTCAGGCAAAGGAACCAAGATCACACCAGAAATCCAAGCATGTTCTAAGAAGATTTCACTTGATACGTGACATCATTAATAGAAAGGAAGTCAAGATCAGCCGAGTTCAGACTGATGATAACGTCGCTGATCCGTTGACAAAGCCACTCCCAAGACCTAAGCTCGAGTTCCTGACTGAAGCTGTAGGCATTGGAAACATTAAAATGTAATCTAAATTTGAGTGGGAGTTTGAGGGCTTTATTTAGTTATTTGATATGTTCTTGTAAAACATTTTATGTTTAATGAAATTATTATTTCAAGATTATTTTAACTGTGATGAAATAATCGTTCCAAAGTGATATGAACCATTTTGTAGGTCATCGAAGTAAGTGACTTGATCTTGAGTTATCAAAGTCATTTAGCTTGATCATGAGACCCTATATTTGATAGATGGCTTATATCATCATGTCCCTAGTCGAAGGTTGTTGAAATTGGAACACCAACAACCGTGTGAGACTAGATTGGTATGTGACTTATGACAAAGTCTCAGTGTGTCATAGATGCGCGGCATCAAAGTCAGTACATAGGTGTATGTAGGGTACATACGACCGGACAAGACCCGATTATAAGAACTCTTCAGGATATTTATATCTGTGTCATAAGAGATTCTTACTACGACTATAGAGTGTAGTCCTTAGACCTGAGTTCGCATGCATGTGACTGCACATGAACTAATGCGCTTTGATCATTGTCTAATGCTGTCGTTAAGCGATAGTTATAAGGACCTTGTTTGGGTGTATTATGAAATGAGTAGTTTACAGTGATGGAACAAGACGGGATTTGTCCCTCCAATATAAATGGAGTGAATATCTCTAGGCCAATCGGAGATTTGAATACTGGAAAATGCATGGCCATGCTCAAACGGACTTTCCCGAGTCGTTTGGATTGTCAGTATCAAATCAGAGTCCGATGAACAAGATTAGGCTTTATAAGGATGACACTAATCTTGCCTTATGACTAATCGAGATATTGAGACAAAAGGATTATGAATACAGAGATTCCAGTTCAAGTGGGAGATTGTTGGAATTATGTCCAGTAATCTCTGTACTGTCTCTAGAAAGTAAGAGTATGTCAATGATCAGACATAAGTCATATAATACTGGGGGTCATGATGGCTTGCTAGAGTCCGCTCATGATCTATAAGTTTTGGACTTATTGCCTTTATTATATGATCCCATATGGGTCACACGCCTAAGCTAACGGGAAAATACGAAGGAACGGTTTAGCAGAAGTACGGTAAAAGTGCTAGGTATTTACGGTACTTGGAGAGACTAAAGGGCCTGATTAAATCCAAGGGATTTAATCAGAACTGAGAATTGGGCCCAAAAGCCCATGAGAACTAGAAGGGATTTTAATGAGTAAAATCAGACCTAGCTCTCTAATTTTTCTCAGCACTCTGCGCCTCCCATCTCTCTCTCTGCGCCTCCTCTCTAAGCTGGTCTAGCAGCCAAATTTCCCGGTGTGCGTGTGTGAGCCTTTGGAGGATCCATCTCTTGGTGGTTCTGCTGATCTCTGACCCTTACCTCCCATTCCGCTGCAAAACAAGGTAACAGGTGAGATCTATTATGTTTCTATTCAAGAGAACCTAGATCTGCATGTTTAGTAGGATGAATCAATCTGAGAATTGAATCTGGAGACACTAAACGATCCAACAGCTCTAACATCTTCAGAGCCTGCAACTGTTCCTAAGAAGAAAGCTCCAGACATCTGCAGTATTCCACCAACGCTTCGCTCCTACCCTGGTTCTCTTCCCTCTTTTCTTGGGAAATCTCATGATCCTACTGCCTATACACCACATTGGATGAGGAGACGTTCACAGAGGTACTATATGCCTCTGTTGAAACCCCCATGAGTTTGATCTCCTTCCAATAGTCAAGCTAATGACTAAAAACAAGCGCTGAGTGGGAGGCAACCCATTGGTGAGTCTGTTTTTTTTTTATTTTACGTTTTGGTTTTGTCTACTTTGATTTTTCTTGTTTTGGTGTGTTAAGGATGTAGGATCACGTCACTGACGAGCATCATCGATCGACGCATTATATGCATCATTCGACGCATTACCCGACCATTTGCATCGATCGACACAATCTCTGTGTCGGTCGACGCTCCATCCATATACACGTAAGTGTTCTGAATTTTTCAATATGTTCAATTTGATTCTTGTTCTCTCGAGCCCAAGCTTCTATAACACTGTGGACAATGTTGTTTAAGTGTGGGGGAGGTAGTTATTGACACACCGTTTTCTGTTTTCTTAGATTCAGATGAGTTTTCTTTATTGAGTCAAAAAGAGAGTAGGAAACTAGGACCTTTTAAGGAGATCATCGCATTTGCAGGAACATAAGTGATCATTGGACAGACATGCAGCAGATCTCTGACTATAAGAAAACCACACACAAATCAACCTACCAAAGACACCCATATCACTTCAGGTATTCAGAGAATCCATTATTGACTTTGCCCTTAACTTGAATTACTTTTTCTCACCTAGGGGCTTGGTATACTTTGGATAGGATTCCTCTGCCAGTCCTGAAACAGCTTGTAAACCTGTTTGAGTATGGTTCCTTTCTCCCCTTCCTTAATATTAAATAAAAAAGAGAGTATTAAACTGCGGATAAGCTAGTAGCTTCGAAGTGATCACGGGAGTGGTAGAGATCCATATTACCTCTTGTGATTCATGGAATGTGTCCAAAGTAACACCCCGAAAAAATGATAAAAACATAAAATGATATCCAGTGGGGAAAAATCAGATGATAAAGGGAGAAAGGGAGAAGAAAGGAACCAGAAACTGACAGTATTGTTGTCAAGTACTACCAGAGTAAGAATCCATGTGTTCTTTGATCGATACTCTCTGGTGAGACCGCACTTAATAGATTATAGAAGTCAGTATGGTGAATTTGAATGCTCTGAATCTGATTGTGGAGTTTACTTGGGATAGTTGCTAAGTGTGGGGAAGTACATTTTGGTCTTGATCTTTGCAGGTTTATTTTCATGTGGCTTACTAAGGTGAATCTGAGTGTGGTACTCCAACGATGAAATGAGTTTCTGAAGTTTTCAAACTTCTTCTCCTGATCTTGGTTTTCTGTTTGCTTGAGGGCAAACAAAGGCTAAGCGTGGGGGAGTTGATATATCATGTTTTTATAGGTTTTTAACCATGATATATGTCTTTGTTATTAAGTCTTTTATGTATTTTGGAATATTCAGGTGTTTTACAGGTTTTAGCACGTTTGGAGAACATTTGGATCTAATGGCGCATTCTAGAGCTATTTGGAGAAGCTATGCTGAAGAGAAGAAATCATAGACGACATCTGAGGTCTGTGTCGATCGACACACCTTTTGTGTCGGTCGACGCAATCCGGATTTAGGAGTTTCTCGCCGAATTAATGAAGACTTTGGAGAATTTTCTAGTTTGGCCCAGAAGTTTCTTATAATTCCCAAGAAGCCCAAAACGTGTTTAGACTATTATACTAAGTTTTTAAGCCATTGTTTAGGGGAAGTTTTACTTATGCTTTATTTGACATTCAGAGAGATTTAGAGAGCTTTGAGGGGGCTGATCCGATACTCGACAGAGAGAAGATTTCGAATCCCTGTTTCTTTACTTCTTTTATGTTATTGAGTATTCTATTCATCATGTCTTGTGCTTCATCTGCCATGTCTGAGTAGTTTACTTGTTAGGTTTAGGGATTTCATGGAATTTTAGGTTAATTGATCTATAGGGATTCATACTTTCTAGTTCTTCATATAGGTTGATCTTAACGCTTAATCTGAACTGGCCACGTAGATTATTGATGTTAGGTTGATTTTCGCAACGACAGTTGGTTAATTAGCTAGAAAGAACCTAGATGAGCAATTTGTCTATTCGCAAAGAAATTTGGTTTAGGGGAATTGTGAACGAACGAACCTGAGATTAATGCATGTTTATAACTCTAGAACTCGCAACGAAAGTTGGTTTGCTAGGTTGTTGGACATAGTTAAGATTCGCAACAAAAGTTGGTCTGTTATATTTCTGTGATTCTAGTTCTAGAACCGTTCTTAATTTTATCTCGATTGATTGATTAGCTTGTATTCCTGATTTACAACCGTTTATTTACTTTCAGTTCTGATTTACTGCTTTACAACTGCTCTGCTTAGCTTAATTCGACACTTTATAATCTATCGTAAGATTTCTTGAGTCTCTGTGGTTCGACCCCTTGATATACCATGGATTTTAGGGCTTTTAACCATGGTATATATCTTATTTATCGAGTCCTTTACTATGTTTTAGAGTCTTTTCAGGTATTTATTAGGTACAAGCACATTTGGAGCAGATTTGGTGATTATGGCACTTTGTAGAGCTTTTTGGAGTGTTTGGCCGAGAGATAGAGTTCTCTGTTGACATTTGAGGAATGCATCGATCGACACACCTTTGGTGTCGATCGTTGCATATGCGAGATGGGCCAAACTCGGTGGTTTAATGAAGAATGATGATATTGCAGAAAAGCCCATATATTTACACAGAAGCCCAAAACGTGTTTTAGACTATATATTAGGGTTTTTAGCCACTTGTTTAGGCTACGCTTTTCTTAAGCTTTATTTTGTTCAGAGAGAGTTTTAGGGGCTGATCTTGTTCTCAAAAGAGACTTGATTTTGAACCCCAGATCTTTACTTTGTTTTATGATATTTGGTTTTCTATTCAAGATGTTTTCTGTTTCGATGAACATGTCTGAGTAGATTACCTGTTAAGTTTAGGGATTCTCATTAGGGATTTCATGGAATTATAGTTTAATCAATCTGTAGGGATTCATATCTGCTAGTTCTTCGTCTAGGATTGTTCTTAATGCTTAATCTGAAGTAGCTATCCAGATTTATGATGTTAGGTTGATTGATGCAACGACAGTTGGTTAATTAGCTAGAAAGAACCTAGATGAGCAATTAAATTACTCGCAAAGAGATTTGGTTTAGTTTAATTGTGAACATATCAAACTTGGAATTAAAGCAGGTTTAATCTGTTAGTGATTGCAAAGAGATTTGGATTGATGCACTTAGACTTATAGAATTCTCGCAACGAGAGTTGGTTAATTCTATATCTGTGTTTTGAGTTCTAGAACAGTTTCTGATTAGATCCCGATTGATTGATTGCTTGTGTTCCTGATTTCCTGAGAACTCCCTAGACTTAACTCTTTGCTTCCTTGCTCACAACTCGCTGCTGTTTACTTTCTGCTTGCTGATTTACTGCTTTCCCATATTGCTTTCTCCTAGTTTTAACTTGATCGTTCTAAATCTATCGTTGACCGGAGTCCCTGTGGATTCGATACCCTAAGTACTACAACTACATCACTGTGCACTTGCAGTTAGTATAGGGATTAAAACTAAACCTATCAAGTTTTTGGCGCCGTTGTCGGGGACTCTTTTGAGTCCTCGATAGATTTGAACTTAGGGTTTAGACTAGGTTTTTCGTTTTTCTTTTTTGTTACTAATTTTTTTTTCTTTCTTTTTCTGTTCTTGCGTTTCAGGTACGCTTGTAATCGCCCTGCAACGATCGACACGGTCCTGTGTGTCGATCGTCACATCATCGCGCTTGCATCGATCGACGCTTCTCCTGCATCGATCGACACATATCGTAAGGAAGATGTACGATTTTCTCAGTTCAGGGATTGACAGCTCGCAGATAGCTGGGTTGAAGAGTAAAGTCGACTATCTGCATAGTCTTCTACTTGAAAAGTATGCGCAAGAAGCTATCAACTACGTTGGAGTGAATGAATTCTACAGTCAGGAATCTGCTTTTCAGAGACCTTTTCAGCAATAAGGTAATGTCTTCTCGAGGAACTATGGTGTTTCTTCTTACCAAGCACCACCTGCACCTGCATATAAGAGCAGATTGGAAACCATGATGGAGCAGTTCTTGGAAAAGCAGGAAGAAGATTTGAACTACATCAATAGCTTTGGATTCCAAGGAAACAGGTTTGGTAATCAGCAAGGTAATTCTTATAAGAGAACCTATGGATCGTCCTCATATCAGACACCTCCTGCTGCTAATGCTTATAAGAGCAAGATGGAATCTATGATGGAGCAGTTACTAGAGGATCAGACCAAGACTGCTGTAGACTTCGACAGGAAGTTGGATGCTATGCATAAAAATCTGAATGGGAAGTTTGAATCTCTGAGCACAAAAGTGAAGAAGATGGATGTTCAAATCCAACAGACATCTCAAGCAATACAAAGGCATAATGAAGCTAGGAAAGCTGAACAGTACAGATCCATCAAAGCTGTGACCTTAAGAGATGAGATTGAGTTGCTAGGTGAAGAAGAGAGCATAATCTCGGATTTTCTGGATGAATATTGTTTGTCTGAGACATGCATCGATCGACACCCCCTTAGTGTCGGTTGACACGCAGTTCTGACGGCAATTTCGAGTTCTTACGACAAACATAATCGCCTTGTGTCGATCGACACACCTACTGCATCGATCGACACAGATCGCAGACGAGACCAGAAGCCTACAACAGTCCCAGAACGAGTCTACAAGCCCATTGTGCCATATCCTAAGGTTCCTAAACCCTCTAAACAAGAGCTAGAAGTGGCTAACTGCATGAAAGTGATGGATAAGAAGATGAATGAAACTCTACCAGCTGAAGCTTTGCGAGTTCATGCAAAGAAGATGATCTCCACTGATGGTGATCTGAAAGAAGAAGTTCAGATTGGTGGAACTACAGTATCTGATAGTGGAGAGAAGAAGATGGTGGTTCCTCTTGAACCTGCTCTAACATCTTCAGAGCCTGCAACTGATCATAAGCAGAAAGCCCCAAACATCATATCTGCACCAAAGGTAAGATATAAATCACCTAAGCTTAAACCTCCTGACCATATTGTTTTGAATGCAGGAAAACGCAGTGTACCACCCAAGATTCGCTCCCGCCCTGATGATGTTTATTCATTCCTTGGAAAGCCTCATGATCTGAAAGCATATACACCTCCTTGGATGAAGAGATATTCACAGAGACACTCAAAGTCTCTATTGAAACCGCCATGAATCTGATCTCTTCCCATAGTCAAGCTAATGACTCAAAACAAGCGCTGAGTGGGAGGCAACCCACTGTTAGGTTCGTTTTTATTTTCATTTTTCGTTTTGATTTTGGTGTTTTGATTTTTCTGTTTAAGTGTGTTCAGAGGCGTGAGAAACAGGCAGAATCGCACTGCATGGATCGACACATATTCTGCATCGGTCGATGCAATCGCGATTTATGGTTTACCGATTCGATTGCGGTTCAGACACCGGTTATCTACATGACCGTGCGCATATTCGCTTTGCATCGATCGACACCCTTGTGGTATCGATCGACACAGGGCGACAACAGGTACGTATTCTGCAATTTTTCGGACTGTTTTCAATTTGATTATTCTTTCTCACCGATCCTGAGCTTGATTACACTGGGGACAGTGTAGTTTAAGTGTGGGGGAGGTCGCTACTGACGCACGCTTTTGTTTTCTTATGAGTTAGTCTTGTTTTTCAAATTTGTTTTATTGAGTCAAAATTGTATGAAACTATGATTTTTCGAGGAAACTTTTCGCTTGAATAGGAACTAAGTGACCATTGGACAGACTTGCAGAGCCTCTATGACTATTAGAAAACCCAGACACGGATCAACCTACTGAGAACACCCACATCACTTCAGGTATCAGAGGATCCTTTTACTGACTTCACCTTAATACTGACTTAATTTTCTCACCTAAGGGCTTGGAATACCTTGAGTCGGATTCCCTTGTTAGTTCTGACACAGCCTGTAAACCTGTCCTATTTAGTTCCCTTCTCCCCTTCCATAAAAAAAAAAAAAAAAAAAAAAAAAAAAAAAGATAATAAACAGAGGATGAGTTAGTAACTCCGAAGTGGTCATGGGAATGGTAGCTACAACTTTCATATCCTATGCATCCATGGAATGTGTCCAAGGTACACCCCTTAACGGGAAGAGCACTGATAAAAAAAAATGATACCCAATGGGGAAAAATCAGAATGCTAAGGAAGGGAAAAGAGAAGAAAGGGACTAGAGAAAGATAGTATGGTGGTCTAGAGCTGATAAGGTAAGAGTCCATGTGCCTTTGATCGATACTCCTTAGGTGAGACCGCACTTAAATACTCGCAGAAGTCAGTAGGGTGAATTTGAATGTATGAATGTGATAGTGGAGTTTACTTAGGACAGTTGCTAAGTGTGGGGGAAATATATTGTGGTCTTGAGTTCTGTAGGAAAGTTTTCAGTGGATTACTATGTGAATGTGAATGTGAAAGTTCCTAGGACGAAATGAGTTTCTGTGTTTTCAAACTTCTTTTCTTATACTTTGGTTCTTTACTTGCTTGAGGACAAGCAAGAGCTAAGTGTGGGGGAGTTGATATACCATGTATTTTAGGGCTTTTAACCATGGTATATATCTTATTTATCGAGTCTTTTACTATGTTTTAGAGTCTTTTCAGGTATTTATTAGGTACAAGCACATTTGGAGCAGATTTGGTGATTATGGCACTTTTTGGAGCTTTTTGGAGTGTTTGGCCGAGAGATAGAGTTCTCTATTGACATTTGAGGAATGCATCGATCGACACACCTTTGGTGTCGATCGTTGCATATGCGAGATGGGCCAAACTCGGCGGTTTAATGAAGAATGCTGATATTGCAGAAAAGCCCAGATATTTACACAGAAGCCCAAAACGTGTTTTAGACTATATATTAGGGTTTTTAGCCACTTGTTTAGGCTACGCTTTTCTTAAGCTTTATTTTATTCAGAGAGAGTTTTAGGGGCTGATCTTGTTCTCGAAAGAGACTTGATTTTGAACCCCAGATCTTTACTTTGTTTTATGATATTTGGTTTTCTATTCAAGATGTTTTCTGTTTCGATGAACATGTCTGAGTAGATTACCTGTTAAGTTTAGGGATTCTCATTAGGGATTTCATGGAATTATAGTTTAATAAATCTGTAGGGATTCATATCTGCTAGTTCTTCGTCTAGGATTGTTCTTAATGCTTAATCTGAAGTAGCTATCCAGATTTATGATGTTAGGTTGATTGATGCAACGACAGTTGGTTAATTAGCTAGAAAGAACCTAGATGAGCAATTAAATTACTCGCAAAGAGATTTGGTTTAGTTTAATTGTGAACATATCAAACTTGGAATTAAAGCTGGTTTAATCTGTTAGTGATTGCAAAGAGATTTGGATTGCCGCACTTAGACTTAGAGAATTCTCGCAACGAGAGTTGGTTAATTCTATATCTGTGTTTTGAGTTCTAGAACAGTTTCTGATTAGATCCCGATTGATTGATTGCTTGTGTTCCTGATTTCCTGAGAACTCCCTAGACTTAACACTTTGCTTCCTTGCTCACAACTCGCTGCTGTTTACTTTCTGCTTGCTGATTACTGCTTTCCCATATTGCTTTCTCCTAGTTTTAACTTGATCGTTCTAAATCTATCGTTGACCGGAGTCCCTGTGGATTCGATACCCTAAGTACTACAACTACATCACTGTGCACTTGCAGTTAGTATAGGGATTAAAACTAAACCTATCACCCCTATATACTACAATTGCCTGTGCACTTGCAGTGTAACTCTAGGGATATTAAACCCTGAGCATATCACTACACATGGTGTTGGTCGACACCACAAAAGGACGAAAATCCTGCGCGTCAAAATTAGAGATTTTGGAGATTTGCAAGTTGACCCAAAAGTTTTCCATAGTTACAATAAGACCCAAAACGTGTTTTTAGACCATTAATTAGGTTTTAGAGAGTTTCATCTCTTATCTTTTGTTCTTGCTTTTGGATTGAGAGATATTAAGCTTTGGGGCTGATCCGCTACTTTGTACTCGTTGAGAGAAGATTTCGAACCCCTTTTAATATATCTATTCAGTCTTTGGTTTTCTATTCATCATGTGTTGTTTCAATATCAATATGTATGAGTAGTTTACCTTGTTAGATTTAGGGATTCTCGTTATTGATTTCATGCTCTGTTAGGATCTCTGGTTAATTAGCATTCACCATCAATCTGATCATCACCTAAGTTATACTTAAAGCTAATTCTGGATTGATCACCTAGAACTTAGATTTTAGGTTAATTAATTGGCACGAGAGTGTGATTGATAATTTGAAAAGAACTTAATAAGAGTAATTTAACTAATCACAAATTTGGTTTAGGTAAATTGTGAACGGAAGAACTTCAACTTAATGCTTGTCTAGAACTCTAAGATTGCAAAGATATTTGAATCATTAGGTTGATAGTCATATAAAATAATTTCAGCGAGAGTTGAATTGTTTTATACTTGTGTTTCTAGTTCTTGAACATGCGCTTAATCTGAATCATGATTAATCGGTGTCTGACTTTGTATGATTTCCTGAGAACTTCCCTAAGTCTAGCGTCTTTTACCTATCAAATCTACACTTTTATTTACTTGCATTGTTTACTGTTTTCCACCATTCGCACTTACTTAGCACTGACTGAAAATGAATATTCTATTGAAAATTTGCGATCCTTTGTTCGATACCCTAAGTACTACGACATTTACACTGTACACTTGCATTTGATAACTATGGATTAAAATTTGACATATCATTTTCTCCACCAATTACACAGTTGCATACAATGGTATGTTCACAGCTACTTTAAAGGGGAGAGGGGACTAAGACAAGGAGACCCCCTGCCTCCTTATCTTTTCGTGATAGCTAAGAACACTCTCTCTTTAATTCTAAACAATGGGGACGATCATGGAAAATTCAATTATCATCACTAATGCCACTCTACTAAGCTAACACACCTGTCATTTGCTGATGATCTTCTTATTTTTGTTGAAGGCTTGGTGTCCTCTGTTCAAAACATCTTGCATGTACTAAGAGAGTTTGAGCTCAGGTCGGGATTGGCTGGGAGTGTCCAAAAGTCTTTGTTTTTTTGCCTCGAGTATGATTGAAAGAGAAATATACCTCATCAAATTTCAACAAGCATGCCTTGTTGTGTTCTACCTATCAAGTACCTAGGTATACCTTTGTGCTCAAAGATACTAAACATCCTACAATGTGAAGTCATACTTCAACAAATCAAAGGAAGACTAACCTCTTGGAGTGTAAAATCGCTTTCCTTTGCTGGTATTCCTTATAATTAAGACCGTTATTGCTGGTGTGTCTGCCTTCTGGTGGTCAAAGTTTATTTTTCCGAAAGAGCATTAAACGTATTAATTGGTAATATTGAGGATTATCACATAGCAAGGGTTTCATGGGATGTGGTCACTGAAAATAAGGAAATGGGTGGACTAGGGATTAAATATATTTTGCTTTGGAACAAAGCCTGCACTCTCAAGTTGATCTTGTTAATATTTTTCCAAGCTGGTTCGGTGTGGGTAGCATGGTTAACTAATGAGATTCTAAATGGCTCACTAAGAAACTTTTGGAAAACTAAGCCTCATAGAAATCATTCGCGGCTTGCCAATAAGCTACTAAAGATTAGAGGAGATGCTTTTACCTGGATTAAATTGAGGATTGGGAATGGTTTGTCCAGTCAATTTTGGAGCAGCAATTGGTCCCCTTTTGGAGCCATATGCAATTACTTCAATGATGGCAACACTCGGATAGGGATCCATGAACGTGCATCTCTATCCACCCTCAATCGCCATGGTCAATGGCTTTTGTCACCTGCAAGGTCAGAAAACCAAGTTAACCTTCATGCTTATTTGACTATTGTGGTTCTAACACATGAGGAGGACACATATGAATGGGTCATAAATGATGCGCTGAGGAATATGTATTCGATAGGAGAAGTTTACAGAAATTGGCGAGGAGAGGAGGCTGTCGTGCCTTGGTATAAGGCAATCTGGATCACTGGGGGTATTCCTAAGCAGTCGTTTCTTGCTTGTCTCTTTGCTCTTAATTGCTGTCCGACAAGAGATCGTCTAATCTCTTGGGGTCTTCAAGTGGATCTTGCTTATCTTCTATGCAACTTACACGTCGAGTCGAGGGACCACATCCTCTTCGATTGTCAATTCTCATGGACAATCTGGTCTGCTCTTGCAACAAGATATCATATACAACCGGAAAGAACATGGGAGAGTTTAATTGGGCAGATGTAGTGTCTTACATGCAACATGCACAAAAAGCGACTTACCTTTTCTATGTTGGCAAGCGACAATTTATTGGCTTTGGGCGGAGAGGGACAGTAGAATGCATCGCCATACATTTCAATCGTCAGCAACGATCTCCACCCTTAATGAGCGACAAATAAAGGACAAACTCCTGAGTTTGCACCACTCGAACCCAACCGCTTCTTCGACTCTTATGCACCACTGGTTTACGGATCTCTTTCCCAACTCTTGAAGTCAGAGTAGTTGATCGCCATCAATCGCTGTTTCTTCGGTTGATTGAGAGTCGATCATCGACTTTTCCCCTTCCTCATCGTTGGTAACGATCTCTGTTTGGGTTTTCAGAAAAGTCTAATCTTAGTCTCTATTATATGCGTTTTTACAATGGACTTAAGTTTCACTATAGCCTTTTGGGCTTGTAACATTTTTACACTTCTTATGCATTATTCAAAAAAAAAAAACAAAGCATACTGAAAAAGGTTTTGTTGTAATGAAATGGTGTTGACAGTAATTGCACTGTTATTTGTTTGTTTGGCAGCCAATAAATTTCTTCGTATTTTATTTCAGTAAAAACTAAGAATTTTTTTTTTCTTTTTGTAATAACATGTCTGAAACGTAAATCATTCATCTTGTTTCTCATAATAAAAATAAGAATTTTTGTACATTGTAAAATGGTTGTGATGGAAAATTTTAAATGTGATAAAGGTGCTGTTCGTTTGTCCATTCAGATGATCCATCTGGATGGAGATGAAAATTGATGTTCGTTTAATAACAAAAACGACATCCATCCAGATGAATCTCATCTCCATCCAGATGGATCATTTGAATGAGTTTTAAAAATTTAGGCAAAATTTTTAAACTCATCTAGATGAACCAAATTGGATCATTTGGATGGAGATGATTCATCCAAAAATAACAAATTACTAATATATCCTAATTATTTAAATGGATCATTTGAATGCAAATTCTAAATGAGTAAATGAACATAAACTAAATAAAATCGTGTTTTCCGTCAAAACCGCAAAATCGCTTTTTCCCGCCAAAACCGCAAAATCGCTTTTTCCGCCAAAACCGCAAAATCGCGTTTTCCTACCAAAACCGTAAAATCGCATTTTCCCGCCAAAACCGTAAAATTGTGTTTTCCCGCCAAAACCAAAAAATTGTGTTTTCCCACCAAAACCGAAAATCGTGTTTTTCGTCACAACCAAAAAATCGTGTTTTCTCGCCAAAACCATAAAATCGCGTTTTTCCGCCAAAATCATAAAATAGTGTTTTCCTGCTGAAACGGTAAAAATCATATATTTTAAAAAAACGCAAAATCACATTTTCCCACCAAATCAATATTGTGTTTTCATGTCAATATAATAATAGTTTAAAAATTAATTAGTTGTAAATATATTTTAAATTAGTATTTAAAATAATATAGTAAAGATTAAAACTAAAAATATAATAAGTTTAAAGTAAAGTAGTTTAGTCATTTTCTTATTAAACTCATCTAGATGAAATTGAAGTTTATAAAAAAATAAACAAACAAACACATGTTCATCTAAATGATCCATTCAAATGAACATCGAAAAAAACATTGAAAAAACAACGAACAACATTCAGATGGATCATTTGGATGGATCATTTAAATGAACCATCTGGATGGATATGTCAAATGATCCAACGAACAGCCCCAAAGTGTTACAGACGCAAAGCCTGAGTATAACAAGTGAGTGCCCAGAGAGAGAAC
The DNA here is from genome assembly GCA_030180135.1 of Orychophragmus violaceus. Lineage (NCBI taxonomy): Eukaryota > Viridiplantae > Streptophyta > Magnoliopsida > Brassicales > Brassicaceae > Orychophragmus > Orychophragmus violaceus. The sequence continues at coordinate 84,187,108 of CM058237.1, forward strand.
ATGTTCCTATAGTTTGGATAATGTAGCATCACATTCATTTTGAACACTCCCATTATTTCCTGCGTGTATTTCCATAAACGCAAATAGTTTATCATATGTATCTTACTGAACTTTGAAATAATGATAGAGAACAAACTTTAAAAATCAAAATCACCTCTTGTGGATAATCACCGTTCTGTAGCTGTGAGTTTATCAACACTTTAGCAGCGCAATGAACCGGTCTTGGATCCCTCTCCATCTACAAATCATATTTTTATACTAGGAAGAAGTGTAACAAATCGATTTCGTATATTGTAATGTTGTTTGAGTTTTACGAACCTGACCACCCATAACTAGACCTATCAGTGCTTGGGCTGTACTCACAACATTCGTCTTGTTTCCTACTAAAGGAGTATATTCCTACATTTCACCGTATTATTTTATAAGAAAAATCTCTCTTTGAAATATAATAAATATATATTTAATGGAGATATCATTTATGTTTTAAAACAAGATTATATAAATCATTGCCAACTAGTTTTGGAATAAAACGTTCACTAGCTAGTAGAAATACGTATAATCATGGATGGGCCACGTAAAAAATTCAAATAATCACGAAAAAGTAGCCACAATGATATAGCTACGGAAAAGAACATCATAGTTTTTATGTGGTTGTAGTATCGTCGCTAATTTTTCGTGACTATATGAATCTTTTCGTAACTATTTTTGTGGTTAGAATCCGTAGCCGGTATGTAGCTAAATATACAAATAATTTCTACAAGTGTTTCTCTTAATTTTAATGTCCATTAATTAAAAAGAATAAAAAGATTGTGAGGGTACCTTATTGGGGCAGGAGAGATAACTCTCACCCCATCCGCCTTCTGCGTTTTGTGTATCTAGAAGGAACCGAACAGCTCTACGGATAGCCTCACAGTTGTTGTAAGTCTTTCCTGCAGAAACTAGACCTCGGACAGCAAAAAAGGTTGCGTAGATAAAGCACACACCCCAGTTTCCATACCATGAACCATTCGCCACCTGAATGTCCTCTATGTAGCTGACCCCATTCTTTATAAACCTCTCGACCTCTTCCTTTCTGTGTCCAGGAAACATTTTCATGAACCGAGCCAGCGCAACTAATGCGGCTCCGGTACATTCAACATACCTCCGCAAGATTTTTTAATTTTATTAAAGAAAACTGAGATTGTTGTGTTAGAGTGTACTCATGCTCGACGATTGTGTTTTCCAGGAACTCCACAGGACTAAGCCACTGCACTTGATAAGTGACTTTGTTAATTTTTTCATGATATAGAAATTTATATCAACAAAATGAATAATAAATAGATGGTTAAGTAACAAGAACATGTTTCGATGTATGCATTTTTTTTTGGAGAACTTTTCTATTTTTCTCTTCATTTTTTTTTTAATAGTTTCAGTTTTTGAAAACTAATATTTTTTTTCTCTTTTAGAATCTAAATTATTAATAAAAGAAAACTTATAATTACCTTAAGTTAACTTATGACACATGTAATAATCTAAATTGATATATAACAATGTATGCATATTGTTGACAGAAAAATACCTCTAGCCAAGTTTTCCCAGGTACAGGCTCCCAGGCAGCAATACCTCCATTCTCGCTCTACATTTAACATTAATATTAAGAGAGATGTGATTAAACTAACTCGGTCCTAATACACACTCATGAAATCACTTTATATTGAAGGTAATACCTGCAAATACAGAAGCAAATTAACGGCATCGTAGAGCCTCTCTACATCCATTTTCTCACCCAATATTGGCATACTCTCGAAGATTAGGCAGCACTTTTAAACTCAATATTTTAGTATATCATAATTAACTAAACCAAATCTTCATAGAACATTTTTACTGGTAAATAATTTAGAAATCGCACCTCTAAACTCTCAGCAGTACAATCAGAAACAGGCCATCCATGATCTTGGTCTGAAAAAGTCCACCCACCTTTCGTTATATCCCGAAACATTTTCAGGTGGTCACCGGGAGGGTTCTCGGTAAGTTGAGATTTCTTCAAGTAGTCATATCCTTTGATCAACGTAGAGCTAATCTCATCATTCATATCAGCAGCTAACAAAACTTGGAGCGAGAAGGCCGTATCCCACAACTGGCTACCAAAAGACTACACCAAACAAGGGTGGATCCCCGTGAAGAAGATTAAGGTTACATGCACCCAGTTAAAAAAAGTTACTCTACAAAAGCACTATAGCTGAAAAGGTTCACTATCCAAAACTTAATTTGAATAGTTAGAGGATCACTTGCACACTCAATTGACTGTTAGTAAATAACTGAGTTTTTTTTTGTCAGCAGAATTAAAAACCTAATAACCGAGTTCTTTAGTTAAAAACTATTTAAAACGATGCGAATATTTTTTTTGTTTAAAACGTAATAAGAAGATATATTTTATATCTTAATATTTTATATCTTAATATATAAAAGAGAATGCGTTCAGCACGACACATACGAAAATTATAACTTACCAAATTTTAACAGATGTTATTATTAATAATTAGATTATTACATGTCTCATAAGTTAACTTAAGATAAATATAAATTTTCTTTTATTATTAATTTAGATTCTAAAAAGGAAAAAATATTATTTTTCAAAAACTGAAACTATAGAAATTAATGTAAGAGAAAATAGAAATTACAAAATCTATACAAAATTAAAATTATAAAACCTATATAAAACAGAAACTATAAAATACACAAACTTCAATAAACAAAAATGGAAACTTTAGAAATTATATAGAATTTAAAACAATAAACAGAAAATAAGTAAAGTAAGAGAAAAATATTAAATATTAAATTTATATCAATTTCACTGTGTATGAAATGTGAAAATAGTAGCATTTATATACATATTTTTATCTCCAGTTCTCTTCAAAAAATTATTGTAGAAACATTTATTAAACTGTTGAAATATATGCACAAATGTTATCATTAATTATACTCTATATTAAAAAACATTTTATTGTTTTCAAAATTCCTTAATTTTGAAATTACAACATGTTAATTAATATATGTTTAAAAAGATTTCGAAAGATAATAATAATAAAAGAAATAAAACTATAAAATTTGCAAACATTTGTCCATTTGACCTTATCAGCGTTTTTTTTGCTGGTAAAGGTAATGTAAATAACTTGCTATCTCGATTAAGTAAGAGATTGATGTTCAAGTGGTATCAAAACCTAGTTTGTGCCAAACCGGTCATGACCCGAAAGACTGTATAAGGGATTTTAAAAATAGTATTGACATTTGAAAATATATTTTTGGATTTTTAGATACTTTTATGGATTTTCTAAGATATTTTCGGATTTTACAGATTTTGGAAAAACAAAATCAAGGGTTTTCATTTTTCCCAGAAGAGAGAAATAGCTTACATACTCTATTTAACTTCTAAAACTCAGTTGTTATGGGTGTGTAGCTTAATATTAATTGTCACAAAACTAGTTCTAACCTGGATTTTCAAGCCATCTTCGCCAATCCATATATAATCTGGCACTCGAGCAAGATGCTTCTTAAAATAGTCACCATCTGGGTCTTCTACCCAACAAGCAAGCATATGAAACGCCTACGAATAAAATCATATTTACTTACATTGCATATAGTCAGTAAAAAAGAACTAATACTTTTTAATACATATAAAATATACCTTTTGTACACATCCACCTGTAATGTATCGGGTAGCTTCATCGTGATAATGAATGAGTTCCATTGTTGTTCGAAGTGCTTTTTCTCTTATGATCTTGTTTAAAGGCCAACGATTCAGGATGTTCTCTGAAACCATATGAACACCTTTCCAAAACAAATCTTGTATAAATGACTGTGGATAGTAGAGATCTTCCTACATTACCAACACCACCACATAAAGCTGAAGTATTAGGAGGAAAACTAAATGCTTAACAATTAATGAAATAAGAAGTGACGTGGGCGATTTTGGCGATTAAAAAGGCCACTTAGGTTTATGCTTTCGGGCCTCCCAAGCTGCGTCTTGCGGTGCTGCTGTCATGACGGAGGCTGGAGAGCCCATGGCGGCTCCTACCAGGGGCGGAGTCACTCTTACATGAAGGGGATTCGCTGACCCCACTGAATTTGCAAAATTTTATTATTATTTATTCAATATATTGTCAAATTACCCCTATATTTTTTTTTCTGACAATTTTTTTTTCTTTTTAAGCCATCACAAATTAAATTTATTTGTGTTTTTATAATAAATTTATTTTTATTACATTAATTTAATAATTTAATATAGATCTGAGCACGGTAAAATTATTTTTTAGTTCCATCACTAGCTCCGAAGAAATTTTAGGAATCTCAAGTGGTGAAGCAAATGTGGACTGCAATAGTCCAAAATCAACCATCTCTTTCAAAGTATATTATCAATTTTTCACTGGTTAACGGATCTCAACGGTGACAATACCAATGAGGTAATTGACGGTGCGGTTCCATTGTGGGATGATTTTGTTATCGGAAAATTCTTATCTACTGCTCCTCATGTGGCCACGGTGCATGTTATCATCAACAAAATCTGGTCCTTAGAAGATAAAGCCTTACACATTGATGCTTATGTAGTTGATCAATCAAATTCAGAATACGTGACATCAAAGTTAGATTTCGAGTTTTCGATGTGGAATATTTCTGACATACCAGTCATAGTTTCCAAGTATTGTCCAATAATAGAGGAAGCGCAAAAAGAGGTATAATCGATTCCAATGTGAGTTGTACTTAAAAACTTCCAACCAATCATGTTTAGTTTGGAGGGGTTGAGTTTCTTATTAAGCTGAGAGTTATGTAAAAACTTTAACAAAACTAAAGTCTTTTTGGAATCAGATATGACAAAACAACTACCAAAATCATTTAGGTTCTTCAGTCGGGTCTGGGATATACTGGAAGAACCTCAACAAATTCAGGAAAAACCATGTTCGTTCCATCAAGTGCAACAATGCTGACACAGAAGGTGACTGACACACCAAAATCTAGTTGTTACTATTGTGGGAAGGACGGTCACTAGAAGGCTCGTTGCTACAAATTCTTGGAGAGAGTAAGGCAAATCATAAAGCTGGGTAAATTCAACAGGAACAGGGATAAGTATCACATCTGGATTAGAAATGCAGACTTGTATCAGCATGTGAAACAAAGTGGTACATGAAGTACTACAGTGAAGAATGTGCGATGCAGCATGGCATTCGTGGCTGATGAACAAGACGATACCAGTCCATGGTACTTTGATAGTGGTTACTCACGACATATGACATGAACAAGGAGTCATCTTGAGAACATCAAAACTATCAAATCAGGAAAGGTCACTTTTGGTGATGGAGGAAAATGGGCAATTTCAAGGAAAGGGTAAGACCTATGACTCATATCTACCTAAGCTGATGAACGTTTATTTGTTAAAAGGTCTTAAGGCAAAATCTGATCAGGGTAAGTCAACTATGTGACGAAGGATTGATGGCCTACTTCACTAGTTAAAATTGCAAGGAAATAGATGAGGCTGGCGACACTGTACTGCAAAGGAAAATATCTGGAAACAACTGCTACATGTGGAAGAATGACACCAAGTGTCTCAGTGCAAAATATGATGTACACAAATGGCATCAGCGTCTTGGTCACATGAACGAAAGAAACCTGACCATTCTTGTCAAGAATGAGATTGTGCGAGGGATTTCTCAATTCAAAAGAGGTGACAAGATGGTATGTGGAGCTTGTAACAAAGGAAAGAAATTTAAAGTCCAGAACAAGAAAGTACCAGACATTCAATCAAAAGAGAGGTGGGATCTGGTACACATGAACTTGATGGGGGCAATGCAAATCGAAAGCCTTGCTGGAAAGAGATATGTGTTTGTATTGGTGGATGACTATACAAGATACACGTGGGTAAGGTTCATACGTGAGAAATCTGACACAGCTGAAAACTTTCGTATTTGGGCACTTCAACTGATCAATGAGAAAGGAGAGATCAAACGGATCAGAAGTGATAATGGTAGTGAATTCCAAAATGAAACCATGAAGGTGTTTTGTGAGAATCATGGCATTTCTCATCAATTCTCAGCACCAAGAACACAACAATAGAATGAACTGGTTGAACGAAAGAATCAGACTCTTACAGAAATGGCACGAGCTATGATACATGGGAATGATGTACCAGTAAGATTTTAGGCTGAAGTAGTGAATACAACATGCTACATTATAAATCGTATGTATGTGAGAAAAGGAACTACTAAAACACCATACGAATTGTGGAAAGGGAAGACTCCGAACCTGAGCTATTTCCATGTCTTTGGTGGAAAGTGCTACATATTGAATGACAAAGATCACTTAGGCAAGCTTTATTCACGAAGTGCTGAAGGCATCTTTCTGGGTTACTCAGGAACTAGTACAGCCTTCAAAGTATATAACATGAGATCTCGTTTAATTGTAGAACCTTTCAATGTGGTATTTGATGACTATTGTCCTATGAAATGGGATTGTACAACATCTGACAGTGACTCATAACAAGCTGATCATGAAGAAGTCACTGAGGCAAGCTCACCAGATGAACCTGAGCCACAAAAGGGGGAAAACTTAACAAGGTAAATCGGAATCATCCTCTCTCTAGTGTTATAGGGGAAGTGAATGATGGAAGAGTTACTAGGAAGGGTTACCTAAACTTCAGAGAAATGGTTCGCTTTGCATGCTTTGTCTCAGTCATTGAGCCAAAAACACATGTTCAGGGCTTGGACGATGAGTTTTTGATTGTGGAAATGGAACAAGAGTCTTAGAAATTTGTTCGGAATGACGTATGGGAACTTGTGCCACAACCTGAAGGAGTGAACATTGTGGAAACTAAGTGGATCTTCAAAAACAAGATTGATGATAATGGTGTGGTAGTTCAGAATAAGGCTCGTCTTGTTGCTCAAGGGTACTCTCAGATTGAAGGGGTTGACTTTGAAGAGACCTTCGCCCATGTAGCACGTCTTGAGTCAATCAAGATGTTTCTCGGTATGGAATGCATAATGAATTTCACGGTTTATCAGATGGATGTGAAAAGTGCATTCTTGAATGAGTTCCTACAGGAAGAAGTGCATGTAGAACAACCTAAATGATTCGAAGATTCGATCAATCCAGAGTATGTGTACAAGCTCAAGAAGGCTCTATATGGACTGAAGCAGGCGCCTAGAGCATGTTATGAAAGGCTCACAAGCTTTCTTCTTGAAAAAGGACACGTGAGGAGAAGTGTGGATAAGACCCTCTTTGTTCTTTAACACTCGAATAAGATCATCATTGTGAAAATCTATGTTGATGACATCATTTTTAGGGGAACCTCTCAGACTACGGATGATGACTTCATACAGAACATGACTCAAGAGTTTGAAATAAGTATGGTAGGAGAATTGAAGTACTTTATCGGGTTGCAGATCATTCAGACCGATGATTGAGTGTTCATATCTCAGAGCATGTATGCTAAAAAACCTGTCGACTCGATTCAAGTTGGATCAATGTAAAGAAGCTAAGACTCCGATGATCACTACAACTAAACTGCCAATAGACGATTATTAAACTAATGTGGATGTCAAGATGTATCGTGGTATAATTTGCAGCCTACTGTATATGTCAGCAAGCAGGCCACATCTGTGTTTAAGCGTAGGAATTTGTGCAAAGTACAAAGCAAAGCCAAAACAATCTCATCTAGATCCAGTCAAAAGGATGATCAGGTATGTCAAGAAAACTATCAACCAAGTAATCTGGTATTCAAAAGGTTCGAGTGAGGCACAAAGCCATAAAAGAAAAAAAATTGAGTTGAACCCTGATAAGTCACATGTTGGAATCAATTCATGTATTAGCTCATTTATTGACACAAGAAAAAACGAAAAAAAAAACAAAAAGGGGGTGGTTTCACCCGAAGGATAAAGGTTGAAAACTGTTCGAGACAGGATAAAGGTTGAAAACTGTTCGAGACAGGATAAATGCATGATAGTGTGAAATCTAGCCACTGGGACCATATACAAAGAATCAACTCAGCAAGGTGTATGGGGTAAGTCATGTGAAGTGTCAGTTCCTAACACACACACATCACTGATTCGAGAGTTCAAAGGAGAAACATACAATTTTTTTATCTAAATCCAGTGCTTTAGTGACATGTAGTCGACTAACTATTGATACAATTCCCATCACTTCTGATATGAATGTGAATGTCTTTACTTGTCAATCGTTGTGTGCGCTTCTGATAGTCTTTTGATATATCATGGTTTTTAGGTGTTTTTAGCCATGATATATGTACATAATCGAGTCTTTCAAAGTGTCTTTCTAGTCCTTTTAGGTGTTTTACATGTTTTAGCATATTTGGAGCATATTTGGACATTATGGCACGATCTAGAGCGATTTGGAGCATTCGTGCGGAAGAGAAGAAGTCATAGGCGACATTTGAGATTAGTGTCGATCGACACAAATGACACATATCGATGAGAAGTTTTTCCTGAGTTACCGTAACTTCTTCGGACTCAAATATCGATCCTCGAAGCCCGATATTCACATTCAGCATGAGTGTTGACCGATTCATTATTGGTGTCGGTCGACACAGACGCGGATCAAGAGGATTATCGTCGTTTAATGAATACTTTGGAGAATTTCAGTTTGGTCCAGAAGTTTCTCATAATTACAAACAAGCCCAAATCGTGTTTTAACTTTATATTAGGGTTTTTAAGCCATTGTTAAGGCGAAGCTTTATTTTATCAGAGATTAGGAGATTTGGGGCTGGTCTTGCACTCGAGAGAGAAGAGATTTCGAACTTATGTTCTTATTCCTTCGGATTTTATATGATATCTATTTTGACTATGTCTTTTGTTATGATTGCCATGTTTGAGTAGATCTCTTGTTAGGTTTAGGAATTCTCATAAGGGATTTCTTGGAATGGTAGAATAATTGATTAATTAGGATTCATCAAATCTAGTTCTTCATCTAGGTTGTTCTTAATGCTTAATCTGAATTAGCCTTTTAGATTATTGATATTATGTTAATTCTCGCAACGAAAGTTGGTTAATTAGCTAGAAAGAACCTATGTGAGCAATTTGTCTTCTTGCAAAGAAATTTGGTTTAGAGAAATTGTGAACGAACGAACTTGGAATTAATGCATGTCTAGAACTCTGAATTCGCAACGAAAGTTGTCTTACTAGATTGTTAGACATAGATAATTATCGCAACGAAAGTTGGTTAGTTAAACTTCTGTGATTCTTGTTCACGAACGCTAATAGATTGAATCCTGATTGATTGGTTATCTGATTTCCTGAGAAATTCCTGAAAATGACGCCTTCGTTAATTGCTTACACTCTGCTTTAATTCACATTGTTTTTACTGCTTAGAATATGTTCTTCTTAGCTTAATTCGATTACAAATAGTCTATCGTGTGAAACTTGAGTATTTGTGGATTCGACCCCTATATACTACAATCACTTTCTGTGAACTTGCAGTGTAGCTCTAGGGATAGTAAACTTTGAGTATATCATTTTTTTGAGTGATGTAGTGAATAAAGGATTGGTTTGAGTTGGTTATGTCCGGTTTAAATTGGTTTGACTAAGAAACATATACGGGATCTTTGAAGAAAGGTACACTCTGTTTAAGAATAGAGGAATCCTAGCTGAACGGATAGTCAACTTTGACGAAGGGGATAAGTGGGGCTATCAAGGATTAATAAATGTTGGAATGTTACGGGGTAGTGTCACTGGACTGATGAGCTATATTCCTGAGATTGTGAAGGAGTTTTATACCAATATTTCATAAAATCGCCTAGCCAGCTCGGACAAAGGAGTACGCATCTTCTTGCGAAAAGGATGTATGATTTTTCTCCCGAGCTGATCAACTCTTGTATGTAAATTGATCCCCTGAGAAAAGCTGAATTAAAGGTTGAAACAAGTGATGATTTAGTCTCCACATACACTCTAGAAAGCTATCTGGCTGAAGGTCAGAAGAAGTCTTGGGCTGGTATGAATACTCTGGATCTTCCACCAAAGTATGCTGCTTTGGTAGTCTTGGCTGCATTTAACTGGTATCTTTCTACTCACAAGAATCACATCTCCACTGACAGAGCAAGGCTGATCTGCAAGATGGCTTATGGGATACGAGTTCTTTGGAAAGCTGGTATATATCTAAGTGTTGAGTCTGGATAAGGTTCAGAGGAATGACAGTCGATGGTTAATCTTTCCTTGGATCATTTTTGGTGTTCTTACAATGCAGAACCTCCCTCGAATCTTTGTTGGTGAAGAGTTTATTACTCCAGTTTAGTACAAAAGGACCCAAGAAGTGGTGAGGCTTTCGTCAAGAAAGAAGGTGAACGAAGGAAAAAACAAGTTTTCTCAGGGAAACACAAGAACTCCTCAGCTTCTGCATCAGTTGCTCGTCATGTATCTTCTAACTCAACACTTTATGCTTCTAGAGTAGAAGTGATGCAGCTTGACACATTTCAGATGCCAACTCGGTCCAATGTCAACCTAGTATATACTCAGAATGCTCTCCAAGACATTGTTGAAGGTCTTCAGTATCTGACTGACATGTTGTTTTATCTACGTGACATGAGTCAAGGTAAGTCTTATTTTTTTGTTCTCGTTTGTTCCACTGACAATGTGTGTGTTTTAACTTGTGTGCTCTCAAGCAAGGAGAAAAGGGTAAGTCGGTTATGGAAGAAGATTCTGATGACGAGTCAGAACAAGAGTCTCCCGAAGGAGATGATGATGATGTTGTGACATCTAGTGATGCATAAGTATTTAGGGCTTAGTTTATGGGGGAGTGAGTGAGCGAACTTCAGTTTTTTTCTTTGTTTTTGGGTGCTCTGGGTCATGGTTTCAAGAATTTTGGGGGGAGTAGGATCAATTCTTAGTTTGTTTTTTGAACGCTTTTAAAATCCTTCTCTTTTTGTTGAACTTATGGCATGTTTTAATGAATCAGTGGTTTCACATTGATCCTTAACCTATGTTTTAATGTCACAATCAGAATTATGTGCTTCGGCTATATGTTTTTGTTTGTCAGTTCTAAATGGCAGATACGAGAGAGACACAAAGCTAAAAGGGGGGAGATTTAAGAAGTAGAGCACTAGGTCATAAGCTATGACATCATCTGACTCAATCAAGGCGTAGATCACCAAGTGTATCAACGATAGAAACCGTCTTGGAGCTGACATGGAGTTGGAGTTTCCGAAGTCTTAGGAGGCTTGTAGCTGACTAGGAAAAGGCGAAAGGAGAGAAGCTGAGCTGGACAAGTATCTTAGAGAAGATACACATAAAGATCAAGAAGATATATTAATAGGAGAAGATTTAGGAAAATGTGTATTTTCCTAAATGAATTATATTCACATTTTCCTAAATGAATTATATTGATCAAAATGGAAATATTCCTTTGGTAGTTAGAAAAGCCATAAAAGATCATATTCTGTATAAATAGGTTTGATAGGGCTTTTATGAGCGTGTGCGTTTTTAGAAGAGAGATTGCATTTAGCAAGGGTTTGAGTGTTCTTGTAAGGGGAATTAAACACGAGTGCTAAGGGTGAATCTGAATGGCTTTGACACTACAAAAATTATAGGCATTAATAGCATACTATTATAGCACGGTTTTCTAAACTGCTATTAAATCAAAATTTTTGATTTTTGTTACTTATAATAGCATTCAAATAACGCTAAGAAAACAAATTAATAAGCGGGAAACCAAAATTACATAGTCTATCCATATTTTGGCCAAAATTTTTTAAACCGCCAGAAGCTTAAAAATTTCCCTATCAATATTTGGCCAAAATTTTCTTAACCCGCGAAAAGCTTACAAATTTCCCTCTCCTCTTCTCTCTCGAAAACACAAGATCGACCATGACTTATTCATTTTCTCCTTTCCCCATGACTTATCAACAATTTTCTCAGACAACATTTGAGATCCACAAATCTCGTCTGAGCCACCCTCTATTTCTCTCTTTATTTTAGTATCGCAACCCCTCTCTCTCGTAGAGGCGGTGCCCTAGAAGCCCTCTCGTCCCCCTTTTGCTCAATACCTAGCTTTCATCGCTGGATTTCTCCTCTTTTTATCATCAGATTAAGTTTCTATAGTCTCAATTGAGATTTTGTTTCCCGTCGCCGGATCTGTGACTGCGAGTCTACAATTAACTACCGGGCTGAGGAAGAAGATGACAGCGAATATGAGTTCATCAATGACTCTTCGATATTTGCAGAGAGACCTAGAGACCCAGGCCAATGATCTCGCTAAAATTCAGAAAGGTAGGTTCCCTAGATTCTGTTCACCTCTCTCGATTAGTGTTTTGGAGGCCATAAACCCTAGTTCGCAATGTAGATATTTCAGATATCCCGAATCACTTGTCTACAATCCTACTCTGTGAGAAGGAGCTCTTACTTACTGCTTAAGGTATATCTATCTCTCATTGTTTTCTCTGGATTTTAAAGAGTAGAACTGCTTGCATTTTTTCTTTAATCCTCTTATCCCCCATTAATTTCCATAAGTTTAATGTGTGTTTTCCTGTTTATACATGAGTTGGATTTTCTAGAAAAGACGCAAACGTCTTCAAATTGATTGGTCCAATGCTAGTGAAACAGGATATGGCAGTTATGGATTATTGAAGTTAAGACTAGCAAGGATTTGGCATTGTATGTTTTCTTTGCTAATCACCTATGCTATTTCGATTTTTTTTCCAAAATATTTTAAATGGCACCGAATCTGTGAGCGCATAAATGTAGATGTATTGTTCTGGCTATTGTATTTCTCTGTAAATTCCTGCTTGGTTTCTAGGTAAACTAATCATGGTTCTTTAATCTGATGCACATGGATAAGTTATCTTGGTTATCAGTAAGTGCTGAAGGTGTCGTAGCCTCCATGAATTCAATTGACATGAACTTGATTAAAAAGAGTCCATGGTAAAGTATAAAGCAAAACCATTAGAAAAATGTTGTGTTGTGTTAAGTATTTCTAAATCAGCCATGGTGTGTTTGGTCTATAGGTTAAAAGTGTTAGTAGCAATACCAAAGGTGCAGCCAAGATACGCAGTAGCAGTGTGGAATCCATCAATGAAGTCACTTCTTTAAGGTTTATGTGGATCCTAACAAATCGGTAGTAGACCTTGTGAAACAAATTACGGATTTGTCTTCTTCAGTTAGTTTTTTCCAACACTAGAAGATCACTCTTCAAGGTATATTTCAGTCTTATCTGTCTTTTGCCTTCAAAGTTTAGTCCTATGTTTCAGTCTTTGTTGTATTTGTAAGTAGTTTATTGTGAATAGATTGCATCAGGTGCAAGAATTGTCAGACTTATTCAAGATAAATACAGAGAAAGGTATCAGTGGAGATGATGAGGACTTGCTAAAGCGTAAGACCATTTTTGGTTCAAACACTATCATTGCAAGAAAGGGCAAGGGTTTCTCATATGACGATAGTTCTGTGTTGCTTGAAGTTAATGTTTTCCTTGCTCACTTTCTTCTAAACTTGACCAACTCAAAATCTTCTCGTTGGTTTTTTTTTTCATGTTGTGACAGGTTATTTGATTAAGATCATCGACTTACAGGCAAATTCTTCTGGATGAAACAAAAGGCATGTATGTGAGGTATGTTGCAATATTCGCTCTAAGGAATCATGGTGGAGAGGAAGCTGTTTCTGCCTCAGTTGATTGTTTGAGTGCTAATAGTCCTCTTCTACATCACGAGGTCTGTCAAGTTTCCCTTTGTTTGATGACTTCCAGTTTGGTCATTGTTTTTTAGTGAGGACTTACTCTTCAAAGATGAACATTAACTTGCATGATTCTATGTTTGCTTGTACCTCGAATCTTTGCTTCATTTTTCTCCAAAATGAATTTGACTTTATTTTTGCTGATACAGTTTGTCAAGGTTGCTTGTGTCTTGGGCCAATTGCAAAACAAAGCTGCTTTAGCTACTCTAAGCAAACTACTGAGAGATGTGAACGAGCACCCAATGGTTAGACATGAGGCTGCAAAAGCACTTGGTTACTTCTATTGCAGGTATCTTCCCTTAAATGCAGCTCATCACATGAACTTGAATGTCTTTACTTACTCTCTTGAATTGATCGGCTACATTCAGACGAGTTTGGCATCGTATTGCTACAAGAATTCTCAAGAGACCCTGAGCCGATTGTTTCACAAAGATTTAGTTTTTATTTTGTAATGTTGTTTTTATTTTGTAATGTTTGTGTAATACATTTTTGAGTTATTAATAAAAGTTCTAAAAATTCAAATATATTTTTTGTATAAATCCAAAACAGAAAATATATTATAAATATAAATTAGCCATAATTATTAATTATTATAAAAGATAGTATGACAAATAAAAAAAGCTATAACAGATAGATCCAATAGCAAAGAACAACATCGCTATCATAAGTGTTTTATATCGTAGCACGAGCAAAAACGCTATTATATATGGCTGATCTATTATAGCTGGGGCAGACATAGCCATTTCAAAAACGCTATTATAGTATAGCACAGACAAAAAACGCTATCGTATCTGGGCTACCTATTATAGCTGGGGCAGACATAGCATTTTCAAAAACGCCATCATATACATACCATGGCGTTTTTCGTGTGCTAAGAATAGAGATTTTTCTTGTAGTGTGAGATTGAGTATAGATCGAAAAGCAAGAGGGACAAGGTTGTTAAGGTGAAACTTGTAAGTTTGCTTTGCAATAAAATGTCTTGAAAAGAATACCCTGTGTTACATTTTGTATTAGGTAGATATCGCATTTTCAAGTGCCAGTATCCTTACCTCGACAATACAAGGCCCCAAGTAGAACTATACCAAACTCTAATGTGAAGTACATCAAGGCTAACAATCATGGTGTTTCAAGTGGAAGGGAAACCCAAAATCAATATTAGATCATGTTAGGTTTCTTCTGAAATGTGCACGGTCTAAACAAAAAAATATAAACATTACGTGATAAGAAGTTGGATTAACAATAGTGAGGCTCAGTTTGGGCGCTTGTTGGAACCACGAGTTAAGGAAAACAAGCCTCACCATATTGCTTCATCATTGTTTGAAGATTTTTATTTTCAGTCAAACTATGAACATCACTGGATATGACGCATTTAAGTTCTATGGAATGGAAATACGAGGTTAACTCCAGTGTAAAAAAATTAACATATGATAAAATGTTCAGTTCTGCTCGAAGGTAGAGAAGATGAGTTCTTTGCTTCTTTTATTTATGCTTCAAACTTTGTTGATGAAAGGAAAAGGTTGTGCGAAGATATTTGAAACCACCTTGATTCACCACTGTTTCATGGATGATTGTGGGGATTTCACTAAAATATGGAAAGGGGGTGAGCATTCGAGTTACGATACAAACCCATCTATCCTTTAGAGAATGAGAGATTTCAAATATGTAGTGTGTTATTGCTCTATATTCGATATGGGATATCATGGATCATGATTCAAGTGGTGCGATAAGAAAAAGATGGACTTATCCGCAAAAATTTAGATCATTTGTTAGTCAATGACAAATGGACTTAAATCATATTGCATTTTTGAGAAAGTGGTTTCTCGGATCACTCAAGGGGTCGATTTCGCACTGAAGAGGAAGAAGAGAAGAAAAGAAGGCCTTTTAAATTTCTAAACTGTTTGGCAAACATCCCACAATTTTCTTCTACAGTGAAATAATTCTGGAATACACCGGCACAACTCTTCGACTCCACATCCGTTATGTACCACCTCTAGGAAATCTCAAGGAGTTGAAGCCACTTATTCGATCGTTGGTAAAAGAAAAATTGAGAGATCTTGATATATCATGGATTTTAATGGTTTTCTACCATGATATAGTTCTTGTATATAGAGTCTTTGCAGGTTTAGGTACGACATGGAGCTAATCTGGTGATTTGGGAGCATTCAGAACTATGAGCAAGAAGATAGAGAATTTCGGAGTTCACTGGCCATATTCGGAGTTGGTGTTGATCGACACCACCTCTGGAGACACCCATTGTGCCCAAAGTTTTCTCGCGAGCAATTAAATATTTTTGGAGATTTACACTTTGGTCTAGAAGTTTTCTTTATTTCCAAAGAATCCCATATCATTATTTAGACTATAATTAGGTTTTACAGCCACTTTGTTAGGCTGATGCTTTATTTTACTTCTAATTTTTAGAGAGCTTTTAGGGAGATAAGTTTGATAATATGTTCTATATTGAGAAGATTTTGAACCCTTTTAATTCTCTTATTGATTTCTTTATGCAATTCTATTCATCTATGATTAATGTTTCATTGATCATGCATGAGTAGTTTTCTAGTTAGGTTTAGAGTTTCTCATTAGGGATTTCATGGTTTGCTAAATTGATTGATTAGTTAAGGATCATGGAACTCTAGTTCTTTACCTTAGGTTGTGATTAATGCTTGATTTAAACTGGTCACTTAGATTATTTATCATAGGTTGATTCTCACAATGAAAGTTGGTTAATTAATTAGAAAGTACATATGTGGGAAAATTGTCTATTCACAAAAGAATTTGGTTTTTGGAATTTGTGATGAAATTGAATTTGATATTAATGCATGTTGAATAACTTGATCGCAAATAAATTGGGATCACTAAGTTGTTAGACATAAATAGTTTTTTGTAGCGACAAATGGTTGGTTTTATCTCCGTGTTTCGAGTTCTAGGACATAGCATAATCTTGATTGACTGATTGCCTTGCATTCTTTCTAAGAATTCCCTTAGCCTCGCATTTTTCCATCTGATATTACACACTCTTTACTGATTTATGTTTACTGTTACATTCTGTTTGCTTAGCTTGATTCGAACCGATGGATCTATTGTGTACTCTTAAGTCTATGTGGGATCGATAACCCTTTATACTGTGTATGCATATCTTGTGCCTTGCATGATAGTTTATAGGGAAAACTTAGAGCACATCAATTTTTTGGCGCCGTTGTAAGGACTCTTTTGAATTACCCTTAGAACTAAGTATTAGAATTTCGACTAAGCGTTTCTATTTTTATTTTTGTTATTCACTCGTTTCTTCCTTTTTTTTCTTTTGTGTTTCAGGGGAATGCTTAATCACAGAACCAAGAGAAACAAAGATCAACAACAAGTTTTCTCAGCAATCATGAGCTAGCAGAGTTAGAGTGCACCAACATGAAGGCTAAGAAACCAGCAGAGATGATGAATCTTGTGATTCTAACTCATGATGAAGCTGGTAATTTAAGGGACCAAGAGGATAAAATCTACAATGCGATGGAGCAGAGACTGGATGGTGATGGGGCAGAGACTGGATGGTGATGGAGACATCGCTCTGGAAGTAGAGCAGCCACTAAGAGCTGCAGATGGTGTGCGCCAGGCGGATGATCAGCGGAATGAAGTTGGTGGTCGTGGAAGGACACTTGGAGATTACAACATGCGTGATCACTTCTATCATTTACATTTTATACAGTAATATTTCTATTGAATAACCCATATTGCTAGTAGATAGATTCAATGTTTCATATTATTTACAATTTAAATTATAATTTTGTGCAACACGCCGGGTTATAATTCTAGTATTCTAAAATTGTAAAATTAAGTGTTCATCTTAAATTAAATCCAATTTATGTGAGTTTGTAGTTTTCATAGATATATAATGAAAAACCTTTTTGGTTTTAATAACAAGAAGATATAAAAGAACAAAATGAATTTAAGTATAGTATAAAAGCAAATGTTGAAAATTTAAGTAGATGTAATCAAGGACCCGGATGGTGAATTTACCTTTGCGCATAGATGGCGAGCTTGACTCCATTTGATTCTATTGTAAGACTGAGGATAAATCTCTTCTCGGAGCTGTGCAATTAGAGGTGTTGGGGTAGCAACAAATTTTTTTCCATACAAGTATGATAAGCCCATAAAAACGTCTCGGAAATAAATCCATATGGTACCTGCAGTAATGGAATTTAGTTTTAGCTAGGGACATGGGCTGGATCGATGAAAGATAACTAAAGTCGATCACAACAATTCATAGAATAATTATATTTTAGACCTCCACTAATGGGGGAAGAAGAAGGAAGCATCCAGAACTCGGGCGGTATGGGTTTGCAACCAGACCAATCATAGACTCCAAGAACCTGTGTTTATTTGAGTAGAGTAAATGATGAAATTTTACAAATAGGAAATCTAAAAATTAAGGTGAATTGCAAATGATATAAATATATATACCGAAAGCCAAATTTTTCCGAGCAAGGGTGTATAGGTAGCACCACCGTGGTCGAGGATCCACTTGCGAGCCCTTGCGGAAACGCTTTCTTGACCGTCTGGCTCTATTCCGAAAATTCTTAGACATATGTAGTTCATGACCGTACAGAACATAACACTGTGGCTCTCTACATGTATTCCCCATCCACCATCATCATTCTATATATAAGAACAATCCACTATATGGTTAATAAATAAAAAAACCTTTCCTTCATACACGCATGCATAGTGTTAAAAAAAGTTTAGTACCTGATGGTTGGACATGTAACGTAGGAATTCATTCCGATGTTCAAGAGTGAAGATGTTCTCCATGTGGCCAGTGATGTACAGGCAAATAAACTGTGATTGTTTATTATTTATTTTAAGTTCTTATATATATATATATTTTTTTTCCTTAACAATTAGTCAATCATAAAAAGAGTGTGGAGTAGCTCACAAAGGGGGCATTAAAGAACATAGAACCAGAATTTTCAGCAGGCCAGTGTCCATCATCAGCCTGCAAAGCAGAAAAATAGAGTACCCCTCTTTTCAGTGCTGTCTTTGCGTCTTCATATGTTATTTTCTCTGCATCCTCTATTCGTACTTGCGGAATCTTCTGCTCGAACTTCTTCTCCCTCAGAAACTGTTGAAAGCCAAAATGAATAAGCATATATGACAAACTTTTAATCTCAAGGTTTGTGTTGATTCATTAAGGCTCACGGCCATGGGTATTTATACCCTTACATCAAAGTATATCTCAACTATAATATCTTGTTGAGATATATACAAACTTATATTTGACCTTATCACTAAGAAGAGATAATGATATGTGTATCATTATCCTAATACCCCCCTTCAATTTGGAGCATACACATTTTGAATGCCCAACTTGCGCAAAAATACATCAAATTCCTTGCGTCCTAGTGCCTTTGTAAGAATGTCTGCTAGTTGATCCTTCGTAGACACATGAATCGGTTTGATCAAGCCTCGTAATATGTCATCTCGGATGAAATGACAATCCACTTCAACATGCTTTGTTCTCTCGTGAAACACAGGATTAACACTTATGTGAATAGCAGGTTTACTATCACACATCAGTGTCATTGGGTCTTTATGGTCGATGCCAAATTCCCGAAGCAAGCCCTTTAGCCAACGAAGCTCAGACGTTACTTCAGTCATTGCGCGATACTCGGCTTCAGCCGATGAGCGTGAAACCGTATCATGTTTCTTGGTTTTCCAGGAGATGGGTGAGTCACCTAATTGAACAATCCATCCGGTCAAGGATCGTCGAGTTAAAGGACAAGCTGCCCAGTCAGAATCGCACCACCCTTTAAGATGAAACGATGAGGCAGAGTCCGCGCGAAGTAAGATGCCTTGGCCCAATGTACCCTTAAGGTATCGGACCACCTTCATTGCGGCTAACCAGTGCTCGGCTTGAGGTTTATTCATGAATTGCGATAAAACATGAATGGCGTACGTGAGGTCTGGTCTAGTCGCGGCTAAGTATATGAACCGTCCCACTAGTCGTCTGTACTTCTCCGGGTCTGCGAGTAATGGACCGGTCGCCAAAGCTAGCTTATGGTTCTGATCTATTGGCGAGCCAGCTGGTTTAGCATCACGTAAGCCGACTTCAGTGATGATGTCTAGCGCATATTTGCGTTGGCAAAGATAGATTCCCGCCGAGCTTCTTGCTACTTCAAGTCCGAGAAAGTATTTCACTAATCCAAGATCTTTCATGTGAAAACAAGTAGCTAAATACTCTTTGAAGACTTGAATAGCCTCCGATGAATTCCCTGAAATTATCAAGTCATCCACATACACTAATATTCGTAGTGTAACATCATCTTTGTTGTATATGAACAAAGAATAATCAGATCGTGTTTGAACAAATCCATATGTTCTTAAAGAATCAGCGAGTTTTGCAAACCAACACCTTGGATCTTGCTTTAATCCATAAAGAGATTTCAAAAGACGACACACCCGAGTTTCACCAGGCTTTTGAAATCCCTGTGGGAGTTTCATATAAACTTCTTCATGTAAATCTCCATGGAGAAATGCATTATGAACATCCATCTGATGTACTTCATGATTCTTTTTAGCTGCAAAATCCAAAAACAATCTCACCGTAGTCATCTTTGCAACTGGTGCAAAAGTTTCATCATAATCAACGCCCTCCTTTTGATGATTTCCCAATACAACCAACCGAGCTTTGTGACGTTCTATTTCTCCATTGGATTTATATTTGATAGTAAAAACCCACTTGCATCCAAGAGCTCGTTTATTTGGTGGGAGCTTCTCTAGTCGCCATGTTTTATTTTTCTCTAATGAGTCGTATTCGGACTCAACCGCATGTTTCCATTGCTCGCTTTGCATTGCCTCCTTAAAGGACTGCGGTTCAATGTTAGCTGATAAGGCAGAGATGAAACTGCGATATTGGGGTGAGAATTTTTCAAGCGAGACAAAGTTACATATAGGATAAAGCGAACCTGAGGGTGGTTGAGGAGCGAGCGAAAACGAGGTGAGAGAGAGAGGATCATGAACTGAAACTGTACCCACAAAATAATCTTTCAGTCGTGTTGACGGCTGTCGGTCTCGAAGACCTCGGCCTAGAGGTTCAGCCAATGTCTCTGTTGTGGTTTCCTCAACCGGAGAGACAACCACGATGTCCTCAACTGATATCGGTGATGGTGGCACCACAGTCGTCTGGTCTTCATGTCGTGGTGTATCTAAAACCGGCTCAGCATCAATCGTAGGGATAGCCGGTGGTGTCAGCTCCGGTTCATTTAGTTGTGGAGCGGACTCTAGCGTAGTAAAAGGAAACATATCTTCTTGAAATATCACATCTCGTGATACAAATACCTTTCTCTTCTCCAAGTCAAAAAGTTTCCACCCTTTCTTAGCATATGGGTACCCTAAGAAGACACATTTAGTACTTCTGGATTCAAATTTATCCCCTTTGGTATCCGTATTGTGTGCATATGCCAAACAGCCGAAGACTCACAAGTGATTGTACCCTGGAGCGTGACCGTAGAGCTTCTCAAACGGTGTCTTATTCTTGAGCAGAATAGAAGGTGTTCGATTTATTAAGTACCCAGCTGTGAGTACACATTCTCCCCAATATTCTATCGGGAGATTAGCCTGAAAACGTAAGGCACGGGCAACGTTCAAGATGTGTCGATGCTTCCGTTCTACACGTCCGTTCTGTTGCGGTGTGTATACACACGATGTTTCATGTATAATCCCCTTCTCCTGAAAGAAACTCGTGAGGCAAAGAAACTCAGTGCCATTATCACTGCGTACCTTTTTCACTTTCCTTGAAAATTGCCTTTCTATCATAGCCAGAAACTCCTTGATTCGTTTAGCTACTGTCGTTTTATCTGGGAGTAAATATAACCACACAGCTCTTGAGTAGTCATCAACAATAGTCAAGAAGTATTTAGAACCACAAAAAGATGTGGCTCGGTAAGGACCCCATAGATCAACGTGAATTAAATCAAAAATCTCTTTTGTTTTATTCAAACTATCCGGAAAAGGCTGACGAGTTTGTTTAGCTCGCAAGCATACATCGCAATTATGAAGCAAAGACTGACTACTACTATTCTTAACACACGGAATCATTCCAGTAACTTGGGAAGACGGATGACCCAAACGGTGATGCCATAAAACGAAATCATCACTAACACTTGTTTGCAGAGATGTCAATGTCTTTAGTCCCTGAAACCGGTATAATCCCTCTCTCTCTCTTTCACCCACTCCAATCAATGTCCTCGTAGTTCGGTCCTGCAATATAATCAACTTGTCAGTTACTTGTCCCATCAAATAATTATCAGTGAAGAGTTGGCCGAGTGAAATAAGATTCATATGGAATCCTTCCACAAAATAAACGTTTCGGAGCGACACCGTAGGAGTTAAGGCAATCGTCCCTTGTTTCGTGGATATCGCTTCATTCCCGGTTGGTAAAGAGACCGAGATGGGAGCAATATCACGCATATCAACAAGGATTGCGATACAACCTGTCATATGATGTGTAGCTCCCGTGTCGAGTATCCAATTCAAATCATCAATCTTACCGCTACGTTGAACAGAGGATTTGTCGGCGTGGACAATACGTTGAATTGCTTTCCATTGGTCATCAGTCAGCCCGCTGAGTCCATGGCGATCGTTGTCCGTGAGAACCAGATTTGATGCGACTGTTTTTGATGTAGATCCTCCAATCTGAGCAGCGTTAGACTTTGGTGCGGATCCTCTACCTCTCCCAGCTGATTGACCTCGGTTGTCAGAACGGTTTCGCGGTCTTTCAC
Organism: Orychophragmus violaceus; assembly: GCA_030180135.1. Classification (NCBI taxonomy): domain Eukaryota; kingdom Viridiplantae; phylum Streptophyta; class Magnoliopsida; order Brassicales; family Brassicaceae; genus Orychophragmus; species Orychophragmus violaceus. Next base: position 84,209,570 of record CM058237.1, read on the forward strand.
ACCACCACTCGGGGTAACCGATAACTTTGAAGCATCCTTTAGCTTCATGGCCATTCCTTCCACACACTGTACATATTCGAGCATCATCCTTGGATAAGTCTCGCGTATATACCTTGTTAGAGCTTGCTTGTGTAGCTAAGCTCATAAGTGATGGTTCTTGTGCGACGTTGGAGTGAAGAGTCTCGTTCTGTAAGAACGTTTGATATATGCTATCAAGATCCGGTAGAGGACTGATCGCACACATCTGTGATCGGACTGTCCCATGAATTGCATCGTCTAAGCCGGACAGAAAGTCGTGGATCTGTAGGATTTCCTTCTCTTTATCATGTGCCGTGTTTAAATCGCACTCGCACTTGTCGCAAGTACAACGCTTAGTGTTCAGACATTCCGCAATGCCGTCCCATATCTTTGTTAAACGTCCGAAGTAGTCGTCGATAGTTGACCCGTTCTGTTTGCATGAAGCAAGCTGGTTCCGAAGTTGTTGAAGCCGAGCTCCACTCTTCTGAGCAAAGCGCTTCCGGATAATGTCCCATAGCTCTTTAGCAATTTCGCGAGTAGAGACATTAGAACGTATCCGTGGTTCGATTGTGAGTTTGAGCCAACCAACTATCAAGTGATTGTTAGCGACCCAATCTTCGAGTCGTGGATAATCGGAGTTTGGTTTTGGTATGGTTCCGTCCAAGAAGCCAAACTTTTTCCTAGAGCTGAGCGCTATTCGGAAATTCAAGGCCCATTCATCATAATTCGAGCCGTTGAGAAGTGGCTGCGAGATGATTGCGCCGGGATTATCATTCGAAGAAAGGTCGTATGGAGTAATGGTTTTGTGTTTGGCATCGGGTGTGACCATCGCCATGAGTTGTGACCAAAAAACGAGAGTTTTAAGGTCGGAAGGTTTTAAGAAAGAAGAAGATCGAAGGTGACCAAAAACGAGGGTTTAAGGTCACGGTTTTAGGTTAGAAAAAATTGATCGGATCGAGGTTTTATGATTTTAAGTTTGGTCGTGCTCTGATATCATGACAAACTCTTAATCTCAAGGTTTGTGTTGATTCATTAAGGCTCACGGCCATGGGTATTTATACCCTTAACATCAAAGTATATCTCAACTATAATATCTTGTTGAGATATATACAAACTTATATTTGACCTTATCACTAAGAAGAGATAATGATATGTGTATCATTATCCTAATAATATATTATATGCCATCAGGATCAAATATTTTTTTGCATATATAAATGGTATATTTATACCTGCATGCGCCAAAGCAGATCAGCACTAGGTTTGAAACGAGACCGGTTACCGGAGAAATTCTGACGAACTTTATCTACCTCAGCAAGTTCTTCTGGAGACCCTGCGGCTGGATCAAACTCCCAGATCTGCCTCCCCACATAGTTGTTGGTGCTGAACAAGTGAGTGTCATCTCCTGCCCCATCTGCGATCCTCAGCCTCCACATTCTGCTAATTTTACTAAGAAATAATTACAACTTGCATTATATATTGTTCAGCACATGTTAAGATTCTTGCTTCATTATTTCCGCTAGGTTTGCTTAATCGAGAAACTGATACAAAAAAAAAAAACTAATAATTAAAATTCGCTCCAATAACAAAATGATAAGGTGCTGACAAAAAATCATTAAACAAGAATCAGCTTGGCCCCGTCGGAACAACTTCAATATTTAAAATCTTAAACTATTTTTAGTATTTGTGTGTGGTTTCGTGTGTATGTTTATATTAAGATATGCGTGATAAGCAGGTTAAAAAATATATTTAGTATATCAAATTGATAATACATATAACTATAATCCATATAATTTAATTTTACGTTTGTTATATAAAAACTGTGTGTTTATAAACTAAGATAATAAACTTTATAAATTCCTGAGAAAAAATCCATTTAAATGTTTCAAAAATATTTTTCAATTTATATTTTATTGTGAGATTGATTTTTTTCATTCAAAATTTAGTAAATTATATAATAAGATATGATATTATAAAATGTTAAGAAAATATATTATTTTATTAAATACATTTTTGTTATTATTATTTTATAAATTTGAAAAATTAAGAATATTTATTTAACAAAATTAAAATACATATTAAAGAAAATGATAACAATTTATTTTTTTCGTATATAGGAGAATTGCAAAACTACATCTTTGAGGATACCACTTTTAATAAATACAACTAAAGGAAGGCCATTTTTAAATACAACTTCTTAAGAGAAAACAATTATACCTTTAAATTTATTTATTTTTGCGGCTAAAATGTATTATTATGATAAATCCAAGATTACAACGTTGTTAAGAAAGTTAGGACATGAGTGGAACAAACTCCAGTCATTTGACGATAAAATTGTTAATTTGGACTTAATTATGGGCTTCCAACTCAAAACCAATTGGCAATGAGTGGATTGGTCCTAACCCTTTATATATTAGTGTTGGTCCCTTCATACTTCCGATGTGGGATCCTAACACGCCCCCTCGAGATGATGGCTCTTATCGGCCCATCTCGAACCGAATCCCACTTTAGGACCGGTAATAAACCCTTTTTGGGCCACCCTACTTGGGTTAAACGAGGCTCTGATACCATGTTAAGTTTCATGGGCTTCCAACCTAAAACCAATTGGTAATAAGTGGATTGGCCCAAGTCCCTTATATATTAGTCATTATCATTCCCAACTTCCAATGTGGGACAATTACCACACACTCTCTAGAGATTAAGGCCTCATAGCCCATTAATCCCTACAATATCTCAATACCTCCCCTCGAGATAATGGTCCTTCTAGCCATTAATCTCGACAGACCATCAATCCTAGGGTCCGAAGGCATGGGCCACTTTCGGGCCGGGTTAAGAGAGTGTGTGGGTCAGGCTCTGATACCATGTTAATTTGGGCTTAATTATGGGCTTCCAACTCAAAACCAATTGGCAATGAGTGGATTGGTCCTAACCCTTTATATATTAGTGTTGGTCCCTTCATACTTCCGATGTGGGATCCTAACAAAAATCGAATGTTTAGCTAGTCATTTGACGATAAAATCGAATGTTTAGCTATTATATTTGCACATGTATTGCTAGATCGCTTACGGTGTTGAAATTTGATTGTAGCAAACATTGTCTAAAAGAGGGGAAAGTATACAAGAAGAAAAAGGAGTTCGCTCTAAACTCTCTCTGGTTCATTTCCCGAGGTGTCACCGCTGCTCAACGGATGGTGTGATCTCCGTCGTTCAAGCTCCTCCGTCGTCGTCCTCAGCATGTCTCTCTTCCTTCGGTCACCATGGTCACTGAGAATCCGCTGTGTTCAGCCCCCGATGAACCTCCCGACCTGCCGCGCTGTCGATCTGCTCTCCGTTGTTGCTCGCCTCTACGCTGCCTTCCAGCACCGCACATCCTATTGTTGGTTTTCGTCGCTTCTGTGCTTCTGCGTGCTAGGGCCACACATCCTATCGGGTCTCGTTGGTCAGTCTGTTGTCGCTCTTTAATGTAATCCAACCACCGCCGCTGCTCCAGCTCGTCGTCATTTCTCCGCCGCTGCTCCAGCTCGTCGTTCATTCTCCGCTTGTGCCGTCACCATGGTTTTGGGAGACTCCGCCTCTACCTCTCTCTCTCCGCAGTCGATGGGGATTGTCGTTCATCCTATGCTACCGCCGCCTCATCTTTCATTCCCAATCCTCTAAAATCAGATCCACCTCTCGTTCTAAAACTACGGCAGTGGAGTTTGGAGGATTTGATAACGTTCTTTGAGCTTGTGGAATTAAAAGTTTTTGAATCTCCAATCCCGATTGTTTCACTCTCGGCGTTTGTAATGTGGTATATGATTAATAATTATTTCACTGGATTGCGAGTGTTTAATGATGTATGTAGAGTGTTTCTCCATTATCGCTTAGTATGGCCCTTTGGTTACCAACCTCTTTCCCTAAGAAAGTCTCTTGGGAGTAAGCTGCCACCTTTGACTTTATCGTCTCCGACTTCTTTACATCAGAGTTTCGATTTTGTGTTTTGTTTGCCTTTGAATCTCCAGATCATGTTTATATATTTCTCAAAGTCTTCTCTGTGGCCTCCGGACCTACATATTTCTCTGGTATGCGATTTTTAGCTGCTCTATGCAGAAACCTATTCCGTCATCAATCGTTATATTTTGTAAGGGTTTTGTGGTGTTTTATGGTGGATTTTCCTCCGTCGCCACCAGTGCCTCTCGACCCGCCAAATCATATTAACTTTCGGATTATATCAGATCTTTCTTGGGTGTTCGTCTCCTACACTCCATTATTGAGTATCTCCAGCTTGGGAGACATGTATGTCTCGACTGCGCGCATCTCTTCCGCCTCCGCTCCTTTCATCATGCACGCTGGATCCTGTTATGCCTTCCATGACAGCTATCTAATTTGTGCCCATCTCAATCTTCAAGCCAATCATGATCTTCCTGCTCTTTATCTATCAGATTCGATCCGATCGAGTCTTTGGAATGTTTTTGAATTGATTGATTTTTGCCCCATTGCAAGAGTTATCTTTTTTAGAATTAATTTTTTGTCAATTCATTTACTTCTTTATGAGGCTGCTAGATTTTTTTCTTGCTCCCCTTTACCTTTGTATTAGATCACTTACCTCTTTACGAGGAACATTTACCTCTTTATGAGGATCATTTACCTCTTTCTGAGGATCTTATTATTGCTATTCAGCTTCTTGGACTCATGTAGTCCGTTTGCCTCCTTTACAGATTTCGTTCCCCCTTTGGATTCACAATTTGGTTTAAATGGTTGTATTGAAGGGGTGTCATCGAAGGCTCAATTTATAGGTGTTTAATAGCTTTTGTAGTCATTTTGGAGATTGTTAATCGTGCATTTGCTGCTGTTCTAATCTCGGGTGTTAGATCACTACATGTGCTCTCCAATGCTCTAGGCTTCGCTTTACTTAACAACTCAGTCGTCGATGAGATCCATGATGTAGATGTTGTTTGAGAACATTTACTCCTTTTATGGAGCTTGAGTTTAGATAAAAACTTGTTGACCAAAAAAAAATCAAACATTGTCTTCCATCTTCCAATTGTGTCGATATATGGTTGCAATCGCCGGTTGCTTTTGTGTTTGTTGATGAACTCGTTAATTTGGAGTTTGTCCCCTTCAAATACAATGGTATTGTATAGCCGAGTGACCAACATGATTGGATTACCCATAGGAGTGCCGTAGCTTAACCTTCTTATGGGGTATGTCGTCCTTCAAACTTTCCCATTCCTCCATCCAAGAAACTACCAAAGTTGTCTCTAATTATCCATCCCAAACCAAATATAGTATCCCCAAGGTGATGAGAAGCATCGTAATTACATTTCAGCCAGCCTCTAGGTGGTAGTTTCCACTTCTCTGATGTTATTCCTGATGCATCATTTGTGCGAGCAGTGAGCAAGCCGTCCGGTTTTGATGATATCCATTCGAGCACATCATCTCTAGCCTTTTAATAACATTCAATTTCGTTCTGTTGTTGTTATCCAAATAGTGTTTCATTTACGCATTTCTATAGGTGCCACATGATCCATGTCGGGAGGATCCGGTTTTTCGTAAGGTACCTTCAAGTTGGAGGTAAAGGACAACAGGAAAGGCATTTTGTCTTCTAGGGTATGAAGATGCAGCTGAGTCACTTCATGTATCAGTCAAGGAGTAGCTCAAGAAGTGATACACACAAGCAACGTGTGAAACGCATTATGAGGACTTGGCGAATTGACGTGATCGAGAGCTGGAGCTGAGGTGGACAATCCAAGGAGTATGGCTGAGCTGGACATGCATCTTGGAGAGTATCTAAACGATATCTAATAAAGAATAAAAGAGATTCCTAAATCTTAAGGTAGTTAAGGTAGTTAGGATTCTTGTGCTTATTTCTAAGAAGATAAGGTTTATCTTCTTGAGGGTTTTGAGCTAACTAGGTTAGCAATCCTATCTTGTATAAATAGGAGAGCTTGCGCCATGTATAGGGCAAGTGTTTTGAGAGAAAGAATTTGTGAGAGCTCAAGTGATTAAGTATAGATCATTGAGAGATTAGATTGAATAGGTGTTCTTGCAAGTCACAAAGGTCAATCTAATAAACACAAGTTTTTCAGAGAGATCGTTTGAGTTAAATAGTTTTTACTTTGAAAAACACATAGCCTTACACTTTCAATTGGTATAAGATCTACCACTCGTAGCAATCAAATCGGGTGAGATCCTGAGGAGAAAGATGGAAGGCTATCAATAACTCTTGAACAGCACAAGAATCATCCTTGATGCTGGAAATTATGGTTTCTGGAAGTCAAGAATGCGGTCGCAGATTAGAGGAATCAATCCACTAGCATGGAATGTAGTTATGGAAACATGGAAGGAGCCCATGATCGAAGATGAAAAAGGCGTGGAGAAACCTAAACCGGAAGAGACTTGGACAGAAGAAGAAACAAAGAAATCCAAATACAATTCCAAGGCTCTAAGTGCTATTCATTGTAGCGCTTCCAAGAAGACCTTTGAACTAATTCAAGGATGTGAAACCGCTAAAGATGCATGGGATATCTTACAAACACACTTTGAAGGAACTCAAAAGGTGCAGAATTCAAGAAAGGATCTTCTGGCTTCACAGTTTGAGAATCTAAAGATGGATGAGCATGCGTCTATAGCCGATTTCAGTGCCAAGATAAGCTCTCTCTCCCAGGAAGCTGCAACTCTTGGGAAGATATACAAAGATAAGAAACTCGTCAAGAAGTTTCTAAGGTGTCTTCCAGCCAAATCTATGCCATACAAGTCAGCTCTAAGCGTGTCTCAGAACACGGATGAACTCACATTTGGAGAATTTGTAGGGATGTTGCAAGCCCATGAGTTGGAATTGGAAGGCATTAAGAAACCACGCAGCTTAGCTCTGGCGGTTAGTGAAACAAGCAAACATGTTACTAATGAAGACGATCCGATAAGCTTGTTGATTAGAAGGTTTGATCGCGCTTTAAGAAGGATAGAACAAGGTCAGGGATCATCTCATAAGAAATCAAATATCTCCAAGAAACAAACCGAAGGAGATAAGTCTGATAAACGAGCTGATATCCAGTGTCATGAATGCAAAGGCTTTGGACATTATCGAACTGAGTGTCCAACAGTCAAGATGACGAAAATTAAATGCTTTGGATGTCAAGGTCTTGGACATACTCAACTAGAGTGTGTGAATGATCAAAAGAGGAGGAAAGAGAAATCTCTACTGGTTGAAGAAGATACTGATGAAGACAGTTCTGAAAGTGAAGATGATTTGAACAACTTTGTGGCCTTCGTTGGTATTACTGAGTTTGACGGAGAAGAAGATGAGTCAGACTCTGAATCAGAACCTGACATAGATCTGAAAGAGGTAAGAGACACCTTAATACGGTAGGAAAGGAAAATATGGAACTGATTAAGGAGAATTCACGTCTTGAGGCAATTATTGAGTCACTAAATCTTGAACTCATTACCGTGAAGAGGCTGAGTGATGAAAGCTTAACACTGATGAAGGATAAACTGAATCTTGCTGTAAAGGCTGACAGACTCGAACAAGAGTTAAAAGAAGAGAAAGAAACATCAGCTCGACTACAAGCAGAGCTAACACAGCATCACAAAAAGATTCACATTCTTACAGGGAGTAAGCAACTAGACAAAATCTTGAGTGAAGAAAGAACTGAAAGAGGGTATCGAGGTCTCGGATACACAGGGAAGGGTATGAAGGAAGCCGAGAATATCAACTTCATCTCAGGAGGGTTTGCTGATCAAGACTTCAAAGAGTCTTACAAACGAACATATGGATGCTGGTTTTGTGGTAATCAAGGGCACATCAAAGCATATTGCAGAAGGTTCAAGGAAAAAGTAAATTGGTTGAGAAGACAAGGAATGTACTACTGGAATGGCTTCAACAATCAAATATGGATCAAGACATCTGATCTGCATCAAACAGCAAGGAATGCACCTAGAAAGACAAAAGCTGGTCTTGGATTCAGGTGTAACATGGCCTTTGTCTCAAACGAACATGAAGAAATAGTTCCATGTTACTTTGATAGCGGGTGTTCCAGACACATGACTGGAGATCAGAAGAATCTTCAAAAAGTCAAAACTGTTGGGATTATGTCCTGAAATCACATTGTACTTGCTCTAAAGATAGTTGTATTGTCGAGATCGGACAATTCATGTGATACTGGGTAGTCATAATGTTTTGCTAGAAACCGCTTATGACAAATGAGTTGTAACTCATTTCTAGTATCTTGTGAACCTAAAGGGTCACACACCTAAGCAAGTTTAATACAATTCTGTAGGGATTGATCATTGGCATATGGTCTGATTAATGTGTATTGGATACACATTGAATTAGTGTTTTAAGGGGGTGTGTCGATCGATGCCATTGGTGCGTCGATCGATACAAGAGGTGTGTCGATCGTTGCCATTGGGTGCAACGATCGACACAAGGTCGATACCGTAACTGATGTTACGGTTTGTAAACCATGGGCCTATTTATAGGGGCCAGGTTACACGACCTAGAGAGAGAGCTGTCGCAGACATTTTTCTTGACAGGAAAAACAGACCCTCTTCCTCGAGAAACGCGCAGAGAATCCCAGGAGATCCGATCACCGGTACTAGCATCCCGGCGGATTCCAGCTTGTGTGCGTGTGGACTACGATAGAGGCGCAGCGATTGAGGCGCTCTAGATCTCGTTTACCTGCTCCAATTTCCGCTGCCAATCTCCAGGTAATCACGAGGTCAGTTCTTAGATTCAATCACCTAGACCCAGGATCCTAGGGAATCTAACAGTGGTATCAGAGCCATAGGGTTTAACCATTGAATCTAAAGCATAGAATTCGAATTAAGTTGTATTTGAATTAGTTAATGTTTGTAGTTTTCGTTTTGATAATCTTAATCTCGGTTTTGTTAATATCGAGAACGAAGAACTGTGTTTTCGCACAGCATCGATCGATGCACTGGGTGTGTCGATCGATGCAACGCGAAAAACGTCAAAACCGATTTAGGGTTTTCGCACAGCATCGATCGGTGCACTGGGTGCATCGATCGATGCAGCGCGAAAATGCAAAAGCAATTGTGTTTTCGCATAGCGTCGATCGACACAAACTTGTGTCGATCGATGCACCGCGAATTCGCCTAATTAAAGAATAGGGTTTCAATTTAAAAATCGCACTGTGTCGATCGACACACTGGGTGTATCGATCGACGCAGGCTGTGCGAAAGGATAGATCGGTTCAATTGGATTGAACCGGTTATCTCGCATGGTTATGTCGGTTTAATTCGATTAAAGATTCCCTGATTCCCTACTGTATCGATCGACACCAGTTGAGTGTCGGTCGACACAGAACAAATTCGGTCGAGTGTCGATCAACACAGGTTAGTGTCGGTCAACACAGACCGAGCGAATGGTTAATCGGTTCAATTAGATTGGACCGGTTATCATGCTTGGTTAAGTCCGAATAGATCAGTTTAAATTGGATGAATTGGTTCAATTGGATTGAACTGGTCATCTCAATTAGTATAAACCGATTGGTTAAGATCAGTTTGATAAGATAAGTCGGTTCAATTGGATTGGACCGGTTATCAAAACCATCTTCGGTTTAGGTATATGTCGACCGTCACACATGGGTTGCGTCGATCGACATGACTGGTTCGATGAACCGGGTTAATTGGATTAACCGGTTATTGAAGTCCGGTTTTGTTTGCTGGTGTCGATCGACATACACAGTCTGCGTCGATCGATACAATGCTCGGAATTCTGGTTATTGAACCTTGAATTTGCAGAAACCAAACTCGACCAAAACCTTAATTAAAGCTTAGCTTCAATGTGGTCAACTGTCAAGACTCATTTCGTTGTGTGATGTCTAGCCAAGAGCTTGGTGTCCACAATTACGTGAGTAAGGCAAGTAGTTATGATTGATGGATTTGCAGTGCTGAACATCAACAATTACATGACCTAATAGATTGAAGTGCTAACCTTTTAGAGTTTAGTTTCCTCAACTAAATATCAAGTAACCTTAATGTCTTGCCCAAATATTGTCTACTGTCAAGACTTGTGTCGTTTGTTGGATAATCTTGGAGTCCTTGGTATCCACTGCAACATGAGTAAGGCAGGTGATCATTGACAGACTTGCAGTGCAACTGTCAGTGATCACAAGACAGAAAAGATTGGTTTTACTTGACTAGGCTATCAGAAGTTCTGGGCCCGGAGACATCAGAGTGGGTCATACATAGTTTGTCTCATCCACAACCAAGAGTTGTGCTGGGTACAATTAGCAATGATATGCTTACCTAGATAACTAAAGTCTGAGTAATGGCGAGTCGCCCACTCAGATGTTAGTGAAGTATGGATCTTGGATCATTATATTCATAGAGGAAATATTATTTGAATATAGTGCGAGTTTTCTTATTAGATAAGATTTCTCATCATATACATAACTAAATCTCTGTTTTCTTGGATTTCAGATTATGTCTATGACTACTTTCTCGTTGCGATCCGTCCTTGAGAAGGACAAGTTAAATGGATCCAAATTCCTGGATTGGTATCGGAATCTGAGATTCATTCTCAAGCAGGAGAGCAAGGACTATGTCCTTGAGAAAGCTCTTCCAGAAATGCTTGGGACCAATCGCTCGCATGCAGCGTATAATGCTTGGAATAAGCATTATATTGATGTGGTAGATGTGCGTGGTCTGATGTTGGCTACCATGAACTCGGACTTGAAGAGTCAATACGAGAACATGGAGTCGCCAATAGAGATGATCACCAGCCTGAAACTGAAGTTTCAGGATCTGGCACGAGTTGAGAGATTCCAGATGGTGAAGTCTCTAACTGAGTGCAAGCTACCAGAGGATGCTCCTGTAAGTCCTCATGTCATTAAACTGATGGGTTACATTGATAACCTGGGGAGACTGGAATGTCTTGTCAGCTTAGAGTTGGCCACTGACATCATTCTACGGTCACTGCCGTCAAGCTATGACAAGTTCATTAAGAACTATATCAAGAAAGGCTTGACGAAGACGTTGACTGAGCTGCATGGCATGCTCAAAACAGCAGAGCAAAACATCATAAAGGGTAGAGGCAGGGCCGTCCAGATTTGGAATCAGGATAAGCCTGTGTCATCTTATAAGCCCAAGTCGGGCCCATCTGGTGTTAGAAAATGCTTCTACTGCAATGAGTCAGGGCATTGGAAGAGAGATTGCATTAAATTCTTGGAAGATTCACAAGAGATCAAGAAGATGTATGGTACTTCTTCTTCAGGTATTGTGTTATTAATTCAAGTTCTACGTAAGTATTGGATACTTGTTGTGGTACTGACATTTTGAAATATGCAGGACCTAAGCGACAGTAGAACGTTGAAGAAAGGACGAGTGGAATTGCGTGTCTGGTTGAAGCAATGGTTGCTGCATGAGCCGTAGAGATTCTCCACTTGTAGGAGCCTTTCATACTTGGTTTTAGAAATTAAGTAATTGCTACTATGTATCTGCCTTGTGCAGAAATGTCTTTCATTTTCTTGTAAAGAATTTGGATGTTTTTCATTTTGATAAAAGACAAGTTTTGTTCTTTAGATCTTAATGAAATATCATATGGTAGCACCCCGTTTAGAATGGGTTTTATATCTTAAACCAGCGAAAGTTAAAATATAACACTAATACTAAAGGTTTAAGTCTGATGACTCGAACTCGACTTTTCCTTGGCACAGTCGTTTTGACCACATAGAGTGAAGCGGATTCAAAAGTTCCATGGTTATGGGCTTCAGGCTCATTTAATTGTAAATCATTTGAGACATGAATTCTGCTTGCTGGGCCAAATGACTGAGGCTTCTTTAGCAGAGCTAAAGGAAACGGGCCAGAGGCTTATAGGGCCTTACATATACTGACGTATGCGGCCCAACGAGCATTAGTGCCAAAGGAAATCTTCTGTACTTCATTACCTTATTGATGGCATCAATAAGTATGGCTGTGTTCATTTGATGAGACACGAGCAGGAATCCCTTGAGGAGTTCCAAGATGAAGTGTAGAACCAGTTTGACAGAAGTGTTGAGATCCTCGATTGAATCGCGGAAGAAAATGCTTGAGTCAAGAATTGGGTGATCATCTGACAGAATGAATCGGATCTTATTAGATATGCTCCGATTAATGATGGGTCACAGGAATCTTCCATGATCATTTAAGAATACGTTCTAAAATGTCCATGTTTACGCTATATAAGTTTCTATCAGAATCAGTGAAAAACACTACATTGGATGTGGACTGGGTGATTTCCAAATTTGTTTTTCTGATTAATTGGGATTGCAAGGTTTGTGTAAGACAGTAGTCAACAAACAAACTTGAACCCAAATCTGATAAGTTCTACCTCGCTGGTTGTCCTAGGGAAACCAATGCTTAGTACTTTTGTTGTCTGGAACTGTGTCTTTTGAGAAAGATCGTACTTTCCAAAAGGAACAGTGGGAGTAAAAGTACACATCGAAGAAATTCGATAAACACAGGAGACTGTTCAACCTGTTGAGGGAGAGCAGCCGTGAGATCTACAAAGTGCTGTAGAATCTACACCTGTGGAGCCTGAAATTCGCAGATCCAAAAGGATCCGTCACTGACTCGAGAGTGATTTCTCGTAACCAATTGCCGTGATCTGTTGATCATTGAAAAGTGACGAGCATGCGAAATTCAAAGAAGCGAAGGTGAGCCCCAACTCCGAAAAATTGGCTAGTTATGCATGATAGCTTCACCGGTTGAAGCAAGCATCTTGGAGTTGGAATCTATGTTCTGTTAAAACGGTCAAAGGCTTTGACTCGATCAGGAACGAATAGAAACAGCGCGTTTACAAGTAAACTAATGGGAGCGTAATTGCAATTCTCAAACTGTATGTTAAGAACGTAATTAATCTCATAAACGACGTTCCGACGCTAAAGTCTTGTCAAGATTTGGGTCGGAAGTCAAATTTAACGATGGACATGGGAGAAGTCGCATGAGTTCTTGGAACATGGATCCATTGAGATGGATTAGAAGAGCTAATTGGATCGTGTCAGAATCTTTATGATTATAAGGTGCTGGACAGTTCCAATATGCATGATTCCAAGAATGGCTTCACACCAAAGGTCTTATGGAAATGATCTTAGCAAGATGAAGTGTCTGGGACACTGGCTGAACTAGTGTCTATGAGTGTGATTTCTTTTGCTTATGCAATAGAATCCATCATGAATACCATATTTGCGCTCGTCTAAATGCAGCTGACGCATAATGCATGACGAGAAAATACCAATATGTTCCAGTAATAGTCACTGAACAGTTACCAGAAATATCACAAGTGTTTGAGGAACACCAAGGATAGGTTCGTGGTGAACTGATAAAGTGACGAACCAATTGAAAGTAGTTAGACGGACAAAGACGATTCCCGGTTCACACCTGGTTATGTCTCTTTGTCTGAATAGCGGTGCTATCTGTTGGAAAGGCTCCAAGCAGTGGACCGTAGAATAGTGCTTTTATCTGAATGGTGGTGTGGTTTGTTGGAATTATTTCAAGAAAAACACCGCAGTCTCTCCCACAACCTAAGCACGAAATTACTCTGTTGCTGTAGGTATAAGATATCTGAAGAGATGATCTTGATTCTAGTGGGAGTAACTTTAGTTATGTTGTAACCTTCACATAGACATACTATGGTAATGTTTATGTAGGTCAAACTGACATCGGTATTATTTAATTATTGGATAATTAAATAATGGTCACAAAGTACTTTATGGTCATCATATAAGTCATCAAGTTGAGGACTTGATCATGAAACCCTATAAGTAAAAGATGACATAAATTATGATTGTCCCTAGTCGAGGTTATTGAAGTGGGGCACCAATAACCGCGCGAGACTAGCATGTGAGGTGACTGTTGGACTAAGTTTCATGGAGTCAATGATATGATTATCACAGTCAGTCACATAGATATATGTCGATGAACATATGATCGGACATGACCCGCATAATGAGAACTCCACAAGATAGTAATATCAGTGTCATGGGAGGTTCTCATCACGACTATAGAGTATAGTCCTTAGACCTGAGTTCGTCATGCTTTCTAGCATATGAATTGGTGCGTTTTGACCTTGTCAAACGTCGTTCCGTAACTGGCGGCTATAACGGCATTGCTTATGCGTATCATGAAGTATGTGTAGAAACAGGGATGGAACAAGATGGGATTTGTCCCTCCCAGGTAACGGGAGACAAATATCTCAGGGCCCATCGAAGATTTGATGCTGAGAAAATGCATGGCCGTGCTCAAACGAGGTGATAGTCAGTCGTTTGTTTTATCAGTATAGATCAGAAGTTCGATGAACACGATGATGGCTATAATAAGGATGACACAGTCTCTTGCCTTATGCCTTATCGAGATATAGTGACAAAGGGATTATAGGAATAGATGATTCCAGTACAAGTGGGAGATTGTTGGGATTATGTCCTGAAATCACATTGTACTTGCTCTAAAGATAGTTGTATTGTCGAGATTGGACAATTCATGTGATACTGGGTAGTCATAATGTTTTGCTAGAAACCGCTTATGACAAATGAGTTGTAACTCATTTCTAGTATCTTGTGAACCTAAAGGGTCACACACCTAAACAAGTTGGATACAATTCTGTAGGGATTGATCATTGGCATATGGTCCGATCAATGTGTATCCAATACACATTGAATTCGTGTTTTAAGGGGGTGTGTCGATCGATGCCATTGGTGCGTCGATCGATACAAGAGGTGTGTCCATCGTTGCCATTGGGTGCAACGATTGACACAAGGTCGATACCGTAACTGATGTTACGGTTTGTAAATCATGGGCCTATTTATAGGGGCCAGGTTACACGACCTAGAGAGAGAGCTGTCGCAGACATTTTTCTTGACAGGAAAAACAGACCCTCTTCCTCGAGAAACGCGCAGAGAATCCCAGGAGATCCGATCACCGGTACTAGCATCCCGGCGTATTCCAGCTTGTGTGCGTGTGGACTACGATAGAGGCGCAGCGATTGAGGCGCTCTAGATCTCGTTTATCTGACCCTATTCCGCTGCCAGTTTTCAGGTAAACACGAGATCTGATCCATGATTCATTTAACTAGACCCTAGATCTTAGGCTATCTGGAACTCGCGAGAATTCTGAATTTGGTAGAATCTGCCCTAAGTTCTAACAAAAACAATCAAAGGAGGGAAGGTTACCTTTGGAGATGGAGGTCATGGAAACATCCTAGGTAAAGGGCAAACCAGTGAAACTGAGGTACCAAAACTAATGAATGTGTATTTGGTGCAGGGACTCAAAGCTAAACTCATAAGTGTTAGCCAGCTATGTGATGAAGGACTGATGGTCATGTTCACACGCACTGAATGCAAGGGAATCAATGAACACCAAGAACTAGTCATTCAAAGAGTAAGGACAGGCAACAACTGCTACATGTGGAGAAACACCATGAAGTGTTTTAAAGATGAGCTGAATATGTTGCATCAAAAACTTGGGCACATGAACATCAGGAATCTGACCAACCTTGTGAACAAAGAGATTGTTCATGGAATTCCTCATATAAAAGGATGTGACAAGATGATATGCGGACCATGCAATCAAGGGAAGCAAGTCAAAGTTCAACACAAGAGAGTTCCTGACATCCAGTCTAAGTCAGCTCTTGATTTAGTTCACATGGACTTAATGGGACCAATGCAAGTCGAAAGCTTAGCAGGAAAGAGATATGTCTTTGTACTAGTAGATGACTACACAAGATTCACATGGGTAAGATTCATCAGGGAAAAATCTGACACAGCTAGCAGCTTCAGGATCTGGGCACTTCAACTGATCAATGAGAAAGGAAGTGTAAAACGAATTCAAAGTGATCATGGAGGAGAGTTCCAAAATGATACAATGAGAATATTCTGTGAGAATCATGGAATAAGTCACCAATTCTCAGCACCAAGGACACCTCAACAGAATGGTGTGGTAGAAAGGAAGAACAGACCACTTCAAGAGATGGCAAGAGCAATGTTACATGGAAACAATGTGCCAACGAGATTCTGGGCTGAAGCAATCAATACTGCATGCTACATCATCAACAGAGTGTACGTCAGGAAAGGGTCTACTAAGACACCATATGAACTGTGGAAAGGAAAAACCCCTAATCTGAGCTATTTCCATGTGTTTGGATGCAAATGCTATATTTTGAATGATAAAGATCATCTAGGGAAGTTTGACTCCAAAAGCGATGAAGGAATATTTCTAGGTTACTCAGGAAATAGTACAGCATTCAGGGTGTACAACAACAGAACAAGTCTCATTATGGAATCTGTGAATGTGGTTTTTGATGATCACTCATTCACTCAATGTGAAGGAGTAAACTCTGAAGTAGATTCTGACAATGAAGGAAGGAATGAAGACTCTAGAGGATCTAACGATCTGAGTCAGACTGATCTAATACAGGACATAGCTCAACCCAAGAAAGAGCTAAGAGTTCCTAGAAATCACTCTGCCACATACATCATTGGAGAAGCAGGAGAAGAAAGGAAAACTCGAGGAATCCAAATGGATTTCAAACCCAAGAAGAACAAGAAGGTTAAAGAACAAGTGAAAGAGTCTCCAAAAACAAGCAAAGAATTGCATGTTCCACGCAATCACTCCGCCAAGGATATCATTGGGGAAGCTGAAGAAGAGAGAAAGACAAGAGGAGTCCAACTTGATTTCAGAGAAATGGTACGATTTGCATGCTTTGTATCCACTATTGAACCCAAAACACATGTGCATGCAATCGATGATGAGTTTTGGATTGTTGCCATGCAACAAGAACTGGAACAATTCGTTCGCAATGATGTATGGGAGATGGTTCCAAGACCATAACAAGGAAACATCGTTGGAACCAAGTGGATATTCAAGAACAAGATTGATGAAGAAGGGGTAGTGATCAGGAACAAAGCAAGATTGGTAGCTCAAGGGTATTCTCAGATCGAAGGTGTGGATTTTGAAGAAACGTTTGCTCCTGTCACAAGACTTGAGTCAATCAGGCTGTTCTTGGGAATGACTTGCATCATGAAATTCGCGGTTTACCAGATGGATGTGAAAAGTGCTTTTCTAAACGGTTTCCTTCAAGAAGAGGTGTATGTTGACCAGCCAAAAGGATTTGAGGATGCACTAAATCCTAAGCATGTGTACAAGCTAAACAAAGCTCTCTATGGCCTTAAACAAGCACCTAGAGCATGGTATGAAAGGCTGACCTATTTTCTATTAGATAAAGGTTACAATAGGGGAAGTGAAGACAAGACCTTGTTCATTCTGGAACAAAACGAGGAGATCTTGATGGTGCAAATATATGTTGATGATATCATCTTTGGTGGCACATCACAGAAATTGGTCGATGAGTTTGTGTCAAGCATGACAAAGGAATTTGAAATGAGCATGGTTGGTGATTTGAAATACTTCCTCGGACTACAAATCACACAGTCAAGAGATGGAATATTCATATCACAAACAACCAATGCGAAGAATCTTCTCACTAAGTTCAAAATAGATCACTGCAAAGAGGCCAAAACCCCTATGAGCACTACGGTGAAGATGACAAAGGATGATGAAGGAAAAGATGTGGACATCAGAACTTACAGAGGGATGATAGGGAGCCTTCTCTATCTAACTGCAAGCAGGCCAGATCTAACATTTAGTGTTGGAGTATGTGCACGGTTTCAAGCCAAGCCCAAGCAGTCACATCTAGAAGCGGTTAAACGTATCATCAGATATGTTAAAGGATCGGTTGGCTTAGGAATCTGGTACTCTAAAGGGTCAAACAAGAGTCTTGTTGGTTACTGTGATGCTGATTGGGCTGGGAGTGTTGATGACAGAAAAAGCACAAGTGGAGGTTGTTTCTTTTTGGGGAATAATCTTATCTCATGGATGAGCAAGAAGCAGAATTCAGTATCTCTCTCTACAGCTGAAGAAGAATACATATCAATGGGAAGTTGTTGTGCACAACTCTTACGGATGAAACAGATGTATGCAGATTTTGGAATGGATTCAGGAGTATTACTGGTCTACTATGACAACAAAAGTGCCATAAGTATTTCAAAGAATCCAGTACATCACTCTAGAACCAAGCACATTGACATAAGGCACCACTTCATTCGTGAGTTAGTGGAGGAAAAACAGGTAATGATAGAACACATTATCACTGAGTCTCAACTGGCTGATTTTTTCACAAAACCACTTGAATTTAATCGTTTTATCACTCTAAGAAATGCACTTGATATTTGTGAAATGTGACGGTTTGTGAAAGTGTGCAGAACTGATACAGGCAGTAACACATGGTGTATATTAAGCTCAGATTTAGCTTGGAGTCTTATGATGAAGTGGAAAAGAGCTGCCTATCATTCCGTCTTGTTTGTGTCTAGTACAGGTTTCGTAGAAAGAGAGAGCAAAAGAAAAGAAAAATCAGACTAGAGCTAGCTGTTGAGAAATCAAGTGCTAAAAACTAGCTCAACAAGTAAGACAAGAAAAGAAAAAAAGAAAAGAAAAGGAAATCTGCTCTCTCCTACAGGATAAAGGTTGAAAACTGACACAGACAGGATAAAGGAATGGGAGTGTGAAAGCTAGCCATGGATCTGGATGGCCAAGTGCATGAATCAACATGAGCTAAGGATACATTCTAATACAAGCATTGTGTCAGGAGGTACAAACAAAATCTTTTAATCTATAATTCCAAAATTTTCAATGCCAGTTGATACCAGTGTAAGTGGAGTTCATTATTAGATGTATATATTCCCATAAAACTCATGACTTTGCTGTGGATGCGGTTGAATCTGGTATGAGTAAGACTAACTTAATTCTTATGAAAGAAGACTATGGTCTGTTACAGTAAACCAGGAATCAATTTTTGATTAAACCAGTCAGGTCCTAGACTAAACCGGGAAGGCGCTAGAAAACAAAAAGGAGAGATTAAAGAGTCATGAATATCTGTTCGCGGCAAAAAAAAAAAAAGAAAGGTTCTATTCACTTCTTGCTCACATCCGAAAAACCCTAAGAAGAGACAAAAGGTGCGATTCAACCAAGCTACCATGAGCATCGAGAAGATCAATCCAGCTCAAATCGAGTCCCAAATGGAACATGCAACCAAGAATGAATCTCAATCAACTCAAATCGCGACCCAAGAGAAGTTCAATCCGCTTGCAATTGTCGTGTACAAGGAATGAAATCTCTTCAACTTAAGCGAAGCTACAACTGAAATCCGTGAAGCACCGGATCGAGAAAGGACACCAACGGAAGTTCAAGCCGATGGAATCAAGACCGGAGCAGCTATTGAAGAACTTGAGCCAATAGCGGATGATGCTCAGGAAATTCACGAGAATGTTCCAGAGAAGGAGAAGGTGACCGATCTTACTAGATCTGTGAAATCAAAAGGCAAAAAAAGTCAAGGAAGATCGATTGGACTGCAGCTGAAGAACCTAAGAACAAGAAGAAGAAAAAGCGATAGAAATCTCTGACGAAGAGACTGAATCAGATGGGTACGAGTCAGCCACTAAAATCTCAGTGCACAAACAGTCAGAGAGAGCAACACGACTTCTGTCAAGGAAGAGGAAGCAAGAACCAGAGAAGAAGGACTCCAAAGTGAAGACATCGTTTGGGAGACCAATGCTAGCTAAGAAGCCAAAAGTAGCCCGATCTTTGGACAAAGAAAGGTACAAACTTTTTCAAACTCGTGGAATCTTGCCTGAGAGGTTGGTAGATATGGAAGAAGAAGATGAATGGGGATATCTTGAACTGATTAAGGATGGGAATCTGGTAACAACTGTGACCGGACTAGCTGGGTACGTCAAAGAGCATATTAGTGAATTCTATATTGGTTTGCCAAGTGTAAAAATTGAAGACTCTGTTGAAAAGGTGGAAGTTTGGTTCAGGGGATTCGTGTATGAGCTTTCTCCAGCTGCGATTAACGAATCCTTGGGTCTTCAAGAGCTGACTGATGAAGAGGTTCAGGCTGACACTGAGGCTGAATCAGAGAGCATGGAAACAATAGCTATGTTTCTCAGTGATGGAAAGAAAGGATGGGAAGAGCTCACTGCCACAGCTCTTCCACCTTGCTAACAGCATTTAGTGTTCTTACGGCCAATAACTGGATCCCAACTACTCATAAGCATCATCTGTCTGAACAAAGAACAAGGCTACTCTACAAGATAGCTCAAGGAATCAAAACTTATGTTGGAAAGATGATCTTTAAGCAAACCTTGTCTTTAGGAGTGGTGAAAGAGTCCGACTCTCGTTGGCTGGTGTTTCCGAGGATAATCACTGGTCTCATGAAGGTTCAACATGCCACTACCTTGCTCAGAGGAGAAAAGGTGATTGCTCCAGTCTTCTACAAGAAGGACTCACGATCTGGGAAAGCGTTCATTAAAACTGAGGAGGCTAAGCCTGTCAAGAAGAAAGAGGTTGTCAGGGCTAGTCCAAAGAAATATGCACCACTTCGTGCCAGCTCCAGTGCATCAGCTCCACAATCCTCGACTCAAACAATGCAGGAGATAGTGAATCTTGGATCAGTTCGTGTACCAGTTGGAAACTGTAGCCCTCGTGCAGCTAGAGAAGCAGTTGCAGACACTGCCAAAGCGCTCCAGACCTTCTCTGAGGTGATTCAGCGTCTTCTCCGAGCCATGCTAGGTAAGAATCTCTCTCCAAAATAAGCTCTTTAGCTACTAACCATATGTTTTATTTTTAACAATGTGTGCTCCCAAGCACGGGGAGATGAGGATAGTGGCTAAGTTATGAGCACATGATTATGGGGGAGTGAAGCCGATTTAGCTTAGTTTGTTTTTGGATGTTTTTTTAAATCAGTTTACTTGGAAACAAGTCTAGGATTCTGGGAGAGTTTTTTTTTTGTAGGAATCCAATTATGTTATCTCGGTTATGCTTCGGATTACGAAAACTCTCTTGTTGAAAACTCACGTTTGTGTTCATGAAAAAAGTATTTGAGATTTGAGAAATCTAATCAAAAATACATATGTTCAGAATGCGACTTGTTCTTTGTGTAGAAACCTTATTTCTGTGTAGTTACTTGAGAGACACACAATCCTAAAAAGGAGAAGATTGAAGATGCAGCTGAGTCACTTCATGTATCAGTCAAGGAGTAGCTCAAGAAGTGATACACACAAGCAACGTGTGAAACGCATTATGAGGACTTGGCGAATTGACGTGATCGAGAGCTGGAGCTGAGGTGGACAATCCAAGGAGTATGGCTGAGCTGGACATGCATCTTGGAGAGTATCTAAACGATATCTAATAAAGAATAAAAGAGATTCCTAAATCTTAAGTTAGTTAAGGTAGTTACGATTCTTGTGCTTATCTCTAAGAAGATAAGGTTTATCTTCTTGAGGGTTTTGAGCTAACTAGGTTAGCAATCCTATCTTGTATAAATAGGAGAGCTTGCGCCATGTATAGGGCAAGTGTTTTGAGAGAAAGAATTTGTGAGAGCTCAAGTGATTAAGTATAGATCATTGAGAGATTAGATTGAATAGGTGTTCTTGTAAGTCACAAAGGTCAATCTAATAAACACAAGTTTTTCAGAAAGATCGTTTGAGTTAAATAGTTTTTACTTTGAAAAACACATAGCCTTACACTTTCAGGGTAGTCCTTACATTTTGTAGCATTGTCGTTGGGAGACCTGCTATTCTCCAAACTCGTTGTGCATATGGGCAACTGAAGAAGACATGATCTGAATCTTCTAAAATATCACAACAACGCGAGCAGTTAGGATCCACTGGGATGTGACGATGCCTTAAATTCACCTTTGTCTCTATTTCCTTTGACATTATTCTCCAAAAGAAATATTTTAGTTTCGGAACCACGTCAATGCGCAATATAGCTTTTGCGATATTCGGATGAGATGCTAATGGTGGTGAATGCTCTGGTTCCGTAATGCTTTCCATCATGTCTTCACAATGTACTCTCCATCACGATATTATGAAATTATTCTCATGTAATCTTGTGAAATCGGATCAGTTTGTATAAACAACTTAACAACGAATTGAATGATCTAGCTAACCGAGTTGTCTCCGAGTTATGAACGAGTTAGAAAACGAGTTGCAGGAAAGTAAAGAACACGAATCAAGTTGTTATCCAGTTCAGGAGTTAAACTTTCTCCCTACGTCTGGCCGAGGACGGTACTCGGAATTCACTAGAACACGAAGAACAATCGTCGAAAACACTCACCGGAAAACCCCAGCCTCGCCGTCACTCACCGTAACAAACTTACTGTGTTTTCTCTCCCCCGATACAAAAGAATCTCTCACCCAAGAAAACAATTGATCGATTACAACAAGCCCGGAGAACCCAAAACTGAATAAATGCACCCGAAATCCTAACTACCAAGGATCGATTGATGGCGCGTGTTATTCAGAGTTATAACGACTTCAACGGAAACCTTAGCTCGAGTGAGCTTCTGATCAGTCCCGAAAACGACGACGTTCTTCACTAACCCAGTAAACCAATTCAATAAACTTCAAACCGGCTCACCATGAATCAGATGCACCAAACCGGGACACTCTGATTCACTCCATGGTTTCTCATACCAACCAATATAACTGACAAACTCCACCTTGGTTGATAAACCATGATGAACTTACGAATTCCCGTCCTCGATTTCTCTCAATGCTGTCAGCATAGAGATGCCCCAAGTAAGCTCAGAAGTTGCTTGAACTTACAGATGGGCAAAACCTTGGTGAAAATGTCTGCAGGATTCTCACTGGTGTGAACCTTAAGCACCTGCACTTCACCTTCTTCAATCCTTTCTCTGATGAAACTTAGCTTCGTAGCCATGTGTTTGGTACGCTCATGGTGTACATTGTTCTTTGCCAGTGCAAGAGCACTCTGAGAATCACAGAACAACTCAACCACGTCTTGAGGATACCCAAATTCTTCACATAGGCCTTTAAGCCACACAGCTTCCTTAGCAGCTTCTGTCATTGCTATATACTCAGATTCAGTTGTAGATAGGGTCACTACCTTTTGCAGACTTGATCTCCAACTGATCACACAGCCTCCTGACACAAATGAGTAACCTGAAATAGACCTCCGTCTGTCTAGATCAGCTGCATAATCAGAATCACTAAAGCCATATATTCTGAAATCAGCACCACGCTTGAATGTTAAAGACATGTTTCTCGTTCCTTTAACATACCTCATGACCCATTTTACTGCATTCCAATGTTCTTTTACTGGGTTACTCATGAACCTGCTAATGAGACCCACAGGGTAAGCAAGATCAGGTCTAGTTCCAATCATCCCGTACATGAGACTACCAACTGCATTGCAATATGGTATTGTTTTCATGTAACTCTCATCAGCCTTCAACTGATCTTTGGTAGCAGCAACCAGCTTGAAGTGAACTCCCATTGGAGTGTTATCCTGCTTTGAATGATCCATATTGTATAGCTTCAAGACCTTATCCATGTAGCTAGCCTGAGATAGCCTAACAATTCCCTGTTTCCTGTCTCTCCAGATGTCAATGCCTAGTATCTTCCTTGCTGGTCCAAGATCTTTCATCTCAAAAGTTGACTTCAGACTTTCCTTCAGCTCCTTGATCATCCTAGAGTCCTTACTAGCAACTAGCATATCATCCACGTATAACAATAAGTAGATGTAAGAATCATTACTCTGTTTGATGTACACGCATTGATCATGGATGCTTCTCTTGAATCCAGACTTCAACATAAACTGGTTGAACTTTTGGTTCCACTGTCTGGGACTTTTCTTAAGTCCATACAAGGACTTCTTTAGAAGACATACCCAGTCTTCTTTACCTTCTTCTACATATCCCTCAGGCTGAGACATGTAAATTTCCTCTTCAAGATCACCATGAAGAAACACAGTTTTTACATCCAACTACTCAAGCTCCAGATCTTCTTGTGCCACTATTGACATTAAGTATCTGATTAACACATGCTTTACCACAGGAGAGAAGATCTCATTGTAATCCAGACCTTACTTTTGAGCATACCCTTTAGCCACTAACCTGGCCTTAAACCTTGGCTCCTCTACCCCTGTGATACCAGGTTTCCTTTTGAATATCCATCTACTGCCAATAATTTTTCTTCCTCGAGGCTTCTGAACTAGAATCCATGTCTCATTCTTGTGCAAGGATTCCATTTCCTCATCAGCCGCAGCTTTCCACAAAATCTTTTGAGGATCATGCATAGCAGCTTTAAAATCACTTGGTTCATTCTCACCTCCATCTTCTGAGACTAAAAGAGCCAGACAGACATAGTCTTCCAATCTCTATGGTAGTCTGTGTTCTCTTCTTGGTCTTTCATTAATAACCTGAGGATGCTCATTTGTTTCCTCAGTCTCCTCTATGGTAGGAAGATATGTTTCACTTTCAGAATCTGAGTCAAGATTCACAATATCAGTTTCTGATGCTCCACCTGCTTGAGTATCCACATTATCTTGGTTATCCAATTCAATATCCAGAAATGAAACATTGCTTCTCTGTTTCTCTGAACCTTTCCCAAGAAGACTTTTGTAGAACTCATTTTCCTTGAAGAAAACATTCCCACTGATGATGGATCGTCTATCCTCAAGAGACCATATCTTGTATCCCTTAACACCTGGGGGATACCCAATGAAAACTCCCTTTTTAGCTCTTGGCTGCAGCTTTCCATCATCTGTGTGGTAATAGCAAACACACCCGAACCTCCTTAAGTGGCTGACATTAAGAGTGGTTTTAGTCCATACTTCTTCTGGGATCTTGCCTTCTATAGCAGTAGAAGGGGTTCGGTTTATAAGGTAAACTGCAGTGTTTGCAGCTTCAGCCCAGAAGACCTTTGGTAGACCAGATTCACTGAGGAGACTTCTTACCCTCTCAAGTATGGTCCTATTCATCCTTTCCACCACACCATTTTGCTGAGGTGTGTGTGGAATTGTCATGTGTCTGGATATTCCATTTGTAGCACAAAACCCATCAAACTCTTTGTTGCAGAACTCCAGGCCATTATCAGTTCTTAGAGTTTTCAGCTTTAACCCTGACTGGTTCTCAACCAAGCTTCTCCACTCAACAAATCTATCAAATGCCTCATCTTTAGTCTTCAAGAAATACAGCCACACCTTCCTCGAGCAATCATCTACAAGACTCAAGAAATAATGACATTTACCCAGTGACTGTGGCACTGATGGGGAACCCCACAGATCAGCATGTACGTACTCAAGGCAGTGAGTACTGGAGTGTTGACCCTTTGAGTAACTTGACTTGTGTGTTTTGCCAAATATACAGCTTTCACAGAACCTAAGTGTGGATATCTTAGACTTATCTAGATACCCGTTCTTAGCCATGAGGTCTAGTCCCCTCTGACTTACATGACCAAGTCTTCCATACCACAGACTTGTATCATCATCAACTTCCTTTGCTGCATTAGACTCACCAACACAACTTGCTCCCTGCAGAAAATAGAGCTTTCCTTCTCGCTTGGCAGTTAGAACAGCTTTATCATTCTTGATCACTTCCAATAACCCCTTTTTAGATTGGAAAGTGCATCCTTGTTCCTTAAAGGTACCTAAGGATAGAAGATTTCTTGAGAATTCAGGAACATATCTTACGTTCTTTATCAGAACCAAAGATCCAGCAGATTTCCTGACTTTAACAGTTCCAATACCCATCACTTTTGATGTTGATTCATTAGCCATCCTCACTGATCCTCCTTCTTTTATCTCCATATCGACAAACCAGTCTCTTCTAGGAGTCATATGAAACGTACAACCAGTGTCAAGAATCCAGATCTCATTGAAGTCCAAGTTTCCTGCTAGATTTGCTTCACAAACAGTTAGAGACTCTGTGTATTCAACACCCATCATTGCTGATGATTCACCACCATCACGAGTCTTCTCCTTTCCCTTGTGACTGTTCTTCTTAGGACAGTTTCGTTTGAAATGTCCTTCTTCACCACATATCCAGCATGAAGGCGCACCACTCTTCCCTTTCTCCTTGGACTTAAACTTGCCTTCTTGCTTATGCTGCTTGTGCTCTTTGTGAGAGCCTTTCCCTTTGTTCCCTGAGTTTGAGTATAGAACCTCTCCGTGATTTTTATTAGTCTTTGGATTTGTCCCAAGATCAAGTTGTTTGGACCTGATGGAGTTTAGCACTTCGTCCAGAGTTACAGTCGTCTTCCTGTATCTGAGAGTATCACGGAAGTTGTCAAACTGTTTTAGCAGTGACATTAGCAGCAATATAGCTTGGTCTTCATCTGACACTTCAACTTTCACATTTGCTAGATCAGTGATGAATTTCAAGAACTCATCAATGTTACTCTCAATGGTTGTAGATTCATTCATCTTGAAATTGTACAGGCGTTGCTTCAAGTACATTCGATTTGGCAAAGATTTCGACATATACTGAGCATCAAGAATCTTCAACATTACAGCTGCAGTCTTTTCTTTTATGATTGTTCTGAGTATTTTGTCAGTAACACTCATAACTATGGTACTGCGTACCTTCCTCTGCTTCTCAGCCAGAGTTGAGTCGACCTTTGATTTCTGTGATTCAGCACCATCGCCTGACTTCTATTCTTTGACTTCATTCGCATCCTGTTCACTCAAGAATGCCTCCGTTAAGTCAAGAAGATCCAGATTCGCCAGCAATCGTTCTCTCCACATATTGTAATCAATAACTCCATTGAACTTCTCCAGTTCGATCTTTGCGGAAGGCATCGTTGTAGATTTCCGATTATACGCAACACAATTTCTGAGCTAGATACTGGTTGATAGCAACTTGGCTCTGATACCACTTCTTGTGAAATCGGATCAGTTTGTATAAACAACTTAACAACGAATTGAATGATCTAGCTAACCGAGTTGTCTCCGAGTTATGAACGAGTTAGAAAACGAGTTGCAGGAAAGTAAAGAACACGAATCAAGTTGTTATCCAGTTCAGGAGTTAAACTTTCTCCCTACGTCTGGCCGAGGACGGTACTCGGAATTCACTAGAACACGAAGAACAATCGTCGAAAACACTCACCGGAAAACCCCAGCCTCGCCGTCACTCACCGTAACAAACTTACTGTGTTTTCTCTCCCCCGATACAAAAGAATCTCTCACCCAAGAAAATAATTGATCGATTACAACAAGCCCGGAGAACCCAAAACTGAATAAATGCACCCGAAATCCTAACTACCAAGGATCGATTGATGGCGCGTGTTCTTCAGAGTTCTAACGACTTCAACGGAAACCTTAGCTCGAGTGAGCTTCTGATCAGTCCCGAAAACGACGACGTTCTTCACTAACCTAGTAAACCAATTCAATAAACTTCAAACCGGCTCACCATGAATCAGATGCACCAAACCGGGACACTCTGATTCACTCCATGGTTTCTCATACCAACCAATATAACTGACATGTAAGATAGATGATCACAGACTCAATGTTTTTAAATAAAAAATTACAACTAACGAATAAACAAATTATGGTATCGAAAAGGTGCCACAATCTCTACTCGAAATTTAAATATTTGGAACATCTTATTACGAGTGTTTTACCTTATAGTTTATTGTACTTGGTCGTGTTAAAATCCCCAATCATGCTCTAGAAGTGACCCTCGAAACAACCATATACAGTTAACCATGGGTAAAAGCTGGTTTTTATAGATACTCCAAATCTACATTTATGAGTGTCTGTTTTTCACTCTTTTTTATCGTCATTGCTAAAAAAAATGTTTGCACCACATCCTAAAAAATGTTTTTGTTGGGGCGATAAAGAGCCTAGAAATAAGGACCCTGCGCATGCCCAACATTATCACTAAATAAATATCACCCTTGCTTCAATGGCATAATTTTAACACATAATTTGTGATTTTATTTTCTATTTGTACAAATCTTGAGCCTCACACATCATCTATGATAAAGAAAAAAAAGTTGAAAACTCAAAAATTCTAACACAAAAAACATTTAGTGGCATTTACATGATTAAGGTTGAGTTTAGAAGCATATAGGTTTGCATTCACTTGCACTGAAAGCAATGATGAGTTTTTCTTTTAAGTTTCATCTTAAGCATTTGGTTCATTATGCTAGTATATAGTTGTTCAATTGCATTCTGAGTGAGCTTAAAAGTAAGAATAAACCATGCGTGGATATCTTGTCTTATTGCTCTTATTTTAGTTGAAACAAGTTGTGAATTGATTCTAATCATGTTTATAAGAAACTTTAATCTTGACCTTTAATTATCATCTTTGTGCAATGATAAATGAATTCATCGATACCATAGATATATTTGAGCTATTGTTTCCCTTTTGTACCACTCTTGTAGTCGATCCTCATCTTTAGGAAAGTTTTTCTTCACCCTTAACTAATCCTTCCTTCGAGCTTGAATCTCTGGTGAAAGTTGTCAGTTTTTTCGAATCAATTAGGCAGGAATTGTTGAATTTAGAACAATAAATAAAAGCTTCCATGTATAACTAGCTCGACATCATTGGAAGTTTGAGGGGAAAAGTGAGAAATGAGAAAGAGTTTGGAAGAGAATTAAGGGATAAAAAATTTGAAATGATTGGCAAAGTAAAAGTAACTAGCGTATAAAGAGAAACATGTCTCTTAATGTAAATAAAAAAGCGAAGGCATCAAAAGATGATAAAAAGAGACTAATGAGGAAATAAAACAAAATATCTAAAGAAAATAATGAAAAGACATACCATAGTTCAAGAAGAATAGAAATCTTCTAAGTGCTTAGGAAAAAAATGATCAAATGAAGTTATTTAATAAGGCAAATGGCCTTGAGAAAAAAATAGTTTAGGATTGGAACTATGAGTATTAGAAATAGGAATGAAAATCATATTGGGTCATTGGATAAATGGAAACTATTCTTGTATGTGTTATGAATAATAAGTGGATGCCTATTATAAAACTTATCTAATAGAAGTTTCTACAATTACTTGTACTTTAGGTTTTACTTGGTCATCAAATCCTTGTACTCCTATATAAAGGAGCTTTCATTTATTGGAATAAATACATCAATTCTTCTATGACCCTGTTCTTTTACTGATCGCGGCGTTTGCGACAGCAACCAAAAAAAATATAAAAGAATATTAAAAGACACGTCAGCAACATCTCATTATCAGAAGTTCAAATATACTAAACTCCATCGCCAAGTGCAGCTCAACAGAGAATTGGGAATCGCTGAAATTTTCAGCGATGATAAGAATGGCTTGAAGACTAGCAGCGGCAGTCGCAAGAAGGTTGTTTACAGCAACAAAAGTCAAATTTTCTCATTTATGTTTGTTATTTACTTATCGCTGCCGCTGTCGCAGCGTGAAGCAAAAGAACAGGGTCTATCTCTTTTTTATTCACAACACGTTATCAGCACGATAGTCTCTTGTTCTTTTTTGTACAACGAAAAGATGAGATTTAAGTTTATGTTTCTCGGATGATAAGTGACCTCTTTTCTAAATAATCGTTATGGTAGACTATGCCTTCACGATTATGATCATATGGTAGACTTTGTCTCCTCAGATCTTATACAAAAAGATGGTTATTAATACTTATCTAGAATAATATTTTTTTTTATTTGTTACGATTTAATCCTACATTTGAACCATGTTTATTATCAATTCATGGTTTATCTTAATGGATTAAATTCTATAGTTTTATTGTTTATAAATTAGTGCTTGTGTTCAATAATTTTAAGTCTTTATATTACATTTGACATAGGCTAATAAATTATAATAATCATTTTGATGAACACATTTTAATGTTTCTTATAAGTAAAAGATTTTGTTTCATTGTGTTTCCAAAATTTTAGATTCTGATTTTAGAAAAATATTTAAGTTTCTATTTTTAAAATATTAATATATTCCCTTTTGTTTTAATTATTTCGAAAAAAATGAATATGTCGGTTTTCCTTTTTGCCAACTTGCATATCAACTCCAAATATAGAGTATCTTATCATTTCCATGTCGTGATGGTTTACTTGATTCTTACTTATAAATACAATATCCATGTTCGTTTGGTTGCCGCAGGCGGCTGCGGCTGCGACTGCGTCTGCGGCAATATTGTCGCAAATTGTTGTTCGTTTCGTAGCCGCAGACGCAGCTGCACCCGCAGACGCAAGTTATTGTTCGTTTGTAAGATGCAGCCGCAGCCGCAAGTACCAAACGAACACAAAATGTTGACACAGCCGCAGGTACCTGCGGTTAATCGCTAATTTTTTCGGCGTCGTAATTTTTTTTGTCGCGGACGCAGCGTTTAACCGTAGTAGCAGGTACCTGCGGAAACCAAACGAACATAAATTACTACCGCAGCCGCAGCCGCATGTACCTGCGGCAACCAAACGAACATCCCTAATACATATTTCAAGGTCATACGTATATACAACAATATATATATATATATTTTTTTTTTCAAAATCTAATTTTTATTATTTGATTGTCATCATTTAGTTATAAACTGATCTAATATCTATAGAAAATAAATTTGTATGAAACTGATCTATTTTTTTTAATATTTTCAGTAAATCATGTCAAAACTTACGAGTCTTGAATTTGGAGCTCTTGATATTAGTAGAGACAATTACTTGGCATGGGCACTAGATGCTGAATTCATCAAGATTCAAAGGATCTTTTTGAGACCATCAAAAAAGAAAATCAAACTCAAAGCAAAGATAAATCAAAATCTATGATATTCCTTCGCCATCACCTCCATGCGGACCTCAAGAACGAGTACTTAATTGTGAAAGATCCACAAATTTTGTTGAGTGATCTAAAGGAAAGGTATGAGCATCAGAAAATCGTGATTTTACCTAAAGCTCGTTATGATTGGACTCATCTGAGACTACAAGACTTTAAGTCTGTAAGTGAGTATAACTCAGCCTTGTTTAAGATTACTTCCAAATTGAAGTTATGTGGGGAGAAAATGACAGATGCATATAAGTTAAAGAATACATTCTCTACTTTTCATGCTAATAACATTATTTTGCAGACACAATACCGTGAAAAGTGATTCGTGAAATATTCTCAACTTATTTCTTGTCTCCTTGTGGCTGAGAAAAATAATGAGTTATTGCTGAAAAATCATGGATTACGTACAACTGGCTCTGCTCAATTCCCTGAAGCGAATGTGACATCATATGATAAGACCAATGACCAAAGAAGTGGATACGAGGACGTGGATGTGGATAATTTCGAGGATGAGGCCGTGGTGTTCAATTTAAAAACTCATATTCTCATCAGAAGTGGGAAAACAAAGATGGTAACAAGCAAGAAAATTCAATATTTGTGAATGTATGTTACCGCTGTGGAGAAAAAGATCATTGATCTCGAACATGTCGTACACCAAATCATCTTGTTGATCTCTATCAACAATCAATGAGGCAAAAGGAAAAGAAAGTGGAAACAAATTTTGTGTACAATGAGGTAGAAGATGATTTTGCCCTTGGACTTTCTCCTTGATAAAAAGATCAAGTGATTTTATTACAATTATTCAAAGAACCTTGTTGCTTAATTTTTATTTTCATATTTTGGCTTTTAGTTATTTGGATTTTGTTTTTATTTTACGAATTGATGTTTCTGGCTAAAGTTGATTTATTTTATTAAGTTCTTATTGAGTTATTTATATGAAATATTAATTTATTTTATTTGTCTTTTAAAAAAAATAAATGGTGGAGATTTATGTTTGGCAGACAGTGCAACTAGCCACACTATTTTTAAAAATAAGAATTATTTCACTTGTTTGACAATGAAAGAAACAAGTGTAAGTACCGTAACAGGTAGTGCAAAGATAATATAAGGCTTTGGAAGAGCAAATGTATCATTGCCTATGGGAACAAAGTTCGAAATTGTTGATGCATTATATTCCCCCTAGTCTAAAAGAAATTTATTAAGTTTTAAGGATATCCACATAAATGGATACCATATTGAGACTATGAGTGAAAGTACTGTTGAATACCTTCTAATCACAAGTAATACTTAAGGCTCTAAAGACATTGTGGAAAAACTACATGCATTCTCCACTGGACTCTACTATACTACAATTAATACAATTGAATCAAATGTTCTAGTAGACCATAAGTCCACAGAAAACATCAAAGTTTGGCATGACCGGTTAGGCCATCTCGGTACAATAATGCGAAAGATTATTTCTAATTCATGTTGAGATTCATTAAAGAACCAAAAGATTCTTCCTAATGATTTTTCATGTGCTGCTTTTTCCCTAGGCAAGCTGATTATACGGCCTTCACTAGTAAAAATCAATTCAGAATCAATAAGTTTTCTGGAACGCATACAGGGAGATATTTGTGGGCCGATTCACCCATCATGTGGAAATTTTAGGTATTTTATGGTTTTAATTAATGCATCTAGTAGATGGTCACATGTATCCTTGTTATCAACTCGAAACTTGGCGTTTTTGAGATTACTTGCTCAAATGATTAGAGTACGAGCCCATTAGATTTTCCTTTAAAGGCAATTCGCCTAGATAATGTTAGTGAATTTACGTCTCAAGCTTTTATTTACTATTGCATGTCCATTGGGATAAGTGTTGAACATCCTGTAGCATATGTTCACACATAACATGGTTTAACAGTATCACTAATCAAGCGTCTTCAGTTGATTGCTAGACCATTACTAATGATATCAAAACTCCCAATATCTACTTGGGGACATGCTATATTACATGCAGCATCATTGATTCACATAAGGACAACAAGTAATCAAAATTTCTCCCCATCACAACTGGTTCTGGGTCAGGAACTAAATATTTCTCATCTGAAAGTTCTTGAATGTGCTGTATATGTTCCAATTGCTTCACCACAACGATCTAAGATGGATCCTCAAAGGAGGTTGAGAATATATGTTGGATATGATTCTCCATCAATAATTAAATATATCGAGCCATCTACATGGGATTTATTCAAGGCCCGATTCGCAGACTATGATTTTAATGAGTCTGTTTTTCCAATTCTAGGGGGAGAAAATAATCAGTTGGGAAAATATATAAATTGGAATGAATTATCAATTTCTTATCTTGATCCTCGGACTAAAGAATGTGAATTACAAGTCCAAAACATAACTCATTTACAAAGCTTAGTAAATCAGTTGCCAGACGCGTTTACTGACCCAAAAAGTGTGATCAAATCACATATACCAGCTGTAAATGCTCCAATAAGAATAAATATTCCAGAAAGACAAAATCAAACTGCTAATGAGTCTAAGGCACATTTCAAACGTGGTAGACCTATTGGTTCCAAGATAAAAATACTCGAAAAAGAAAAGAAGCAGAAATTAGCAATGGTGAAACCGAGGAAAAAATTACGAATGAAGGATCTCTAGAAGAGACTTCTGACATGACAAAGAATGAAATTCAGGTACCTGACAATGAAGAGATCTCAATTAGTTATGTCATGTCTGAAATAAAATGGAACTGAAAGCAATCGGCGTCGATGATATTTTTGCATGCAATGTAGAAGTTGATGTTATGGATGAAGATCATGAACCAACATCTATTGAAGAGTGTACACAAAGAAGCGATTGGCCAAAATGGAAGGATGCAATAGATGCATAATTAAATTTCTCGCTGAAAGAGAAGTATTTGGACCAGTAGTCTGTACACCTAAAGTTGTAAAACCAGTGAGACATAAATGGTTTTTTGTACGAAAGAGGAATGAAAATGGTGAAATTGTGAGGTATAAAGCACGTTTAGTCGCACAAAGATTCTCACAAAGACCTGAAATTGATTATGAAGAGACATACTCTCCTGTGGTGGATGCAACTACTTTCAGGTTCCTTATTAGTCTGGCGATAAAAGAAAGACTTGATTTACGTTTAATGGATGTAGTGACAGCCTACTTATATGGACCACTGGAAAATGACATTTATATGAAAGTCTCAACAAGATTTAAACTCCCTGAAGCAGTAAATTCTAGTTCCCGAGAACAATATTGCAGAAAACTAAATTGATCTCTTTATGGATTACAACAGTCAGGGCGTATGTGGTATAATCGCCTTAGTGAGTACTTGTTAAGAGAAGGCCACAAGAATGACCTTGTTAGTCCATGCATCTTTATAAAGAGATTTGCGAAAGGATTTGTTATAATTGCAGTACATGTTGATGATTTAAATATTATTGGAACTCATGCAGAGATTTCTTACATAGTAGAATATTTAAAGAAAGAATTTGAGATGAAAGATCTTGGAAAAATAAAATTTTGTTTGGGACTACAAATTGAACATGAAAAGAATGAAATTCTAGTACATCAAGAGACATACACAGAAAATGTGCTAAAAAAAGTTTTATATGGATGAAGCGCACCCCTTGAGCAGTCAAATGGTTGTAAGATCACTTGATGTGTCAAAGGATCCATTCCGCCCTCGAGAAAACAATGAAGAATTTCTTCGTCCTAAATTACCATACTTAAGTACAATAGGAGCATTAAGGTTCCTTGCTAGTAACACAAGACAAGATATATCATTTTTGGGTGAATTTGTTAGCAAGGTTTAGCTCATGCCCAACTCAAAGGCATTGGAATGGGATTAAACATATACTTCCCTACCTCCAAGGTACAAAAGATATGGGCTTATTCTTTTCTAACTTATCAAAGGAAGGCTTAATTGGTTTTGTAGATGCATGACACTTATCCGATCCACACACTGCTAGATCGTAAACATGATATGTGTTTACTTGCGAAAGTACTGCCATTTCTTGGCGGTCTATGAAGCAAACTCTTATTCTTCTAACCATGCAGAGATTTTATCATTTTATGAAGCTAGTCGCGAGTGTGTATGGTTATGATTTGTAGTTCATCATATACAAGAAGATTGTGGTCTTTCTGTAGGAAAAAAAGCTTCAACAATTATGTATGAAGACAATGCAGCATGCATCGCATAACTCAAAGAAAGATACATTAAAGGTGATAGAACAAAGGACATTCTACCAAAATTCTTTTTTTTTTTGCCTACCAAAATTCTTCTTCACATATGATCTACATAAGAACGGCGATATACATGTTCTACAGATTCGTTCAAGCGATAATTTGGCTGACTTATTTACCAAGGCGCTATCTACTTCTACTTTCAAAAAGTTAGTTCATCATATTGGATTATACCATCTCAAAGATCTCGACATGTGTGCTCATGAAGAGAAATAATTGTATGTTGTATTTTTTTTTTTCTTAACCATGGTTTTCTCATTCGATTTTCCCGAGGCATCATCTTAAACATATTATTGTTGAATCCTTATTTGAAATCGCCACTATTGAATCCTTATTTGAAATAGCAATTATTGTTGATATTATTTTTATCTCAGATCCTTGTCCTTCAACCAAATGGGTTTATTTAATTTGCATAATCATGAGTCATCTCCTGCCCCATCGGCGTTCCTCAGGTTCCACATTCTGCTAATTTATTAAGAAATAATTACAACTTGCATTATGTATAGTTCATCACATGGTAAGCCTCTTGCTTCGTTATTTCCGCTAAGTTTGCTTAATCGAGAAACTAATATACAAAAAAGTAATATTTAAGATTCGCTCCAATAGCAAAATGACGAAGAGGTGCTGACAAAAAAAACAATAAACAAGAATCAGCTTGGCCCCCTCGGAACGACTTCAATATTTAAAATTTTAATCTAAATAATTTTAGTATTCGTGTGTGGTTTTCGTGTATAAATACTACTAGTATTACTTTTTTTTTTTTTTTTTTTTTAAAATACACTGGTATTACTACTAGTAATACTATAAATACTACTAGTATTACTAGTATGATTCGTTCGCATATGGTGCAAATATAAATATTATTAAAATAAATTTTCTAAAAATAAAAATTTATTTAATTAATTTAACAACAATAATAATATTATAAAATATATATGAGACTATTTATATATAACCATACATACATTATTATATTTAATAAGATAGTTATATTTTATTACAAATAAAATTAATAGTAATAAAATAAATTGTAATTATATATTTTTATTTATAAAAATCAATACATAAAAATCATATTTAAAATATTTTATTATTTATATATATAAATTCAAAATTTATATAAATAATATAAATTTATTATATAAAATCCAAATAATATTTATTAATATTTAAAAATATTCATAAATGTTTTCATCTTTATGAATTTTTTTTATTGAAAGTTATGTTTATCTCTAAAATAAAATTAAAAATCTTGATAAATATTTTTATATTTATCATCTCATCGTACTTTTTTATTTTTTATTCAAAGTATGTATATCTCCAAAATATTTTTTTTTTTGTAAAAATTTATAAAAATTTCTTTTTTTTGATGAAATATCAAATTTATTGATCAATGGCTGAAAAAGGACCTTACAAGAATAAATAATGAGAAGTATTGTTCAATATCGGGGAAAAGAGTAAAAGAAGCAGATGGTTCTACACACTAAATCCCTTCAAACCATCAACAGAGAAGACCTTCAAGCCTGTGAGGAGTCTTATAGCCCAAGGATGAAATCCTATTTCGAACAGCCCGCTCTATGCTCCGTGCCAATTGCTCCGGTGAGACACATCCTTTCTGGTGATGTCTGGAGTTCCGTTCCCGCCAAATATGGTATACGGCAGATTGGAAAATTAGGCGAATAAGAATGGAGTCCAACCTATTAAAACCCGTCTGTCTGAGGAAGTCTAACAAATCATCCCAGTCCAGTGTAATAGCCGAGGCCATCAGTCCAGTTGCAACCTTTAACCAGACAGTGAAGGTGTAAGGGCAAGCAAAGAACAACTGGTCTCTGGTTTCATCCCTTTCTCCACAAAACACACAATGTTGAGTAATGCCCCAGCTCCGCATTCTGTCACCCATGGATAATCTGTTCCACATTGCTAACCACACTATAAATGAGTGCCTCGGAGTAGCTTGTGAGAACCAGGTATCCGATACCAATTAACTTCATCTCCTCTAGGCCGTACTTGTTCCCACGTTGCAGACGCAGAGAAGCAAGGCTTAAAGGTGTCTAGTGCGTGTCTCCATAACACAATGTCCATACCAACATCAGAGTTTGGAATGTGGTGATCGTGGATTTGTTGCAGTATTGGGAGGTTCGAGCATGCCCGACCTGGGCGCAATGACCAGCTTCCATCTGCGACTACATCTGAAACCTTAGCTTTCCTGTTGATGCCCATGATTTGTGTTTCTGTCTCACCAAAGGTATCGAGCAATTTTCCAACACCGAGCCTGTTATCAAACCAGAAATAAGTCCTCTTCCCATCTCCAACATTAAACCGAAAGAATTCATAAGCTAAAGGCCTTAGCTTAAGAAGACTCCTCCAAGTCCAAGAGCCATTACTCCCTGCCCTTACATCCCAAAAGGACCCATCGTGCATAAGGTAGTGCATTGTCTAGGCTACCCACAAACTGCCAGCGAGATTGAATAATCTCCAGATGAGATGCAAAGAAAATACCATAGAAGACTGATGAATGTCTCGAATGCCTAGGCCGCCCTCAGCTTTGGGAAGACAGACACCAGCCCACGCAATCTTGGCCTTCTTGGTTTGAACATGATTACCAGCCAAAAGAAAAGCGCTGGATAAGCTCTCTATTGCTTCGATACATCCTGCGGGTAAGGTGAATACCATACTCCAGAAGTTGACAGTGCTCGAAATTACCGACTTGAGAAGCTGTAGTCTTCCTGCAAAGGAAAGCGGTTTATTCGACCAAGCTAGCATACGATTTCGAATCTTGTCCAGGAGGGGCTTATAGTCATGCTTGGTTAGCGTTTTCGTAGTGAGAGGGAGTCCAAGGTATCGTATTGGTAGAGTACCAATACTGATTCCGCGATCAGTGGCTACTGCGGCTAAAGTTGAGTCACCATTATTGGCTATGTAAATAGACGACTTGCTGGCATTAATGTGGAGACCCGAGATATACCCAAACTGAGCCATGACCTCAAGAACTCCATCCAAAGACTGAGCAGTACCATCAGTAAAAACCAATATATCATCAGCAAAACTCAAGTGTGTAAGTTTTACTGCTTGACATTTCGGATGATAGCCAAAGATTCCCGTTTCCGCAGCTCTGTTAAGCATCATTGACAGAACATTGTTTAGAATAACATAAAGGTACAACGATAAAGAGCATCCCTGCCTAATGCCCCGAGCGCTGGTAAAGAACCCCTCAAGACAGCCATTTATAGAGACAGTGAAAGAAGCAGTGTATATGCATAGCTGAATCCAAGAGATGAAGATAGCAGACAGACCCATAGCTTTCAGCACCGATAAGATGAAGGACCATTTGACGGTATCAAAAGCTTTGGCTATGTCAAACTTTACAGAGCACCTGGTCGTTACTGCTTTCTTATGGTAGCCATTTACCAATTCTGAAGCTAGAATGACATTTTCTAGCAATAGACGTCCATTGGTGAAAGCACACGGATTCGGAGCATAGGAAGTATTACCTTTAATCTGTTCGCAAGGATTTTTGATATGACATTATAGGTGAGATTACAACATGCTATCGGGCGATAATCCTTCATGGTCTGAGCATTGGTTACTTTCGGGATAAGAGTCAGTGTAGTAGCGTTAATACCAGTCGGCAGGAATCCAAACATGAAAAAAGGCTGCACTGCAGTAACAAAGTCAGCACCAATAATCAACCAAGCACCAACAAAAATTCTTTCGTGTAGCCATCCAGACCGAATCCCTTGTCATATAAAAGAGAACGAAGAGCTGATATAATCTCTGCAGCAGAGACTAGATCTACCAGCGTGGCCCCAATTCTCTTTGAACATCTATAGTTAAGCATGGATTGAAGAAACTCAACTGAAACCTCCTATGATCCACTAGATCGAGTTTGCAGAAATCGCTGAATGTGTTCCACTGCCTCTGATTTAATGTCCTGCATCCTTGTCAGAATCTCACCATTCCCATTTACTAGAATCTTGATGGAGTTCCTCGATGCTCTACTCTGAGCCATACGGTGAAAGAACTTGGTATTCTTGTCTCCTGCTTTGAGTTGACGGATACAAGACTTCTGTCTATAGAGATTTTCCTCAATTGTTGCTAGTTTATTCCAATGATCTGAGGCTTGGGCTTCCAACGCTAGATTACTCGGACTAGGATCAAAAAGGACCTTGTTATGACACATACACAGATGTTCAAATGCCTGCCTAGTCCGGTTGGGGAGATCTCCATAGTGTTTGCGATTCAGATTTCGGAACTCCTTTTTCAGCGCCTTTAGCTTCGTATGAAGCATCTGAAGCGCAGAGCGAGAGTGAAATAATGGGTCTTATTGAGCCAAGACACGCGAAACAGTAGATAGAAAATCCTCATGCTCGACGAGATAGTTAAAAAAGCAAAAAGGCTTCCTGGTCTGATTCACCTGAGCCCTTAAACAGACTAAACATCTGGCGTGGTCTAAGATTCCTCCTGCATCAAAGATTGCGTAAGAATTGGGAAAGTCTCGCAGCCAATGACAGTTGATTAAAGCGCGGTCCAGATTCTTCCCTATCGGATCCTCCTCACGCTTATTCCACCAAGTAAACAATGCCCCGACACTAGAGGAAATGTGGGTATTAATAGCGGCTGATAAACGCTATGTATCACTTTCCATACCGTTTCCTAAAACGTTCTGACAGCGCCCGTCATTATAGGTCGGGTACTTTAGATAGCGGACTTTACGTATGCTATAGTTAATTAAACAACGATAGCGTTTCTCTCTCTGCAATTGTTAATATTTTTAATAATGTGTTATAATTGTTATTAAAACTCATTAATAATAGCAATCTGTGTTACAAAGATAACAAATTATTTGTGGTGTTAATATATTTTATAATTATCCGAAAAATTATTAAAATGAATTACAAACAGAGTTTTTTTTTTAATTGTAATATATTTTTGGAATATTTTTTATAAAATCATTAATATAATGAATTATATTAACTAAAAATGAATATTGGATACTAATTACATTTTTTCCAACCAGACCAAAGCAAAATTCCAATATCAAAAACCTAATCTGATTTAAACCGAATACCGGTAAATTCAAACTAAAAAAAAACCCTAATCTAGTTTAGTGTATCTGAGCATGAGTGAGCCGTCATCATCTCCACCACCACCGTCGAATTTCAACTTCCACCATAACGATCTACGATGTATTATTATTTTGCAACCACCACCTCTACCGTCGAATTCTGCTTCCACCACAACCTCCGCGATCTTGTTTCCCGGCAAGCCAATGAATAAACCCGCGACTCTGACCTCCTGATTTGCAGTACCAATAACGCAGAGACGAACATCAATCCCAGCTTCCTGAACCAGCCAAAAACCCACCAATCATGCTAAGATTATCATGCATTTATACTCAGTACAAGAAGCGAACGATCCGAAATGAGTCCGAGTAAACTCAGAGAAACTCACCTTCCGTTTCTTGACGAAATCTATAGAAAGCGGAGACCCATGAAATAGTTGAGAATATGTGATTGAATCAGCAACCATGACTATCTTCGGTGAAATTTCAATGAGAGCGAAGTACACTGACGCACTTGCACGCACACAGAGTACTGTCGTGTAAAAAGAAAACCCTAATCTCCTTAATCGGAGGAAGAGAGAGAGAGAGAGGGGGAGAGAAATGGGAATCGGAAACTGCTCTGCAACGTTCCTTGTATTTCTCAGTCTCTGAGAACCATTAGATCTAGAATTAATCAACGGTGTATACTATGCAGATGGTGATCCCTGTAATACTTTGTTAACCAATAAGAATGATGTTTTCTCAAGGTTTAATTGTAGATATAACTTAAATATATAACTAAAATAATACTACCATTACTTAATATTTTAAATACTAATAACAAAATTAATTTCAAAATATCTTAAGAGTTTCAAATCTTATGATAATATCTATATCATAATTTATGTTCATATAATCAATATTTTAAAATGTTAAGTTTTAGTTATGAGTATATATAATAGTTGAATTATACCTTAAATCACAAATCCTAAATACTAAACCCCAACCCCTGTTTATACCCTAAAATTTTCAAATAATTGAATCGATAGACTATCGTATGAGATGTGGCTATCCATTGCTATCCATAAATATGATGTTTATGATTAAGGGTTAGAAGTTTAGGGTTTAGAGTTTGTGTTTAAGGTATAAGATTAGGGTTTTAGAGTTTATGATGAAGAAAATAATAATATATGAAATTTGTTATAAATATTGGATTTTTTACATATTATATATAATATGATGTTTATGATTAAGGGTTAGAATTTTAGGGTTTAGAGTTTGTGTTTAGGGTATAAGATTAAGGTTTTAGAGTTTAGGATGAAAAAAATAATAATATATGAAATTTGTTACAAGTGTTGGATTTTTTACATATTATATATAATATGATGTTTATGATTAAGGGTTAGAAGTTTAGGGTTTAGAGTTTGTGTTTAGGGTATAAGATTAAGGTTTTAGTTGGAAAATTACACATCCTAACTCTAATCCTCCAATACCCCAAACACTAAACCCTAAAAATTTAGTTGGAAAATTACAAATAAATTAATTGTATACCATACCCTAAATTTAGTTGGTAAATTTGTTTGTTTAATTTAGCATATCGTATTATATTTTTTGTAACACATTCTATACAACAAGAAATGACAATCTATAAAATGTTATATCTTTTGTAACACATTCTATACAAATCCAAATGAAAGATTTGATAACATTAACACTCATTAATATATAAAATGTTATCATATAACACCATTAGTTAGATTGGGTAAGTAAATGATTGAGAGGTTTCCAAGCTGCTCTTTTGTCAAGACTTTATGCAACTTCAAGAGTATCACTCTGTTTCACAATGAAAAACCCATGTCAGATTGTGAATGATACCAACCAACAAACATTTAAGGTTTGAAAAGATTAGAGATAAGAAGTTTAAACCAAGTGAAATGAAGCAATCGACAAAGAAAATAACCAAATGCAATGAATGTTATTTAAAACTGAGAAGCTATGATTAGATGGAAGTCTCGAAAAGTTGCATCTCTTCATACACACCATAATTACACTTCTTTGTATTTTCTCTGCAGGTCATTTCAAATCAATTTAATTAGTTAAAAAATTAAAAAACAATAGAGACTGTTTGGTTTCTCACGGTTATTTTGAAACATAAATAGAGGCAGTTAAGTCTTCTTCCTTCTCCTCTTTCTCATCTACTTTCTCTGCAAAACCACAAAAAAAAGAAATCACAAGCCATTCAAAAACATCATGTCGTGGTGCAACAAGCTTTCGGACTTGGAGGTTAACGACAAACTCAGAGCCTGGCGTTTCAGAGTGAAGTTAATCATGATCCACTCATATCATATTTTCGAAGATGGACCGTTCTGGAGTTACATATTGGCAGACGAGGCTGTAAGTTTAAACTCTAATTATTTGAGTGAACACATCATACATGCAACTAACACATCATACCGTTTCTAAATTTGCAGGGAACTAAGACTGAGATGGTAAATTATCCATCATAAGAAAGCAGATTCAAAGGACTTGAGGAACAAGAGGGCAAGTGGGTAGAGATTTTCAGGGTTCATGTTGAGAAGGCGTATGCAGGTTTCAAGCCTGTAAACTCTCCATTCAGACTTAGTGTCATGGACGGGACTATCATCAAACGCATCGACCCTCTTAACAACTATCACTACATGGATTTCAAGTGTATGGGGCATATCCCTCACATCAACATCGACACTCCTATAAGTATGATTGCTTAACACAAACCAACACATAATCCTAAATCATTACTAAATATAAGTAACCATATTTGAGAATTTATCTTGTAAATATAATGGGCGTGGTCTTCAACGTTGAACCCCTTGCTGTCTGTTGGGCAGACTGTAAAAGGTCACGGCTGGTGTTCCACATAAGACAACATGTAAGTCAAGAGAGTTTATAATCACAAGTTTATTATATTCACAAGGCTGTTATGACAGAAGGTTTTTTTTGCATGACAGAGACCACCAGATTAAATGTGTTGCAAATGGGGACACTGCTTTTGCATTCAGGGATGAGTGGGAAAACACTAGGGGTCTTGGAGTGGTGATTGTGGTGTTAAAGATGTGGAGGATCCATAAACACTTGAGAGGTGATGATGAGGCATGGCTGGAAACTCATAGAGGCTTATATGACTACAGATTCAACCCCCGGATGGTAGAGATTGATAATTTTAGGAGAGAGCTAGCAAATAGTGACCCGTATGTTACCAGGTACGGTCCTGTTGTGCCTCTCTAAGACCTGAGTTTTGTCAGCCTATGTCTCTTCTCTGTCTCTTTAACTTAAACTCTATGTGTTGTTGAATTTATCTATTTTATTTTCTTGTTTCGGATCTTTAATTATGTATGGATATTTGTTTTAAATTTATGTTTTGGCTTTAGTTTTCTGTTTCATATAGAACTGTTAGAAAACTTAGATGTATCAACCTGGATTAGGTTATGCTGTTAGATGATTCTCAGTCCCACTGTTGCAACAAGCTAGACCTGCAAACCAATAACACAGAAACTTAAAAACAAAACAAGAAATATATGCTACCATATTGAATTGGGTATACAGAAGAAACAAGTTTAACATACTTATGTTGTACTCTGCATAAGTTGGCTGTATATCGTGTAGCCATTTTTTTTGCTGTGAGTCTTGCTTTCTCAGCATTAGCATCTGATAATGATCTCTTCCCTCTCAAATCAACGTTTAAGAACCACACTTACTTAACACCTACTACAAAAGATCAACAATCAAATGCTAATGCTGAAATATGTATATATCAACGCAGATGCTACAAACAAAACCTCAATCAAGAAAACCTCAAACAAATTTCAACACCTAGTACGAAATTTATCTAATTCGATTCTCCTAAATGGTTTTTACTCGAATTCATCACTAGACTAACACGAAGAATTCATTCTTTTTGACATCTCTCACCGAATCCATTAACATGAGTTCATCCAAAATTCTTCAAATTCTTAAATGAAATTGAAAATCTGAGCTAAGATCTTCGAGCTGAGATCGGATTTTACCTCGTTCGATCTGGATCTAAAGAGAGAGAGAAGAATCGAAAACGAAAATGTAGAAGATTCAGATGGTTTCTCATTATAAGAAAGAGAGAGTGAAAAAGATTTCGTTCGCGTTAGGGAAAATTGTATAAAAATCTAGTTTTTTTTAATTAAAAGTTTGATATTTTAGATGTAAGATAGCGTTAACTTTTGGTTCTGCAATAGTAAGGTGCGGGTACTTAGCAAAATTTCGCGGCTAAAATTATAATTTTCCGCGATCGAATATATACCGTTTTTTAAAACCAAACGCTATGAAAAAAACCCGTGACATGATACAATAGCAGGACAATAAAAAACGCTATCATCCAATGCTATTAATACCCACATTTCTTGTAGTGCGACAAAGGACAAATCGGATAGATTGCAGCTAGTTGCCACTTCCTGGAGATGTCTTATGCATGTTTGATCAGTGCGGTATTGCATATTACAAGAATGCTCAGTAGAGGATAACGTGGTGTTATAGTCCCCGAATAGTATCCAAGGCAAAGAAAGGTGATCATAAACAAGCTTCATAGCTTTAATCTCCTCCCATAAACTCATCTTGTCCGCAACCTGATTATATGCATATATTGCTGAGCAGATAAATTGTTCTCTAGTGTCAGGGAATTGGATTGCACATGTGATCATCTTAGCCGATTTATGGACTAGGGTAACAATGACATGATCCGACCAGCAGAAGCAAATGCGTCCCAATGGGTGATAGTCATAATTGGTAATCACGTTCCAGCCAGGTGCAGTGTCATTTAGGCATAAGAACAGATTTTCCTGCTTCACTCTCGTCTCTAAGAAACAGCCAAAGACTGGCCTTTCCGCCTGAATCCATCTTCGTACTGCATCGTGTTTGCATGGCATGTTGAACCCACGCATGTTCCATGCGAAAAAGACGTCATAACTTCCTTACGGAAGATTTTTTGATACCAATGGG
This sequence comes from Orychophragmus violaceus, assembly GCA_030180135.1. NCBI lineage: Eukaryota > Viridiplantae > Streptophyta > Magnoliopsida > Brassicales > Brassicaceae > Orychophragmus > Orychophragmus violaceus. Next base: position 84,254,462 of record CM058237.1, read on the forward strand.
AGCTCTCGCATACTGCAAATCCTTCATTCTCGCTATCCTCTTCTTCGCTTTCGTACCAGATTTAGCCACTCTGATTGTATGGCTAGGCTCTTCTTTACCAAGATTATCGTCCATATCTTGTGGCGCAACTTCACCTTCCTCTAATTCATTTCCTGCTGATACACTCACTTCTTGATCTTCTGGTATATCAGCTAGGATCTGATATCGGGATGGTGACACTATCGGCTTAGATGGTGAACCATTTCTACCCTCAGCAAGAGATGAAGGACTGCCTCTACCGATGTCAATACAGTCATGCTGAGCATCTTCCGCCATGTCCTCTACATTCTGAATAACTTCAGACCCTGCATTCAGAGCACCGTAAGCACCTGTCTTTGAATTCTCGCCCAGACATGTGCTGCTTGTGTTCCTAGAAGGTAGAGTTTCCAACTCTTAATTAAATTTATGAGGGCAAGGCTGATCTCCCACTGGATGCGTCTCGACCTGCCTAGCGTGAGTGTCCTCTTTCTGCTCATTTTGTAGAAGCTTAACATTCGAATCTGTGCATGTCGTTCCCTTATGCCCCCACTGTCGACAAACAGTACATCGCATTGGAAGCCAGAGATAATCCACCTCAATCTCAACAATCTGACCATCCAAATCCGGGAACTGAATGCGCTCCACCAGAGGCTTACCAAGATTAACATCAACTAACACTCTAGCCACATCGAGTCTCGAACATCTTTCCGTACTAGGGTGGAGCTTGACAAACTTTCCTATTATGCCAGCCAAACACTTCAGACCCTTATCAGAGAATAGATGATTTGGTACTCCTTTTAGATCCACCCACAACGGCATAGCTGAGAGATTCGGAGGAGCAATTGTCGTAGCCAGAGTCCAATCATTGACCACAAGCGGGATATCAGATATATGCCAGTATCTTCTCTTTGTTACCTTAGCACGAGTCTGTGGGTCTTCAATCCGAAAGAGAACGGGGTTCTTTTCAATGAATTGAACATCAATTTTCTTCCCTCAATTGGTTGTATTCCACAGCCTGTTCACTGTGGCATGAATCAATCCTATGTGTGGGGCATCACCAATGAAGTATCCCACCACATAACTCTTCCACAGCGGATTTGAATCCGCCCAAACATCATTCGGGATTGAAACCGAAGCTACACCATTAACTACCTCGAAATCAGGATGAACAACCGCATCAGATGGGCCTTTGGTCCAAGGTGATGAGGCAGATGTTGGGAATGTCCTGAAATCTACTGTACTTTCTCTAAGTGAAAGTCGTATAGTCGAGATGAGACAATCATATAACACTAGGTAGTCATAACGCTTTGCTAGAAGCCACTTATGATCAATGAGTTGAGAACTCATTGCTAGTGTTATATGATCCTACAGGGTCACACACCTAAGCAAACTGGGCGTCATAGACGAGGTTGATCATTAATGTAATGATCCAATGAATGCATATTTGATATGCATTCGATATCAATGTTCTGGGGAGTGTCGATCGTTGCAGTTAGTGCATCGATCGATGCACTCGCGGATTAATCAAATTAATTTGGTTTAATCGTTGGTTAATTCCGTTGTGGTTTAAGCCGACATATATAAGATATATGGTCGACCTAAACTCGAATCTAACCTAATTTGACAGCCACCAGAACACAGAAATATACCTCTCTGGAGATTAGATCTCTGTAAGGCACTAGCATCCCTGCGGTCCAGTTTGTGTGCGTGTGGATACCAGTAGAGGCGCAGCATTTGAGGCGCTTCGTGATCTCGATTATCTGCTAATACTTCCGCTGCAAATCAACAGGTAAATCTGAGATCCCATAGATTCAATTATATGAACCTTAGATCCTAGGCTCGGAATTCAGACTAGGGTTGCTAATCCTGATTAGAACTGCTAGAAATTCCTTCAGTGGTATCAGAGCTTTAGGGTTCCATTGAATCTGTAGCATGATGATTAGATTAGTTGAATCTAGATCTTTGTATAATTGATACAAGCATGCTAAAACCCGTTTTGATCAAAGTAACCTAGTTTAGGGTTTTGTTCGAAAACGTTTCAAGGTTTTTCGCATAGTGTCGATCGTTGCCAATCGGGCATCGATCGACACAGAGCGAAAACCCGAATAAAATTTAGGGTTTTTTCGCATGGTGTCGATCGATGCCAATCCGGCATCGATCGATGCAGGGCGAAATCCCGAATAAACCTAGTTTTCGCCTAGTGTCGATCAATGCAATTGTTGCATCGATCGACACAGCCTCGCGAGATTGTTGGATCAGTTCAATTGGATTGGACCGGTTATCGAGCTTGGTTAAAGATGGTCGAACACTGTGAATGGTTTAATGGCGATTGATTTGATAAGGTTGGCATCGACCGATGCTAACGTAGCATCGATCGACACTGACCGGTATTCAAAACCGGATCAATTGGATTGATCGGTCATCGCGGATTAATTAATTATAAGAATTAAAACATAGTAAAACTGAACGTTTTAAATGATTCCGTTCCTCAACCAAATATTAAGTGTACTTGATGTCTTTCCAATCTTGTCAACTGTCAAGATCTATTTAGTTGTGTGATAGACTTGCAGTGCAAGATGTCCACAATTTCATGAGTAAGGCAGAGGTAATCGTGTTGATGGACTTGCAGTGCAAGACATCGACAATTACGTGACTGAAGAGATTGGTTTACTTGACTGGGCCGTCAAAATCGTTTTGGGCCCAGAGACATCAGGTGGATTGGACATAAGATGCCGATCCACAACCAAGAGTTATATTGGATATAACTAGCAAGGTTGTTGCTTACCTAGATAGCTAAAGTTGAGTGATAGCCAGTGGCTCACTTGAATTTAGTGAAGTATGGGTCTTGGATCATTATATTCATCTGAGGAAACATTGTTTGAATATAATTCGAGTTTTCTTTAAAGTTAAGACTTCTCATTTCTTGAACATCATAACTAAACCTTTTCTTTTCTATGATTCTCAGCTATGACTGCTACTCATAACAATTCTTTCTCCCTGCGATCCGTCCTTGAGAAGGAAGAGTTAAATGGATCGAATTTTCTCGAATGGTATCGGAACTTGAGAATTGTTCTCAAGCAGGAGAAGCGGGACTATGTCCTTGAAAATGTTCTCCCTGAAAAACCGAGAGCCAATGCTCCACATGCAGAAAGGAATGCTTGGGATAAGCATTCTAATGATGTGGTCGATGTGAATTGTCTCATGTTGGCTACCATGAACTCGGATTTGCAGAAGCAATACGAGAACGTGGAGTCACCCGTGGAGATGATCACTAGCCTGAAAAGTATGTTTCAGGAGCAAGCACGAACTGAGAGATACCAGACGGTCAAATCTCTCATTGAATGCAAGCTACCAAAGGACAGTCCAGTCAGTCCTCATGTCATTAAGTTGATGGGTTATATTGATAACCTGGGGAAGCTGGATTGTCCCATTAGCCAAGAGTTGGCTACTGACATCATTCTGCAGTCACTGCCGTCAAGTTATGATCAGTTTGTTATGAACTATAACATGAACAACTTGACGAAGACGTTGACTGAACTGCATGGCATGCTCAAGACAGCTGAGCCTAATATCAAGAAGGGCACTCCTAATGTACTTATGGTACAAGGGGGTAAGAAGTTTAAGAAACTTGGCAAAGGTAAGGGAAAGGGCAAGGCAGTCCCGGTTGGGAACCAGGACACGCTGGCGCCAGCCCCAAAGCCCAAGCCGGGCCCATCTGAGACTGATAAGTGCCATTACTGTAAAGAGCCTGGGCATTGGAAGAGAAATTGCAACAAATTCTTGGAAGAGAAGAAGAAGAAGACTTTCGAGACTTCATCTTCAGGTATTTATGTTATAGAAGTAAATGTTACTACTTCTGTTTCTACTTCTTGGGTATTGGATACCGGCTGTGGTGCTCATATTTGTACAAATATGCAGGGCCTAAGCAACAATAGGAAGTTGGAAAAGGGACAAGTGGACCTGCGCGTGGGGAATGGAGCAAGAGTTGCTGCATTAGCCGTAGGAACATATAACTTGTCTTTACCTTCTGGTTTGATTTTAAAGCTTAATAATTGCTACTACGTACCTGCTATAAGCAGAAATATTATTTCCATTCCTATTTTGGATGTGGAAGGATATCAGTTTTCAATAAAGAATAAATGTTGTTCTTTTGATTACAATGATATATTTTATGGTAGCAGCCCATTAGAGAATGGGCTTTATGTTTTAAACCAAACCGCACCAATCTATGACATTAACACCAAGAGATTCAAATCAAATGACACGAATCAGACTTTTCTTTGGCATTGTCGTTTGGGCCACATAAACGAGAAACGGATCCAAAAGCTCCATAGTGATGGGCTTCTGGGCTCATTTGATTATGAATCATGTGAGAAATGTGAATCTTGTTTACTAGGCAAAATGACTAAGGCCCCTTTCAACAAACCAAATGAAAGGGCCAGTGACTTATTGGGCCTTATACATACATATGTATGCGGCCCAATGAGCACAAGTGCCAGAGGAAATTTTCGATACTTCATTACCTTCACTGATGATTTCAGCAGGTATGGCTATGTCTATTTAATGAGACATAAGTCAGAATCTTTTGAAAAGTTCAAAGAGTTCCAAAATGAAGTACAAAATCAACTTGGCAAAAGTATTAAGGCTCTTCGATCAGATCGTGGAGGAGAATACTTGAGCCAAGAATTCAGTGATCATTTGAGAGATTGTGGAATTGTTTCACAACTCACTCCTCCTGGAACACCACAATGGAATGGCGTGTCCGAGAGGAGGAATCAGACTTTATTAGATATGGTTCGATCAATGATGAGTCTCTCAACTCTTCCAATATCCTTTTGGGGATACGCTCTAGAAACGTCTGCGTTTACACTTAATAGGGTTCCGTCAAAATCAGTTGCAAAGACACCACATGAGATGTGGACTGGAAATGTTCCGAGTGTGTCTTTCCTGAAGATTTGGGGTTGTGAAGCTTATGTTAAGCGATTAATTACAGATAAGCTCGAACCCAAATCAGACAAGTGCTACTTCGTTGGTTATCCTAAGGAAACCAAGGCATACTACTTTTACAACCAATCCGAGAACAAAGTGTTTGTTGCTCGGAACTGCGTTTTTCTTGAGAGAGAGTTTCTTTCCAAGAGAAACAGTGGGAGTAAAGTACAACTCGAAGAAGTTCGAGAACCGCAGGAAAATGCTCAACCTGTAGAGGAAGAGCAACAGTTGGATCTACAAAGAGTTGTAGAACCCGCGCCTGTGGAGCCTGAAATTCGCCGATCCGAAAGGATCCGTCACGAACCCGAGAGATATGGATTTCTCGTAACCAATTGTCATGATTTGTTAATCATTGACAGTGACGAGCCAGCGAATTTCGAAGAAGCAATGATGAGCCCTGACTCCGCAAAATGGCTGAAAGCCGCTGAATCCGAAATGGGATCCATGACACAGAACCAAGTATGGACTTTGGTTGATTTACCCGATGGTGCAAGACCCATTGAGTGTAAATGGATTTTCAAGAAGAAAATTGATGTGGATGGAAATATTCAGATATATAAAGCAAGGCTAGTGGCAAAAGGTTTCAAACAAATTCATGGTATTGACTATGAAGAAACCTATTCACCTGTCGCCATGCTTAAATCCATTCGGATTCTCCTAGCAACAGCTGCTCATTATGATTATGAGATCTGGCAGATGGACGTGAAAACAGCTTTCCTTAATGGAATTCTGGAAGAGGATGTGTACATGACACAACCCGAAGGTTTCATCGATCCAAATGCAGCTAGGAAAGTATGCAAACTTCATCGATTCATTTATGGATTGAAGCAAGCATCTCGGAGTTGGAATCTTCGTTTTGATGAAGCAGTAAAAAGGTTTGATTTCATCAGAAGCGAAGAAGAACCATGTGTTTACAAGAAGACTAGTGGGAGCGCAGTTGCATTTCTCGTGTTGTATGTAGATGACATACTTCTTCTCGGAAATGACGTTCCGTTGTTACAGTCTGTTAAGACTTGGCTCGGAAGTTGTTTTTCAATGAAAGACATGGGAGAAGCCGCGTACATTCTTGGAATAAGAATCTATAGAGATAGATCAAACAAGTTGATTGGACTGTGTCACGACACTTATATCGATAAAGTCTTACACAGGTTCAGAATGCAAGATTCCAAGAAGGGCTTCATACCAATGTCTTATAGCATAAGTCTCAGCAAGAAGCAGTGTCCTGAGACACCTGCTGAGCGAGATCGCATGAGTCGGATTCCCTATGCCTCGGCGTTGGGATCCATCATGTATGCCATGCTCTGTACTCGTCCAGATGTTGCTTGTGCTTTAAGCATGACGAGTAGATATCAATCGGATCCAGGTGAAAGTCACTGGACAGCAATTAAGAATATTCTGAAGTATTTGAGAAATACTAAAGACAAATTCTTGGTGTATGGAGGAAGTGATGAGCTGGTAGTAAGTGGTTACACAGACGCAAGTTTTCAGACAGACAAAGATGATTTCCGATCGCAATCTGGTTACATCTTCTGCCTGAATGGCGGTGCAGTCAGCTGGAAGAGTTCCAAGCAGGACACTGTAGCAGATTCCACAAATGAAGCTGAGTACCTCGCTGCTTCTGAAGCGGCAAAGGAGGCTGTTTGGATCAAGAAGTTCATCACTGAACTTGGTGTGATTCCTAGCATTTCTGAGCCAGTGGCTTTGTATTGTGACAACAATGGAGCCATTGCGCAAGCAAAGGAACCTAGATCACACCAGAAATCCAAACACATAGAAAGGCGATATCACCTTATCCGTGATATTGTGAATAGAGGAGATGTGAAGATCAGCAGAGTCCCTACGGATGAGAATGTTGCTGATCCACTGACCAAGCCCCTCCCAAGGCCTAAGCATGAGTTTCATACAACTGCTGTAGGCATTAGATTTCTTAAGATATGATCTTGATTTCAGTGGGAGTTGTATTTGTTTTAGTTATGACATGATGTTCACAAAGACATAATAGTTATGTTATTTTAATGAAATTGTTTCAGCATTATTTAATTGTGTTAATTAAATATATATAAAGTCCCAAAGTAATTATGACATTTTATAGGCCATCAAGTATGTGACTTGATCATGAAACCCTATAAGCAATAAATGACATAAATTATAATGGTCCCTGGTCGAGGTTGTTAACGTGGGACATTAACAACCACGTGAGACTAGTATGTGAGGTGACTGATGACCATGTTTCATGGAGTCATTAATAAGTGTATTAAAGTCATTCACATAGATATGTGTTAGAGAACACATGATCGGACTTGACCCGTTAATGAGAACTCTACAAGATGTTATATGAGTGTCATAAGAGTTTCTCATTACGACTAAAGAGAGTAGTCCTTAGACCTGAGTTCATCATGTCCTCTCTTATATGGATTGGTTCGTCTTGACTTTGTCAAACGTCAGCCGTAACTGGTGATCATAAAGACACTGATTAGGCGTATCATGAAATATAAAAGAGACATGGATGGAACAAGATGGGATTTGTACCTCCTATATAACAGGAGTTAAATATCTCTGGGCCTATCGAAGATTTGATACTGGAAATGCGTGGCCGCGCTCAAACGAGGTAATTGTCAGTCGTTTGTTTTTCATCAGTACAATTCGGGATTCGATAAACGTAATCTGGTTGAATAAGGATGACACAGTGCTTGCCTTATGCTAGATTGAGATATAGCTACATAGGGATTAAAGGAATAGATGATTCCAGTACAAGTGGGAGATTGTTGGGAATGTCCTGAAATCTACTGTACTTGCTCTAAGTGAAAGTCGTATAGTCGAGATGAGAAAATCACATAACACTAGGTAGTCATAACGCTTTGCTAGAAGCCACTTATGATCAATGAGTTGAGAACTCATTGCTAGTGTTATATGATCCTACAGGGTCACACACCTAAGCAAACTGGGCGTCATAGACGAGGTTGATCATTAATGTAATGATCCAATGAATGCATATTTGATATGCATTCGATATCAATGTTCTGGGGAGTGTCGATCGTTGCAGTTAGTGCATCGATCGATGCACTCGCGGATTAATCAGATTAATTCGGTTTAATCGTTGGTTAATTCCGTTGTGGTTTAAGCCGACATATATAAGATATATGGTCGACCTAAACTCGGATCTAACCTAATTTGACAGCCACCAGAACACAGAAATATACCTCTCTGGAGATTAGATCTCTGTAAGGCACTAGCATCCCTGCGGTCCAGTTTGTGTGCGTGTGGATACCAGTAGAGGCGCAGCATTTGAGGCGCTTCGTGATCTCGATTATCTGCTAATACTTCCGCTGCAAATCAACAGGTAAATCTGAGATCCCATAGATTCAATTATATGAACCTTAGATCCTAGGCTCGGAATTCAGACTAGGGTTGCTAATCCTGATTAGAACTGCTAGAAATTCCTTCAGCAGATCGTGACGGGGAAGGGGTGGTGACCAGCGCCAGCGGCGGCGTGGTCTCCATAACGCCGGGAAATCAAGAGCAGGAGGAATCGCCGAGAAGCCCTAAATCGCCCGCGGCGTTATTGTGAGTATCTACCAAAATTATATAAATATTTCATATTTATCATCTCATTTTTATCCAATCTTAAGTATATCGCCATAATAAAATTAAAAATATAATAAATTACTAATATAAATTAAATTTAACACAGTAATTAGCCTAATTTCATTAATGGTAAAAGCACTTCTCAATTAATATAAGTATATTAATATATGTCAGGTTCAAAAATATATTTAGTATCTAAAATTGATAATACATGTAATTATAATCCATATAGTTAAATTCAAAATTAAAGCTTATGTTAGTTATATAAAACTGTGTGTTTATAAACTTTCGATAATACATTTTATAAATTTCTGAGAATCAATCCGTTTAAATAAATGAATGTTTCAAAAATATTTTTTCAAATATTATATTTTTTCATAAGATTGATTTTTTTTTAATTCAAAATTTTGTAAATTATATAATAAGAAATGATATTATAAAATATTAAGAAATATTATTTTATTAAATACATTTTCAATTTTGTGTGATTATTATTTTCTAATTTTTTCTTAAGATATATCCATTAAGATGTTCAACATTTAGAAAATTAAGAATTTATTATTTAAAAAATAAAATTTATAATAAATAATGATAACAATTTATTTTTTACATATATGGGATAATAATATTTTGGGGATACCACTTTTAATAAATACAACTAAAGATGGCCATTTTTAAATACAACTTCTTTAGAGTAAAAAACAATTATACCATGTTGCCAAAAAAAAACAATTATACCATTAGTTAAAGACAAAATAAAATAACTCTACTTTTTTCTGAAAAACTCTTGGGTTCACTCTCTCCAGTGAACTCCTTTATTCACCTCTTTGTTCGTTTCCCTTTCCATATCCAATAAAAGTGTCATGTCATATATTTTTTACACTAATTAAAATTATAAAATCTAAACGTGAAACAAAAGATTAAATCAATTAAATGAAAGTGCCCTGTCATATACACTATCATTCCATTTGTTAACGCTGTAGAAGAAGAACAATCATTTGTTTTCTTATGCTATTAGAGAAGGCATCGGTTTGGTGTTGAGAATTAGGATCCTCTGTCTTGAATGATGGTTCAACTATATATAAAGATTCTGAAAAATAAGAGGAAGGTGCTTAACCAGTGATTGATCCGAAAAAAGAAGCAAAGGATACAAGGGTTAAAAACTTACTAGGAACCTATCTCGGTGACATGATATTGAGGAAGGTAATGGATGAACCAACCGCCTATGACATGTGGAAGGGTCTGGAAAGAGATCACCAAAACAATCATTACCAAACTGAATCTATCTAAAACAACAATTTTCTTGTTACAAGATGGAAGAAGGTAAAAGCATAGAAGAAAACTTAGATGGACTCCTCAAGCTAGTCGCAGATCTAGCCAACCTCAATATTGAAGTAAGTGATGAAGATCAAGCAATTCCGCTTCTCACAATCGTACCATGTATCGCCCTCTTTCCCGTTAACCGCTGACCGACGAGCTAACCGGCCAACAATCAAACTAGAACATGACTGATCGAATCCGTGCAGGCCAAACGAGAAAGATTCGTCAAAATACGAAAGCCGGAGGCGGTCCGGTTTGAGTCAATGGCTCGAACCGATCAATCCTCGACTCCATTTACCTCGCTCCCACAGCACAAAGCTCTTCACCCCGTATCGCTTCCACGAGTTGTGTTTGGTTCAGACTAATTTTCTACAAATCTTTTAGCGGGATCCCAAAATCCAAAACCGAAAATAAAGTCAAAATTCTTTCAAAAACCAACCGTAGCCAAATGCGAACCCAAACTACTCTGAGTTTCCTACGCGTTCGTCGAGCTATGCCAAACCTGAAAAACACAAAATGAGTCTAATGAGCAATTTAAGATTACCCAGTGAATTGGCTCCCAACTAAACATGCTTATAAACAAGCTAAACGAATCCCACCCAAACCCAAAATTATAAAAAATAACAACCAATAAAAATAGCCGATTACGTGCTACAAAGACGTAATTCACTCCACACAACACACAAACATTCAATTAACGACACATATCATCAACGAAGGAAATCGTGAACACTGCGGGATATGCCTTCGATTAAACTCGATCTATGCTAAAACCACCATGGGCCCCAAATCGCGAGCTCTGTAAACTTCCACGGGAACACTTAGCTATCCCGCCATAACTAAAACCACCCATGAATCCTAGACGTAAACACGAAGTCCTACGACTAGAACACAGTTCTCTGTCCATCGATACGCGGTGACTCGGGCTTTCCCTAGATAGCCAAAGTTTCCATGCAGTCCGGCAATAGGACGCGACCCTGTGTCTCCAGACTACACACCTACCAACGTCACTCTGTAAGTTAACACCAACAATAACCACTACCGAAGGTACCTGAACTGACCATGAACTCCCGAGGATCCAATCGGGAAGGAAGTACCAGAACGCCATCTTTAAACTAGCGCGATCTAACACAGCCTATAGAGTCTTAATAATAATATAAACAAGCATACTCAATGGGACTCTACAACATCACATAAGAACGACACGGTCAAATAGAAACACTAACTCAATCCCAGTACCCAGTCTATCACGCAAGTCCTATCACCATTCATCAGCACATACCGACCTATCCAGTTCCGTACCGGTATCGGTGTCCACACCCAGACTTACCCGGTCCAGTACCGGAGTAAGTATCCACCAACACAGTCTACCCGGCCCAACACCGGAGTAGATAAACAATCACACAATCAACAATTTACCTGGCCAAATGCTGGAATAGCTAATAATCACACAATCAACAGTCTACCCATCCTAACACCGGAGTAGATAACAATAACACAATCAACAGTCTACCCGGCCCAACTTCGGAGTAGATAAACAATCAACACGTATCACAAACCCAACCAATCATCAATCAATAGCTTTAAGCATTCAGGTCACTTAATTCACTTAATTTATTTAAATTCTTATTTAGATTTAATTCTTAGTTTAATTACTTATTCAATTCTTTTCTCATTTTACCGCTAGACTTGAGTTAGTAAACTTACTAACTCCCTAGACGGCTCAACCCCATTTCTTAACGTTTTCTTAACTCAATTCTTTATTTCTGTATTTTCATTATTATAGACTATAGTTAGTAAACTTAGTAACTCCCTAGACGGCTCAACCCCATTTCTTAACGTTTTCTTAATTCAATTCCTTATTTCTATGTTTTCATTATTCCCATCCATCAGATTAAGATTAGTAAACTTACTAAACTCCTGATTTCTAGTTAATTCTCAATTAATTACTTTAACCCGATAACCCCGTCTAGCTAAACCCAACCCGGTTATCATATTCTAAGGTTTGTTATAAGTTTTATTCGTATTTTTAATTTAACTCATAATTTCTGTATATAAATTCATTTAGTTACGTTCTCAATATATATATATATATATATATATATGCATATATTTCCTAGCATGTCATTCTATATGTATGCAACACTCAAACAAGCAATCAACGATACGATCAATCAATCAACCAATAAGTGATAACTATACGTTCCGTGCAATATATATCCTATCCGTTTGAAGTTATTTTCCCGAGTTATTTAATCAATCTAAACTGTTCTATCATATTTCAATTACGGGTATGCATTCTTATGATACTACGGTTCATAATTCCGGGATCTATATGATTTAACCTAATCTAAATGGATCACACAACGGTTTATCCAACTCACAGTGATATCGTGACGACGGATGGAAGGATGACGGAACCACAAAACCTGACACGAACCCGATGCTAACTTGAATCTTCCCCGAACCGTTACTTGATTTAACCCATCCTTGACCCGAACTTAACCACAAGTTGACCCGTTTTGACCGCAAACGTTGACCCAACATTTGACCATTGAGTTTGACCACTAGCTTGTAAATGTTGATCCGAGCGTTGACTACAAGTTGACCCGACCTTAACCAAACGATGACCACGTGCTAACCCAAACTAATGAACCGGCGAGTGGTGGTGACCGGTGGCGAGGACTCCGGAGCTTGACCGGAAAGAGGAGGATTTGACCGGTGGTTTGACCAACTTGACCAAGAGTGAACCTGCTTGACCACAAGGTTAACCGGCTGGAACGGTTTGCTATCAAACAGCCCCCAAGAAGAGGAAGACCACGGCGAGAGGCTACCGGTGGCGAGGCTTCTCCGGCGGTGGTGGAAAGCTCCGGCGAGGATTCACGCGAAGAGAAATCTGGAAAGGGAAGGTAGAGGAGAGATCTAGCTGGAGAGAGACAATGGCGGAGGAGAACGGCAGAGCTTCGACGGCGACGGAGGATTACGGCGGTTCTCCGGTGAGATCTCCGGCAAGGCGTGACTTTCTCCGGCGGTTTTAGTTGGCGATAAACGGGCTAAACACAAAGTTTCCAGATATGTGGATGGTTTATGATTTAACACCAAGGATTCAAGGCTAAGTGGCGAAACTTTGGGAGCAAGCAAATGGACAGGAGGAGAGATGGTGGTGTTTTCCGGCGAGAAGCAGCTTCCTCCGATGGTTTCAAGGCGGTTAATAGGCTAAACACAAGGATTAAGGCTAAGGGAGGATTTATGGGATTAAACACCAGATTTAAGAAGATATAAATGTTTATAGTAACTTGGGATGCAAGCAACTAGAAAGGAAAGAGGAGATGGGTGGTGGTGGCTGTGGAAGAGGAGAAAGGTGAGAGAGTTTTCTGTGTTTTGCTTTTGATTGAGTGACGAATGAAGAAGAAACACTTCTTTAAACAGCCAAGATCATTTCTCTTATGCATTGAATCACAATTTCCATTCAATGAATCTTATGGAAGGGGAGATGTACCTTTGATGAGCAAGTGACACATATATGGTCTACGTGTCTTCACCAAAGGAGAAGATGAAGTGAGTTGAATCTGAAGGTTAAGGGGTATGAATTTTCAAGAAGGTGTAATAGATCCACAAGATGCATTGAACCTAAAGGTAAGGTGGCACCAAGATAGGCTATGTGATTGACACGTAGGCACATTAGGTGTCAGCTCCATATTTATCTTCTAGAAGGTTAATTGAACCTAAATCTCTCAGAACATGCATCAGCCACGTGGCCAATCAGTGAGTGTCACGTGGCACAAATGATCCCGAGCCAAATTTTTTTTATACTTTCTAAAAATTCTAAAACAGCTCCAAACTCTATTTTATTTTCCCAAATTTCAAAAATAATTCTCCGTAATTTATCTGGTTCATTTCGTCATTCCTTAGCTCTCAAAAAGGCAATAAGATATGTTTCCGTTTTTATCTCGGTTATTTTTGTTTCCATTTTCGACAGTCCGTAAAGCTTTTAAAATTCTGATTTCAGCGCTCTCTATCTTATAAGTAATTTTTTATAACAAGAAAATTACTTGGTCCATCATAGATTTCCGTCTTGTATTTGGTAAAATTACCAAAGTACCCTTACGCTCCCAAAACTACAAAAATGACTTGTAATTTGCCCGTTGACTTTACTTTGAGACAGGGTATTACATACACCTCCGTATGAGCCCCTGGTACACACGCTAAAATACAGAACATGGAAGGAAATTCTAACAGTTGTAACTTCAGCTTACTCAAAAGAAAATGAGTTAAAGCAAAAAGGCCTTCTAGGGAAGTCTAGATCAAATGCAGAAGGTCTTTATGTTGAATCAAGGGGGAGATCGCATGGCAGAAATAAGAAAGGAAATAAAAACTACAATAGATCAAGGTCAAAGTCAAAGGATCAAAGATCTAAGTCTAAATCAAGGTTCAATAGGAACAATAAGAGTAAATGCTTCATTTGTGGGAAGGATGATCAATGGAAGAAGGAATGTCCTCAAAGAAATAATAAAAGGAAAAACGTGTCTGCAAACTTAGCAATAGAAGAACCACTAGTACTATCTACAAGTGTTCATGATCCCAAAAGAGAGTGGGTTATGGATTCAGGATGTACATTCCATATCACACCTGATCGAGAGGTCCTATCTGATTTCAAAGAACTTAATAGATGAAAAGTGTTAATGGCCTATAACACCCATAGCGAGATCAAGGGAGTTGGGAAATAAGAATACAAAACGATGATGAACAAGTTGTGGTACTTACAGGTGTATGGTACATGCCCATTATGAGCATAAATCTTATATCCTACGACATGCTAGAAAAAAAAGGCTGCAAATATGAAGGAAAGGAATTTATTATTACTTTCTACAAAGGAGATAGAAAGGTGATCTCAGGGAAGTATCAGGATGGTCTGTATTTTCTTCAAGGAACCGTAGCAAAAGGAGAAGCTCACATTCCAAAAGCGTAACAAGACAAGGCAATCTATGGCATTCTAGATTAGGACATATGAGCCTAAACAGCATGAATGTTCTAATAAGAGAAGGAAATTTGCCTAAAAAGGATGTTGATAAGCTTGAGTTTTGTGAAGGTTGTGTTTTGAGGAAATATCACAAGCAAAGATTTCCCACATAAAAACACACAACAATGTACATTCTGGAATACATTCATTCTGACCTTTGGGGATCTCCATCTACCCTAGCAAGTCTTATTGGATGCAAATACTTTGTAAGTTTCATTAATGATTACTCAAAGAAGGTATGAGTTTACTTTCTCAAAACAAAGAATGAGGCTTTTGAGAAATTCAAAGAATGGAAAAAGGAGGTAGAAAATCAGACCAAGAAGAAGATAAATTGCCTAAGGACAGACAATGGATTGGAATTCTGCAAATCAAAATTTAACAATCAGTGTAAAGAAGCAGGAATCAAAATTCATCGAACTTGTACCTATACACCTCAACATAATGGAATATATGAGAGAATGAATAGGATAATTATGGATAAAGTCAAAAGCATGTTGGTATAGATTGGTCTGGGATCAGAATTTTGGGCTTAAGCTACTTCCGCTGCGGTATACTTAATAAACATAACACCAAATTTAACAATAGAGTTTAAACTCCCAGAAGAAGTGTGGACATGGCACAAGCCGGATCTGTCACACATAAGAAGGTTTGGGTGTTCAGCTTAGGTACACACTATACATGAAAATGAAGGAATTTCTAGCAGTTCTAATCAGGATTAGCAACCCTAGTCTGAATTCCGAGCCTAGGATCTAAGGTTCATATAATTGAATCTATGGGATCTCAGATTTACCTGTTGATTTGCAGCGGAAGTATTAGCAGATAATCGAGATCACGAAGCGCCTCAAATGCTGCGCCTCTACTGGTATCCACACGCACACGAACTGGACCGCAGGGATGCTAGTGCCTTACAGAGATCTAATCTCCAGAGTGGTTTCTGTCTATGTTCTGGTGGCTGTGAATTAGGTTAGGGAGGAGTTTAGGTCGACCATATATCTTATATATGTCGGCTTAAACCACAACGGAATTAACCAACGATTAAACCGAATTAATCTGATTAATCCGCGAGTGCATTGATCGATGCACTCTCTGCAACGATCGATGTTATCCCAGAAAATTGATATCGAATGCATATCACATATGCATTCACTGGATCATTACATTAATGATCAACCTCGTCTTTAACGCCCAGTTTGCTTAGGTGTGTGACCCTGTAGGATCATATAACACTAGCAATGAGTTCTTAACTCATTGATCATAAGTGGCTTCTAGCAAAGCATTATGATTTCCTAGTGATATGTGATTGTCTCATCTCGACTATACGACTTTCACTTAGAGCAAGTACAATAGATTTCAGGACATTCCCAACAATCTCCCACTTGTACTGGAATCATCTATTCCTTTAATCCCTTTGCAGCTATATCTCAATCTAGCATAAGGCAAGAACTGTGTCATCCTTATTGAGCCAGATCACGTTTATCGAATCCCAATTTGTACTGATAAAACAAACGACTGACAATCACCTCGTTTGAGCGCGGCCACGCATTTCCAGTATCAAATCTTCGATAGGCCCAGAGATATTTAACTCCTGTTATATAGGAGGTACAAATCCCATCTTGTTCCATCCATGTCTCTTTTATATTTCATGATACGCCTAATCAGTGTCTTTATGATCACCAGTTACGGCTGACGTTTGACAAAGTCAAGACGAACCAATCCATATAAGAGAGGACACGATGAACTCAGGTCTAAGGACTACTCTCTTTAGTCGTAATGAGAAACTCTTATGACACTCATATAACATCTTGTAGAGTTCTCATTAACGGGTCTAGTCCGATCATGTGTTCTCTAACACATATCTATGTGACTGACTTTAATACTCTTATTAAATGACTCCATGAAACATAGTCATCAGTCACCTCACATACTAGTCTCACGTGGTTGTTAGTGTCCCATTTTAACAACCTCGACTAGGGACCAACATAATTCATGACAATCTTTGTTTATAGGGTTTCATGATCAAGTCACATACTTGATGACCTATAAAATGTCATAAATTATTTGGGACTATTATTTAATAACACAATTAAATAATACTGAAACAAATTTCATTAAAATAACATAACCAACTTATGTTTTACGAACATCAAGTCATAACTAAAAACCAAATATAACTCCCACTGAAAACAAGATCATATCTTAAGAAATCTAATGCCTACAGCAGCAGTGTGAAACTCATGCTTGGGCCTTGGGAGGGGCTTGGTCAGCGGATCAGCTACGTTCCCATCAGTCGGGACTCTGCTGATCTTCACATCTCCTCTATTCACAATATCACGGATAAGGTGATATCGCCTTTCTATGTGTTTGGATTTCTGGTGTGATCTAGGTTCCTTTGCTTGCGCAATGGCTCCATTGTTGTCACAATACAAAGCCACTGGCTCAGAAATGCTAGGAATCACACCAAGTTCAGTGATGAACTTCTTGATCCAAACAGCCTCCTTTGCCGCTTCAGAAGCAGCGAGTACTCAGCTTCAGTTGTGGAATCTGCTACAGTGTCCTGCTTGGAACTCTTCCAGCTGACTGCACCGCTATTCAGGCAGAAGATGTAACCAGATTGTGATCGGAAATCATCTTTGTCTGTCTGAAAACTTGCGTCTGTGTAACCACTTACTACCAGCTCATCACTTCCTCCATACACCAATAATTTATCCTTGGTATTTCTCAAATACTTCAGAATATTCTTGACTACTGTCCAGTGACTTTCACCTGGATCCGATTGGTATCTACTCGTCATGCTTAAAGCACAAGCAACATCTAGACGAGTACAGAGCATGGCATACATGATGGATCCCAACGCCGAGGCATAGGGAATCCGACTCATGCGATCTCGCTCAGTAGGTGTCTCAGGACACTGCTTCTTGCTGAGACTTATGCCATAAGACATTGGTATGAAGCCCTTCTTGGAATCTTGCATTTTGAACCTGTGTAAGACTTTATCGATATAAGTGTCTTGACACAGTCCGATCAACTTATTTAATCTATCTCTATAGATTCTTATTCCAAGAATATACGCGGCTTCTCCCATGTCTTTCATTGAAAAACAACTTCCGAGCCAAGTCTTAACAGACTGTAACAATGGAACGTCATTTCCGAGAAGAAGTATGTCATCTACATACAACACGAGAAATGCAACTTTGCTCCCACTAGTCTTCTTGTAAACACATGGTTCTTCTTCGCTTCTGATGAAATCAAACTTTTTGACTGCTTCATCAAAACGAAAATTCCAACTCCGAGATGCTTGCTTCAATCCATAAATGGATCGATGAAGTTTGCATACTTTCCTAGCTGCATTTGGATCGACGAACCCTTCGGGTTGTGTCATATACACATCCTCTTCCAGAATTCCATTAAGGAAAGCTGTTTTCACGTCCATCTGCCAGATCTCATAATCATAATGAGCAGCTGTTGCTAGGAGAATCCGAATGGATTTAAGCATGGCGACAGGTGAATAGGTTTCTTCATAGTCAATACCATGAATTTGTTTGAAACCTTTTGCCACTAGCCTTGTTTTATATATCTGAATATTTCCATCCACATCAATTTTCTTCTTGAAAATCAATTTACACTCAATGGGTCTTGCACCATCGGGTAAATCAACCAAAGTCCATACTTGGTTCTGTGACATGGATCCCATTTCGGATTCAGCTGCTTTCAGCCACTTTTCGGAGTCAGGGCTCATCATCGCTTCTTCAAAATTCACTGGCTCGTCACTGTCAATGATCAACAAATCATGACAATTGGTTACTAGAAACCCATATCTCTCGGGTTCGTGACGGATCCTTTCGGATCGGCGAATTTCAGGCTCCACAGGCGCCGTCTCTACAACTCTTTGTAGATCCAACTGTTGCTCTTCCTCTACGGGTTGAGCATTTTCCTGCGGTTCTCGAACTTCTTCGAGTTGTACTTTACTCCCACTGTTCTCTTGGAAAGAAATTCTCTCTCGAGAAAGACGCAGTTCCGAGCAACAAACACTTTGTTCTCGGATTGGTTGTAAAAGTAGTATGCCTTGGTTTCCTTAGGATAACCAACGAAGTAGCATTTATCAGATTTGGGCTCGAGCTTATCTGTAATTAATCTCTTAACATAAGCTTCACAACCCCAAATCTTCAGGAAAGACACATTCAGAACATTTCCAGTCCACATCTCATGTGGTGTCTTTGCAACTGATTTTGACGGAACCCTATTAAGTGTAAACGCAGACGTTTCTAGAGCGTATCCCCAAAAGGATAATGGAAGAGTTGAGAGACTCATCATTGATCGAAGCATATCTAATAAAGTCCGATTCCTCCTCTCAGACACGCCATTCCATTGTGGTGTTCCAGGAGGAGTGAGTTGTGAAACAATTCCACAATCTCTCAAATGATCACTGAATTCTTGGCTTAAGTATTATCCTCCACGATCTGATCGAAGAGCCTTAATACTTTTGCCAAGTTGATTCTGTACTTCATTTTGGAACTCTTTGAACTTTTCAAAGGATTCCGACTTGTGTCTCATTAAATAGACATAGCCATACCTGCTGAAATCATCAGTGAAGGTAATGAAGTATCGAAAATTTCCTCTGGCACTTGTGCTCATTGGGCCGCATACATCTGTATGTATAAGGCCCAATAGGTCACTGGCCCTTTCATTTTGTTTGTTGAAAGGGGTCTTCGCCATTTTGCCCAGTAAACAAGATTCACATTTCTCACATGATTCATAATCAAATGAGCCCAAAAGCCCTTCACTATGGAGCTTTTGAATCCGTTTCTCGTTTATGTGGCCCAAACGACAATGCCATAGAAAGGTCTGATTCGTGTCATTTGATTTGAATCTCTTAGTGTTAATGTTATAGATTGGTGTGCTTTGGTTTAAAACATAAAGCCCATTCTCTAATGGGCTGCTACCATAAAATATATCATTGTAATCAAAAGAACAACATTTATTCTTTATTGAAAACTGATATCCTTCCACATCCAAAATAGGAATAGAAATAATATTTCTGCTTATCGCAGGTACATAGTAGCAATTATTAAGTTTTAACACCAAACCAAAAGGCAAAGACAAGTTATATGTTCCTACGGCTAATGCAGCAACTCTTACTCCATTTCCCACGCGCAGGTCCACTTGTCCCTTTTCCAACGTCCTACTGTTGCTTAGGCCCTGCATATTTGTACAAATATGAGCACCACAGCCGGTATCCAATACCCAAGAAGTAGAACCAGAAGTAGTAACATTTACTTCTATAACATAAGTACCTGAAGATGAAGTCTCGAAAGTCTTCTTCTTCTTCTTCTTCTCTTCCAAGAATTTGTTGCAATTTCTCTTCCAATGCCCAGGCTCTTTACAGTAATGGCACTTATCAGTCTCAGATGGGCCCGGCTTGGGCTTCGGGGCTGGCGCAGGCGTGTCCTGGTTCTCAACCTGGACTGCCTTGCCCTTTCCCTTGCCTTTGCCAAGTTTCTTAAACTTGTTACCCCCTTGTACCATAAGTACATTAGGAGTGCCCTTCTTGATATTAGGCTCAGCTGTCTTGAGCATGCCATGCAGTTCAGTCAACGTCTTCGTCAAGTTGTTCATGTTATAGTTCATAACAAACTGATCATAACTTGACGGCAGTGACTGCAGAATGATGTCAGTAGCCAACTCTTGGCTAATGGGACAATCCAGTCTCCCCAGGTTATCAATATAACCCATCATCTTAATGACATGAGGACTGACCGGACTGTCCTTTGGTAGCTTGCATTCAATGAGAGATTTAACCGTCTAGTATCTCTCAGTTCGTGCTTGCTCCTGAAACATGCTTTTCAGGCTAGTAATCATCTCCACTGGCGACTCCACGTTCCCGTATTGCTTCTGCAAGTCCGAGTTCATGGTAGCCAACATGAGACAATTCACATCGACCACATCATTGGAATGCTTATCCCAAGCACTCCTTTCTGCATGTGCAGCATTGGCTCTCGGTTTTTCAGGGAGAACAGTTTCCAGGACATAGTCCCTTTCCTCCAGCTTGAGAACAATTCTCAAGTTCCGATACCATTCGAGAAAATTCGATCCATTTAACTTGTCCTTCTCAAGGACGGATCGCAGGGAGAAAGAGTTATTATGAGTGTTAGTCATAGCTGAGAACAAAGAAAGGAAAAGGTTTAGTTATGATGTTCAAGAAGTGAGAAATCTTAACTTTTAAGAAAACTCGCATTATATTCAAAACAATGTTTCCTCAGATGAATATAATGATCCAAGACCCATACTTCACTAAACTTGAGTGAGCCACTGGCTATCACCCAAATTTAGCTATCTAGGTAAGCAACAACTTTGCTAGTTATATCCAATATAACTCTTGGTTGTGGATCGACATCTCATGTCCAATCCACCTGATGTCTCTGGGCCCAAAACGATTTTGATAGCCCAGTCAAGCAAACCAATCTCTTCAGTCATGTAATTGTTGATGCCTTGCACTGCAAGCCCATTAACACGATTACTTCCTGCCTTACTCATGTAATTGTTGATACCTTGCACTGCAAGCCTATCGTACAATGAAATGAGTCTTGACAGTTGACAAGATTGGAAAGACATCAAGTGTCACTTGATATTTGGTTGAGGAACGGAACCATTTAAAACGTTCAGTTTTACTATGTTTTAATTCTTATAATTAATTGATTTGTCTTGCTTCGGTTCTGTGATTTCAGGTTCAATAACCCAATCATCAAACCTGATGTCGACCGACACTACTATAGTGTCGATCGATGCAGGGTAACCAAAAGCAATCCGCGATAACCGATCAATCCAATTGATCCGGTTTTGAATACCGGTCAGCGTCGATCGATGCTACGTTAGCATCGGTCGATTCCAACCTAATCAAGACAATCGCAATTAAACCATTCACAGTGTTCGACCATCTTTAACCAAGCTCGATAACCGGTCCAATACAATTGAACCGATTCATCAATCTCGCGAGGTTTGTGTCGATCGACACTAGGCGAAAACTGAGTTTTATTCGGGTTTTCGCCCTGTGTCGATCGATGCCGGATTGGCAACGATCGACACCATGCGAAAAACCCTAAATTTTATTTGGGTTTTCGCCCTGTATCGATCGATGCCGGATTGGCATCGATCGACACCATGCGAAAATACCCTAAATCGTTTTCGAACAGAACCCTAAACTAGGTTTTTCATGAAAATGAATTTTAGCAAGTTTGTATCAACCATACACAGATTCAGATTCAACCAATCTAATCAACATGCTACAGATTCAATGGAACCTTAAAGCTCTGATACCACTGAAGGAATTTCTAGCAGTTCTAATCAGGATTAGCAACCCTAGTCTGAATTCCGAGCCTAGGATCTAAGGTTCATATAATTGAATCTATGGGATCTCAGATTTACCTGTTAATTTGCAGCGGAAGTATTAGCAGATAATCGAGATCACGAAGCGCCTCAAATGCTTCGCCTCTACTGGTATCCACACGCACACGAACTGGACCGCAGGGATGCTAGTGCCTTACAGAGATCTAATCTCCAGAGAGGTTTTTGTCTATGTTCTGGTGGCTGTGAATTAGGTTAGGGACGAGTTTAGGTCGACCATATATCTTATATATGTCGGCTTAAACCACAACGGAATTAACCAACGATTAAACCAAATTAATCTGATTAATCCGCGAGTGCATCGATCGATGCACTCTCTGCAACGATCGATGTTGTCCCAGAACATTGATATCGAATGCATATCACATATGCATTCACTGGATCATTACATTAATGATCAACCTCGTCTTTAACGCCCAGTTTGCTTAGGTGTGTGACCCTGTAGGATCATATAACACTAGCAATGAGTTCTTAACTCATTGATCATAAGTGGCTTCTAGCAAAGCATTATGATTTCCAAGTGATATGTGATTGTCTCATCTCGACTATACGACTTTCACTTAGAGAAAGTACAATAGATTTCAGGACATTCCCAACAGAAAAGACAAGTCCTAGAGCCATAAAAGGAGTCTTTATGGGGTATCCGTTTGGAGTAAAGGATACCGAGTATTGTTGCCTGAAGAAGGGAAGTGTACAACAAGCAGGAACGTGGTCTTTCATGAGGAAGAAGTATACAAAGACACATTGAAAGATTCAGAAGGTTCAGAAGAAAAGAAAGAACCTAGGAAGCCTAAGAAAAGTGTGACAAGAGTGATCTAATCCAAGGTCCATCACCAAATGGACATAAAGAGGTCACAACTCAAGGAGGAGCTAAAAACAGATCATATGAGTCACAACATTATGGGGAATCAGATGAGGATGAAATGATTGATTATAAGGATGCTATTATTGAAAAAGAGGAAGAAGCAGAGGGCAGTGAACATACATAAGGACAATCTATGGACCAGTATATACTTGCAAGGGATAGAATTATAAGGAAAAACAGAAAACCTCCTTCTAGCAATGAAGATGCAAACCTAGTTTCCTATGCTTTAACAGTCGCAGAAGAGATATAGGTTAAAGAATCTAAATCCTATGAAGAAGCTATGAGGACAAAGAAAAAGAAATTTTGGGAAAACACGGCTAAGGGAGAGATGTCTTCATTAGAAAAGAATGAAACCTGGACTCTCATTGACCGACCAAACAGACAGAAACAGGTCGGATGCAAATCGATTTTCAAACTAAAACTAGGGATTTCAGGAGTGGAGAAGAAACGCTACAAGGCTAGGCTCGTAGCTAAAGGCTTTTCTCAAAAAGAAGGAATTGACTACGATACGATTTTCTCACCTGTAGTCAAACATGTAACAATTCAATTGATTCTATCTATAGTCGTGAATGAAGACTATGAGCTTGAGAAAATGGACGTAAACACTGCATTCTTACACAGAAAATTGGAATAAAGGATATTGATGGAGCAGCAAGAAGGTTTTTTCCAAAAGGGAGATGAAAACAAAGCGTCACTGCTAAAAATATTCTTATATGGACGAAAACAGTCCCCGAGACAATGCAAATGCGATTTGATAGTTTCATGAAGAGCCAAGAATAAGTAAGATGCAGCTTTGATAAATGTGTTTACATGAAATATGTAAATACATAGAAGGCAATATATTTATTACTCTATGTCGATGATATGCTTATAGTATTAGGGAATCAGAAGTGTAAAGCCCCCTTCCCGTTATCCACTGACCGACTAGCTGACCGGTCAACAATCAAACAAGAACACGACCGATCGAACCCGAGCAGGCCAAACGAGAAGATTTTGTCACAATACGAAGCCAGAGATGGTCCGGTTTGAGTCAATGACTGGAACCCAAGCATCCTTTACTCTGTTTACCTTGTTTCCACGATACAAGGTTTTTCAACCCGTACCGCTTTCACGAGTTATGTTCGGTTAAACTAGCTGTGAATCAGGGAATAATTATGTTTTTAAGTATTTTAAAATCTTTTAAGTTCTTTACAAATCCCTCTGGTTTTCTAAAAACATTGTAACGGGTATACCCTAAAAATTCCAAAACCGAATAAAACCAAATGATTTGAAAACAAACCGTAGCCAAGACAACCCGAATCTTCTCCGAGGTCCTCCCGCATCCGCTGAGCTAATAATATCTCGAGTCTAATTAGAAATCTAAGATTACCAAATGAATTGACTCCCACTAAACATGCTGCTAAAACATGCTATGATAATCCCCGCCTAAAAATCCGAAATAACAATCAAAGACAACAAAATAAAACAAATAGCTGACCATGTGATACCACGACGTGATGAGCGCCACAACACACAAGCATTCTCTACCAATAAAAGTAACTACGGAAATCAAGATATTATTACACAAGGAGATGTTCATCTAAACAAGATTCATACATCTAAAAACCCTGCAGATTTCTTAACCAAAACGGTACTTGGTTCAAAGTTCCAGCTTTGCTGTGAGCTGTTGAACCTCCACTAAGCTCATGAAAGAAATCCAGGTAATAGGACAAGAGAAGTACCACAATTCACATACACAACAAAAGGAAGTGTTAGTGTATGTTGGAATCAAATAACATTAGTAATTAGTAGGCAACACTATAAGTACTTCAGACTGTAAGGTGATTACCTGGTCAAAAGAGGAACCAGAACATGGTTTCAGGAGGAGCAAGAGTGGAAAGACAAACAGCGTAGGAAAAAATGATGGACATAGCTGCAATAGAGAAGATATGATCATAATCATATTTTCTAAGGGCATCTCCAATCCATCTCTATATTTGTTTCTAAACTCTATTTTAGATTAAAATCTACTCCAGCTCACCTCTATTTCTACCTTTAAAATAGAGTTCTCTATTTTTTTCCTCTATATATAGAGGAACTCTATTTTTTCCTCTATAATAGATGTGAACCTTTTAATTTACAAATAAGTCCTTCAACTTTCAAATACTTTTATTTATGACTAAAACAAATAGTTAATTATATTTCTAATAAATAATAATAAAAATTAACAATATATATAATATTATTATATTTAAAATAAATATTAAAAATAAAATATATTTTGTTTGAGGAAAACATCTTTTGGTCATTTCTGAAAAATAGGTCTATGCATTTTATCAGGATCCGAAGATCTGAACCGGTACCGATCCGAAAACTCTTATTTTGGTACCCGATCGGATCGATTAATGTCTGAGTTTTGACGGATATCCGAATATATCCGAATTTATATGGTTATATTCAAATAAAAATATAGAATCCGCACCAGATCCGAAATACCCGATATGATTTGGTACCAATCCGAATCCGATTTGAAATATAATATTACATGATCGATACCATTTTGTCCATATCCGAAATACCCGAAATCCGAAATACACGACCCAAACCCGATCCGATACGCGAATGCTCATACTTAGAAAAATACATTAATGTTAATGTTTAAACAAAAATTTAATATGTTTTATATTTTTATAAGATGTAATATGATTTTTTATATTATACATATTTAATTTAAATGGTATTATAGTTTTATAAAATTTGTAAAAATAAAATAAGTGGGCTGAATTGCAACTTTTATAAATAAAAAGTATTATTAGTAAAATAGAAAAGAATATTAGAAAGAATAATCATTTTTAGAGAAAAATATAGAATAATACATTGGAGCAAAACCAACCTATATTATAGAGTTTCTCTATTTTAGAGATAAAGATAGATGAATACATTGGAGATGGTGTAAAGGATATGGAAAAGTAATTGCAAAGGTCAAAGAAAGTGACCTGGAAAGAAGTACTCTTATATACCTCGCAAGACAAAACAAGCTGCAAAACATAGATGAAGACAAAAGTCAGAACGGTTTTCAAAGATACTAACCTGACACATCAATCTCATCTCAAAGAATAAAGCTCACACTTACCAGTAGATGTCATCTGAAAGTCTAAAGACTCGAAGCAGAAAATACAGCTACAAAGAAATGACAGAAAAGGAAATGGGTTACAAAACAGTTAATCCAAATGGCTCTTTAGCAACTTAGATAAACAAATACTGACAGAGAAATACCTGGAAAGGAGTTAAGAAGTCCTCATAAAGTCTTCATGCAAAGGAGACGAACATGCAAGGAAGACAAAACGATGAGATGAGTTGGTAAAGCCTGGATCCGAATTCTTAAAAGAAAAATTAACAAGATCTTACCTTTTGAAGAATGATTAAACGGGAAGATGAACCGATTAAAGTTACCGAAGCTCAAACGAGAGAGGGAGGTGATTTTAACCGGTGAAAATCTTCCTGGAGTGGTTACTGATGAAAGATCGAAGCTCACAGAAGACATGCAAAAGGAGATACAAAGGTTAGTAGAATAAGGAGGAAGCCTCGACTCAAGGAAAAGTTGAATAAAGGTAAAAACAAGGTCACGAAAGAGCTTACCGTGAATAACTATGGCTGAGATGAGCTAGAGAAGACGGGATCTTGCCGGAAAAGCTCAGTCGGTGCAAATCGCCACTCGAGTCACCAAAGATAGAGAGAGAGAGAACACGAAACGTCTAGGTTTTTTGGTTTATGAACAAAAACCAAGTTTCTTGGGTAAATGTCTAAGAAGCCCAAAAGAGGAGATTTGTGGATTTGGGCCTCAGACATAAACTCTCCAAACGAGCCAAACCTATTTCCAGAATCCCAGTCGAATGCACCTGCATAATAACAAAAGGATAAGTACACTATCTTGTCTGTTGTTACAGAAATTCGATTTAGTAATAAAGCCGGGCTACGATCTGAAATGTCCGAACTACGAGATGAGATATAAACTTAAAGTGAGGTCGAAACTGTTTTTTATTGATCTTAAGGCCGAAGCCGAGCTATGAACAGGATGGTACGAGGTGGGAGTACGTCTAATGACGTGCTCCCTAAGTCTTGCTTGAGGTCGGAGCTTTATAGAAGTAGTTCAGCACTCTCGCAAGTTACAATGTGTCTAAAATGAAGAGTGAAGGCTCCTATTTATAGCGTTTGGATGCTGACTTCCTCTTGGGACATTGACTCCTTGGCGGGCTTGTCTTCTTGGGCCGAGATGGTTTTGTTTTCATAACAAGATTTCCAATGGGCTTATGGGTGGGTGATAAACCCATATCCAACAATTAGTCCCCCCCCCAGTTCGTCGAGCTGCTGCGGCGTTTAATTGAGGTCGGCGAATTTCTTCAAGTATTTAAGTCAGGCGGAAATCTCGTTAGGTTGCTTTAGACGTGCTCGACTTTCATGGCTTTTTGGCCCTTTGTAGTTTTATGCACATGTCATGATATCACATGGGGGATAGGAAAGTGCTAACGATCGTACGGAAGGGAATATTGCGTATCGCCTGCAACGTCACTGGTGCAACCGTCGGGCCTCGGGATCTGTATAAAGGCAATGATGGTGTTCCCTCGATGTCTGCTGAGAGTTTATAAATATTCTCCGAAGGGGTTTTCCTTCGTTCTACATCGCTTTTTCTTTATCCTCCATTTCGTATTTGTCAATGAATTATTCGTCTGATTCATTCGTCTTCTAGTAGCGATAGGGATGATGACAGCTCATTTGTTTCCTTGGGGATGGATTCCCCTGTCCCGAAGTTGCTCTAGGAGGAAAGGGAGTCTCGGGTTTGTGGGAGAAACTCGTCTTCCGTGCGTCGCCGTCTTCGTTTTGATGTCTCGGAATATCAGGTGAATAGCTCTGATTTGAGCGCTGTTTGTGAGGTGTCTTGGGTGAAAAAGTTTTTGGTGACTCGCGAGATCCGGAGATCCTTGTGTAAGCAAGCGACTTTGGATGGGATTGTGAGAGCGCATGCTCGTGTTCCGAGTCTTGTGCTTCGTCTCCCGGCTATGGATGAGCGGCCATGGTCAGTTCCTGACGGACGTATTTTTCTTTATGATTGTTGGTTTGTCAAGTGCCATCTTTGGTTTCCTCTTCCAAAACATCTGGTAAGTTACTGTGAGCAGCGTCGGATTGCTCTTTTCCAACTTTGCCCGGCTGCAGTTCGTAACATGGTAGCTGCCTTGTTGCTTGGTGCTGAGGGGAGGGTTGACATGACTCTTCGGTTTTCGAGGAGGTGATGAAGATTTCTACTAACAAAACGATCAACGGAACGCGCTATGTTTCGGCCAGGAGTCGGTATGGGCTCAAGCTTGTTTCTGGCGCGGTGAGTAAAAAACCCAACTAGCAGGATAGATATTTCTTTGCGAAGGTTAATGATGCGTCGGTCCTTGATAGTAATGGGTTGTTCCGGTCGTCGTGGAATCATGCTGATGGTATGGTTCCTGCTTTCTCTACTCCTTTACTTCCCCCTATTCTTTTTTTTGTGTTTTCTTTTGCACAGATCGTCGTACGTTCAACGCTCCTTTTCCGAAGTATTTTCAATTTGGGTTTGAAGAAGATGACTTCGCTTGTTCCTTTGTCGTGGTCTGATATCCATATGGAGAGGATCCGAAGGAGTTTTTCTCGCATGGATGCCGGGGCAGCTAAGTGGGACCTTAAGAAGGAGCGCCCGTTCGGGGGTATGTGGCTGGTGTACGAGATGGTGTGGTTAGTGGCGATTCCTCGATGTCGAGGGTGAAGAGGATGAAAACAGATAAGAGGGATTTAGCCTCTGTATCTAAGCCTGAGACGTTGGTCCGAGCTGAAGCGGTTGATTTTTCTGTATTCTGGCTCTGAGGCGATTGTTAATGATGCTGATGCGTGTGTCCGATTTATCCGATCGATGAAGTTAAGTCCATCGAGCAAGCGGCATCCAGTTCCTGCGTTGTTTAGGTCTGACCTTCATCGGAGGATTGGATGTTCTCGTATCCGGGTAAGGTTTTTCCGTCTCCGTGCTTCTACTTTCCTTCCCTTTCTCGTTATGAGTTTTTGGTTCTGATGGTAGGGTCTCGTGGACGAGAACCGTCCGACGGATGCTTATGAGCAAGAGATCGGTGCGCTCAGACTCGAGAAGGAGAGACTTGAATCGAAGCTTCTTGAGGTGCATGCAAGGGTTCGCGAGCTTGAGGGAGTTGGTGATGTCCTCCGTCGTGAGAAGAGAAGGGTTGAGAATCTCGACCTTCAGGTTGCTGATTCATTGCGAGAAAGGGACGTGATGCTTGCACCGGTCAGAGTGTGATAAATTGCGTATGTCTTGCGCTAGAGAGATCGCTCGATCGAAGGCCGAGATTTTTGGCAGAGCGGAGGCTCGTTTGGCAAAAATTAGGAGAGCCAGGGAGGAGGAAGTACGATCTCGGGAGAAACTTTTGGAATTGAACCAGGTTGTTTCAGTCTTAGCGTCATACCGGCTTCTAGTCGATGGCGGTCTAGATGTACCGGTGTCAAAGATCGAACGGTTGGTTACTGACGAGAAGACCTTAGGGAGGAACTTTATTCGATGGACTATACCGAGCTTTCCAAAGGAGACCTTCGCATGACACCTTTGGATAACCGAGATCGTCGAAGAGACATTTTGGCAGGTCGCTTTGTGTGGGACGTGCATGGTTTGAACGAGGGGATCATCACTGCTGTTGACGTCGCAAGACTTCGTGACGAAGGGCTTGTTCCTGCGGAGGAGTGTGTCCCGGTCGGGGCTTAGTGTTTGGCTCGGTTTTGAGGGTGTGGGTTTGTTCTCCTGCTTTCTTTGGTTGTACTTGTTTTTCTTGGATTGTACTTTTATGTGCCTTGCTTTGTAGTTCGTTTTGTTTTTAATGAATGCGAACGGTTATGTCCCTACTTCCTCCCCTCTTTTTTTAGTTGCTTTTGGTTTGTTATTTCATGTGTTCGTAGGTGCGGGATTTGAAGGATTATGAGTTTTTCCATGGTTCAATTCTCAGATTGCAACCTAGCACATAATCTTAAACAGATCTAGGTTCTTGTAATTGAATCATAAAACAAACCTGATCTTTACCTTTGCAGAGGAATGATTGGTGGTAATGACAAGATCAGATTAGAGCTGATGATTACCGGCTCCTCCTAGGTATCCACACGCTTACAAGCAGGGGATGGCTGCTAGACCGGATGGAATCAAGACAGAGAGAGAGACGATTGGGAGGAGAGAGGGCCGCGGCCACAAGCTCCAAAATCGCCAACTAAAGGAACACTAGGGTTTCTCAACCCTTGTTACCATCTTATATCACTAATGGGCCCAAGTTTAATTAATTAATTAAACTAATGGCTCATTAGTCTTTTGGGCTCAAGACACAAATCAGACAAAAGCCCATTTGTTGTCTGCCCAACTCTCTGTACAAATACAGTAAATCCCTTAGCATCTTACCGTATTAATTCCATCTTAACTTTCCCGTTAGCTATGGTGTGTGACCCTTTGGGATCATACAATACTGGTAATAAGTCCTAAACTTATAGATCAAGAGCGGACTCTAGCAAGCCATCATGATCACCCAGTATTTATGACTTATGTCTGATCTCGACACTTATCATACTTTCTAGAGATAGTACGGTAGATTTCAGGACATTCCCAACAATCTCCCACTTGTACTGGAATCCTACATTCCCTAATCCTTTTGTCTTAATATCTCGATCTGGCATAAGGCAAGATACGTGTCATCCTTATATAGCCAGACCATGTTCATCGGACCAGATTTGATACTGACAATGCAAACGACTTGGGCAAGTCCGTTTGGGAGTGGCCACTCTCTTACCAGCTATCAAGTCTCCGATTGGCCTAGAGATATTACCTCCGTTAAACGGCAGGGACAAATCCCATCTTGTTCCATCACTATGAACTACACACTTTATAATACACCCAACCAAGGTCCTTATAGCTCCCAGTTACGAAACAGCGTTAGACAATGATCAAAGCGCATCACTCCATGTGCAGCCACATGCATGCGAACTCAGGTCTAAGGACTATACTCTATAGTCGTATATGAGAACCTCTTATGACACAGATATTAATATCTTGTAGAGTTCTCATCAGCGGGCCATGTCCGGTCATATGCTCCCCTACATATACCTATGTGTCGACTTTGATGCCGCGCATCTATGACCCCTCGAAACTTGGTCATAAGTCTCAACACAATCTAGTCTCAAGTGGTTGTTGGTGTTCCAATTTCAACAACCTTCGACTATGGACACTATGATTTATGTCATTTCGTTAAATATGGGGTTTCAGGATCAAGTCTTACTCATGTACTTCGATGGCCCATATATAATGACATGAATCATTTTGGAACGATTATTTATATCACAGTTAAAATAATCCATAAATCATAGATTTCATAAACATAAAATATCATGTTTACATGAACCTTTCAAAACAACTAAGTAAAGCCCTTTACAAACTCCCACTGAAATTAAGACTACATCTTAATTTCACTCATCCTACAGCTACAGTCCGCGACTCGTGCTTAGGCATAAGGAGTGGCTCCGTTAATAGATTAGCAACGTTCTCATTCGATGAAACTTGCTTATCTACTTAACACCTCTGTCATTTATCTCACGGAATAGGTTATACCTACCCTCAAGGTGTTTGGACCTCTGATGTGCAGCTAGTCTCATCTATGCTGGGAATCACATCAAGTTCAGTGATGAACTCTTCTTTCCAAACAACCTCTTTCGCCGCTTCTCAAGCTGCGAAATGTTCAGCTTAAGTCATGGAGTCAGCAACAGTGCCTTGCACCGCCAGTCAGACACAAGATATAGCCGGACTGTGACCGGGAATTATCTTTGTCTATTGGAAACTTGCCTTTCAGACTCTATCGACTTGTAGCACCTCACTTTCTCCGTAAATCAAGAATTTATCCTTAGTATTCCTCAAATACTTTAGGATATTCTTTACGGCAATCCAGTGATTCTTTGCTGGATTTGACTGGTCTTTACTTGTCTTGCTTAACATTAAAACAACATCAAACAAGTACGTTTCATGGCATACATGATAGATCCAATTGTCGACGCATATGGAATCTCATCCATGCATTTAAGCTCAGCAGTTATCGTAGGAAATTGTGTCTTGCTTAACGTAATGCCATGTGACATTGGCATAAAACCCTTCTTGGAATGCTGAAAACGTGTAGGACTTTGTCAATTTAAGAATCCTGACTTTGTCCTACCAGCTCTTTTGGATCTCTATCTTTAGATCCAAAATCCAAGAACTACGTGGCTTTACCCATGTCAATCATAAAACCAACTCCCAAGCCAGTCCTTTACCGACTGCAGCATTGGGACGTTATTTCCGAGAATCAGTATGTCATCGACATACAATATGAGAAATGCAACATCGCTCCCACTTATCTATTAGTAAACGCACAGTTCCATTTCGTTCCTGTTCAAGTCAAAACCTTGACTACTTCAACAGAACGAAGATTCCAACTCCGATATGTTTGCTTCCATCCATGAATGGATCGATGAAGCTAACTTACATAAAATGTAATTTTTCGGAGTCCGGGCTCACTTTCGCTTCTTTGAATTTCGCAGATTCGTCGCTTTCAATGATCATCAGATCATGCGAACTTTCAATGATCATCAGGTTCAACTAATGACGAGAAATCACTCTCGGATTAGTGACTGATTCATTCATATCTGCGAACTTCAGGCTCTACAGGTGTAGATTCTACAGAAATCTGTAAATCCATCCGTTGCTCTCCCTCAACAGGTTGAGCAGCCTCCTGTATTTCTCGAATTTCTTCGAGTTATACTTTTACTCCCACTGTTCTTCTTGGAAAGTAACTTCCCTTCTTAGAAAACAAAATGGACGTAAAAGTAACAAGCCTTGGTTTCCCTAGGACAACCAGTGAAGTAGCACAACTACAAATACTCAGTAAAGACGAATTTGGATCGATTCCAATCCACATTTAAGTGGTGTCTTTCAACTGATATTGGTAGAACTATTTCAGCGTAAACTTAGATATTTCTAGAGCGTTATTCTTAAAGAATATCATGGAAGATTCGTGTGACTCATCTTTAATCATTTCTAATAAGATCTGATTCTTTCTCACAGAAATACCTCAAGGTTTTCAGGAGAATTGAGCTGTAAAAAAGACTTCACACTCATTCAGATGATCACACGATTAATGACTCAAGTATTCTCACTCGTGATCTAATCCAGAGTCTTAATACTTCTCTCACTCAGATTCTATACCTCATTCTGGAACTCTTTCGACCATGTCAAAGAATTCCGACTTGTGTCTCATCAAATGAACACAGTTTTACTCACTGAAGTAATCAGTAGAGACAATGAAGTACAGGAAATTTTCTCTGGCATTACTGCTCATCGGACCACATACATGAGTATGTTCAATCTCCAATAAGCCTTTGGGCCTTCTCTAGCTCGGCTAAGATGGGCCCTTTGTCTTTTGGTCTAGTAAGCAGAATTCAAGTCTCATAAGATATCCATTCAAATGAGCCCAAAAGTCCATAACTATGGGGTTTCTGAATCTGACTTACTCTATGTGACCAAAACATTTATGCCAAGAAAAATCAGGTTTAATTCATCAGATTTAAACCAATTGCGGTATTTATGTTACATTTTAGGCACTCTATGGTTTAAGATATAAAACCCATTCCTTGAATAGGGTGCTACAATTAATATTTCATTAAGATCAAAAGAACAAAACTTGTCTTTTATCAAAATGAAAAACATTCAAATTCTTACAAGAAAATGAAAGACAACTTTGCTTAAAGCAGGTACATTGTAGCAATTACTTAATACAAAACCAAGCCTCAAAGGCATCTACAAGTGAAAACCCTACGGCTGAGGCAGCATCCCAAGCTCCTTCCAGACACGCAGTTCCACTTGCCCTTCCTTCAACGTTCTACTGTTGCTCAGGCTCTTCATATTATAACAAATATCAGTGCCGCAACCAGTATCCAATACCTATAAGGTATAACTTGAAGTAATAACATGAATACCTGAGGAAGTAGTTTCATACATCAACTTCAACTCCTCATAATCTTCCATGAATTTAATGCAATCTCTTTTCCAATGCCCAGTCTCTTTACAGTAGCAGCACTTACCAACGTAAGAGGTATCTGACTCGGGCTCAGAAGACACACGCTTGCCATGATTCAAAATCTGGACAACTTTGTCTTCACCCTTGTCAGCATTAGGTTTAGTAAACCTACCCTTCTCCTTCATGAGATTCTACAGGGTACTCTTCACGTTTGGCTCAACTGTCTTGAGCATATCATGCAGTTCAGTCAGCGTCTTCGTTAAGCCTTTCTTGATATAGTTCCTTCTGAACTTATCATAGCTTGACGGCAGTGACTGCAGAATGATCTCAGTTGCCAATTCTTGGCTAACTGGATAATCCAGTTTCCTCAGGTTATCAACGTAACCCATCATTTTACTGACATGAGGACTTACTGGATGATCATTTGGTAGCTTGCAGCTAGTGAGAGACTTAACCAACTGGTATCTCTCCACTCTTACCTGCTCCTGAAATTTCAATTTCAGGCTGCTGATCATCTCTATTGGCGACTCCATGTTCTCATATTGCTTCAGCAAATCTGAGTCCATGGTAGCCAATATCAGACCACGCACATCTACCGCATCATTATAATGCTTATTCCAAGCATCATATACTGCATGAGAGGCATTGGACCCGATCCTCTCGGGGAGAGCTCTCTCAAGGACATAGTCCTTTCTCTCCTGCCTGAGGACTAGCCTCAGGTTCCGCGACCAAGTCAAGAAATTTGATCCGTTCAGTTTGTCCATCTCAAGAACAGACCGGATCGAGAAAGTGTTTTGATTGTTTGTGCTAGTCATAACTGAAATTTAGAGATAAATAGAGTTTTAGTTATTTAGTTCATTAAAGAGTAATCTTAATAACTTATAAGAAAACTCGCATTGCATTCAAAATTTCTTTTTTAACCTCATAAGAATGCAATGATTCCGAGACCCATGTTCAGCTAAATCCAAAGTGGGCCACTGGCCGTCACCCGGAATTAGCTTTACTTGGTAAGCATACACACAGCTAGTTATATCCATATAACTCTCGGTTGTGGATTGGGCCCAAGGCCCAATACACCAGATGTCTCAAGGCCCGGGACTCCCGATGGCCCAGTCAAGGAAACCAATCTCTTACAGCCAAATAATCACTAAAATCTGGGACTCCCAATGAAATTAGTGACTATATACTACTTTACTTACGCAAAAACAGACACCTCACACTGTAAGCCATATCTGTAATTGAATAAGCGTTAAGTAGCTGACAAGATTGGGCAAGACATCCAAGCTTGATATTGTTTTTGAGGATTTTAGGTTTCAATAGATTTCCTCCCAAAAATAGAAGATTACTATTTTGGGAAACTTTCCATTTCAGGTAACTTACTAAATATGGAAACTTTCTATTTAGGGAAACCTACTATTTTAGAAACTTTCTAAATTCAGAAACTTACTATATTTAGAAATTTCTTAACATGCCAAAATTAGAAACTTCTAATATTAGAAGCTCTCTAATTTAATGTTTTATTAAAGTTTTCGGTTGGGTCACAAATTATAGGCCCAATTCTTGGCCCAAGACCACAGAATTCCAATTGGCCCAATAATTTGACATAACCGAGTCGGTTCATTAATTCTGGTCCAATACCAAATTAACTACTAAATCCAACTGGTTATTTACTAAACCAGACCAGCTCTAAATTATTTGGTCCAACCAAATCAAACTTAGACCAGCCTTCGGTTTAGGTTAAAATTCAATATTGAATTTAAATCCGGTCTAACCAGAAATTAAATAATACTAATTGTATTAAATAATTTCCAGCAAACCGCGATTTGGGTTAACCGCTTGAACCACCAATTAAATTGGATCGGTTCGGTTAAGTCCAAAATCAGGAAGAAACACCTTGTGTTTTAGCCAATTTTGACCTAACTTGCGGTTTTGGCTAAAGCAGACAATGAACCACAATCGGTTTGATCGGTTCATTGTCGCGGGTTTGGGAAAAACGAACCACAATTAATTCATTAAACAATCACTCGATAATCGATTTTGACTTTCTTGTTCGTACGATACTCAATACGAAATATTGATTGTAACCTTAAGCCATTAAGCAAATCAACAGCAAAGTCAACAACGAAATATCGATTCAACTATGACGATTGATAATTAATTGATTCAACAAGTATCACTAAAAGACAAAATTCAAATCAATTGTTAAGCGATTCTTAACAACAATCAAAACGATTGTGACATGTCATCAAGCTTAACCAATTCATAATTATCAAACGATTTTTAAATTCAACAATGGACATTCACCATTAATAATCATCACAAGCGAACCTTAGCTAGGTCAACATGCGATTCATGCATATAAACGATATGATAATTAATTGATTCAATAATCCAATTCGTTTCAAGACATATACATGAAGACAAAAAAAACGATTTTGTCCTTATTCAATTCAACAATTGATTCAGTTATGATCCAAAAGGCAAAAACCTAACGACCTAGGCTCTGATACCACTGAAGGATTATGAGTTTTTCCATGGTTCAATTCTCAGATTGCAACCTAGCACATAATCTTAAACAGATCTAGGTTCTTGTAATCGAATCATAAAACAAACCTGATCTTTACCTTTGCAGCGGAATGATTGGTGGTAATGACAAGATCAGATTAGAGCTGATGATTACCGGCTCCTCCTAGGTATCCACACGCTTACAAGCAGGGGATGGCTGCTAGACCGGATGGAATCAAGACAGAGAGAGAGACGATTGGGAGGAGAGAGGGCCGCGGCCACAAGCTCCAAAATCGCCAACTAAAGGAACACTAGGGTTTCTCAACCCTTGTTACCATCTTATATCACTAATGGGCCCAAGTTTAATTAATTAATTAAACTAATGGCTCATTAGTCTTTTGGGCTCAAGACACAAATCAGACAAAAGCCCATTTGTTGTCTGCCCAACTCTCTGTACAAATACAGTAAATCCCTTAGCATCTTACCGTATTAATTCCATCTTAACTTTCCCGTTAGCTATGGTGTGTGACCCTTTGGGATCATACAATACTGGTAATAAGTCCTAAACTTATAGATCAAGAGCGGACTCTAGCAAGCCATCATGATCACCCTGTATTTATGACTTGTGTCTGATCTCGACACTTATCATACTTTCTAGAGATAGTACGGTAGATTTCAGGACATTCCCAACAGGATTGTTGCCAGTTTATAATGTGAATGACTTTTAGAGGCGAGTACGTGCTCGGTTTATCATGTAGTTTGTGTTTTGGGGTGAGGGCTACCGCCGGCTTATCCCGTGATAACCTTTAGGTGCGAGTACGTTCTCTGCGTATCATGTGGTCGTTTTAGGTGCGGATCTGATGCCGGCTTATCCTGTATTTGATTTTTAGGGGTGAATTCGGCTTATCCTGTGTTTGACTCGGAGGGGCGAGTACGTGCTAGGCTTATCCTGTGGTCTCTTGGAGGGGCGGATCTGATGCCGGCTTATCATGTGGTTCTTTTGGGGGCGAGCTCGGGCTCGGCTTATCCCGTGTATGTATATTTTTAGGTGCAAGTACGTGCTCGGCTTACCCTGTGGAAGTCTTGTTTGAACTGGACGTGCGAGCGGGTGTTCGGCTTATTTGATCCGTTCGGGTGGGGACTTTTTGCGTTGGTCATGACACGCGTTGGTTATTTCTTTGTGTGATGCATTGTTCTCATCGATCGTTTGGCCAGAACTTCGGTGAGTGTAAGGGAATGCAAGCAGTTTAGAGAGAAGGAATTTTATAAAGATTTTTTATTGAAGTAGATGTACCTTTAAAAGGCTGCCTACGTACCCTCCGAGGAGGAATCAAGCCGATCGTAGTTCGCTTTTACATAACCTTTCCTCTTTCTCTTTTTTTTTTGTTTAGTAATAATACCGCTTGAGTGTGTTTGCATTCCACGACCTGGGTATTGCTTCTCCTTGCATGGTGACGAGCTCGTATACTCCTGGTTTTACAATTTTAGAGATGATGTACATGTCCTCCCAATTCGCGCCGAGTTTTCTAACTCGATATTCTCTGGTGTTTCCGAACACCTTTTGTAAGACGAGATCCCCTTCGTTGAAGTGTCTTCCTTTGACCTTTTTGTTATAATAGTGTGTGGCTTGTTGCTGGTAGTTTTGGATTCTGAGGAGCGCTTGATCGCGTTTTTCTTCGACCTGGTCGAGGTGATCAAGGATCATGTAGTTGTTGATATCTTCGTGTTCCGGTGCTAGTTTGCGTCTGATTGTTTGTATGCTAACTTCGGCCGGTGCCATCGCTTCCATTCCATGCAACAATGAGAAAGGGGTTTGTCCTGTTACTCGACGCGGGGTCGTTTTGTGTGACCACAGTACTCCGTCTAGTTCGTCGGCCCATACTCCCTTTTTGCTTTCGAGACGTTTTTTGATCCCAACGATGATTGTCTTTTTTTTGGCTTCGGCCAATCCGTTCCCTTGAGGGTAGCGGGGTGTCGATTTGCTCAGACGTATCTTCCATCTTGCACAGAAGCCTTCGAAGGTATTTGATATAAACTGTGATCCGTTGTCTGTTATGATCTCGTATGGCAGGCCGTGGCGGCAGATGATATATTTCCATACGAATTTCTGCACGTCGAGGTCTCGGATGCTGGCGTATGATTCGGCTTCTACCCACTTGGTGAAGTAATCCGTCATGATGATGACAAATTTCTTTTGCCTGGAAGCCGGCATGGAGCCTACTATGTCCACCGCCCATCTCGTGAACGGGTAGGGGGCAGCTTAGGTGGTTAAAAGTTCGGTAGGAAGGTGTATGTCAGGCGCGTGTCTTTGGCATTTTTCGCAGCGGGCGACGTACTTTTCGCAGTCTGCTACCATCGTTGGGTAGAAATATCTCTGTCTCTTGATCGTTGTAGCTAGTGTCCGACCGCTGGAGTGGTTTCCCCGGCTCCTTCGTGTGTTTCTTCCAATACCCATTTGATCTCCTCGCCGTGGATGCAACTTAATAAGGTTTTCGATGTGCTTACACGAAATAGTTTTCCGTCGCTCATGACGTAGTGGGCGCATCTTGCTTTTAGGCGTCGTGCCGCCCATCTATCTTCTGGAACCATCCCTTCCAGGATGTAGGCTGTGATCTCATCCCTCCAATCATTTGCTTGTCCGGAGGTTCCCCTCGTGGCGGACTCATTTGTCTCGTCGGGGTCGTCCATCATGTCTTCGGGTTCGGAGACAACGAACAGGTTTTTGATTTGACTTATGCTCGGTTTTCGATGAATTCGACTGGTATGACCCGTCGTAGGTCGGGGTAGGATGTAGATGCGAGGGCTGCCAGCGCGTCAGCTGATGAGTTATCGCTTCGCGGGATCTAGGTGAGCGAGAAGATTCTGAATTCTCTGGCTTATTTCTGAACGATCTTCAAGTATGCGCCCATTCGGTCGTTCTTTGCTTCGTATTCGTCGTTGTACTGGCTGGCGACGAGTTTCAAATCGCAGAATGCGTTGATATGCCTTGCTCCTATTGCCTTTGCCAGCCGCAGTCCCGCTATCAGGGCTTCGTATTTCGCCTCGTTGTTGGATGCTGGGAAATCGAGTCGGAATGACTGCTCCAGTATCTCTTCGGTTGGGGAGGTCAGTCTGATACTGTAACGCCCCCTTCCTGTTTCCGCTGACCGACGAGCTGACCGGCCAACAATCAAACAAGAACATGACCGATCGAACCCGAGCAGCCATACGAGAAGAGTTTGTCACAATACGAAGCCAGAGACAGTCCGGTTTGAGTCAATGGCTCGAAGCAAACCGTCCTTGACTCCGTTTACCTCGTTTCCACGATACAAAGCTTTTCAACCTGTACCGCTTCCATGAGCTGTGTTCGGTTCGGTCTAAACCGTATATCAAGGAATTATTCCGTTTTTATTACTTTAAAATCATAAACTTTATTCATAACAATATACGGTTTAATACAAAACATTTAGCGGGATATCCCAATAAAATCCGAAATCGAAAATAAAGTCAAAATGCGTAAACAAAACAATGCCCAATGTCAACCCGTACCTACTCCGAGCGTCCTACGCGTCCGCCGAGCTACGCCAAACCTGAAAAACACAAAAGAGTCTAATGATCAATCTAAGATTACCCAATGAGACGGCTCCCAACTAAACGGCTGCTAATAATCTAATAATCCCGCCCAAACCCAAAATAACAATCAAGTATAGAATAGCTGATCATGTGCTACCAAGACGTGATGAGCTCCAGAACAAGCATTCAACACACAACAATAAAAGGATAACCATGGGAATCAAGAACACTGCGGCACATGCTCTCGATTAGAATCGATCTATCTATCGTGGCTCTACACAACTCCACACCATCTGGGCCCATTATGCGAACTCGGTAACTTCTACGGGAACATTTAGCTACCGCCATGGTAACTAAAACCTCCCACGACTCCTAGAAGAAAACACGAAGTCCTACGGCGGACACCATGCTCCGTCCATCGATACGCGGTGAATCGGGCTACCTCTAGATAACCAAATCTTCCATGCAGTCCGACCCTAGGACGCAACCCCGTTTTCTCCAGACCACACACCTACCGGCGTCACTCAGTAGGTTAACACCATAACCATAATCACCACCCAAAGGCACGTGAACCGATCATGCAACTACCCGAGGATCCAATCGGGTCGAAAGTACCGGAACGCCATCTCTAGACTTGAGGGATCTAACGCACCCTATAGAGTCCTAATAACAGTAATGTAAACAAGCAGACTCACTGGGACTCTATCACGCAAGACCGACAAGGTCAATATAAATAAATCCACTCACCACTCCCAATCTATCCCGCAAGTCCCATCACCAACTTCCACGTCACCCGACCTTACCTAGACTTACCCGGTTCCACACCAGAGTAAGTATCTACCAGCACAGTATACTCGGCCCAACACCGAAGTAGATAAACAATCAAGCAATCAACAGTCTACTCGGCCCAACACCGAAGTAGATAAACAATCAAGCAAACAATAATCACAACACAACACAAACAATTATTTAGGTTTATTAGTCTTTTAATATTTCCTTAACCATTACTCATTCAATCCGCTACCTTGGGATTAGTGGATTACTCATCCCGTAGACGGCTTAATTTAATTATAATTATTAATTCTTATTTCCTTAAATTATTATTCTTAACCTTTTCGATCCGTCAGCTTGAGATTAGTAAACTTACTAATCTCCTGACTTCACATTATTTTTTAATTAATTCATTTAACCCGATAACCCCGACTATAGACTAATTAACCCACCCGTTAATATATTCTAAGTGTGTTATGTTTTAGCCATATTTTATTTAACTCATAATTCCCCATATATAGATTCATTTAGATACGTTCTTAAATACTTATATATGCATATACGTCCTAGCATGCCGTTCTATATGAATGCAACACCAAATTAAGCAATCAAGGAAACTATCAATCAATTACCAATATAAGCTAACTAGCATGCATCTCTT
Source organism: Orychophragmus violaceus (assembly GCA_030180135.1). Lineage (NCBI taxonomy): Eukaryota > Viridiplantae > Streptophyta > Magnoliopsida > Brassicales > Brassicaceae > Orychophragmus > Orychophragmus violaceus. The sequence goes on from CM058237.1 coordinate 84,296,224, forward strand.
TTAGCCTAACCATTTAATTAGTTAACCGAGTTATTAATCAACCTAGCCGTTCTAACAAATTCAATCATCGAGGTAGGCAACCTAAATCTACGGTTAATGAATCCAAAGGTCTATATGTCCTAATCTATATGCAACAAACAATTTAGCCGACTCACAACGTTATTATGACGACGGATGGATGGACTGACGGAACTCCGACACGAACCCGATGCTAACCCGAACCTTCTCCGAACCGTTGACTTTCTTAGACCCGAACTTGACCCGAGCGTAACCAATCTTGACCTTGCCGCTACCAAAGAACCTAACTCCGACTATCCTTTTCTAAAAAGAAGTCCGGTTTATCGGGAAGATTATTACGTCGGAAAAATTCATTTTCCGAAGAATATTCTCTAGAATATTCCAGCGTAGTAATTTTCCTTTCCCCATCTTTCTTTTATTTTTTCCTCTCTCTCTCTCTCTCTCTCTCTCTCTTTCACTCCCTCCCTCTCTCCTCTGGCTCCTCCTTCCTCCGACTTCTTCTTCTTCCGGCTCCTTCTTCTTCTTCCCGCCTCCGTCTTCTTCTTCCTCTCTTATTCCTCTCTTCTTTCTCTCTTCCTTCTCTCATCTTTACTCTTTTTTACTCTTGTGAGTTTTGGTGTGAAGAATGAGGGAGGGGGAAGGGCTCCTTATATAGCAAAAGTGAGATGATCTCCACCCTCCATTTGTCTCCTCTCTTCTCCCCATATTGCTCCACGACACCACACCAAATTTAGCCCAGAAACACTTTACTTCATCATCCACCTTACACCTGTAGAACCCTTCTAGAAGCCTCTTAGATTGGTGCCAACACATTTTTAGATTCAATGTACCAAAAACACCAACAAGGCCTCTTCTTCTCTCTTGCAAGATTTCGTGGCCCAAGCTTCCTAATGGGCATGAATTAGGTTCAAAATAACTTCATTTCTCAGACCTAATCAGCATGATCCAAGCCCAAGCTCCCTTGATTTTATTTTGAATTTTTAATCCTTAATTACCCATTAATGACCTAAAATTTATAACTTACTCTAGGGATCAATTCTAGGGATCAAATCTTGCTGAATCCTTTTAACCATAGCCTCTTCATAATTAATGGAGCTGTGGTCAAAATTCCATAATTTTTGGAGCCTTAATAGAGGCATTTCCATCTTTTTCTCGGTTTTGACGGTTTCCATTCCTGACAGCCCGTTAAAAATCTTTAAAACCCCGTAGCCTCTGAAATAAACCCCCAAGCTTCTTTTTAAAATACTAGACTCTTTTAGAAGCATTTAGAAATTCGTTTCACCTCAATCGGACTCATGTAGCTCCCGTTATGAATTTTACAAGTTTTATCGGTTCTATCAGTTTCCTTTCCTGATAGTCCGAAAAACTTGTTCAACGTCCGTTCTTGCCACTTATTGTCTTCTAAATGTTTTCTTTACTCAAAAAGAGAAACATTTGGCCCGTCTTAGCTTATGGCTGGCATTTTGGTAAAATTACCAAAATGCCCTTCTATTTCTGGAAATTACGAAAATGCCTCTCGTTAACTTCTTGACTGCCCGTTGACCAATTTTGAGAGACAAGGTATTACAGATACTGATTTATGACCCGTTTCGGGAAGACGACCCGTCAACGTAAATGTTCCATTTCTCAACCATAGCTTGGTCCCCATCACAGGTCAGCTCTGGTGGTAGCTCGACCAGGAAATCTGTCAGGACTTGCGATTTTGCGCTTGTTCTTGGTTTATAGTCGATGTCGTACTCGCTTAGTTCCACCTCTCATTTCGCCATTTGTCCTGACTGATTTGGACTGTGGAGTATTGTTCGCAGTGGTTGGTTGGTGAGGACGGTCACCGAGTGAGACTGGCAGTATGGCCGGAGTTTCCTTGCCGAGGTGACGACCGCTAGAGCGAGCTTTTCCAAGGTGGAATATCGTGTTTCAGCGTCATCGAGGCTTTTGCTGACGTAGTGCGGAGCTTGATATCGATATGTAGAGGTACAAGGTTTCGCCTTCTTCTGGTTTGGACAGGACGGGAGGCGTGGATAGGTACTCCTTCAACTGTTAAAAGGCGTTCTCACATCTGTCTGTTGATTTTGAGATAAATTGGCTTAGTGCGGCGATTCTTTTGGTGAGTTTTTGCACCTCGTGTGTGTTCCTTGGCGAAGGGAGCTCGGTGAGTGCTGCAATCTTCTGTGGGTTCGCCTCTATCCCTCTTTTGGTGACTATGTATCCGAGGAATTCCCCCGAAGTGACTCTGAATGTGCACTTGGCTGGGTTGAACTTCATCCCATACTTTTTCAAGTTGTTGAAGTAGGTCGTTGTGAGATCTGAGATTCACACCAAGGATTTGTAATCGTGGATTTGGACTTTTGGATATAAAGATGGTATAGATTTCCTGTGAATCAAAGACTTTATTGAGATTGATCGTCGAGATAGAACAAACACAATCGAATAGAGAGTACAAAGTATGATAATAGAGCTATCTAGTCGAACTGTTCTTGATTAGGGTTGGAATATCTTTTATGAATCGCCACTTCTTCTTTAAATAGTCCTCGACTTTGACCTCCTTATTCCGATCTTTCGGCCTCGCCGTGGTAACGATCTCCGAGATTCGCGGAAATCGTTTGAACTGACGAAGACCGGGTTGTTCCACTCCTACATCATCTCCTATCGATCTCGAGCTCGATCACCTCTTAATTCGGCGTTGTCTGGGCCTTGTTCAGGTGTTGGTCGTATGGGCCCAGAATGGATGATGGACGATCTCTCTATCTTGATTACGGAACGGCCTCACGATTATGGGCTTTTGTTTTGTTTGTTAATGGGCCGGATTTCTTAGAGGGAAATCCAGCACCAACAATAGCCCCCCAGCCCATTAATTTCGACAAGTCGAGGTTGATGGGCGGTGGACGTCCTCGGAAAGAAGCGCGCGCCTCGGGTGTGAAAGACCGAATGATTACTTTCGCCCCGTCCGTAGATCTTGTTTCGATCCAATGGTCAAGGGTAGCGCGTGGATCGATCTGACCTGCTTGCCAGCGCGTCGGCAGTTATGGCGTATATTTGTTAATGGAATTTCATCTTCCACTGTGGATCTGGTCGATCATTAACGGCTGAGATTTGAGGGTCACGAAGAGTCTTTTCGGGCTCGTTCTTTTACTGACGTGACCTGGCTGTCACACATTCGTAGCCGTCGATATCGAATCAACGGTTAAGATAAGGGGAAAGCGAGGAGTCCCAACCATCTCGATTTTCTCGTAATTATTACGAGTTCGGAAACTTACGGTTGAGATTTTGCACGATTCCCACTATAGATAATTTTCTCATATTGCAGAGGGTGATTTCTTCCCTTCTAACTTTTGCTTCATCTTTTTTCTTGCTCTGGTTTTTCTTCTGTCGTTGGAAAAATTTCTTCCTAAAAACCCTTTGCTTTTCTTATTCCGATACACCGCTTCCTATGGCTCTTAGAGATGCGACAGGGGCTAGTACGAGTACGGCGGCGGGATCATTTGGTCCGCATCCGCCGTCCGTCTTGACCACGAATCATATTCAACGGTTGCGAGAGCAGTGCCGGATTCCACCGGAAGTAGAGATAGTCATCCCGTCGCCGGCAATCTCGCCGAAGACCATCGTGGAAGGCTACTGCTGTGCCTCCTACGCGTACTTTGAAAAGTGCGGGCTCTTCTTCCCTATTTCTCGCCTGATTTCTTAGGTACTAGCCCAGCTCCAGTTGGCGTTCCATCAGATGACGCCGAACTTCGTCTGGTACGTCATCGGACTCGGAGTCAGGGCCACAGAAGAGGGAATCGAGTTCGGGTCCGAGGAGCTTATGCGAGTTTGCTCGGTAAAACATAATACTCGCTTCCCGGGGACGTACTATCTTTCTCCTCGTTTCGGGCGTATCCTCGATGACGTTCCGACAAAGGACGTATGGAAGGGCCGATACTTCTTCTTTAGGATAACTCACCATTCGGTCGGGGAGTTCGACTACTCAGTCATTCTGTCTCGGTGGACTTCCAGTGTTGGTAAGATTCAAGGTTTAATGCTCGATCCCTTTCGGTTGTCGGGTCGTTTCTTAATTGTTTTTTTTTTACCACAGAGGCTCCTTAATCGCTTGCTATCAACCCGATTACGGAAACTTTGATAGCCCGACCGAGGAGGGGTACTGTAAATTGGGGCAGCTTCACAGTTGAGCGTGTGCAAGCTGCTCTACGGATCGATCTTGAGCGGGCTCCACTGGATCGTCCTCAGGTTCTCCCAAACCTGTTACTTCCTCCCGTGCCTTCCCAAGCTCCTCCGGCTGAAGTTATTTAGCCTCCATTTCGTATTGCCGAGCGGACAGGAGAAAGTGAGTTGTTTGGTTGCGAAGTTTCGTTTATCGTCATTACGATTTGTCTGATTCGCTCTTCCTTTTCATTTTATAGCTCGACCGCTCTCGGATGGTAGCTCGACTACTAGCACCCCTCCTCACGAGAAAATGTCTCGTGGAGTAAGCAGTCGTCGGAACGGGAAAGACCCGGTCGAACTAGTCGATATGATAGAGGCGGGCGAGCTGAGTAACACAATTCTCTTCGCCCTCGGTCGGGCCCCTCCTCCTCCTCCGGCTTGTCCCCCTCCTCCTGCTCAGACCCTGCACCCTCCGGCGACGGGCCTGGAGGAAACGATTGCGGGGGTCGCTAACGCGACTCTCCCCTTGGTTGAACGGGAGGTGGTTCTGTCTCAGTCCGTAGGGGCCGCTCTATGCGACCCTCACCCGGATGGCTCTGGGGGGGGCAGATTGCTGGAGCCGAGGGGGGTCTCTCCCTCCCTCGCCGAAGCGTCGTAGGGTAGACGCGGGAAGGAGTCCGGGAGGATCGGACCAAGAAGAGTGTTCGATTGCGGACGACCCAGAAGGTGCGGTCTGTCTGTTGAGATGCTTTAGGCCCGCGGGTACTCAACTCCCGGTTACCGGGGAAATGATCCTCGGTAGCGCGTACACTGAGATGATGGTTGTTTTTGGGAAGGTGAGATGTTTTGTTTCGGCTCCCTTTTCTTTGGAGTGTTAATTTTTCTTATCTCTTTTCGCTAACTCGACGTTCTTCGCAGGCTGTGGAGGCTGTGAATACATATGCGGCTCGGTCTGAGAACGAGGTGGTGGATGCTCAGACCTACGAGCTCGAGTCCGCTCATGAGGCTGCCACCCAGATGAATGCCGAACTCCAAGAAGCTTTGGCTAGGGAGGAGCGTTTGAAGAATAGGGTCGCATACCATGCTGTTGCGGAGGCCAGGATCGCGCACCCCGAGAAGAGGGAAGAGGAGCTGTCTTGTCAGCTTAGCGCTGCTGAAGCTCAATTTCGGACTGTCCAGGATTTGAGCCAAGCCGCGCTTCGTAGGGCTCGAAGGGAGCTCAACGAATAGAACCTTGTGATTCTGGCCGGGATCAAGGAGAAAGCCAAGAAGAGGAAGATCGAGACCAGTGCCGAAATTCGTCTTCAAGAAACTTTGGCCAACATTGAACTCATCGCCGAGATTGCAGCCGGAGAGGTGGACATTACCCATGAGTTTCTTAAGTTGGCTGAGAAGAAGCGACTCGCCACCGCGGAGATGGAGGCCGCGGCAGTCTCCGACTTTAGCATAGGCAATCTTGTCTTGCCGGCGATGTCGGAGGATTCTGTGACCATGGCGGATCCTTCGCATGTTCCTCCGACTGAGACTGGTCCGAGGATGCTTGACGAGGTCGAATCCCAGCCATAAAGAGAGGTGGGTGGCGAGGCGGAGGATCGGGTCGAGGATTCCTCTTTTGCTGCTTTTTGAATACCCTGTTGTTGTTGCCCGAGAGGGCCTTTTTTTTTTTTTTTGAACCTTTGTCGCATGTGGGGGCTCTTTTTTATTTGGTGTTGCCCGGAGTGGGCTTTTTATTCGAACTTGAGGACATCGTGTCCTCTTTTTTCTTTACGAATCGCTTTTCAATCTGCATAGAATTGATTGTTTTAATGCCTTAGCATAGAATCAGCTATCGCGAGAGCTCGGACCTCTAAAGAGGGGTCGAATAAATGGTTCGGCTTGATTTGCCTTAGGAATTTTTCATAATCTTTTAGGTCGATTGTATTTGAGCTCGAGCTCTTCCTCAAGATTTGTTCGAGGTACAGTTTCTTTCGAGGTGTAAAGTTCGAGCTTTTCGTCGAGTCTGCAGAAATGAATTACTTTTAAGTATACGACGAGTCGAAGTAAACTTACATAGATTCGTTTTGGGTATCTGCGGAGATCGCTTTGTATGAAACAATTGCCTTGCTTTGGTTGTCTTGATGTAGACTCGACCTCGTTGCTTTGCTTAAGGGGAGGGGTTAGCCCCCCCCTCCCCCCCAATTCTTCTAATATGTATAAGGTTGGAAGAATTTTAGGTTTTTGAGGGACAATTTCAGATCGTTCTGGTTTGAAGGGACCGTTTCAGGTCGCTTGTTTTGGGACTATCATTTCGGTTCGTTTAATATCGAAGTGATCATTTCAGATCACTTGTTTTGAAGGGACCATTTAAGGTCGCTTGTTCGAGGAGACCGTCTCAGATCACCTGTTTGAAGAGATAATTTCATATCGCTTATATTAGAAGGGGCCGTTTCAGGTCGCTTAGAGTGGATAGTTTCGTATCACTTGATTTTTGGAGGGATAATTTCATATCACTTGTATTAGGAGAGATAATTTCATATCACTTTAATTAGAAGGGACCATTTCAGGCCTCCTAGAAGGGATAATTTCATATCGCTTGATTTTTGGAGAGATAATTTCATATCACTTGATTTAATATAGAGGCGAAGTATTTCGCGGCGACTCTAACTTTTACAACGGAAAGAGACATTGATAGGGAGACTTATTTTGATTTCACAAAGATAAGCTAGTATGACTTCGTTTGAAGTTGTCGAGCTCGGTAAGAGCTTTGTGTTGGGGGGCGGCTGCGCTAGAGGTCGAGCTGCCTACGTACCCTTTTAAGGAGATCAAGCCATTTCGTAGTTCGATTATGTTGCGTACTCTAAGTGAAAGTACTTTTTGAGGTTGATGATGTTCCAGGGTCGTAGTTCAGGTTTCTGGGTTTCCACCGACTTGAGTCGGTTGACCCCGTCCTTTACAACATCGGTAAAAGGACCTTCCCACTTTGCTCCTAACTTTCCAGCGTGTTCTTCCTTTTTATGGTCGAACACTTTCCGTAAGACGAGCTCTCCTACTTGAAACCTTCGAGTTTTAATTCTGGAGACATAGTAGCGAGCTGCGGCTTGTTGGTAGTTCTGGATTCGAGCTAGTGCGAGATTCCTCCTTTCGTCGACGAGGTCGAGCTCGTTCGTTATCATCTTGTTGTCAAGCTCCTCTTGCCGTGGGCATTCCCTTTTGCGGATGCTTGACACGAGGATTTCGGCTGGTACTACCGCCTCGATTCCATAAGCTAGCGAGAAGGGAGTCTCGCCGGTGGATTTGCGGGGAGTAGTCCGGTAAGCCCAGAGTACGGCTGGGAGCTCGTCGCTCCAGCTTGTTTTGCACTCATTAAGTCTTTTCTTAAGGCTGTTCATGATCGCTTTGTTAGCTGCTTCCGCCAATCCGTTTCCTTGAGGATAACGGGGCGTTGAGTAAGTCAGCTTTATGTTCCAGGTTCTACAGAACTCTTTGAACATGTTCGATATGAATTGGGATCCGTTATCGGTGACGATCTCGTGGGATAGTCCATGTCGGCAAACGATGTTTCGCCAGGCGAACTCCTTAACGTGAACGTCTTTAACCTTTTAGTACGATTCTGCTTCAATCCATTTAGTGAAGTAATTTTTGATCACCAATAGGTGCGTGGCTTTCTTTCTGCCGGATGCGACTAAAGGTCCCACGATATCCATTCCCCATCGCATGAATGGGTATGGCGAGGAGATCAAGGAGAGTTTCTCCGATGGTCGGTGGATAATCGGGGCATGCTTTTGGCATTTGTCGCATTTGCTGGAAAAGGATTCGCATTCGGTGGCCATTGTTGGCCAGAAATAGCCTTGTCTTTTGATCCGTATGGCCAGAGCTCGTCCTCCGGAATGGCTTCCGCAGGATCCGTCATGGGCCAGTGTGATCACTGCTTGGGCTTGCTTCTTATCGAGGCATTTGAGGTAAGGTCCGGAGAGACTTCTTTTAAAAAGCTCTCCTTGCGTGACACAGTACCTCGAGCTCTGTTTCTTAAGTTTTCGCGCTTCCCATTTGTCGTCAGGGACTTCGCCGTTTGTTATGTATCGAATGATCGGAGTTCTCCAATCTTCTCCATCGTCGGGCTCGGGTCCCTGACTAGTGGATGCAGCTTGGATAGGTCCATCTGGAACGTTCGCGATGTACACGGCATTTCTTGGGTCGAGATCATCATCTATCTCTATGATGTTGCGACTAGTCCCCTCATGCAGTTCCTTGTGTTCGACGTTGTCCTTTTTGGTAGGCTCGTCTTCTTTCAAGGATAGAGCTTTTAGGGTTATGTCGATGCTTGGTTTTTTGATCCCCTCGACTGGTATGATCCTTTTGAGGTTAGGATCTGATGTTGATGCCAACACGGCCAGGGCATCGGCAGCGGTGTTTTCCCCTCGTGGGATCCGTGTTAGATCAAAGAATTTGATCTGGTCGGCGAGGGCATGTACTACCCGTAGGTATGCTTCCATTCGTTCATCTTTGGCCTCGTAGTCGCCGTGGTATTGGCTCATGACCAGTTGGGAATCCTTGAAAGCGTCTACTTCTGGGCTCCTATTGCTATTGCTAATCTGAGCCCGGCTCTCAACGCTTCGTATTCTGCTTCGTTATTTGATGCGGAATTACTGTTCTAATACTTCTCCTGTAGGGGAGACCAGTTTTACTCCAACTCCGGATCCTTGCCTCGAGGAAGCTCCATCGACATGGAGTTTCCATCTCTTGGCGGACGCTGGGTCGAGTTCAATGGTTGGAGGAAGTTCAATTATGAAGTCAGCCAGTACTTGCGCTTTTAAGCACGTCCGAGCTTTGAACTCGATGTCATACTCGCTGAGTTCGATATTCCATTTGACCAGCCGACCTGACTGGCTTTGACAGTGAAGGATGGTTCTTAGTGGTTGAGAAGTCATCACTATGATCGAGTGCGATTGGAAGTATGGTCGGAGTTTCCGAGCCGATGTCTCCAATGCTAAAGCAAGTTTTTCCATGGCGGGGTATCTGGTCTCAGCATCAATTAAGGTCTTACTGATGTAGTACACCGGCCGTTGTTCGTTTTGTTCTTCGTGAACCAGGACTCCACTTACTGCTGCCGTAGAAACAGCCAGGTAGAGGTAGAGGGGTTCCCCTTCTACTGGTTTCGCCAGTATAGGTGGTTCGCTCAGATAAGACTTGAGCTGGGCGAACGCTTCTTCGCACTTTTCGTCCCAGAGGAACTTCTTGTTCGCTCTGAGCAAGTGATAG